>CM060943.1:840156506-841406506 GCA_030765085.1 Allium cepa
GACCATTTGTTGGAAATCCAAAGAAACAATACGAGACTTGTACGGTTTTAGTTGTAGAACCTGCCATGGAATGTGGCGGTAGCATGTTATTGAACATGGTAGCTATAGTAGGCATAAGTGCGGAATGCCTATGCTGGCTAAGATTTATATTCTACTTTCGAAATTGTTTTCTACACTATGCACTAGTAATAATACCAAATGCTTCTTTTTAATGCGTATCAAGCATCTTTGACTATCATAAGGAGAAATCTCCTCCGATTCTGCGTTTGCATTGTGTGTGTGTGTGTGAGGCCTTATGATCATTTTTAAAAGCATTGCGAATTGACTTTAAAAATATTCCTCTATTTTGATTTTTAAAGATAAATAAACTGTTTTGAGTTCTCACACCAGTCACATGACTGACTCGGAGTTTATTTTTTTCCTTCCTAAACTCTGGGTGCCCACCAATTTCCACACGGGCAGTCAAGAGTTAAGGTTTATCAGGATATTCAGGAGTTGCTGGAGGCAAGCTGGATGGCATGGCGTATTACTAGTATATAGTATTTCTTTTCCGCTGTTGATGTTGTTTGTTGTTGTACACTCTGATGTAATGAAATGTAACGTAATGTAATAACTGATATAGTTCTTTGTTTAAAGATTATTCATTTATCTATTATATGTTGTTCCGCTGCGAATTGTGAGATTCTGATATTGTTCTGTTTTTCTGTCATGTTCTATCGTTTTCTTCTTCTTTAACCCTAACAGTTCGGTTTTTCGGCTTTCGATTGCTCGGCAGTTGATACAGTGGACGTATTAATGTTGGTTTTCGGCAACGAAAAATAGCAGTCGTTACACCGCATATAAACACGGACGAGGTTTTTACCTTATGATAGCTAAAACATTTTTATAGAAACTCTAGTGATATTATAATAATGTCTAGGGGTTAAAAATAAATAGATAAAATAACTAAAATGCTTGCATCTCACATTCCAACATAATTGGGCATAATTAAGTCCGTACGATGCTTAGTGGAGAATGGATTTCATATAATGAGAATGTAAACGACTAATTATCGAATAGTACACCTCTAGATAAAATGTATCTAGGATCTGACAAGAACATCTTGTATCCCTGCTACATAAAAACGGTCTACCCCTTGTTGGATAGTGTCGAATATGACCACACCTTGATTTTGATCAACAGCCATAATAGGCCTGAAACATCCATTGATATCGACTCAATATAAGGAATGATTATACTCTAATGGGAGTGACCCACATAGCCCTACCACATCCCTTATTTTTTTCATTCCCGGTTGATGAGGACTAAGGCTACGTTTACCTTTCTTTAGCATTTCCAACTTGGAATGCCAACACTTCCTTCCAGGAGACAACACAATGCTAGCATCATCCATATAAATCGTCCTGGGTCTGAACAAAACGAAGGCACTACTTATACTAATCCTATTTGGAATCATCCTCAGGATTAGTAGCAAGTATCTCTTGCTCTTCAAAAGCTCCTTCTTTGATTCCATATTCTTCAAGATATCTTTAGTTTGAAATGCTTGAGTTGGATAGAAGTAGTTTTCAGATAATTTATATTTATCCAATCCCAGTCTCTTTGAAACAACATTCGATGGTTTTGGTAAAACAACACCAGTTTTCTCGGAAATAAACAGACAATATACAAGAGCGCAGATCACCTTCTAACGTTGAGTGGATGGATTTCCTTATCAATTTTCCTAGAAGATCAAACAAGTTTATATGCATAGTACAACATCATCGAAAAAGACTGTGTCATAAAACTCACGTGTTTCTCCTAAATATTTCCAGGGTTATATTCTGGGCCAAGATTTAATAGTAGACTGTTTAACTATCAAATAACAAACAATCAATCAATCATTGATTTAATTCCATATGTCATCCACTAAGCCTCTATAGATTTATCTTTATTAATTAATTCTCTTTTAAAAATTAAAGATTCAAAGTACCTTTTACGAAGGATATTACTTCATAAACAATATATACTTCTTCAACACTTTGAAACCTTATATACTTATCTTAGTGATATGAGTATTTTATCAAAACATCATACTTTTCAATACTTAGAAGACATATCCATGTACTTATCTCGTTGGTATAAATAGATTAACAAAACTCAAGGAAGATTTTCTCCTTTTTTCCGAAATTCATATTTAAACAAGCTAAACAAAATATCTTTTAAAACATTTCTTACCATAAACCAAACCATTATCCTTCCGTGTTAATAATGGAAGAACATTCCCATACCACCCTAATTAAGAAGGATAAATAGCCAAAACCAATCTATTCCTTTATAAAATCTCATTTTATTTGTAAAACTCTTTCTAAAATCTTTCTTTATAATTCCTTTATAAAAATCTTTTATAAAATATCATTTACAAAATACCATTCATAAATCTCCTTTAATAAATTCTTCTTAAAATAAAATTCCTTCCATAACAAAATATTATTTATAGATCCCTTTAATACAATAATTGAATAACTTACAAAATCATTTAAAATAGTTAATCCCAAATTGATAGAATTTAAGTTAATTTAAAACATAACATTTACAAATTTGGAAAGAGGCTTAGCGATCAGAATGGTACTAAACCAAGTTATCATTTAATTAAAGTTGACTTTGAAGTCACATACAGTTATTTACGTAAGCCTTATTCATACATAACATCCACAACCAAATCAGGGAATAACGTGTCAATATAAACCAACTAGTAGATACATGTCCAAATAACATAATAACGGGATGGTGACTTGTCCTGCTAAATAGATGTCTAAACAATATATTAAGTTTAATTATAGCAGTACGGAGATTTATTCTGCTAACAATGTCAAAGTTTACTATAACCTATTCACATTTATAGGGTTACTTAAGGGTATTAATAATAGATACCCTTGTGCTCAAAACTATTCTTTGTAAAGGAAAGTTACTTTTAAACAAATTGATCATTGAAAAACAAAGTAATTAAAAACTTAAACCTCAATTTAAATAATTAATTACAAGTTAAATTCTTTTACTAAATCATAATTAAATATTTATTAAATCTTAGCTTAACTTAATTATTAATTAAGAAATAACTAAAACATTAAAAATAATTTAGTTATAAATTAAAACCCTTAATTAATTTATAATTAAAAATAATTAAACACTTACTTAATAATTAATTAATAACTGACCCTATACTTAATTAATAATTAATTAAAAATAAATCGTATAATTAATTCATAATTAATTAAAATTAACCTTACTTAATCAATACTTAATTAAAATTATTCTCACTTCTAAAGGATAATTAATAAGTAAATCAATTATAATTTTTGAACCTTGTTTAATACTTAATTAATTATTAATTACCAAACTTAATTAATAAATAATTAAATCCTTAATTAACTTCTTAATCATTATTATTATGTTTATAAACATTTCCAAAGTGTTTTAAGTATAAGAATAATTTGGAAAAAATGGACTTTTAGTGAAACTGCATTCATAGAGATTATCGTTATGGATACCATAACTAGAAAATGTTCCTTGGCTTTCTTTTTTGAGAACTTAACTCATAGAAGCTTACTATCTTAATCCAAAACGTAAATATGTTTTTACAAAAAGTAAAACAAAGTTTACAACGTGAAAATGATTTTGATTTTTGAATACAATTTGACATAACTTCCACAAGGAATCCAAGTCATCAGTACCATACAAGGTGTTAACTTCATTAACATATCATCGAATATTCATACCTATAACAAACAATAACGCAACCACAAACCTAACCAAAGCTCACAACTTTACCACAAACATAGCAAAGTTCTAAACTTTACATCAATCATAATGCCTTTTAACTTCTTTATCAAGTCTAAGTCTCATTCGCAAATAAATACAACATATTCAAATCCAAACATGACAAGTCGATTCACAAGCATATTTACATACAAGTACAAGATAAAGGTGTAAACTTTTTTCAGAATGAGCGAGTTTATACTTAGCAAAAGTAACCAAAACAAAGCAACTTGAACTATAACTTTGGAATCTTGGATTCTACAATATAAAAGTTTGAAATTTTGGAACCTAGAAGTGCTTATTGGGTTCGACCATGGCCGACAAGGCTCGTTCATGAGGTGGTTTGAGAGTGTATGGCCTTATTTAAGAAGAAAAAGGAGCTTAGAAATGAAAAGGAGGAGTTTTAAATTATTTTATAAAATAAAAGGAGGTAAAAATCAATTTTTTTTAGATAAAAAAAAGGGAGGATGCCATTGATGGCCGTTAGAGCTTTAAGGAAGAAGAAAGGAAAGTTTGAAAAAGTGAAATGGAGAAGAAGGTGGAAAGTAGAGTTGTTTTAATGGAAAAGTAGTGGACAAAATTGCCATTTTAGCATTAAGTACACTATCCTCCATAAATGCATGCCACGTCACCACCATCCACTTCCTTTTACCTTGATCCACACGTTTGCATGAGAGGGAGGCCTTATATCCACCTTGTTATAGACTTAAGTGTACTTATATGTCATATTATATGAAATTTACCTTTTCTTATTTCTTTCTTTTTAATTTTATGAAAATGGTCATTCCATGCTTCCTTAAACTACACATATTATTCTCACACTAAAATTACTTAATTTAAGTACTTATCATTTATAATAATATGTGTTTAAGTGCATAAAGGTATTTACAACCTTTTTAACAAGTTTTAGTTAATCAAAAATCAGGATTTTTGAAAAAGTTTTCCAAATACATTTTCTATTTTCTTATGAACTAAATATTTTTGTAAACATATTCCGAAAATCATTTCACCATCACTATTTATTATTTAAAGTGGTATTTTTAAGTAATAAAATCCATTTATTAATTATCTAAAAATACATTAATTATCCATTTTTAAAATGGTAAAATTCCAGGTTGTTACAATTACTACTAGTACCAAAATGTCGATAGCCCTTTATTCCATTAAATGCGGTTATTGCAGAATTTTTTTAAAATTTTGAGAACTTTTGTATTATTTTATCGTAAAATGGTCTTTTTTGGTACATAACTTAATATACCCAATAGAGATAATGAACGTAATCAACTGTCATGTTCATGTGACTATGTTGGTATTGCAAGGTGACTCGGTTGTTGTGTATTATTTGAGGAAAAGAGTTTAAATTTTAAAATATCTTTTTGATGATAATATACAACCATGCAATAAAAAAATCAATCTGTCTTTATAAGTGATCAGGTGCAAAGTAACCATTTACTATAAAGAAGGAAATCATTTTTTGGATTAAAATGTATTATTATTATCATATCAAGTGAAAAATTGAAAGAAAAAAGGTATTTCTACCTTTATAGTATTCTTGGTCATGGGTATTTTTCTTCTCTCCCTTCATTTCTTCAATAAGGTGGTAATTTTTTCTTTCTTCAAAACTCAATGTCTAGTATGTAAAAAATTATTTTTCTCAACACTATAACAGGTTCATTACGGTAAGTGTCTGTTGTTTGCTTTCATAACCACATCGGCATGCTATTGAAATAAATTAACAAGTTTATCTCATACAAATTTGGTGGATCCATAGTTATTCACAAGTAAATTATTTTCCATTTTGTAATTGATGCATGGAAGTTGTTTATATATTGATATTTATATATCTAATTCATTTGACTAGGTTGAGATGGGTATTAGAGCCCCTATAAGAACAGTGACTCGGTAGTTGGATTTTACGGATTTTCCTCATAATGTATTCTTGACAAAAAGGTATTTATGTTGCTTAATTTTAGAAGATATTTACAATTGAAAGCTTATTCAATGTGTTCCTGACCAAAACTATGAAGATACCATCTTTTGTTTTTAAATTCACAAAATTTGGGTAAAAAATTTCTGTAAAGACTAAGAAGCTACATTTTGAAAACATCATAATATCTAAAATGTATTCCAAACCATCCAAGATTAGCAGTCAACAGTAATTTTAGCCTTTAGAATGTTTAAAAACATTAAAAAATATATGTTAAAAATCATCTAGAGAGAAAAGTAGACCACGGTATCATACATCATTTTTATTATCCTTTTGCATCGCAACTGATTTGAAAATCTTCCATTAAATAGTTTGAATTTGTTGTTCTCACCAAATAGATATATATGTATAGGATAATAGGAACTATATCTGTATCACCGTTACAAATGATCTTGCACTGTGCAAAAACACATTTCTATTTGTGGAACTGTTTTTCATGGTTCAAACAAAAAATTACATTGCCATTACTAAAGAATTTCCAAAAAAGTGAAACAATATCACTCAGTCTAACATGTTATGATTTTTTTTATTGATAAAACCTAAGTTATAACCTGCGCCTCAAAACATAGGGTAAATATTTTTCCATGTGCATATTTTTAACTAAAAATGGATACATGTATGTGGTGTGCATTTGCTTGTGTATGTTACTGAGAGGCATCACACAATAAAATGAAATTGATTCTTTTCACTATAAGGAAAATAGTAACTTCCGACGGCTGAAAACCGTCGGCGGCTGTCGAAAGCCGTCGGCGGCCGTTGGAAAAAGCGGTCGGAAAATAAGGCGTCGAAGAGCAATGTTTCCGACAACTTCCGATAGAGGACGCCGGATCTTTTTCCGAAGGCCTTCGACGGTTTGCGACGGATTTCGACAATTGTCGGAAGCCGTCGGAAACCATCGAAGGCCGTCGGAATTGTCGGAAGCCGTCGGGAAAAATGACTTACAGGCTGTCGGATCGGAAAATGCCTACCTGGAAGCCGTCGGAAGCCGTCGGAAATCTGCTGCGTTTTTTTATTCCTGCTACAATATAGCCTTCCATGCACATTTTCCATCCAAACACTATTACACAAATACTGCACAATCCAGTATACAATATTCCAACCAAATATCAAAACCCAAACTATACAAAATTCATCAAACACACAAATACATCAAATTACATCAAAATAAATTCATAATATACATAACCATTCCACATTCACAACAACCCCAACAACAAGTGTTCTACCATGTCATACATGTACAACATAGCACAAAATCATCAACATCCACATCATCATACAACCACACAACCAAGTGTATCAAACATAATCATACAAAAATTAACAAATACCTCCACCGTCTACCACATCATACAAAACTATAAAAAACATATCTTAAAAAGCAAGCAAGCAATGAATCAATCTCCTCCAAATCCAGAGCCAGCCGAGGAAGGGAAGCGGCCACCAAACTGCTGCATGTACTCTAGCAACTATGTGGTCTGCATGGCCTGTTGGCGGTTCTGCTCCTCCAACTGGGACATTCTAGCCCGCAATTCTTCTATATCTGCTAGATCGCTCTGAGCTCTATTCCGCCGACTCCGTCTCTGACTGCTGGCCTGCAATAAATATTTAATTTAGCTGTGTGATCTCTATAAGTGTATGTGCATATCTCTGTAAGCTAGCAAGTAACATCACGTTCATATCTTCTGCCTTCTTGTGCTTTACTGGTGTGATAAAGTCATTTGGTTGGTTTGAATTCAAATTTAATATGGAGGATTTTTCAAGGTTCAAATATTTTTAAATAATGAAAAAATGAATAAAATTCAAATTTATTATTTTGAAAAGGTCAAAATAGCATATTTGAAGTATTTTAAGATAAAATTATATATTCCAACGTAGAATTATGACTTAAATATCAAATTAGCAGTAAAATAAATTATTTACCACTTGATTGCCAAATCCATATCGTCTGCCATGCTCTGTTGGATCCATAACGGACTAAAAAATAGCGTCCTCCTCATCGGTCGTCAGCTGATCTCGACCCGTATCAGCAAGGAGTTTCTGGCGCTGCTCCATAAATTTTTCCTGCATTAACAAATTAATAACATCATATCTTATTTCATTATAGCTTAACAAGCATAACAATTACTAATACTGCATAAAATGAAATATGCTTATATGGCTCTTGCTGGATTTATCGTCCTGCCATATATACGTAACAGTCCCGCCTGGATCTACATGCTTGACAGCATGCGTACGAGTGAACACGTCCATATAGCCCACGGGACCATGCGCCTCAGCTTCCTGAAGTTGATTTTTACATACAATTGTTATGCATTTAAAATTATATATTATAAACTATTTACAATTATCATTCAGTAAATTTACCAACTCCTGTCGATACTGTTGAAATGACTTCGAACCTCCATGATGAGTGACGTGATTTTTATTTCTGTTTGCAGAGTTTCTATCCGACTCTGCCTGTACATTCAAAATTTGATACATTATTTTTAGATAACGTCAAATTAATAATTCAAAAAATTTAGTATACTTGCCTTCGCCTCGTCCGTTTCCCGGTATCTCAACCAAGCTTGACATACGCTCTCCCCTATCCACCGTAGTTTCTTACCGTATTTCTTAATTTCAGAAATCGAGTCCTTGTAGTTCTTCCGCATCTTCTTCATCCAGTATCCTCGTGCCAACAGCATATCATCTGTCTGGATGTCTATCTCGGCCTGTGTTTCACGATAAAAAGCAAAAAAAAAAAGATTACACCTGATTGCTTAATTAATGACTAAAATGGGAATAGAAATGGAATGTGTTATACCTGATTCATAATGGGTGTACCGTTCTGACGATAAGCAGATTTCATTGCATTTTTAATAAAAATTGCTAAACAAATGACAAATGGAAATGACATAAAACATGAAAACAATGGTAAACAGATTTGGTTTCATAGTCACATCAATTTCATAATACATCAAGAATTCAACATTGTTACATCAATTGCAAAAAAATCAGATTCAGATTTATATCAGTCATCATCGTCTTCTGATTTAGATTCGGTCTCGTTTTCTACGATATTTTCATCTGCACCGTCAAACGCTTCTACCAAACATTTGATTCATCGATCAAAGGACCAAAATCTATATGATCGTCTGTAATTATAATTTTGTTATTTTGCTCAAAATCTGCCTGATAAGCTTGTTCGTCCGGAATATTCTTCCCATCGAATGTGAATCTGACCTTTGTTTTAAAAACCGCAGATCAATTTGCTTTATCTCTTTTTAGAGACGGATAAGGAGCGTAACAAACGTGCAATGCTTGTTTGGCTAGTACAAAAGGATCATACTTATGATAGTGCGATGTATGCTTTATTTCGATAAGATTGTAATCCTTATGCACATTAATTCCAGAACCTGAAACATTCCTAAACTAATTGCATCTAAATAGAAACACCTCCTCCGCGGGTCGTGAGAAATATGTCAGTTGCAAAATTTGTGTTAGAACGCCATAAAAATCATTTAAGTGATTTTCTGCATTGTCACTACCTTTAAAAAATACACCAGTATTATTTGTTAATTTTTCTGCACCGTATTCTTTGGTGTTAAATTTATATCTGTTGACGAAATATATTGGATACGCCTTGACCACTCTTTTTGGTCCCATCGCAAGATGTTTCAACCCTTCGTCAACAACACAATTTCTCGGCTCATAAACGTAATTTGAAAACCAACCGAAAAATTCTTTACTGAGAGCTCCGTTCGGATGTTCACATTCATAAACACTGTTTATATAAACAAATTATTACATTAGTTTATACAGGTGCATGCATTATAAAAAAGAATAAAACACAAATTATTATTGCAGATTACCTAACAAACGGTGCAACCTCGGCACAATTTAGAAGAATATAAGTGCGTGCTACATGAAGATCTCTATCGTCTAGTCATATTTCTAAACATTTTCTAGAAGGCCGACCATGTTGTGTAAAAATAGATAACATTGCTTGAAAGGACTCTTGTTCGTCACCTTCGTCATTACGAGGAACACTTTCAAATGAAATATTCACATGGTCACTGAAATATCGAGAGAAAAAGAACGAAGCTTCTTCTTCGATGTAAGATTTACATATCGAACCTTCAACTCGTGCTTTTTGCCTCACTTTTTTCTTCATCTGATTCAAATATCTATGCAAAATTAATTTATATTAACTTCATCTTTCAAATGCAATTAAATTACGTGATAACATATTACATACTTCTCAAATGGATACATCCATCCATATTGGACATGACCTCGAAGTCGTGCTTCAGATGGGAGATGAATAGGTAAATGTTCCTTACATTAGAAAAACCTGGCGGGAATATTTTCTCTAAGTTGCAAAGCAATATAAGAATATCCACTTCAAGTTTACAAAAACGTTGCACTTTTAAAGTAGTCGAACAAAGCTCTTTGTAAAACATACTAAGCTCCGTTACTACCTTCCAAACTTTTAACGGCTGTAGTTCTTTGAACATAACGGGAAATAGATTTTCCATCATTATGTGATAGTCGTGACTTTACATTCCGCTCAATCTACCATTTTTAAAGACAACACATCTACGAAGATTTGATGATATCCCATCAGGAAATCTTAACCCTTCCACCCATTTTAATACAGCTTTAACTTGATTATTATCTAATTTGTAACATGCTTTGGATTTTTTACTGTCATTTGGTTTCATATGAAGCTCAGGACGTTTGCATAATTCTTCTATATCACGTCTTGATTTCAAACCATCCTTCGTCTTCCCTTTCACATTCAAAATTGTGTTAAAAACATTATCAAATACACTTTTCTCATTGTGCATCACATCTATATTATGACGAAGCAGAAGATGTTTTCAATACGGCAACTTTCAAAAAATAGTTTGTTTGCACCAGTTATGAACAACTTATTTTCCTTCAATTTCTGTTTTCTCTCCAGCTTCATATATCTTTGGATAGTCTCTAACAAGTTCACATATGTCTTCGCTTGACCATATCGTCGGTGGTTGTCTAGTTTCTACTCTATTAGCTAGAAAGTTTTTCTTGTCTCCTTTGAAGGGATGATTTACATGGAGAAAATATCGATGACAGTCAAACCATGAAATTTTCTTACCATGAGGTAAAGAAAACGCTCGTGTTTCATCCATGCAATATGGACATGCTAGACGACCGGCAGTACTCCATCCTGAAAGCATTGCATAGGCAGGAATATCACTTATAGTCCACAACACAGAAGCAAAATACGAAAAAATTTCTTCTTGGACACATCGTATGTTTCTACTCCTTCGTTCCATAGTATTTTTAACTCCTCAATCAACGGTTGTAAATATACATCGATTCCTTGTGTCGGATCGTCGGGGCCAGGAACAACAACAGTAAGAAGCATATATTGTGTTTTCATACACATCCATGGAGGTAAATTATACGGTGTGACGATAATGGATCAGGATGAATATTTAGAACCAAATTAAGAAAATGGAGAAAAACCGTTCGTACATAATCCTAATCTAACATTTCGACTCTCCGCTGCAAAATTTGGATACGTTTTATCGAAATGCTTCCATGCTTCTCCATCGGCCGGATGTGTCAACGTACCATCTTCCTCTGTTCTCACACTATATCATCTCATATTAGATGCAGTTACAAAAGATTCATATAATCTTTGAAGTCTTGGAGTTATGGGCAAGTAATGCATACGCTTGTACGGAACTTCCTTCCCCTTCTTTTTTCTTGGTTTGTATCTCTCCTGGTTACAAATTTTACAATTTCTAAGGTTTGCGTCTTCTTTCCAAAACAACGTGCAGCCTTTTAAACATGCATTTATTTTTTGATAAGGTAAATCAAAAGCCGACATAATTTTTTTGACTTCATAGTGATTTTCACACATTAGATTATCAGGCGACATATGTCTTTTTGCAGCTTGTACAACAGCCGTAAACCCAGCTTCAGTGATGTTGTATTTTGACTTCATCGCAATGTATTCTGCGATTACTAATAGCTGAGTGCCGCTTTTACAACCATCCCAAATAGGTTTCTTAACAGCATCTAGTAAATCATAATTTTTTTGCTTCAATATTTGGTTCTTCAACATTTCCATCATCATTGTCAACTTCAACCATAGGAAACATTGATTATACTGCATCTTCGACCATATTTTGTATACAGGTCATCATGACTATTTCGTTAACGACACTTTCAGACTCTACACAAGTATTTGCTATAATTTCTCCATGTCGATCCCAAACATAATACTCGGGTACAAAACCGTTTTGGCACAAATGAACTTTCACAATATCTGGTAACAAATACTTCAAATATCTACACCTACTACACGGACAACGAATTTCTGGATCGTTTCCGTTATTACTTAAAGCCAATTCAACAAATACGTTTATACCATTATAAAAATCTTCTTTTATTGAGCCCCTCAGTCCTTTTCTTTGGTACATCCATCTCCTCCGATCAACAAAATAATCAATCATTTTTCCTATTTTACAAAATGAGAAGTTCAAAATTTAATATTTATTTTCAAGTACAAATTCGAAAAAGATTATTTTCATGGCCGTATGATATTTGAATTTAAAGAACTACTTCACAACCTTAAAAACATTTTCAAATAGGACACATTGTATTTTTTAACGTATCGATATAAAAAATTGTACAATTTTTTTTCCATGGTCAGACATCCTACTTCCCATTACAAACACAGTAAGCATTTACATTTCATATATTACTTCGTCTCAAACGATTCAACAAAATTTCGGCAGCATTTCCCTTTTGTTCCATGCATTGTACACAATGCGTGTACGTAGGAAACAAAAAAGAAAAGTTAGGCCGAAATTTTATGAACCGTTTGAGATGAAGTAGTATACAAAATGTAAATGCTTACTGTGTTCATAACTTGTCCAATACAGGGATAAATCCAACAAACATTGTACCAGATGAATATAAATGGTCGTTTTTCAAAAAAACGACTATTTATACAACGATCATGTACAACACTCGTCAGACGGAGCCAAAAACTCTCTAAGGGACATTTATCAATTACATGTGCACATTTTACGAAAAAATACAGTTGTACTAACTGTTCACATTTACAAAAATATATTTTAATTTAACACATTTATTCAACGTATTACATCAACTTAAGGCTCGTTCGACGTACTTTTTTTGTTGCATAAGTCAATACGTGCACAATATAATATTCCTAGCTTGTACATTCATTTTATCTTATTCCAACTAACACAATACAATGATAGCAGCGCTACACACATATACAATCGTAGAATAAACGCATACACAACGATTTACATATACACGAACAACAACAAATTATGCATGTTTTTCGCAATTTCACGATAAAAGATGAAATAGGAATACTATGGAATGCTAGAAACTATTATAACAATATTGGAAACAATTTCAATCAATAATTAGCCCAAATTTATCAACTTATGCAAATCTAGAATTAGGGTAAAAACTGAATTTTTGGCGAAAATAAGATATTATACCTGAGCTAGAGAGCAATAGACGTTGATTGCGCAGCCGGGGAGGATCCGAAAGCACGAATTGATGATTGGAAGATTGGGGAAGAGATTTGGGGATTTTACGTTTAAAATTTTCGTATGCAGAATGAGGAAGAAGAAGGCTCGGCCGCGCCCTGTAAATCGCGAATTCCCGACGGCTTTCGAGGGCCGCCGACGGCCCGGCGAAAGCCGTCGGAAATTGACCGGCGGAAGCCGTCGCTTGATACTGTCGGAATAATTGTTTTTTCTAGTAGTGTTTGTTGTTGGAGATTATGGCCTATTCTACTACTTATAGGGTAATTCATTATTTTATTGTCGATTATGCATTAGGGATAAAGAGTCATAACTTCCAGGTGAATCATAGCATAATACCATATGCACATTCATACCCCCCTCTTTTCAACTCAGCAAAGCTATTGTCTACATACCATACACTTCTATAGCTACCTATTGTTATGCCTATAGCTTGAATATTCAACAAACATCACACTCACCATCACATTATGTGTGTGCTCTTCAACTCATGCATATACATAATGATAATAGATTACCATTCTCAACCTCAATAAGTCAAAGTCATAGTCACTACTAACCTATATATTATCTGCTTAACCGATTCAAACCCTCACTTATCACTAAAGACATGCACATTAGGCTCGTATGATAACAAAAAATGTTTTGCTCCTATTTTTTTTACCAATATCATGTATTCAGCCTATCGACATGGGAGAAATTTCTAATTCAAAATTCAAATATTAACATTTGAGATACAATCATACCTAGAAGTTAATGGGCTAATTTCGTTGGCTAACTCTTAACGCGGTTCTCATGTTAGTTGTATCTATGGACTGCGAGGTCGATGCTGCTAAAATATAATACGAAAGAACAAATGAAAAGCTATTAGATATTTTGTCAACAAAAAGAGTCGATCGCTAAGAAGGAAAACATAAAACAATTGAATAGTTTAACAAAATAGATGTTCTCCATTAGTCAAATTTAATTTTTCAATGTTTCTTTTACTAACTATTTGTTTATGTTGTGACGGAATTCTAACTCGAGACCACTCAAATAAAAACTCCAAAAGCACTGCGGAAGATGAGATCGTGGTAAGAAGTGTAAAAACAACCAATTAATAACTCAATCTAAATCTCAACCAATCCAAATCAAATCACAATTCCCAAACAAACAATTCCATTAAGTCGTGTTAGTGCACATCCACTTTGAGAGAGAGTTTTTATTAATATCAATGAGAAGAGTACAAGAGATTGATTACAATGATCAAAATTCTAATAGAATTGATTTATAGACAAGAGAATTGAAGAAAATTAGGTTTTGATAAACCCTAATTAATGGAGGCTCAAACCCTTGTAGTCGCTTTTTGTTGCCTCGAAATATGGATCCAGAATATAGCTTATATAGGAGAATAGAAAACCTAGGCAAGATTCCAAAATTTCCCCTTCGAATATCACAAATCTTCGTATTAAGCCCAGGCCGAAAAACATGAAGAAGCCGCCACAAACGTCTGTCACAATGCGATAGACGTCTGTCCAAGATCTTGAGAAAATTTTCCCTAAGACATCAGACGTCTGTCCAAAGTGACAGACGCCTGTCCTTGTGCTCTGGGAAAAACTACTGAAGCAATTGACGTTTGACCATATCCACAGACGTCTGTCCAGAGTCTCTGGAAACCACTGCTAAACCTCAGACGTCTGACCATACTCTCAGACGTCTATGCTGAGTCTCTCAACACTACTCCGCCTTCTTAGCCATAAGTTCCACCTCTGAGCTCTGATTTGCGAACCGTTTTCTCCAATACAAAGCTACTTACGACCTCTTCAATTTATATATATATATATATAATGTGACTAAAATTTAACATTCCACCTTAACATTATATCCATCTTCAACTCCAATGGTACCATACCATTATCTACTACCAACAGCTCCAACTATCACTTCTTCTACCTTCAACCAAACATGAATGCTTTCCCAATGAGCTCCAGCAAAACCACCGTCCATTGCGCTCCATCAACGAGCTCCGACAAAGCTACCACTCGCTAACAAAGTGTTGAAAACATCCAAATCCTAAACCATCTCACCAAAGACTAAAATGCTAAGGAGTGTAAACTAGCACTTACCAAGAAGATAGAACCTCAATCTCTCACTGATACTCTTCCTCACCCATAACCAAGCTTCTCCCTCAACCATGCCACCCCGTGGCATCTAGCACTTCTCCAAGTGAATCAAGTTCAAGTAATGCTCGAACTTTTCAATCGGTAATGCCTTAGTGAACATATCTGTCGTGTTATCCTTTATGTGCACTTTTCGAAGATGTACTTGCTTATCCTTATCCATGACTACTAGAAATGACTCTCTCACTTCAATATGATTAGTCCGTGAGCTAAACGTCAAATTCTCCGCCATGTGAATAGCACTCTGGCTATCACATCGAACATTAATGTTATCATTCCCGAATCCTAAGTCACATAACAATCTCCTCAAATTAAGTGCCTCATTTGCTGCCTCCACCGCGGCTATCAACTCTGCATCCGTATTGGGCAAAGCAACTATGGTCTGCAATCTCGATCTCTAACTTATGGTTGTACCACCAAGTGTGAAGACGTATCTGAAAGTTGATTTTCTTCGATCCCTATCACCGGCGTAGTCCAAATCAGAATAACCAATCAACTTGCAATTCTTCCCATCACTACCGCCAAAACAAGACCATGAGATGATGTGCCTCTAAGGTATCTCAATATGAGCTTCACTGCTTCCCAATGCGATTTCCTCGGATTAGCCATATATCGACTAACCATCCCAACAACATTTACAATATCAAGATTTGTACACACCCTAGCTACATTAGACTTTCAACCGCACTCTTAATGGCACCTTTGCAATATAATCCTTATGTTTCTCCAAGATAGGTGATCCCTTACTCGAAAGCTTCATATGCAAAGTTAAAGGTGTATTTGACGCCTTTGCATTCTCCATGCTAGACCGGCAAAGCACTTTCTCCATGTATTCCTTTTGAGTTAGTTTCAACTCAAAACGCTTTCGATCACTTTCTATCTCCATGCCCAATATCCTTATTGCTTCTCCAAGATGCTTTATTTCGAACTTCGATCTCAAACTCAGTTTTAGCTTGCTGATTTCATTTTTATCCTTAGAAGCAACGAGCATGTCGTCCACATACAAGACTAAATACACCCAACAATCATTTTTCAACTTCTTGAAATATACACAACCATCTTTGACGATTCTATCAAAACCATTTTCAAGCATAAAATGATCAAATCTCTAGTACTATTATCTTGGTGATTGCTTTAAACCATATAGTGATTTCTTTAACTTGCAAACTGACTTACTATCCATGCAAAACCTTCCAATTGCTCCATCTAGATGTTTTCATCCAAGTCACCATGCAAGAAGGAGATTTTAACACCAAGTTGCTCCAACTCCAAGTCGTGCATAGCAATTATAGCAATTAATATCCGAATAGAAGTATGGCGCACAACTGATGTGAATATCTCATCATACTCCATCCCCTTCCTCTGTGCAAACCCCTTAGCCACTAGCCTAGCTTTGTATCTTCCTTCATCCTTCATCTTGTATATCCATTCCTTCATCTTGTATATCCATTTGCACCCAATATCATGGTTTCCTTTAGGAAGTGGAACCAAATCCCAAGTTTGATTCTTCATCAATGGTTGCATCTCTTCCACCATTGCACAAATCCACTTTGAGTTATGACTCGTCTCCATGACGTCATCAAGGTCCATCGGCTCATCTTGGACTACATGAAGAGAATAGCCTAAATTATCACAAAAGCTAAGGTAGTTCCGATCACCATATCTATCCGGTGGCCTTATAGTATGACGACCAACTCGACTAGCAATACCATCACCCAAACTCCCATCGGCTCCACCTTGAACCGAATCTTCTATAGAATCATGCACATCACCAATACTACTATAGGAACCCTGTAGACTATGTGATGTTACATCAACCGCTACCTCCTTGCAAGCATCTCCAACTACTCTACTCTCTCTACTCCTTGGACAAAATGTGGAAATAACTTCCTTCTCCTTTGATTCACCATGAACCTGATTCGGAACATCCGATGAGCTTTCATTCTCCTTGAACATCGCTGACTCGTCAAAAGTGTTTGTTCGTGAGATGATGGTTTTGATGACAACAACCTTAGAATAGATTATAAAATATAAATACTAACATTATAAGTTTATATATATATATGCAGGATTTAACCATGCAGGTACTAAGAATGAAGACTGTACAGTATAGAAATTCAAGATATCGAGACAGAAGACTCATGAGTGTCAAGATTATTAAGAGTTCAAGATTTCAAGGTTAAGTATTTTTTATTAGGAATTTTGTTAAAACTCGTAGAAAAGCACATGCATCTTAAAATCCAATTTATTCATGGAATTGAATCCACTTCGAGCCTGTTAAAGGGATGGAACCCTAAGTAGGATGGAGCCTATGAAAATTTAGTGGAACATTGTTTTGTATCCACTAATTTTAATTCAAATTATTTTACAAAATTATCTTGTTTTCAAAATGATTTCAAAACTTTCCTTTTAAAAAGATTCAAAACTCTCTATCCTGATTTTAAATAATTTTAGCCTCAAAATTATATTTAATTTCAAAGTCAAATTACTTCTGATTTAAAACCATCTTTTTAAATTATATATTTAATTTTTAAATATTTATACTTAGATTTAAATACAAAATTATAGTTAAAATTCTATATATATTATTCTTTATATTTACTTATGAATTTTAACTATGGTCAAGTATATTTATAAAGTTTAAAATAGTTTTAATATAAAATAAAAGTTATTTTCAAAGAAAATCAAAACACCAAAAAATCCCTTAGGATGTCGACGTGCCTATGGTGACCATGTCGACATGGTGTCAGAAATGGTCATGGTTGTTGTTCTTCTATAAATAGGGGTTAGTTTCAATGAATTTTATATCAAATTTTCTGGTTTTTCACTCCTCTTCTTCTTCCACTTTTCTTAATACATATTCTTACCATTACTCTGCCAAAATCAACTTTGAATCGAACTCGATTACTTTTAGTTTGATTCTCTATCACTATCTCTATAAGGTTCTCAGTGCTATTCAGAGTTATAGACTTCTTTGTAATCTATTAAGCGAGAAAAGGTGTGATTGTAGCCTTGGAAATCAATCAAGAGAGAAAAGGTGTGATTGTAGCCTTGGTAAATCAATTGGGTAAACTTGTAGCTTGGAAATCAAGTATCTCTACCCAGAGGATATAAATTCTGGAGGGTGTACGTCGTAGCCTTGAAATCCAGGGTGTAATTGTACAATTGTTTTTGAAAGGAAATTCGTATTTGTGTTGCGGGACTGGATGTAGGGTAACTCCGAACCAGTATAAAATCCGGTGTGTTCTTTCCTTTACTACTTTTATTTTATTTCTACATCTGTGTTTGTTTCTGTGATCATATTTGTGTCTGTATATTGCAAACATTGGTGTCTAAATTAACATAAACTAAAAAAGATTTAGTAATTCTTTATTAACACTATGCACCCCTCCCCTCTAGTGTTAATCCTAGCCTTAAGATCCGTAATCCGCATTTTCTCACAATTGGTATCAGAGGAAGGTTTTCAAAGCTTTCATAATATGAATTTTGAAAAAGTTTTTAAAATGGCTATTTTTCAGGATTTTATTAACACTATTTTCGTATGAATATGTCACAGAATTATCATGATATTTTTGATTAAAACTATATTTAATTATTTTGAAAAGTAACTTGATTCTTTAAAAGGTTATATTGTTTTGCAGGAGTAGAATTATATCTAATGACTGTTGGTTAAAAGATACCAGATAATCATTCATCGATCAAGAAGAACAAATCGATATATAATGGAAATCGACAAAGAAATGGGTTCCAGATCAATTCAAAACTTTTGGTTATCATCTACAACTTGATTTGATATTTTACTTCTCTCCATCTGCTTCGCAATGCCACTAGTTTCGTGCGAATCCGTCAAGAAATGACCAAGATGTGGTCAAATGAAGTTTTGGTGAACAAAGAGAAAAGGAAGGCAAAAATGTCAAAGGTATTCTTCAAATTGCATCCATAAGTTTGAGTATTTTGTTTCCACTCCTTTTCAAGATTGTAGTTCTTGTTCTCGTGGTCGTTTTGATGGGTGGAACGTCAAATTCCGATCAAAATTGAGTGAGATATGACAGTTTAAGTTGGCTATCCAAAACTAAAAAACTATGTATGGGATCTTCTTCATTTCTTCTACTGTTCGGCCTGTTGCATCACAATACCATTCAAATTTGACACCAAACTATTACTCGATCGTAGTCCTTGCCTTCCTCTTCGATTTTCCACTGGTTTCATCCAATTCCGTTAAGAAACGAAGGAGATAAGCCCTCTAGAAGTTTGATTGTATATAGAAAAACGGGAAGAAGAAGAAGAAGAAGAGGAATTTTTATGAAAAGTGGTGACCGTTGGGCCTATTTATAGTGGTTGAAATGTCCATCCATTCAAAATTCAAATTCAAAGTTTTGGCGCCAAGTTGGTCAATCTACTAAATCATCTATATCTTTCTCATATGGTCTCCAAATTCAGCAAATGAACATACTATGTTGATCAGAAAAACAAGCCCATCGCAATAGAGCAGATCTCGTCATCAAATTCTGAAAGATATAAATGTGTGACTCATGACAATGGAAGAACAACAAAGTTAGAAAGATGGAGTGTAAAAATTGGTACGCTTTATTATTATTTCATCTCTATTGTTGCATTTAGGAATATATACCTATGCATTTAGTTAGGTATATAAATTTATCTCTTTTATAAGTTTTGATATTTTGGTCCATATATCGACACACCATAGTATAAATATCGATATACAAGTCTAAATTTAAAAAAAAATCTTTTAAAATGTGTTTTCTTTCAAATAAAATCTACAACTAATTTATTACAACTATACTAAGTAGAAAAGCATACCTTCATTCATGATTTCAACTTTTCTAATGTTATTTTTACTTCTCATACTCTATTTCTTTTAAGATACTAATTTAATATCTTTAAGAAATTAATAGAATGAATTTAGAATGTTAGAATAAGGCTCAATTTATATATTTCTTCAATAAATAAGATAGCACCACGTCACATGACCGGAATTTTAGATAGCATTTCTAAAATGCTTCTTTTCTTCTGTAATGTTTTGTAAGTGCTGCAAATTCGTTTTTATAGCATTTCTGCGCTTTGAAACACTGTAAAGTTTCAGAAACTTAACACAACATTTGGTAAAAGCTATAGTTTCAGTTTTATAAAGTTTCGGATATTTTTTACTAAAAAAACTTTTTATAGCATTCTTTAAATACTATTTTTTTCTTTATGAAACTTTAAACTATGTAAAAATAATATTTAAATTAAGAATTTTTCTCTATTCTTTTCATAAGTTATTTTCTAACTTATATTAGAATATTTTAATATAAATTTCATGTTTAAATATATTCTTTATAATTAATTAATTTTTTTAAAAAAGGGTAAGAAGCCTTAATATAACACATGTTTATTTTAGTTTTTCAATCTTTATCATTTTATTTAATAATTCATTATGATTTTTTTAAATTTAAAAGATGTTTAAACAAGTTTCTAAGTATTTTAATCAATAAAAATTTAATATAAAGGTTTTAATTAGTAAGTTAAGTATTTTATAAACATGGAAGTTTAGATTCCTAAAAATAAAAAAATAAAAACAACCAAGTTAAATTAATTATTTTAAATTAAATAAGTAGGCTATTAATTTTTATAAAAATATATTTGATCATATATATATATATATAGTTTAGGTCCATATTTCTTAGCAATTTGATTTTGATATTGAGTTTGATTACTACCTTTCATAAATATGTTATAATTTTAATATCATTTATTACCTTTAAACTCTTTTCTTTACTACTCTTTCAGTCTCATTCATTAGTTTCCTTAACCTAAGTCTAGTAATTAGTGTATATTACCTTTGTTTGGTGGAAGTAATTTATAATAAATAATTTGATATGTATATATATATATATATATATGCTTGTCAATTAGATATTACTTATTACACATGTTTATCTTATAATCTGGATGTCACTTACCGTAGTATATATATCATCATATCATTCTGCATATTGTTATTTTTACTTCATTATCATTTTGTTTCATATTACGTATCATTATGCATCATATTTCATATCTCATTTTATTGCATATTACATCATAAATTACAATGCATATCATAATTATTTGCATCACAAGTTGCACTTCATTCTGCATATTATCTCATGCTACATTGCATATGTCATACATTTCATACTGCATTACAAACTACATATTGCATACATGTATACATAACGAGTGTATTTTATTTAGGAGGAGTTTGTAGTATTGTTTTATAATATAGGATTATTAGTTTTTGATTTGTTTGGTATGTTTTGATTGACTTGATTGACTTGTTTGACTTGATTGACTTGATTGACTTGATTGACTTGATTGACTTGATTGACTTGTTTGACTTGATTGACTTGTTTGACTTGTCTGACATGATTGGTTTTGATGAGTGTGTTGAAATATACTTAATAAATAATTTACGTTCTTATATTTTTCTAACTATTATAAGTATTATAATAGATTCTTAGTTAGGATAGTTAGTAATTTAGGATTAAGCTTTAGTTTTTAGAGTTAAGTGTTGATTATTTATGATAACACTATCATTATAATCACATGTCATATAGTATTAGATTAAAGGGGAGTTATATAGTTTGGAGTTAGTTTTTGTTGATGACAAAGGGGGAGAAATATAAAATAGTGTAGTTAGGCATAGATTAAGGGGGAGTTATTAGGATAGAAATAATATTTTATAAACAAAGGTTGTCATCATCAAAAAGGAGGAGATTGTTAGTTCGTGAGATGATGGTTTTGATGACAACAACCTTAGAATAGATTATAAAATATAAATACTAACATTATAAGTTAAGATATATATATGTATATGTAGGATTTAACCATGCAGGTACTAAGAATGAAGACTGCACAGTATAGAGATTCAAGATATCGAGATAGAAGACTCATGAGTATCAAGATTATCAAGAGTTCAAGATTTCAAGGTTAAGTATTTTTTCATTAAGAATTTTTTTAAAACTCATAGAAAAGCACTGGCATCTTAAAATCCAATTTATTCGTGGAATGGAATCCACTTCGAGCCTGTTAAAGGGATGGAATCCTAAGTAGGATGGAACCTACGAAAATCTAGTGGAATATTGTTTTGTATCCACTAATTTTAATTCAAATGATTTTACAAAATTATCTTATTTACAAAATGATTTCAAAACTTTCCTTTTAAAAAGATTCAAAACTCTCTATCCTGATTTTAAATAAATTTAGCCTCAAAATTATCTTTAATTTCAAAGTCAAATTACTTCTGATTTTAAACTATCTTTTTAAATTACATATTTAACTTTTAAATATCTATACTTAGATTTAAATATGAAATTATATTTAAAATTCTATATATATTATTCTCTATATTTACTTATGAATTTTAACTATAGTCAAGTATATTTATAAAGTTTAAAATAGTTTTAATATAAAATAAAAGTTATTTTCAAAGAAAATCAAAACACCAAAAAATCCTTTGGGATGTCGACATGCCTATGGTGACCATGTCGACATGGTGTCAGTTGACTTCAAAATTTAAATTTCAAAAGAAGTGTCTATTCGCCATAACTCTTTATGAATGGTCATGACTGTTGTTCTTCTATAAATAGGGGTTAGTCAACGAATTTTATATCGGATTTTCTGGTTTTTCACTCCTCTTCTTCTTCCACTTTTCTTAATACATATTCTTACCATTACTCTACCGAAATCAACATTGAATCGAACTCGATTACTTCTAGTTTGATTCTCTATCACTATCTCTATAAGGTTCTCAGTGCTATTTAGAGTTATAGACTTCTTTGTTATCTATTAAGCAAGAAAAGGTGTGATTGTAGCCTTCGAAATCAATCAAGAGAGAAAAGGTGTGATTGTAGCCTTGGTAAATCAATTGGGTAAACTTGTGCCCCGGAAATCAAGTATCTCTACCCAAAGGATGGAAATTCTGGAGGGTGTACCTCGTAGCCTTAAAATCGAGGATGTAATTGTACAATTGCTTTTGAAAGGAAATCCGTACTTGTGTTGCGGGACTGGATGTAGGGTAACTCCAAACCAGTATAAAATCCGGTGTGTTCTTTCCTTTACTGCTTTTATTTTATTTCTACATCTTTGTTTGTTTCTATGATCATATCTGTGTCTGTATATTGCATACATTGGTGTCTAAATTAACATAAACTCAAAAAGATTTAGTAATTCTTTATTAACACTATTCACCCCCCCTTAGTGTTAATCCCAGCCTTAAGATCCGTAATCCGCATTTTCTCACAAAAAGTAACATGACGAGAATTCACAACCTTCTTTATTTTCAGATTCAAATTCAATAGCCTTTTACTCTATCCATGTAACCAAACAGAGTCCGCTGGAAAGCTTTAGGCTCAAGCTTATCATTTTCCGGATCTTGCACATAAACCAGACTACCAAACACACTAAGATAGCTAAGTCAATGCTCTTTCCCTTCCACACTTCCTTCGAAATTTTGTTACCAATAGCCGAGCAAGAAATTCGATTAACAATATGCACTATGGTTGACAAAGCTTTGGCCCAAACCCCTTAGACAAACCTAATGTCAATCTCAGGCATCGAGCTTTCTCAAGTAGTGTATGGTTCATCCTCTCCACAACACCATTCGATTGCGATCTCCCGGTGTAGTAAAATTCCTTCGAATACCATGATGCTTGCAAAGCTCCAAGAATTCACCAAAAACATACTCTCCGCCATTGTCAGACCTTAGAACCTTCAAAGACTTGCCACTCTCATTCTCAACAAGAGCTTTCCATGCTTTAAATATTGCAAATGCCTCCGACTTGGCCTTCATTACATACACCCATATATTCTGAGAAAAATCATCTACAAAAGAAATATAATAGCAAGGTCCGCCCAAAGAAGCTAGCGGTACTAGTCCCTAAACATCCGTGTGAACATACTGAAGAACCCTTCTTGAATCATGTTTTCCCTCACCGAATGAAACTTTAATTTTCTTCCCTAAGACACCTTCCTCGCAAAACTCTACTTGTTGACACTCTCTCTACCGATCATCTTCATCTTCCAAAGAATATCCAAACTCCTCTCCTAGACATGACCTAACCTCAAATGCCATAACCTAGTCGCATCCAAGCCACAAGAACTAACAACCCCTATACAAGTTTCACCTTCTACAGTCACTCCTTGAAGTAAATAAATACCATGAGTCCTAGCACCTTTCATAGCCCCAAGTGCACCTTTCGAAATGCGCATGCTATCACTCTCAATTAGTGATCTTACAACCTAAAGTATCCACCTGCCCTAAAGAGATAATAGACTTCCAATGTCCCGAAACAAAGCGTACATTAGTGAGAGTACGAACCACTCTGTCAAACATCTGAATTTACATGGAACCAATGCCTTTCGACTTACAGATAGCATCATTTCCCATAACAATTGAATTTCTTTCTTTGTCGATATAAGAAGAAAAACAATTTCTATTCGACGTCATATGGTAAGATGCCCCCGAATTGAGCACCCATAATCTACTCACAACATCTGATGCTACCGTCGACAACACATCTACGTCTCCCTCACCAACTCCATTCTCCACTGATACTGATGAAAATGCTACTTCCTTCTTTTCTTTCTCCTTGTTCGGACACTCATTCTTCCAATGACCGAGCTTCTTACAAATATAGCACTTGCCTTTTCTTTCCTTCGACTTTCCTCTCTAACCATGGTTCCTTGATTTAGCATGCTTCTTCGTATACCTCTCCTTCTCCACAAATAAACCATGACCACTACTTCCACCACCTAACTCCTTCATTTGATCCCGCAACTTCTCGTTAAGAAGACCTGTTTTGACATCATCAAGAGTCAATGTATCCCGGCTATAGATCAAACTATTTGAGAAACCTGTATAGCGGTCTGGCAACGAACACAACAATATCATCGTCTTTTTCTCTTCCTTAATCTTCAAATATACGGCCTTCATCTTCATTAGCAAATCATTAAACCTATTCAAGTGCGCCTTTAGAGAAGTACGTTCCTTCATCTTATAAGTGAAGAACGTTCGCAATAAGATCAAACGTTTAGACAGTGACTTCTTCATACTCAATTCCTCCAACTTGTCCCGAATACCCTTAGTGGTAGTCTCACCATTAATTTCAGAGATAACATTCTCGCTATAGCTAGTTGAAGTGTAGTTAATGCCCACTCTTCCATTTTCTCTCTCTCAACATCCAATATGTCTACCAGCAATAAATGTGTATCGAATACTATCTAATGTACCCGATTCCTCTTTAGAACTGCTTTTATCTTCCATTGCCATTTTTCAAAATCATTGTCGCCTTTCCACTTGTCTATAACCAATTATGATACAGAAGCCGCATTGAACAATGTGCATAAGGCGCTACGCCACTTACATTACCCATTGAGGAACTACTTGAGGTATTATCTAATTCCGGCATTTCTACAACCACCTACTAACATCAAATGCTCCGATACCAAATGTTGTGATGGAATTCTAACTTGAGACCACTCAAATCAAAGCCCCAAAAGCACAGCGGAAGACGAGATCGTGGTAATAAGTATAAAAACAACCAATTAATAACTCAATCTAAATCTCAACCAATCCAAATCCGATCACAATCTCCAAACAAGAAATATATAGAAATCAAAGGAATAACGAAAAATAAATCACACAGCGACTTATAGTGATTCCACTAACGTTGTGTTAGTGTACATCCACTTTGAGAGAGATCTTTTATTAATATCGATGAGAAAAGTAAAAGAGATTGATTATAATGATCAAAGTTCTAATAGAATTTATTTGTGGAGAAGAGAATTGAATAAAATTAGGTTTTAATAAACCCTAATAAGTGGAGGCTCAAACCCTTGCAGTCGCTTTTTGTTGCCTCAAAATCTGGATCTAAAAAGTAGCTTATATAGGAGAATAGAAAACCTAGACAATATTCCAAAATTGCCTCTTCAAATATCACACATCTTCGTATCAAGTCTAGGCTGAAACCCCAAAGAAGTCACCATAGACGTCTGTCAATGCGTCAGACGTCTGTCCAAGGTCTCGAGAAAATTTTCCCTGAGACATCAGACGCCTGTCCCAAAGTGACAAACATCTGTCCTTGCGCTCTGGAAAAACTGCTCAAGCAACAGACGTCTGACCATATCCTCAAACGTCCGTCCAGGGTCTTTGGAAAAGCACTGCTAAACCTCAAACGTCCGACCATACTCTTAAACGTCTATGTTGAGTCTCTCAGCACTACTCCACCTTCTTCGCCATAACTTCCACCTCCGAGATTCGATTTGCGAAACGTTTTCTCCGTTACAAAGCTACTTCCGACTCCTTCAATTCTATATATATAGTGTCGCCAAAATTTAACTGTTTACATAATTTTTTGTAGTACTATGCCTTTATTGCTTTTCTCACCGATTCATTTGTGGTTAATATATTTTCAGCAATGATAAAAATTATGGTTTACTAACAATGATTTATTTTCGGTTTCATGCTGCAAACAAATAATAATTTGTCCACTAAATTTCATGTGGGTAACGAATATTGTATATCTAATGTCACTATAGTGGCATGCCACATCACATGAATGAATACCAAACATATAGTTACCTTCTACATAATTTTTTTGTGGTAAGATATTCCAAACTTCCAATAGTTAAAATTATTACTTATAGTACTATTAAATATGCATACGTGGATTTCGAAAAGATAATCTATTTCATTTATAGCTACCGTTCATTTGACTTAAGGTTGAATGAACACATACGATAAATGGACAATTTAAGCTTAAGAGATACATGAAAGTTCTGAATTCAGTAACTAATAAATGTGAAAATGATGGATAAAACAAATATTGAACATACTTAATAGTTTTTGCTTTTATTAACTGCCATAATACCATTATTTATTTCATGGATTAAGAAACTAATTTATGTCTTACATTCAAGGATGTACATGAAACTAAAAAAAGAACTTATTGGTGATGTTTTGGTAATTGAATAAAAAAACTAAACTTTATTCTTCCTCATGTTCTTATCGACATTAACTTATCCTTTATTTGAATAAGTAATATATTTAAGAACAATTTGTATTATTTTTCTTCATTCACACCCAGTTAAGAGGTGTAAAAGTAATATTTCATTCTGTTTATAGCAAAAACTAGCATTAAAAATAAATAAGGAATCACATACGATGTATATGTCTCTCAGTTGACTTTGAATATTACTTTCATAATGATCACCCTAACAATTATCAAGACTTGCCATTATGAAAAATTTCAAAACAAAATTGTTACATATTGTACCTCTATGGTAATATAAAGTAACTAGGCATGCATTGTTTAATGTAGTTGTGTGCTATTGTTTTGAATTGGAGCTTATGGTTCTCAACTACACCTTTTCTATGCAGCAGCCAATAAAAATTAACTATTTCGTTAGCAAGCCTTATTCTACAAAGTCGATGTCCAATGGATGATCGATAAATTAATTAAAACTGACAATGGTATATTCTTTCCCATATTTTAACTGCAATATCACATTATTATTACTTTATAATAAACAAATATGATATTCGAATATAGCCTCTGCTAACGCTCGAAGTGTTTTTATCTTTTAAAAAAGCATAGTCGGTGTTTTATAGAAAAATTATTAGTCGGCCAGAAACAATGTTTTTTAAAAAGCTTCATGACATCAACAATGAATTATCATACTTTGTACCTTTTGCTAAGTTTTCTACATGCATTGGATATCCGACTTACCGAGTAGTTTAATTTATAACATTTTGCAACATTTAATTGTGTGTACATAGTTCCTTTATTCTACCTGTACATATTCTAATTTGTTACGATACCTATACAAATTCTATAATAAATACTAAAATAAATGAGTTTTATTCCATTGATTAATCCCATAATACCAGTAGCTAATCAACAGCTCTTCGCTTCCTAATTATCTTATACTCTGTGCTTAGGGACTTCAAAATAACAGCCTGTTTTTGTTGACATAAATCTATGTTCTGTGCTGGGTGACTACAAAAACAAAGATATGTGAATATTGTCAAACATTTGTGTGTTTCAGTATCGAACAAAAAATGCTTATTTACCATGTTCCTACAAAATTGAATTTCAGTTTTTGTTGTCATTAAGAAAATGATATTACCACTGAATTTCACTGTTTGAGTGGATTATTGGCTTTGACATTTATATTGGAGATTGATAATATAGTCATTTACATATATTTATATTACAATTTAATACATAATATTTTTATTGACAACTAATGCAATATTAATGTAAATTTATTTTTAACAAATCATTGAAATATGGATATATGGACTCTACAGAAATACGATCTTTGGATGATTGTACTATCATGTTTTAGCATCATATTTGTGTGCGTAGCATAGGTTTGTCCTAGTTATAAGAAGAAAAACAAATTTCATTTATTCTTTTTAGATAACCATTTCTATTTCGCATCTATCCACTACATAGCTTCTTTTACTATGCAATTTTTGATCTTACCCACTGCATACAAAAATCCTAACAGATTTGCTTAACTTTTTTCATGATTATTTTCTAACTTTGCAATTTTCCCTACATTTTTTGATTATGGAGTTAGTTTCTTTTAATTATGAAGATCAAAGTCCATGGCAACATTAGTGTTTCTTTCTAAAGGGTCAAAGTTGGAAGTCCCTTTACTCCTTTCTTTGGCTATTTGATTCATCACTTTCAGGGCTATTTTTGCAGATCAGTTCAGCAAGTTTTTGTATATTTGTTGTCGGGTGCCTATGATTTGTAAATCAGCTATTATTTTTGAAAATTTCTTAATTTTAACTCAGGTCTGTTTTTAGTTTTGCAAGAATACTCCTTTATGCTGTCAAGTCGTGGGGAATCAAAAGAAAGTCTACTTTTTCATGCTTATTTTAACAGTAGATAAGAATCATTCAGGTCTTAAACACATGTTCATGATAATGAAGAAATCAAATGTCGATTTTATTATGACTTTCAGGTTTCAATATAGTATATACTATATTATGTTACAAATGTAGAATTTTTCGATGTCATAATTTTTTTATATTTCAGAATACCTAAGATAAAATTCAAAGAGGACTCGTGCTTTAATCAGTTTTGTACTACCCGTCTTTCATTATTATGATAATTCATTATATGATATAGATTTGTTGGTTTGAATTCGTTGGTATATGATTGTTGAAATAGATTCATTATTATGATACTTCATATATGATTTGAGATATTGTTGATATTATTTTTAAATTGTTTGATAAGTCGTTATCATTGATATGTTATTATTAATGAAATCTCGTATATGTTTAATTTCGCTTATGATTGAGTTAGATTTATTAATATATTTCGAAATATAGTTTGCGATTGATTGATAAGATGAATAAAGTTTATATAACGTTAGAAATTCAAGTTCACTATATTTGGCAATATGCAATATGGTTTTCTTTTGATATATAGTAAGCATGACCGAAGAAGCCGTAAATGTTCGATGTGTTTTGACCAATGTATAATGGTCATGAGCTATGTGTTAGGGATTGATTGTTAATTGTTGATGATGAAATTTTACTAATTGATATATGTTAAATTGATAGAAACAGTTAAAGAATGGCATAACTGATAGTTAAAACTATAGAATTTAACAGAGAATATGTTGGCTATTAAAAACCAAAAGTATATTGGAGATAGAATTATGGATTATAAAAGATAACAGAAATCAAGAGTATGTTAAATACTGGTGATCAATGGTACATATGGGCTGTAAATTTTGTATGATTGTTCAACGTCCGGCTCGATCCTAGGTTGTAAGGCGTCCGGTTCATGTCTGTATGACTCTCATTTAGGACACGAATTAGGATAAGAAAAAATTTACGAAAATATGTTCATCTCAAGATGTCCGGTGTTTTTCTATTGTCCGAACATTGTCCGTCGTTGTCCGGCTCGTATGAACAATGTCCGAGCTTAATGCTTGTCTGGTCTGTATTTGTCCAAATCTCTTATAAGATAGGACTAGGACACGCCTTCGTCCAGTCCGGTCTGACCCATTAACACGCCTAATATATAGCTAACATTATGGATATTAGTTTAGTTCATATTTTAATATTGCAGCAGCTGCCTCCATTTATTTTGTTTGTATTTTTGGATATACTGATTGTACAGTTATTATTAATAATTTTATTATTATTATATATATATATAATTATACAATGTAATAACTATTATAATCATAGTTAATAAATTTACCAACGCTTGATGATAACGTTGGAATGATTTCGGACATCCACGGTGTGTGGTTGGGTTTTTATTTCTACTTACAGAATTCCTCAACAAATCTGTCTATAAATTTAAAATTAACATTATATTTGACAATTGTAAATTATGCAATTATTGTACTAATTCTACTAAATTTTTAATAAATATACGAAATAAGTAAACTTACCTTCGCTTCGTCACTATCGTAGAAAGCAACCCAAGCTTGCCATACGCTTGCACTCATACAGTCAGGCTTTTTTCCCCTTTTGTTGATGCTTAACATCATACCGCGGTAGTTTTTCGGCATGAGAAGGTCAGGTACATGTAGCTCTACTGCCCCCTCCACATTGAAAAAAAAAGTTATACATACTTACTCAATAAATTATAAAGTGGTTATATATAAAATGAAATACAAACTTACACTTACGATGAAATCTTCTCACATACACTCTAAGATGTGAGGTGGAATCTAGTTCCACCTAGGCTAGAACCCAATCATTCTGCTCTTGTAAGCAGCTTTGGAAATATCCAGAACAACCTTTGAGGGCTCCAACTCAAATCCCCTGTATTATATATGACATAAACCATTAATAAATCATGAATAATATATCATACATAAAATATTTATGATGCTACAATAAATTTGACATTTACCCACTTGCTTTAACTATCAGTGTCACTACAGGATGCTTCACCTATTGTGTTGGGTTGTCGTCATGACCTCCCTTAGCGATCCCTCTTTGACTAGAAAAGGAGTGTGACGACCAACCTTTCTAACTTTAAGGAAACGACACTTGATACATCTTTGATGTCCATGTGCCGCTGCCCAAGCGTTGGAAAGATGAATAGTCGTAGAGTAAAAATAAAAGAATGGAACAAAAAACCTTACAACAAAACTGCTGAATAGATCATAACAATAAATGGTACAGCAGGTTACTCCTTCATACGGAGTTATCAAAGTTACACAAAAGTACTACAAGACAGCTTAGGCAGTTATAACATCCCGCCCTTACACATGATGAGACAAAATACATACACAAATTAGGTAAACAACGGAATAGATAGCTAAGTAGATAAAAGCCTCCTGCTCAGACGCCATCTTCAAAGAGCCCAACAAGACTTGCTACTCCGAACTACTCAAATAAATAAGTACCTGAGAGTTTAGGGAAAATAAATAACTCAGGTCAGACGATGTGTCTAGTATGAGTAAAACTTTAAACAATAGGTGTATATCAACAAATAACATATGGGACTACGCCACTAACGCGGTATGATATTTCTCCAACATAAATAACAGCCGAACTTAAACAATGGTATGAAATAATTAAAAATCACGAAGAGTAGTAGACTCTTCCTGTTATAATTGAGGAAAACAATTCGAAGGTTCGAATTAAATAAGGAAAAGAACATTTCCAACAATGACTAGGATGACACAGCCCCCTTTTGAAGTATAACTGTAGAAATATACTTCTGAGTAGCTCATTTCTCTCTGACACTTCTCGAAAACCTCCAAGTTGGACCCTACCAAACCTTACCGAGAATCTGAATATTCACATTTAAAAGCGCTTCCGAATCCAAATTTAAAAGAGATGTGAAAGCTTCCTAATGAGAGCAACCCCACATAGTTTGGCAGCCTTTCACGTTTTGGATTTAGTCATTTCCGATGACAGATTTTAAAGCTTAATGGAGCAACAAATCGTCTTAGAGTGACGAAAATTATTATGCGGAGGTAATTGATAGCCGGGGAACCAACTATTGAGGATATAAAATGATCATATATGGAAATTAAGCCTTGTATACCCATCAACGCTCACTGAACTCAAACTTGTACTATTTCTTGGTTAACAATAATACTAGACAAGTTAAGGTAGTGTTACCTCAAAATCTTGTCTCACAATTATTCTTAACTTTTGAAATAGCGACAAGTCTACTTCTTAGACGTTTAGTGTTAAGCATACAAATAAATTGTTTTCATATAAGTGATATCGCTTTATAGAAATTAATTCATTTTCACAAACAAATCAAAGTTTTTATTTTTAAAACCGAATTCATGCTTAGGCTTCATATTACAAGTATTAGCTTTAATACACTTTGTTAAAAGAGCTTACTAACTCCTAATCATTAATATAAAAAGATTTTAAGAACTTAAAATATCCCCATTACATTGATTAATCAACTTTAAAACTTTGTTAACTAAGTTGATTAATTAACTTAAATAACATTTAATTAAAATGGTAAATCACCTTTAAAACATCATTAATTCAATTAGTTAATAATATTTAAATATAATTAATTAAATTAATTAATAATTACTTAAATATTAATATTTGGAATGATTAATCAATTTAAACCATCATTAAGGAAAGATTAATTAAACTTGAACAAGTTGATTTCCTTTAAATGTCATTAACTAAAAAGATTAATAGATTAATTAATTTTAATCCATCATTATCAAAAGATTAATTAGCCTTAAACATCATTTAATAAAATGGTTAATTAATTTTAAAGCATCATTAACTAAGTAATTAGTTAAATTCAAACCCATCATTAATAAGATAATTAGTTAACGTTAATCCTTATTAATTAATTAAATAATCGTTATTAAAATAATTAATTAAATTTGAAATCTTTATTATTTAAAAACTTTCTTAACTTGTAAAACTAATCTAAGCTCGATAATGAAACCAAAAGGTTTCGATAAAATGTGATTTTTCGAAAGTGCCGATATAGCGATTGTCGCTATATGGGTAGGTTGGAAAACAAGTTTATGACATTATCATTCAACCGAACATTTCATAGCAAAGTATGAAAATATATACAAGGTAACGAACTATGATACAACATGTAGTGATCATGAACTAACATTATAATCAACTTTTACTTACTAACTTTACAAGTTATAAAACTATGAACAAATTATCAACTTTTCGAAGTATTAAGAAAATCAGCAACCAAACCATCACCACACGTATAGAACAAGCATTCATAAGAAATTAATACAAACATGTATATAGTATAAGAATTTGGTCTTAGAAGGAAAAATTTTACTCACCAAAATGTAACCAAACGAATTCGAATCCCCACACGATCTTGCCAACACTCGAACTACACTTCGTAATCACCAAAGCTTAGACTTTTAGGTCATATGTTGACTGATTTGGGTTCGTCCATGAGCCTATTGCGCTCAGCCACGGATGAAAGTGTGGTAATATGGGTCTTGTTTGAATGTAAATTGATATAGAGAAGGAAATAGCTAGTTTTTAGCAATTTAACTTATGGAAAAAGTGGAAATTTTGGATTTTTAGAAACTAAGAAGCGATGGATGTTTAAGAATATGTAAAAGAGGTTTTAGAAAATTAAAAAAAAGAGAATTTGAAGTGAAGAAATGGTTAAGATGGAGGTGTTTATAGACAAATGGGGACGGTATTTTAGTAAATTGATTTAAGAATTAAATAGTATAAAGTGTGCATGTATCATGGAGCTCCATACCTCCTGCATCACTTCTTGCACACGATACCCCCCTTAGGTCCCTCCTTAGCATGTTTTTATGTACTAACTTAGGTTGCTTTAGGTGATTGTGTACTTAATTAATTTTCTAAGGCTAGAATATTTTTTTTATACATACGATGTCAAATCATGTTTTATATTAACCAAGCATGATTATCAACCCTAACCAAATTATTAACTTATTATGGCATGTTCATTTATATGTGTACACATGTACATAAATGTGCACAACATTTTTCGATAATTTCTGGTGTTAAAAAGTCGAAATTTCGAAAAATGGTTTTCGAACACATTTTCTATTTTTATTTGAACTAACTATTTTGTAAACTAATTTTGAAAATGATTTTAACATCATTAATTATTATTTAAAATGTGTTTATATTGTTATTAAAACTCATTATTTTAGTATTTAAAAATGATTTATATATTCATTTACAATGCGATTAATTTATGGGTTGTTACAAGTAGGAACATGATTGTGAAGACCTACGGCAATGCCACATAATATTTATCATAGACAATTAGTTTATTAAATGAGAACATATCATTTAATTATGGGAAAACATACCATCTTTTTGAGAAAAATGTAACATCAGTAATCACATAAATTACCTTCTATCAAAATGTACATTAATATTAAGCCTTTATCGTTTTCCAATTCAGAATTCACCTCGTACTATATATCGGTTTCCTATGTAGTCTCAAAATTTTCTACATAAACATTTGATTTGTCGTTCAGAGGCTCAAAGTCAGTGTGATCGTTGATTATTATTATTTCATTATTTTGCTCGATATCTGCCTGATACGCTTGTTCGTTTGGACTATTCTTTCTATCAAACAAAAATCTTCCCTTTGTTTTAAAAACCGCCGACCAATATGTTTTATCTTTTTTTGGAGATGGATAAGGAGTGTAATAAACTTGTAATGCTTGTTTGGCTAGTACGGATCATACTTATGGTAATACGAGGTATTTCTTATTTCAATAAGATTATGATCTTTGTGCACATCGATTTTAGAACCTGGAACATTGTCGAACTTATTGCATCTAAATAAAAAATCTTTCTGCACAGGTCGTGTAAAATATGTTAATCCAAAACCTCTGTTAACACACCGTAAAATATTTCAATTGGGATACATACTTCAATTTATATAGATGTTCAACTTTTAAAGTTGTGGAACAAAGCTCTTTATAAAACAAACTAAGTTTCGCTGTAGCCATCCAAACTTTTATGGGTGACAGTTCTTTGAAAGCAACATGTAACAAATTTTTCATTATTACATAGAAATCATGACTTTTCATCGCACTCGGACTACTGTTTTTAATATCGACACGTCTACAAAGATTAGAAGAAATCACATCAGAAAATCTTAATCCTTCCACCCATTTTATCATAAGTTTTACTTAGTTATTGTCAACTCATGGCATGCTTTAGGTTTTTTACTATCGTTTGGCTTGAAATGAAGCTGAAGCTCGGGACACTTACATAATTTTTCTATGCACATCTTGATTTTAAACCATTTTTATTCTTCCCCTTAACATTCATGATTGTATTAAACACAATATCAAACACGTTTTTCTCATTGTGCATCACGTCAATATTATGGTGAAGTAAGAGATCTTTCAAAGAAGGTAACCCTCAAAATATACTTTGTTCGCATCAATATGAATCGTCGATATACCTAGAATTTCAATTTGTACACTAGTTTCATATATCTTTAGATATTCCTTTACATGTTTATATATTCCTTCGCTTGACCAAATTACCGGTGGTTGCATAGTTTCTGCTCTATTAGCTGTAAAAAAATTCTATCTTTTCTAAAATGATGGGTAAAATGGAGAAAACACCGATGACAATCAAACCATGAAATTTTCTTTCTATGCGGTAAAAAAATAATCGTATTTCTTTCATATAATAAGGACAAGCTAGACGACCGACCATACTCCAACCTGAAAGTATTGCATACGTAGGAAAATCACCAATAGTCTATAACAAAGATGCGAATATACGATTTTTTTTTGAAATATCATATGTTTTAACTCCTTCATGCCATAGGGTTTTCAATTCTTCAATCAATAGTTGTACATAAACATCAATTTATTATGTCAGATCATCAAGGCCGAGGAATACAATAGTAAGAAACATATATGGAATTTTCATACACATCCACGGAGGTAAATTCTAAGGTGTAACGATGATAGACTAAGATAATCATTTAGAACCAAATTGAGAGAATGGTGAAAATCCATCCGTACACAAACCAAGTATAACGTTTAAGATTCTCTGCTGCAAAAGCAAGATAAGTCTTATCAAAATGTTTCTATGTTTCTTCATTGGCTGGGTGTGTTAGGGTACATTCATCCTGTGATCTCACAGTATGCCGGCTTGTATGAGGTGCGGTTACAGAAGATGCATGTAACCTTTAAAGTCTAGGAGTAATTTGTAAGTAATGCATTCTCTTGTACGAAACTTCCTTTTCCTTCTTTTTTCTTAGTGTATATCTTTTCTTGCTACATATTCTACACTTCTCAAGATTGATGTCCTCTTTCCTAAACAACATGCAACCATTTAAACATGTATTTTTCTGTTGGTATGGCAAACAAAATGCAGACATAAGTTTTTCACTTCATAATGATTTTCGCACATTAATTATCGGGTGTCATATGTCATTTTGTGGTTTGTACAGCATCTATGAATGCAGCTTCTATAAAGTTGAATTTAGATTTTATAGCAATTTATTCCAGAGTTATTGATAATTGTATGTCGTTTTTTACTACCATCCCAAATAGGTTTTTTAACTGCCTCCAATAAATCGTATATTTTTTTTTGCTCCAATATTTGGTTCTTTTTTGACATTTACATCATCCTTATCAACTTTAACCATAGAGAATATTAATCGTACCGCATCTTCAACCATATCTTCTATGTGATTCGCTATAACACTGTCATTACCCATCTCTCCTTTGACACTACATGATTATGTGCAATAAGTTCTCTATGAGGATCCTACATAAAATACCCCAGTACGAAACCATTTTGACACAAATGGAATTTAACCACATCCGGTTTGAAATGCTTCAAATGTTTGCAGTTACTACATGGACAACGAATTTTGTTATCGTTTCCATTATTACTTAAAGCAAATTCAATAAATACGTATAAACAATTGTAAAACTGTTCTCTTGTTAAGCCTCTCGTTCCCTTTCTTTGATTCATCCAACTCCCTCGATCAACAAAATAATTGATCATTTTTCCTATTTCAAAAAATATGATAGAAATTCAAAAAATTATTGATGATTTTTTGAATCGACATATAATTTTTCAATTCATTTATACATTTTAATGTCTTATTAATTATATAATATGTTATTCGTTATACACTAATTTGTTTATATTTTAATATTTTATTAAATATATAACATTTGATTTTTTTAACCTTTTTTCATAAAATCTGATATGTTTTCAAATTTGGCAGATTGTGAATATAATAATATATTTTCACTTTATTATTTTCCACTTTGATGGTGGGTCATTCTACTTCACATTACAAACAAAATAATAATTACGTTCCGTAAATCATTTCATTTTAAACGATTCAATAGAATTTTGATAGCACTTTCCCTTTATTCCCCGTGTTGTACACAAATACATGTACACAAGGAACAAAAAGGCAGTGTTGTCGAAGTTTTGTGAACCGTTTAAGATGAAATGATTTACAAAATATAATTACTTTACTGTGTTGTAACTTGTCCATTGTAGGAACAAATCCGACAAATATTGTATCATATGAATATTGATGTCTGTTTTATAACAAAAAAGAATATCTATATAACGATCATATACAATGCAGTGCTTGTCGTACAGGGCCAAAAACTCTCTAAGGGATTTAAAAATAAAGTACATTATACACTAGTTTTTTTATACTAGCATTAACACCGATTCATTATTTAAAATTCACAACGACTAAAAACTAGTTTTTTTAACATATTTTAGCAAACACTAATTTCAATTTATTATATAGTAATAAAAATAAAATTTATACACTAAATTGTTTATATATATTACCACGTGCACGTACACTAAATTTATATATAATTAAGGATATATAAATTAGTAAACAGATTATGTAAATAAATTGTTTTTGTCGACATTTTGGATAACATATACACTAATTAACACAAAATTATGTTACACTAATACACACATATACTAACTAATCCAAATTAGCCCTAATTATACATTAATCATCGATTTAAACACTAATAACCCTAATTAATATTTCACAATAAATCAGTATACATAATTATAACCAATCAATGGGCTATTATCAACAAATATACACACAAATTAACACTAATTTTATCATAATTAGGTTCAATTAGTTTAGGGGAAGAATACATCTGATTTTTGATGAATTGAACGCGTAGGCGATTGGAGAGTGCAAATTGATGAAGAAGTTGATGGATTGCGAAAGTTCATGGGAAAGGACAAACTTGAGTGGATTTGAAGGTTTAGGTTTCGGTGAATAAGGATTTAGGAAGTGGAAACAAGGAAGAAAACGGGTTTGGCTGCTGCTATATACGTGACTGTCCAAAGGCTCTGGATGGCAAAATTTCGGACAATTTTCGATGGTTTTCGACGGCTATATTTATCTTTTCAACATTTTTAAAAATGATTAAGTTTAATTTAATTTACTATCAAAATTTAGTCTGATATAAAATATTTAAAAGTTTACAATAGCGTAGTTTTGTTTCTCACTATTGAAAAGGTTATTTTTATTCATTATACAGTAATCTTTTAACGAGTTGATAGTTAATTGTGAATTTTAAATGTATCCAATATAATAGATTCACATAATTTTTTTAATAAAATTATAAATTTGTTGAATTTTATGTCCATCCAAGGTATTTTGGGCATACGGTCCTAGAGCTTGTCCTAATAATACATATCAATTGTTTTTCTTGATTCAATGACATATTTAGAGTCTAACTTTTTTCGCTTTTGTTTTTCTTGATTCAAGCTGTACGGATTGGATAAATACATTATAAAGTATATGTGATCCAAATTTTGTCTTATTTGAAGATCGTTTGACCTTCAAATGAAAGGTTATTAGCCTCAATGTAGACGAACGACTATAAATTTAAGAATCAAGATCAATGTCCTAAATTTATTTACTTTTTATAGTATTTTAGAAGTAGGTTCAAAATACTTTGGATCGACATAAGATTCAAAAAAATTATTTTTCCGCTGAATATTTTCTATTATATGAATTGATAATGTTAAATACATTTAACATTTCACGATTACTTATACAGCAGTTAAAAAATATATTTAAATTCATAAAATAATCACCATCATAAATTTCACCGAAATTGTATTATGGATGGACTGAAACTTGCATAGATTGATTGTTTGAGTTTGATAATCAATAAAGTTAAATATTGAACTACACAACAAATGATTATCGAAAACACTAATTTAATTAACCACAAACAGTCACAAAATTGCAGAATTGAATAAAAATATCTTCTTTAAGCTTTAGGAATTAAATTAGTATTTTTAAATAAATTTTTAACTTCTATAATTACTAAGTTAAAATAATGTGATAAATAAAATTAACTTAGATAGCTAGCCTTCGGAAGCCATCAAAAACTATATGATGGGATCGTCAGAAGCTTCTGTTAGAAATTCTATTGTTTCTTGCAGTGTAAGACGAGTTGGAATGTGAGAGTCACATTGAGTATTGAGCACGATAGAAGTTTGTAAATACCAGCAGGGTTTAAGTTGTACATAATGTTTCCCTATAAGAAATTGCAAGGGCGCAACTTTTAACAACCATACTTTCTACACTATACAAATAAATAAATTTCATTAAAATAAAATTGTTCGAATTCGATATTTAATAATTAATATTTTGAAAATAAAATTTTAGTTTATTAAATTCTATTTAGTAAAATATTTTTTAATAAATAATAAAATAAAAAATTCATTTCAAATAATATATTGAACTGAATAAAATGTTTTAATTGAATATAAAATATATTTAAAGTTTAAATAATTTTTATGTGATTGAATGGTGAAAAATAAATTAGTATTGAACTGGAAAATTGTCCAATTACCAAAATATAATTTGCAGAATGGAATGTAAATTAATTTAAACTAAGTTGAAATTTAATTATAAATAAATTAAAAGAACCCAATATGAAGTCGAAGCCTTAAGGCAAACTAAAATCTCTTTCATTTTCAAAACTCATCACTAGGTTCACATATCTAAAATTCGAACAACCCCTTTACCTTAATTCCCCAATTCCGCTTTGCAATTTCGGAGAAAAAACATAAACAAACGATGATGTCGGTTGGCAAACGATGACGACGAAGGGCGACGAATACATGCTTGGCTCAGCGACGATGATGCAGGCCAAAGGGGGAAGCGTGCGTGCATAGGAGGGTCTGTTGTGCGGAAATTCAATTGATTCGCACAAACTCCAAAAACGCAGCGGAATGCTAATGCGCGGAAACAATCAAAAGAAGGATCTAGCTTGTCGATTAATTACCAACCACAAATTCAATGAAAAATAATCACCAAACAACAACAAAAAATACAGAAGAAAGGAGAACACAGAGATTTAACGTGGTTCGGCTAGATTGCCTACGTCCACGGACCCAACAACTATTCTTTATTTCACTGAAGAAAGAGAGTACAAAAGAGAGAGATTACAAAATTATAGGTAGCAAAGTGGAGAGACTAACCTATAATTACAAATTGAATAATCAATTTATCCAAAGACTTGTTTGCGCTCAAAACCCCTAATTGATTGACTGCAGAAATTAGGGTATACTGAAGAAGAGGATAATGGTGGATGCTGTATCACACGCTCACACACATATGAAGAAGAACTTCCTTCATTTAAATAGGCATGAAAATGAAGGATGTTTGGAGATGAAGAAAATTAACTTTCAGATTATGTGACAACCTTTCCAGATTACTTGATTTGATTCCAATGCACATAAATGACAAAAAATCTATGTTTCCATAAATTTCTATTGCTTAAATTAATCTCCATGTATAAACTTCTCTATCTTCATATAATAAATCTGACTAATTGATTGATTGACAATTAATACGTTTCCATTTCCTAAAAGATACCACGCATATCTTTCCTCTTTATCATTCCATATATAGCCTAATTAATTGATTGACTGAATCAATTAATTATTTTCTTATCTTCTTTGGAAATATTTGAATCACATAAATTCAACACTCCACCTTGATTCAAATATAACCATCTCTCTGCATCATCACATCTCGACAAATTGTTGGGTCTACGTCAACAAGTTCAATGTGAACTAGTATGGGCAATATTTCCCAAACAGAACTTCCAAATCTTTCCCAAGCACAAGAAAGATAGTATGCACATCATCAAACATAATGCATACGAGAAAGTACCAAAATTCTTCAAAAAATCCGATGTTGGAAATGAACATGTAGATACTAATCTTCGAGAGACCAATGGAGATTTAACAGCGCGCTTCACCTTCTCCATTCCAAATTGAGTGAGGACATACTCAATATTATCTACCCCAATCTCCTCCACAAGAATTTTGCTAGACTTTCCTAAGTCAACATCAACAGACTCACCAACAAGCTCCACAATATTCAAAGCATAAGATGAAGAATCATCGCTACAAATATGCTTACAAATAGGGCCAACTGAACCAAAAGGCCTTTCCACCAAGTGAGCTCCACCTAGAGTCTGAACCTCTGTAATCTTCTCATCAACCATGGTATCATCGGAAATACCAACATCTCTTCGAATATGGAAACAATCTGATGACTCCAAATGTGTTTGGCAATTTTCTGTCCTCCCAATGTCATCACTTGATAGAGGCTCCACCTTCAAGAAAGACCTCTCATCAAATATCGCATGCCTGCTAGTCACAATTCTCCTAGTTGTTTTACACCACAACCGGTACCTCTTCACTCCTTCTCTATAGCCTAACAAAATGTACTTGCTTTTCCTAGGCTTCAACTTATGATGTCTCTCATCTTCTAAATAAGCTGGACAACTAAACACTTTAAGGAATGAATAATCAACAGGCTCTCTTTTCCATATCTCTTCTGGGATCTTCATATCTATGGCAATAGAAGGTGTGCGGTTGATGAGAAATACTGCCATAGATATCGCTTCTGCCCAAAATCCCACTTCTAGACCAGCATTCGTTCTCAAGCTCGTAGCTCTCTCCCACAATGTCCGACACATGCTCTCTGCCACTCCGTAACAATGTGACTCAACAGAAATAGAAAAATCTCTAATTACATGCTCGGACTCACAATAGTTAGTGAATTCTTGTGACATAAATTCACTACTATTTTCAACTTTGAGAACCTTCAAACGCTTCCTCGACTGCTTCTCTACCAAGGTCTTCCACTTACAAAACTGGGCAAATATTTCGTCTTTGGCCTTTAAGAAATAGACCCAAACCTTACGTGAGAAATCATCCACAAATAAGACGAAGTAACTGGCTCCACCAAAAGATGCAACTGGGGTAGGTCCCCGCACATAAGAATAAACATACTCTATAAACTCTGTAGCTCTAGGTCTTCCAACATCAAATGTGACATGCTTCTTCTTTCCAAAAGAACAATCTCCACAAGAGCTAGGCTTCGACTGACAAACACCATCAATCAACCCACGCTTCTTCAATACTTCAAGACTCTCCTCATCAACATGACCTAAACGAAGATGCCATAACTGAGTAGAATCTGAAATACTAGAATCAGTAGAAACTACCGAATCTTCTAAGACTGTCTCTCCATGAAGCACATAAATATCATTAACTCGCACCCCTTTCATCACTACCAAGGAACCCTTCGCCACTCTCAAATTCTCTCCATCTATTATTATCCTCATACCAAGTCTACTCAGAGCTCCAACTGATAACAAACTTCTACGCAGCATCGGAACATGTCTAACATCCGTGATAGTCCTAAAAACACCATCATGCATCATAAACCTCACACTTCCAACGCCCACAACATGACAAGATGTGTCATTCCCCATATGAACTGTTCCGCCGTCAATCTTCTTGTAACTGATAAAACAGCTCCTATCTGGCGTCATATGACAAGAGGCTCCAGAATCAATCACCCAACTTGTATGCTCTAAAGGTGAAATACTGGCTGAAAGTAATGATGTATTACTATCATTTCTATCCGCATCTGATCTAACTGCTGGCAAAATTGAAGCTTTCTCCTTCTTCTCTCTCTTCTTTCTAAGAGCTGGACAATCCCGTATGAAATGTCCCTTCTTCTTACAATAATAGCAAGCACCCCTTCTAGGACCCATGAAATGAGACCTACGCATATCTCTACCTCCAAGGTGCTTCTGCTTTTTATCTCTTCTTTTAGATGAACGAAGTTGTTGCTGAAGAACACCGTCATTAGTCTTCGCCTTCCATGTCCCAAAAACTCCTTTTCTAATAAATTTGGTGATGCCATAATTTTTCATACTACTGTTGAAAGAATTTGTCATTGATAGCTAATCTAGAACAAGACAGCTAGCTCCGATACCAAACTGTTGTGCGGAAATTCAATTGATTCGCACAAACTCCAAAAACGCAGCGGAATGCTAATGCGCGGAAACAATCAAAAGAAGGATCTAGCTTGTCGATTAATTACCAACCACAAATTCAATGAAGAATAATCACCAAACAACAACAAAAAATACAGAAGAAAGGAGAACACAGAGATTTAACGTGGTTCGGCTAGATTGCCTACGTCCACGGACCCAACAACTATTCTTTATTTCACTGAAGAAAGAGAGTACAAAAGAGAGAGATTACAAAATTATAGGTAGCAAAGTGGAGAGACTAACCTATAATTACAAATTGAATAATCAATTTATCCAAAGACTTGTTTGCGCTCAAAACCCCTAATTGATTGACTGCAGAAATTAGGGTATACTGAAGAAGAGGATAATGGTGGATGCTGTATCACACGCTCACACACATATGAAGAAGAACTTCCTTCATTTAAATAGGCATGAAAATGAAGGATGTTTGGAGATGAAGAAAATTAACTTTCAGATTATGTGACAACCTTTCCAGATTACTTGATTTGATTCCAATGCACATAAATGACAAAAAATCTATGTTTCCATAAATTTCTATTGCTTAAATTAATCTCCATGTATAAACTTCTCTATCTTCATATAATAAATCTGACTAATTGATTGATTGACAATTAATACGTTTCCATTTCCTAAAAGATACCACGCATATCTTTCCTCTTTATCATTCCATATATAGCCTAATTAATTGATTGACTGAATCAATTAATTATTTTCTTATCTTCTTTGGAAATATTTGAATCACATAAATTCAGCAGGGTCGTGTATATATTATCTGAGATTTCAATTATTAAACCTTTTAACTTTATAGTTAACCATAAATATCCTATTGTCATAGGAGGGTCATGTTTACAACTTCAATAATTGCAAAAATAAAATAAAATTAGGTAGCATTAAGTTTGACTCATGAGTTGAGTAATTTTTAATATCATGTTGAAAATGAGTATCAATATAACCTAATTCGTGTTAGTGTAATTAGTGCTTTCACATTGTAATGTTGTGAAGTACAAACTTATCATTTAAAAGTTGAAAAAAACGAAACTTGAATGCAATATATGACTTTTTTTATGATAAATGAATTATAAGTATGTTTACACTTTATGTTATATGATTGTATATGAATAAATATAATAATTTTATCATACATACATATACATACATACATACATACATATATATATACATACATATACATACATACATACATACACACACACACATACATACATACATACATATATATATATATATATATATATATATATATATATATATATGAGCATTGTATGCATAATTACATTGGCTGATTTTAGGATTTATTAGATGACTTAATGAATATTCGATAGTTAAATTTATTTGAATAATATAAATGAAAGATTGCACAATTATTTAATTATATGGACATGAATAAAAAATATTAAAAGAGAATTGAGAAAGATCTATAAGTAACTATAGAAAATTTAAAGTATAGGTATCTAAAGCTAAAAATATAAATTTTCAGTGCAATGCATGATAACTTCATTGAGATGAACTAATTATTATAAAATGTTTTTTTTATTGTTGATGTATATAATTTATGCTATATGATTTACATATCTATGTATCCAAATGAAAATCTAGCTTTAACAATTTGTTGATGCCACTATGGTATACTATTGAAATTGTCATATTTTAGGATTTACTTGACGCATCGAATATTATTTAATTGAGTTTGTCAAATGATTTATATTTTAAATACATGTAATTAATTCAAATGTGTTGAGTTAAATGTAAATTACTAGAAAAGAACTAAGAAGACATTTGTAAATAATCATGAATTTTTTTAAAGTATGTATTTGAATGTAAATTAACATGAGAAGTGTAGCAGAATAACTATAAACTGATAAATTATAAAAATTTAAAAATAAATTATCTAGAGAGAATTAAGGAGGCTAAAAAAAGCTTTTACAATTAATATGCGAGCTAGATTTTCTTCTACTATGCTATTATTTAATAGGCAGTTAGGATACACACACTTACATTTAAGGTCGAGGGTTCAATCATTTCTAATAACACGTCCTTTTGGGAATTTAATCAAGTTAAAATTAAAATAAAACGATAACTACAATAATTGAACAATACGTTATTCATTCCTTTAGTTATAAATTTTGGTTTAAATTGATGAAAAAACAGGCCCATGGTCCATGGCCCATGGAGTTACAACCCAATAATCATAGAAAACCGGATAACATCCGTACCGCAACAACAATCAACTACAACCTCTTCACGTTAAAAAAGAGGAATAAAAATTGGGGTCCGTCTATTAGCCCCCCAATATATTCTCTCCACCCCCGGTAAATTTTTTTTTATTTCCAATTATACCCTTTAACAGTCTAAAAGATATCTTATTCAATTTACTTTTGCTGTGTCTATTCATCTTCATCTTCATCTTCATCTCTCTTCCGTTTGCTGAAATTGATATGGAGGATACGACAGATGACTACGTACAACAAAATCAGGTATGCTTCTTTCATGGCTGCTACTATACTAGGAACTTATATAATCATAGTGCCATATACACTAGGAATTGATCAAAACCTAGTTTATCATGTACTAGAAAATAATGAAAACATTGTTCGTTACATTCTATGCCCGTTTGTATTTTGTAGATTGGATGGGTGGCCGAAGAAGATGAAGAAATTGTTATGGATTATAGTAATGAGTTCACAACATATGATGTATGTAATTTATTTTACTATTATGTAAATTAGTTTATTTTCTAAATTTAAAATTTCTCATTTTTTTATTGTATGAAGGTATTTCCAAATAGATATAAAATGAAAGAATGGATTGATTTAACTGTTAGACGGAATGCGATGGTAGTCGTAATCTTAAAATCGAATATTAACAGTAGCGATAGAAATCCAAGAATTATATTTGGATGTGAGAGAAGTGGAGCATATAAAGAGCACAAAAGCAAGAAATCTAACAGTATTAGATTAACAAGTACAAAAAAGTGCAATTGCTTATTTCGTTTGAAAGGTGTTAAACTTCATAGTTCAGATAATTGGAGATTAGAAGTCATATGCGGTGTTCATAATCATTCTTCACTTTACAGCTCAGAAGGCCACTCTTTTCTTGGTCGACTAACGGAGGATGAAAAAAAATTAGCCGTTGAAATGTACAAAAATATGGTGAAGCCAAAAGCCATTTTGCACACTATAAAACAAAACGATCCATCTAATAGTACAACAATTAAAACTGTATATAACGTTCTTTCTAGACACAAGAAAATGGATAGAGCGGGTCGTTCTCAAATATAATATCTCTTAAGCAAGCTTAAGGATAAAAATTACTTCGAATGGCATCGTAATACTTTAGATGGAAGTGATGTAATTACTGATATATTTTGGGCTCATCCTACGAGTATAGATTTGCTAAAAACATTTCCACATCTTCTTGTTATGGATTGTACTTACAAAACAAACAAATATAGAATGCCGTTGTTGGAGATTGTCGGTGTCACATCAACTAATAAAACCTTTTGCGTTGCTATTGCATATCTCGTATCTGAACGTGAAAATTACTATCTTTGGGCCTTGACTCGTCTTCAATTGGTGATGATTGATTGTGATATAGAAATGCCAAGTGCCATTGTCACGGATAGAGAGATAGCATTGATTAATGCCATTAACATTGTTTTTCTCCAAGCAGCTCATATCCTATGCAAGTGGCATATTGAAAAAAATATTCTTTCTTTTATTCAAAGAAGAGTTACGGGTATGAAAAAAGAAGGAAAAAAACAATTTTTTCAAGATTGGACCAATTTATGCGAGTCTGGGAATATTGAGCAATATAATAATAATCTACAAGATTTGCATTTCAAGTACGGTGAGTACCCAAAGTTAATAAATTACACCACTGAAAATTGGCTTGAGACATGAAAAGATCGATTTGTCCATGCTTGGATTGACAATTTTATGCACTTTGGCAACTACACATCAAATAGGTAAGACACTTGCTTTTATATTTATTTAATTATTTTAGAATTTTTTATAACAATAATTTAATATCTATTTTCTTCTAGAGCCGAGGCCGCACATGCTTACAAACGAACCATCCGGTACCACCAGTATACATCAGTTGGTTTAATAATCGCCATGTTGAAGCGGAACAATGGGAGCATATATTACGAGCTAGAAGAGAAGAATGGAAGATGATGGAAGCTTATGAAAATATGGCTACGTGGGAAAATTGTGACTGTGTTATTCTAAGTTAAAATGTAGTTTGAAAACAAAAATGTTGAACATCATTGTTAAACATTTGTATAAGATTAGACATTGTTGAAGTAGCTTTGAATTATTATTGTTGGTGGGAAATTGTTGTTGTGAAATTGCTTCTGTGCCTGTCATCTTCTCTCCTCTTCTCCATCTCTCATGCTCATGGAGGTTTTCATATTAACCTTCACTTTTGTTATAATTCTTTTCCCACTAGAACATGTTTCCAATGGTTCCCCTATCTAAAATGACTTTCCCTCTACCAAAACCTAGAAATACTACAAAACCCGAAAATCAATAGACAAAAGCAGATCAGACGATTCCATGACGTAAACACTTAGGAATTCCTCCTGCTTCTTTACGCAAAACTTCCTTTTCCTCCTGCTTCGCCTTCCGCCCCGCCCTAAATTTCGTCAAAATCATAATTTGTTTCTAATTTCCCAAAAATTGCCAACGTTACAAATCAACAACTTAGTAAACCCACAACGTGCTCGCTAATGTCCGATCCCAATTCATCACTGCCGACCAAACTGAGACGTCATAGCTTCACCAACCGCCTACGTCTTTTTTGGTATGAAGTGAACATAACCCTAATTTCCTTATTTAGTTCATATCTTGATCGTTTTTCATGGTTTAATCATATATTCATACGGATTTGATGATTATTTATATGTCTGTCCTTTTGGAGTAGATGAATATGTACAATGGAAAATTTACATTCTCTCAAGTGGAGAACTTTATCAATTGTTCATTTGACTTTATTTGATGTCAAAATGTAAAATGTGTTGCTATCAAGCACATAAAAAAAATCCGTCTACCCAATGAAATTATTCTTTCTAGAAACCACATAATTAATTGTAGGATATGAAGTCTAGAATGATGAGTTATTCACCATTTTAGTATAAGATATTTTTTCCATTACTGATGTGGTAAGACCTTGAATTTTTTTTTCACAAATTATTATTTTTCTTTGTTGAATATATTCAGCTACTGCTGTGATTATTTGTGATTGTTGTAAGTAGCTACTATAGTTTTATGATATTTATGTAATAATATCTCCTAAATATGTTCTTGTCATTCTAAAATGGGTATTACATTTTATTTTCGATGCTCATGTACATATGATGAGATTTAAATTATTAATTGGGATTGGCATTATGTTACTTCCTTGTTTGAAAATTCTTTTCAGCTACTTCTATAAATGTCCTAAGCAGCTGCTAAAATTAACATGTCTGCCAATATGTGTACTAAGAAGCACACAATCACAGTCAATACAAATGAAGTTCTATGAATCTCTTTGTATTATGGGAACGATAGCCGTGTTGACCAGCATTAACCTATACGTTCTGTATATCCATATGTTGTCGGTTTTGAAAAATATTGATCGATGAAAACCCACACCCTCAGAAATCTAGGACATTCTCATTACTTGCACAATCGACATATTCCTTTTTACATTCATGTTGATTGCTTGTTTCTTCATGGGTTTTGAGGTAACTTAAATTTTCTTTTCACCGTATTACCCTCTAACAGTGAAATATGTTGTAAAAACATTTTTATGCAAGGCCCGACCCAAAGTTCGGGTTGCTCCAACCCAAACTTGGTTTACTTTGTAATTTTTACGATTAGATTCATGTTGCTTGCTAATGTCTAAAAGCAATGTTAAATAAAAACTATCATCTTTTTCGAACTACGGTTATCGCAACCCGCTATAAAGAATACCAACAAGTTCAAAAAAAACTGAATAGTGAAATTTGATTTTCAAATAAGAAATTGACATTGTTTGAACTATTCTTTGTTTTCAAATATATAAAAAATGTCCTGTAATCTTAAGTATATATAAAGTAGTACCACGATGATATGGGACGTAGTATTGCTACCTTCTGTCTACTTCGGATTGTAGGACATTTTCTTCACATATATTTGAGAACTAAGAACAGTTGCGTACAATATCAATTTCTTATATCAGTATCAAAATTTTATAGTTGTGTATTTTACACTTATTAGTAATCTTTATAGCAAACTTCGACATCCATAGTGGAAATAAGAGCTTGGTTTCTGTTTAGTTTTACTTTTTGACAAAATTAAAAAATGACGAGTCTATTTATAAAATTATAAAATAAAATAGAACAAAAAATCCGGGCTAAGGCAATCCGAACATTAAGCCGGCTTTAGTGTCAAAATGGAGATTACAACATATTGCACTACTATAGAGTAAAATAAGAAGAAATTTTTTGCCTCAAACCCCATGAAGAAACAAGCTATCGTTCCAGTAATATAGGAGGATATGGCTTTCCATTGGCCGTTTTTATAAAAATCTATAAAATGTCGATGTACAGAACATATAAGATAAAAGTGATCATCACGGCTATCGTTCCAGTAATCCAAAGAGGTTTAGAGTTAGTGGCTATACATGAATTTTCGCCACTAAAAAGAGATTGTGGGCTAGGAATTACTCATACCTAAGCAAATGTAAACAAGGATGTGGATACTTAAGCAAATGTATATAAGGATCAAGAATGTGGATATACCTAAGCGAATATAAACTACAGTCAAATATGTAAAACAAATAAGTTCAAGAGCTTTTATCTGACTAATAAAATTCATAATGAAAAAAGAGATAAAAAAGTGGAGAAGAAATGGCGAGGGAAAAAAGGCTTAATGGAAAAGAAGTATTTGAGTTAAAGAAGTATGCAGAGTAAACGGTCTAGTGGAAGGAAAAGAATTTTTTGGATTGAACAATTAACGCCAATGAAAATAATATGAATTGAAGAAAAAGAGTATACAATACAATTCAAGTGTAAAAAAATTTTGAATTGAAGACCAAGGCTTGAAATTCCGGTTTTCGGTTCCGTTTCGGTCATTTGAAAATTCTGAAATTTCAGTTCCGTTTCGAAAATTTTGGATATTTCGTTTTAGTTCCGGTTTCTGTTTCATTTTGGATTATTTTATTTTATTTTTTCACATTAATGAATACTACAAATTTGTATATGGGACAATTAAACTGTAATTGGGTTGCTTAATTTTAGTTTTACAACTATAATATACACGGTAAATTCTTTTCTTTTTAATACCAAAGCCCCGAAGCCCAATTAGTTAAGCCCAATGAATCTTATTAACTAAACCTGGTTGCTCCTTACAAAATTATACTCATTCATGCTGCCACGGTTTTCCGTCATCAATACCCTATTCTTCTCAAAATTGATTACACAAAATCAATGCTTAACTTGGATTTGGAAGATGAAAATGAAAGGTTCGAACCAGGGAGAATGAAACATCGATGTTTTAGTTTACACAAACATCAAATCTCCTAACCCTAAATACTTTCTCCGGTATTACTTTTTAGTTTTTCCAACTTGATTCTTTAGTTTCGTTTTTATCTCTATAAAACTTCTTACTATTTCTTTGAATTCTTCTATAAAGTACTAATTTTTTGTCTTTTCAAAACAATGAATTTTTTCAGTGTTTTAGCAGCGGAATGAGTTTTTGAGTGGAACCTGGTCCGGTCATCGCCGGAACTGTAACGGAATGGTCGGAATTCTGGCATGCCGGCCGAAATCTCAAATCTGGTTGAAGACTTAATATAGTGATCCAAATAAAAAGTATCGTGCATATTTTTAAAGCGAATTATTTTACATGATAAAGCCGTTTTTTGTGAATTAATAGAGTATCCTAAATAAATAATACTCTACATATTTTTAAACAATGTTGACTAAGATAGAAAATTTGATAGGTTGTTAAAATAGACAATGTTTTTGCATGAACTTATTTTACTGATGTATAAAGATGTGAATTAGAAGTGACAGTAGAGTTTCAACCAAAGTGATAATCAACCTTGTTAATAGTCCAAAATAAAAAGGTTATATGACACATTTTTCATAATTTGAAGGACATTCTATGGTTTAAAGAAAGGTGGAGCAAATAAAATGATTACAAGTGACCATTACATTTCAACAACATCGTAACTTTATTTTTATTTTTTTCTTCTTTTTTGTTCTCCAATGTCCTAAATCATTAACTTGCATCCCCCATCTAATCTCCCTTTGGATCAAGAACCACCATATGCCGAATCCTTTCAACTTTGATCTCGAATAGGTCTTCTACTTGCAGTTTTGTGAATTGGATGTCCTCAGGCCAATTTGCTCCAAATTTTTTTATTGATTAAGGCTATGATGAGATGTCTTTCTTAAATTTAGTCAAGTGATAAGCAATGGGAAATGAATTATATATTAAATATAGCAATACTAAATAGGGATGAGTGCAGTCAGTTAAATGAATCGATTAGTTAAACCGTCCAACATCACTGGTTTGGGATAGAGTATTTGCAAGTGCTTAGGTCAAGATTCTCCTCTACACGTGGTATGTTCAGTTCTCTTTTACTTAAATTTTGTGGTCATTGTTAAGGCTTGAAGTGATTTTTGGTGAGGATTGTTGCAGTTTTCAGGAAGTATGAAGGGGTAATCGATAGGAAAAGCGAAGAGTTGGTTCGGAAATTCCAGAAATGAGGTTGATCAGAAAAAAAATAGTTAAGGGTTGGAGTGGTAGAAGTTTAAATACACATAACATAACGAGTAACATGAAGGAGTAAAGAAGAGAAGATTCCAATAATTGAAGAAACAGAAGTGTGGGAGTGAAACAAGGGATAATGTGCAGAACTGGGCAAGCAATATGGAATTTAGAAGATGGAATATTGTAGAAAGTGACTACGGTTGAGCAACAAGAATAGTAGAATTTCATTAAGTCACACATCCCAATTCTTACAGGTACAATGCATATTTACAATCTTATAGCACATAACGTCTAACCAATAGTCTTGTGCAATTCTGAACTAATTGTAGTATAAACATAACTATTTAAATTTAAAACAGAACTTTTACCAAGTCAATGTGCCTGTATTAATGTGCACATGTACAGATGATACATGTCACTTTTAGTTCTAATTCAAACTCCTATGTTTCTAGTTGTCTTTTCTCCTGCCGTTCTTCATCTTTTCTTTTATTTCCGTTATCCTTGCATCTCTTCTCTGTTATCATCCTTAGTATCTGCCATGGCTTTGTTGTGCTCAGGCACAGAAGGTGTTTGATAAAATGCACTAGTATTGGATTGTAATGTTTGATGGAAGGCTGCTACTACTTGGTTGTTACAACAAGAGTGTTGTTATGCCTCCACTGGTGCAATCTGCTTAGCTCTAGCCAGATGTCACCATTACCTTTGCTGATTTGGATGAAAATATTGATAGTCCAATGATGAAAAAATTGAAACTTGTGCGTTCTGTCGAACTTGACGTGGAAAAAAGTATAAGACACAGGTTGACGTGAATCATATGTATGTTGAACTGTGCATAACGCTAGCTTATTCTATTGTATATACCACTGGCCTAAGTCCTTTTATCTTGTGACGAAATCTTTTCTGGACATTTCGCAGGAACTCAAGATGGAAATATTTGCGAGCATGTTGAATTATTTGAATGACTGTGTGAATGATCATCCTTCCTAGTATTGACAATCAAGGTTTTTTATTCCTTTTAAACTGATGCTATTATTATTTTATATCCTATAAAATTACCTGATGCTGATGTGATTACAATAGTCAACTGCTATGTGAAATGCACACTAACAATTTTTGTGTGTGTAGTGCCAATATTGGACAAATTTTATTTATAGGCCCCTCAAAAAAACCCTTTTAAACTTTAGGCTTCGTTACAAACTTATTATAAAATAGGTCTAATATTCACTAGGATAGGATTTGCATTTGCGCAATTTTAAAATGCACAAACACAAATTTACAGTTTGTACCTGTGCACTTTGAAATTACGTAGGTATAACAGTTTTTTTTAATGTGTGCTTGTGCAACTTCAAATTGCGCAAATATAGATTGTTCATATAGTGAAAAAGATGTATATTTTTGTAATAAGTTTTGTTCATGCCTACAAACAGAATTTGTCCGTCAATATTGCCTACAACATTGGTTTTGGAAAATCTTACTGACTAGTTGAATTCATTATTATTATTATTATTTTATGATATAAATCTTACTGACTAGCCTAAAGTTGGAATAAGTTTTGAACGATGGAATCTCTCTCTCTCTTCATTATATGGTTTCTACTTTCTTCTGCCATTTTTAATTAACCTTCACTATGCGGTTTTTTTTACGGATATATGAGTTGCCATTCTTGCACTGTGCTTGTCCTTTTCACTTGAGCATAAAACTGGGTAATGCGTATGTATGATATCAGATAGTATTCTTGCTCTGAGTCATTTGTTTTATGTGTGGTCTTTCCTAACCGAGGCAAAAGGTGTGATATGCATGTACGGCTCATTTCTTTTTCTAAACTGATTTAGAATGTATTGCTATACCAAGCTCTGTACGTTTTAAGGTGTAAGATATCGGATGGTACCCCGAAATTTCGGTGGTACCATACCGCTACCGCTGGTCACCGAACCGAAACCGATGAAAGAAATCAGTTTCGGCTAGGGTTTCAAAAAAAAAAAAAAAAAAAAAACCAACCAAAGCAAAGCCTAAGTCAATGGGAATCAACCTAAATTAAACAAATTACCAATGCAAAATCAAGCATCTGCTTCAGCGTTTTTCGTCTTTGACATCGATTTGAAAGAAACGATGTTTTTTTAGCCGTAGCGTTTTTTTCTTGGTTTTTCCTCTTCACTAGCATGCGTCGACATTGTCGACAACGATTTTGAGAGCGAGAGTATGTATATTTTGTGCGAAAGAACCCTAGTATTATTTCGTTTATTTTGGATTGGGCTGAAATGTGAAATAGGAGAGTGGTAGCCTGCGTGTTCTGGTTAGGGTTTAAACAAAATTATTTTCAGGTGGGCTGGAATCTAAAGGAAGGGGGCTGTTGATTTGGGATAGTTTTCGGGTTTGGCTATAAATATACAAAATAAATTGTGGGCTGGGCTGCATTTGATTTAGTTTAATTTAGTTTAGTGTAATTTTAATTTAGTTATGATTACTATTTTTTTATGGAATATATTTTATATTTATTTATAAAGAACATTATTACATTTTCATTCACAAATTATTAAAAACCAAAACCGAAATCAAAAGCGAAACTTTCGAAATTTCCGAAATCGTTCAAAACCAAGAAAATTTCAATTGATCGAAATCGGGACCAAAACCGAGTTTTCAAACCTTTGTTTTAATGTGTAATTATCATTGTAAATATATTCTTTGTTTTATTCATATTTCTTTGATAAATGCTCTTGCACAAACGATAATACTAACTGCATGTTCTAAATGTAATATTTTGTAACTCCACCACTACAGTACTCTCATTCCTATGTTGCTATACATATTACGCTTTCTTGTTCTGTAGCTGCAGTTAGTTCCATAGTTCATATTCATTCAGTTTCCCATAAGCAAAGTTTCTTTATGTTGTATAAATCTTGTTGCGTAGAATCATGTTTATGTTTTGTTTTATTAATAAAAAAACTTAATAAAACATGAACATTATCATAAACTTTAATAAAGTTCATAGCAAAGTTATGTCATTATTTTTTGTTGTTTTATAACATTGTTGGTGGTATTATTTTGTTTAATTGAGATACATATGTTTAGTCGCATGTTTGACATTGTTGAAATGAATCTAATTGATGTTGAGTTTTTGAATGACGTCGGAAAAGCGTGGAAAAATCCGAAGATTGTATTTTGGCATCGGTATGGCGTCGAAAAACAGTGGCGTTGGAGTAATAACGACGTCAAAAAAGTGACGTCAGATAAAGTCGTTATGGCATCGGAAATGGATTTTCCGACTCCAGACCGACGCTATATTTAGGTCGGAAAAACGGTTTTCTATTGTAGTGCCATGACCTCCAAGACCTCAGCTTGTTTTGCAATACCAACTCGAGCTAGTCGTGACTAGCTGTATTAATTAATGTTTTTTTTTTGTGTTATGTGGCTTGTTGCTAATAGTTTTACCTTAGTTTCTGAATTTTGCTGGCATAATTGGAACGTGAGTTCTCTGTGTGGTGGGTTTTTTAGGGTTTAGGGTGTGTGGGTGTGGGGGGGGGGGGGGGGGGGGTGTTGGGGGTTGGGTGGTGTTGCATTTATCATATTTATCTCTGTTTTTGCTCATTATATGATTATTATTTTCTTCTGTCGTTTATAATTAACCTTCACTGTGTGATTTCTTCTGCAGGTATACAAGTTGCCATTCTTGCACTGTGCTTGTCCTTTTCACATAAGCATAAAACTGGATAAAAGTAGATCAGGTGCATGTATGCAATCAGATAACATGGTTGTGATATGTGGAAAAGTAATTATTTCCAAAACCCCATGTCTACGTCTTATTGATATATGGACTGTGCCCATCAATATTCCTGCTCTGAGTCATTTGCTAAGCGAGGCAAAAGGTGTGGTATGCATATATGGCTCATTTTTTAAAAAACTGATTTAGAGTATATTGCTATACCAGGCTTTGTGCGTTTTAATGTGTAATTATCATTGACAAAATATTCTCTGTTTTATTCAATTTTTTTTGATAAATGCCCTTGCACAAACGGTAAAGCTAACCTTATGTTCTAAAATTAATATTCTGGAACTCCACCAAACGTCATATTTTTGTACTCCACCAGAGAACTCTCATTCGTGTATTGCCGTACATTTTGTACTTTCTTATTCTATAGCTGTAGTTGGTTCCGTATTTCTTGTTCATTTAGTTTCCCACAAGCAAAGTTTCTTTATATTGTGTATAAATCTTGTTGTGATGTGTAGAATAATGATTCTCGTAGTCTAATTTTGTCCTTGTTATTCTTGGTTGATTTGGCCACAAGAACCTTATTTGGTATTGAATTTTTGAAGTTTATGTACTTGTTTTTATTAAAACATACGAGTAAAGAGGAGGAACACACGTACATACAGATACATACATTCACACATACATATATATGCCCATTTACACATACATATATATGCGCGCGCATATTAGCATATCTGGCCAGAATTGGAGTGGGCAGTCCACATGTATAAAAAAGCCTTTATGAACGTATGTTTAGGAACATGCTCCAAAACAGCTAATAAAAAAATAAAATACAGGAGTTAGGCAAAATCACCTAATCTACTAACTGACAAGGATGATCAGTCCTCCTCATCACTGCTGCTGACATCAACGGAGACTGGCCCCATGACATGCATATACCCAGAAAAAAGCAATGCAATGTCATACATAAAATGCGTTGAATCACAAGAGTATAAATACCTTATATCCCACATAACGTCCTCTAAGACTAACTTACAACTTTTGTCGTCTTCAGTGGCCATATAAGCAATGCAATGTCATGAGATGTGTCCTTTTGAGCTAGTTGGTCTTGCACTTCATCCGTAGCCTTTTCACCGTTTTGATTAAGTTGTCTTGCAGCGGTCGACTCCTCATCTCTATTTTTGCTGTTTTCATTAGTATTCAATGCATTGTGCGGAGAAACATGGAGCTAGTTGTTCATTTTGTACACTATTACAATTGATGGTGGTTTAGTAGACAAGATTTGATGTATATCTATTATTACCATTTGATGAATAAATATGATAACTACATGGAACATAGAGAGTAGCATATAGATCATGTGGGGGCACCCACTTGTTTGTGTGTTATGTGCAAGTCACATCGGTAGTGTTTCTATATACATCAGGAAAATCCTTTAGATTTGCAAAAGGAGTACTTGACAATATTTTTGTTTGTTATGAGCTGGTTACATCGATAGTGTTTTGATATACAATTGTATCATCATTCTAATTTGTAAAAGGAGCGGTTGACAAGATTTCTAGTATATATGGTTTTGGATAATTGTATACTCAAATAATAAATTAATTGAATATTTTAAAAATTGGTTGCGTTTGATGAGCATATTATACATACATACATATATGTGTGTGTGTGTTTGTGTCAAAAATGTAACAAACACCCAAATGTGTATATTAGAGAAAAGGTGAAACTAAATAAAAAAAGTAAAAGCAAGACACAAAAGTTTTATAGTGATTCAACTAATCGTTGGCTACGTTCACTTAGCTTTGTTGCTGATTTGGTGGCTGTTTACAAGTACAGTTCTTATGGTACGGTACCACTTGATAGGCAATTATAAGAAAAGTGTAAAAATTGCTAGAGAGCTAAAAGATCCTAGAAATGAAACCCCTCCATCTCTATTTATAGTTGTAGGTCGGCGGGAAATGCTCTACCATGTCTCCTCCACGATCTCCATTATCTAGCAGTAGTTGCATTCGAGAAAACATGGTCAAGTCAGCAATCAACTATGAATGAGTACCAATCCATAGTCATGGATCGATACCAATCCATAAGATTGACTTATGGATGGTTCTAACTACTTTGGATCGAAGTGATATATTGATAGCTTTATGTTTCTCAACTAGTTCGTATGATTATGAGCTTGTTTCTTGGCCAATCGGATGGATCGATGGACGAGTTAAGTTGCTAATTTCTTGTGCTTGAGCTACTTGATACCAAACGATAAGCGTACGATCAACGAGACATGAAGTGAGATTCTAGCATTGAGTCTAAGTGGTGTGAGAAAAGTGAAGTTATTTGGGTGCACTTCTATCGATCAGTACCGATCCATTGGAATGGATCAGCACCGATCCATCAGATGGTGGAATTGGGGTTTGAAACTTTTGAGTTGGCATTGACTTTGTCTTGTGATCTTAGTCGTACTTTATTTTTTGGATTTTATGGATATCTCTTCGGGCCTTCTATTTCGATAGCTTTCAAGTTTTGTTCGTCAAATCAGTCTGGTAACTGCCTGGTCAAACAGCTGGACACACTATGGGAAAAAACACATCAGACGACAGATACGCTCCGTTGTCTGATTGCATATCTATTTGTCGCTAAATCCCATACAGTCTCATTACACATCAAACCATAAATATTGTTACCCAGGCTTTTAACCCAACATGATCTAGCAGAAAACAAAAGAATTCTATGACATCAGGATGACTTAGAACTTAACCAGAAAGACTAAGGCAATGAGTTAACAAGAGCCAAGCTATATTATTAAGGCAACGACTGAAATCGACTAAACCAAGAGACCAACATTCTTTCAGCCCGGTCAACAGTCAAAGCACAATCAGTCAGTAGATCGTCATCAAGATGGAGCAACGTGCAACGAGACTATGCAAACAACAACGATCAAGAACATGAAAGCGTCCCAAACTCCAACTCCAAAAATAGCCTAAGTGCTTGGACCGCCAACGATCCATACACTATGGATCGCTAGCAATCCTGGCATGGTAGTGGATAGCTATGGCACAAGAGAAGCAGAGGAGACCTAAAAGACAGGGCACAAAAAGGCCAAGTGTATGGATTGTTGGTGATCCATACACGATGGATCGCTAGCGATCAATATTGAAAGATGTTCTCGACGACCTAGCATGATGAAGCAATTGAGGGAGAGCAACCAAGTAATTAGCTCGCGAACGATCCAAATCTATGGATCTCTAGTGATCCATAAACCATGGATCGCTAGCGATCCATGCTCTTGGATCGGATCGCGATCCAAACCGCACTTTGTCGTTCTGTACCTTCCTGCAAGCAGTTGATGAAGTGTCTTGGCTCAGAAGCTCTCCGATCTCTATAAATACCGTTATACCTGCAACATAAAGAGGATCTTTCATGAACTAGTTGCTAAAGCTCTGCTAAAACCATTCTTCACTCTCTACCTCCCTCACAACAATCTCCAAAGGGATTCACTGTGATTCTTCAGTTGATTTCAACTCTAGGGATTCAATCTACCTAAGGATAATCAAAGCCTTATATTCAAACACTTCTTGTAATCAGTCTATAATAAAACTATAAAGTGGATGTAGGCTTCTTTAACAGCCGAACCACTATAAAAATTTCCCGTCTTCTTTCTTTTACTGTTCTTTTTCTATATCTGTGATCTGTGATATTGCTCTGTCAAAACAGGGCTGGTGCTTTCAAACTCAAATCAGGGCGTTGATCCATTTTTTAGGTTAACAAATATGCTCCGTCGTCTGATATGCACTAACACAACAAAAATAAAAATAACCATAGGTTGTATGATGTTATAGTATCATTTCTAGAATTTCCTATTATATATATATTGAGTAATATGCACACTAATTACACTTATGTTATATTTGCAGAATGAAATAATAGATCGCAATTTTATTTAAACAAATATTTTATTTCAAATCAAATTCAAATACAATACAACTTTTACTATACTTACATTTTCAAATACAATACAACTTTCACTATCACTCTCATATATACAACTTTTCTCTACACTCTCATATATAACGTTTTTTACTAGCACTTACTCACACTCACTCGAGTTTATTTTTAATGTTGATCTTGATTTCTTACTCCAGCTTGTGTCCAGCCATCTCCTATACCTGTCAAATAAACAAAGCAGTAAAATGAAAAAGGAAACAAACTTAAATTATAGAAATAAAATTGAATTTGAATATTAACATTACCTCAGCTTATGGGTTTGTTTCCTTTTCATGTTTTAGACAAGGACAAATATATATGTGCACGGACAACTTATGATATGCGCAATGTATCACTGTGAATATCACAAGACCGGGCATCGATTAAATCTCATGGACTATTGCAAAGATTAAGCCCGAAGGCTCAACATAGTGCAAATGTGCACAGGGTCATGCCCAAGCCTCCTCGGGATCAACTTGAGTGCACAAATCATAAAAATAATTTCAGCAATTCAACAACTCAAAACAAACCAGACAAATATACAAGTACAAGTACAAGCAAAACAAACAACAAGCTTTAGAGCTCAAGTAATATACATATATACACATATGTATATACATGAAAAATAATTCAGCTAAACCTCAAAATGTTTCAAGCATGGAAGTTCACACATTAAAACAACAAATTGAAAGTGTAACAAGAAATCATAGTGCAAAAGTAAGTGCCACAAATTAAAACATATATATGCAGATATAAGAACTTTCACACATACATACATACATATGTAGTGATATATAAATATGTAGTGATATGCATATATAAACATACATATACATATATACACATATGTATATACAAGTGCCAGTGCAAATGCAGCAAACAAGGGGCAGTTTCAGTAGAGCCAAGCACAGACATTTCGACACAACCAGGCACACTAATATACATATATGCACATATGTATATACATGTATATATGTACATAGTGATTAGAAAGGCAACTCAACAACATATATGGATGAACCAAGACAACAAAAGCAACATGGGCCATCAAAGTGCACAAACAAGCCATCACTAGTCTGCACTGCATTGTCGCAAATTGAAACAGCAAGGGACACAAATTAAAATACCAAGTGACACAAATTAAAATAGCAAATGCCACAAATTGAACAAGGAGATGAACATAAACATATTTGCAATTGAAAGTATAGCAAGAAATCACAGTGCACATAAACAAGCTTAAGCAAAACAATAAGTGTTGTAGCAACACACGTATACACATATACACATATGTATACACATGTATATATGCAACACATGTTAAGAGACCAACAACAAGCATTAGGGAGTCAATCAAAACAAACTAGGCACATATACAAGTAGAAGTACAAGCAACCAAACATTAAGCTTAAGAGCTCAAGTAATATACATATATGCACATATGTATATACATGTATATATGTACATACTCAAAATGGTTCAAGCTCAAATAATTCAAAATTGGTTCAGCTCAAAAGTATTAAAAGTATCTCAACACTGCCTTGAACCAGGCAATTGACTCAAATGCAATTCAGAATGGTTCAGAACTAAAAACATATTCAACTAAACCTCAAAATGGTTCAAGCATGGAAGTTCACACATTAAAACAACACATTGAGAATGTAACAAGAAATCACAGTGCAAAAGAAAGTGCCACAAATTAATATATATATATATATATGTAGATATAAGAACATTCACACATATATACATACATATGCATGTATATACATGGAAGTTTACACACACACACAAATGTAGTGATATATAAATATGTAGTGATATGTAGATATAAACATACATATACATATATACACACATGTGTATACAAGTGCCAGTGCAAATGCAGTAAGTATAGGGCAGTTTTGATATAACCAAGCACACACATTTCGACATAACCAAGCACACTAATATACATATATACACATATGTATATACATGTACATATGTACATAGTGAGTAGAAAGGCAACTCAATAATATGTATGGATGAACCAAGATAGAAAAAGCAACATGGACCATCAAAGTGCACAAACAAGGCATCACTAGTGTACACTGCCTTGTCACAAATTGAAATAGCAAGGGACATAGATTAAAACAACAAGTGACACAAATTAAACAACAAATTCCACAAATTGAACAAGGCCGTGCCATAAATTAAAAAAGGTAGTGCCATAAATCATACCAGGATGAATAAGAAAATTGAAACAGCAGAGAAATCCACAATCGAGAAAGATCCTATAGATATACCCAAACAACAGCCAACATAAGCATAAACGTAATTAAATGTACTCACACACAAGAAAACTCCACGGAAATCGAATTCAACACAGCAAAAAACTCATACAACAACCAACATAAGCATCAAAGCAAGAACCGACCAAACTGCCTTCATCATCAACTAAGCAAGAAATACAACATTGTACCGCAAGTACAAGCAACACACATGAGTGTGGACTTGGAACAACAAAAATCAAAGCATGATGTGACGACCCACCTTTTTGGATAGTTCAAGTCGATAATAAACCACACATATCCAACTCAAACCGTTTAAAAGATAGATAATCAATGGGTTTATTTTAGAGAAATAAAAAGAAAAGAAGAAAACAACCACAGAATCTCGTAGCGGAACGATAAAATACAATAATCATATATACAGTCCATGAAGTTGTTTAACAATATATACTCAATTCAATTTACAACATAAATCAGAGTTATACAATTTTAATAGACAGAATGAAATAGTACAACGTAATAAATGCTAAAAAATATGGTATACCAAATCTTCGTCTTCGTCCTCCAGAATAACCGTCTTCGATAACTGAAAAACTCAGTTTGACTCGAGCATAATGAAAAGACAAAATACTTGAGTCAAGACTAAAAATTCTAATGTAAGTCAAATCAAAATCTGGTGAAACATATTCGCAATAACTTCATTTGGTTCAAATTTCCATAAAGGTTTCACCATTTTAGATCTTCACCACAGAGTTTTCAATAAGTTAATCAACTGCAAATCGATTCAATATATTTCAAAGTTTAAACAAAACTTCAATGTTTAAATATTTCAAATTATTTAAAATCATCAAAATAAATTCAGATTTCCTACGTCAAATACTATTCAAATCATTTATTGGAGTTTCAGAGGATTTCACAACACTTCATAGATTTTCAAAATTTGATAATCCCATTCAAATGTATCACGTATCAAAATCATTTAATGGTTGGACTTCAAACATCGACCTTCTTACAAAACTTCCTTTTATTCTTTAAAGTTATAGAAAAATGTGTAAACCTTTTTATTACACTTTAGGAAAAATATATATTATTTTTAAATTTAAATTTAAATTTTATAAATGAATTTCAAGTTATTTTCAGAACCTAAATTCCAATTTATCAAAAATCTTCAACTTTCACCAAACGACGATATAATCACAACAATCATCATCTAGCCAAAGCAGTCAACAATGCATCCAATAAATCACAAGTCAAATAGAATGTCCCAGTTTTATGTCAAAAATCAAATGTACAGATGATCAATCATATCAGTAGTGACAATAACAGGGTGATAATATGGGTATGTCGAGATCACTAAACACATAACAACCAATCACAAATATCATCCATCGTAATATCAACCAACATCCAAAGCAACCAATTCATCCATGCCACAACAATCAATCACTATCAATGTCGGGTGTTTAAAAGTGATATGAAATTTCAATTATCAACATCGAATTAAATATTAAGTTAAATGTCAATTTAACTATTGGTTTAAACGTCACATCTAATGTCACAGATTTAACTATCAATTCCGATTGTCCATTTTATGGTCAAATTTAACTAATAAATTTAATTATCAATTTAACGATCAAATTTAAATGTCGATCTAAATTCAGTCAATTTAATTCCAATAAATTAAATTTTCAGTCAATTTCAATTTTCTGATAGCAATCAACATAAATTTATAACTTCGCTAATTGGTTTAACCAATGGTAAGAATTTATTACTCCGTGAATGGGTTTAACCACTCACATTTATTTAAAACTGAAAAAATTCTCCATAGTCAAATAATTCCACTCCAGGACCATGTCGTAGACGATGTCGATATGAATCCAATGCAACTAGTTTCGTTCGAATCCGACCTCGTATGAAAAAGTTACGGATTAAGTAATATTCGATATAATTAAAAACACAATTAACTTAATTAATTTAAAAATTAAAACAAAACCTACTCTTTATTCTCCACGTACACAGGCCAAGAAACCTAACTCACACGATCAATTTCTTCGATGCGCGCGCCACCCCGGGGGACCGGAGCCCCATCCGACCTCGTCGCATGAACCGCCTCAGCCAACTCCACAACTACATGCAACCGTGCCGCCTTCACCGTTGCCATCTTCACGCAGTTTGAGAAAAACCCACCGGCCTTCATGGCTAAATTCCAGCAAACTCGAGTCATTTTGCCTCGATACAACCATACATAACGTAGATCTCATCGTGCTCTTCATCTTTGATTTTAGAGTCATTCAATTTCGTTGAGTGGATTGGAAGATATCAAGGGGAGAAGATTGAAGATTTCTAGCCATTAAAATTTAAAGGGAAGGCGCTGAAGACGATGGAGTTAGGTTTGCAAAGAAATAAAGTTAAGGGCTATTTATAGAAAATTAATTTGGCACTATTCATCTGTGAAAATTTCAAACTCCAAACGAAGCGTGCCGCTTGGCATTCTATATGTTATACTCCTGTTTCAAACACAATGGAATATATATCGGAAGCCAATTCCATCATATACAGAAGATAGATATTCAAAATCAAATTATCTTGATTAAAATTTTGAAAATAAATTCTATGCATTTCTAGCTCGCATGGCCAAACGATAAGTCCGATCGCTACGAAGCTTGAAATCCTATAATAATTTACTGTTACGGATCTGATGAAACTGGTTTCGTAAAATTCCGAGACAGTGCTCAAAAAGACCATTCTTACATGTTAATTAAAACAAGCTCTTTTCCAAAATAAATTTATTCACTTTGAATTCAATTTTAAAAGTTAATGATCTTCATTTTCATGTAAATAAAATTTAAATCAACTTTTGAAATCATTTTCATTCACATTAAATTCAAGATTCAATTATTTAAACAATTCCAAATATTAAATATAACAATTAAATTATCAAATAAATCACTATATTTAAAATATAAGTTATTCGACTTATAAAATTTGCTTTTAAAACGAATTCAAATAATAAACAACTACTTCCATTTTTTAGTAATTCAACATCTTTGCAACTATAGGATACAACAAAAGTTATTCATTTCTTACCATGTAAATGTTTTCTTATTTTTGAAATTTATACTTATCAAAAATACAATTTCATATAAATAACTTATGCTTTTACTTTTAAATAAACATTCATTTGATACTTTATTAACTTAACATTGATTATTTCAATCTCTATTATCAATTATTTACGGTTCAGTGTCATTTAATTTACTTTCTAATATAAGTTATCATCTTTTATCTTATTGAAATTTGTTATTTAAATTTTTATCTAAGTTCATATCCAATAAATTACATGAATAAATCATTAACATTTTAATTTCAACTATTTTATTCAATAATTATATAAAATTAAATATTTTAAAAATTGTTAAAAATACGGGTCGTTACAATCTTCCCCACTTAAAACTTTTCAACCTCGAAAAGGAATCATGTAGAGAATCAAATCTTCGACGTGTTTTCCTCAAAATAACCAACTTATAAAACATGAAATTCTTATTTACCAAACCTTTACCATGCTTCCTCTATGCCACTTCGATGTCAACTTATTATAAAACAACTTATAAAATTTTAATGTCTCAAAATTTTTCTAGCACCCGAATTTACAAAAAATTTCGGCAGCGTCTTCTTTACACGGCTCGATTGTAAAAATTTAAAATACACATATATATAACAAATATACATCTCATCTTAATGATGAGGCATCCCATAGGGAAAACATAAAAGTACGGTATGTAATCCGAGATATGCTCTTTATCATTGTTAATATGAGCGAATTCGCTCACATTAAAGCGAGCAAAAGCGAGCCAAAACGCTTATACGTCCGAATGTGCCTCAAATGTACCTATCTCAACTCAATTTGAATATTAGTTGCTTATAGAAAGATATACAAAGCATGCATGAGTTTGATAGAACTAAATAACATGAATTCTTAATCTAAACCATAAGCATAAACACCAATACATGACATAATAATCATATGTAACCAGAGCAGTTATAACAATGATTTGAACAAAGGAAACCATTCAGCAAATAATATTCATCCAATTATTTCATAACTATGTCGATTTACAATAGAATTTTAAGCTTCGGTAATCGTCTTTGAAGTGGAAAGAAGTATTTTTAATATATCTTAAAATTCAACTAAAACATGTTAAACTTATTTGCTTTGTAAAATATAAGATATATTTAAATATCCCTATAGTATTATGCAAAGATTTTCCAAAAGTTTGAAATACTATTATAAATTCATATCAAATCATTTAAACAACTTTAAAATAAGGTTCCTTAAATCCAATAGTTTTATTATTACACACATTATTTAGAATAGGTATAAACTTATAGATTATTAAACTGAAATAAATAATATACTTACATTTTACATTAAATTTCTACTTTAAATCAAAGTATAAAATTTCATATCTTCATAATCAATTTATAAAATACTTATTATAAAAATAATTTTTTTTCAAATCATGAAAACATCTGCTTAGGTTTATATAAAATCTAAATAGCGCTTAATTCCTAGATTTCATATAAATTTTCAAATCAAGAGTAGATAAAATTTGATACCTTTCTTTCAAAATAAATATTAGACTTGTTTGTTTTTGTTTTTCAAACATATTATACTATAAATATAACTTCCCAAATCATTTGTTCCGTAAAATTTTAAAACAGAAAATTTTATATATACTGTCTATTTATATAATATCTCTAAATTGAAATTTTCCAAAGAAATTTTTATAAATCTCATTTAAAAAGATTTCATTTGGAAATCCATTTGCAAAATCACTAACTTCGATATATCAATACTTTTGCAAAAATTCAATGTAAAATTTCTCACTTTATGTAAAGTAACTTCATTTAAAAAATTCAAAATAGACATCCTTATAAAATGTGTAAACTATTTGAAAATAATTATCAACATCATTACTTATATTTAGAAAGAAGCTATATAAATTCTTAAATCCCTTTCTTACAAATTCCTCGTTTTAATATCAGAATACTTTTCAAGCATTATTTATAAACATTAATAATCAGTCTCTAAACATTATTATAATCATAGTAATTTACTTTTAAATATTTTAAATAAATGATAATATTAATTTCAAAACATTATAATAAGCGTTAACTTTAAACAATATTTAGGATATAAATTAGATAACGTAGAACACTACTAATAATAATTACTATGTAAACATTTTACTAAAATAATATTTATAAACATTTAAGTTGAGCATAAAACATTAAATTATATACAAACAACCCTTTTAAAACATTTCCAAACATTTTCAGAACAAATTATTTAGAAAAACGTAATAAGTTTTATATCAAAATACCTTTCATAACTAGATGTCTTGAAAGATTTACCCTCATTCTTACAGATTTTAGCAACACGTTGATCAAGCGCACGACTAAAATCTCTAAGTACTTAGTAGATCTATTTCAACATTCAGTGAAAATACTTGGAAAGCCTTTAAACAGATATGGAAAGTACCGCTCAACAATCCAATGTCAAATGATGATAATCGGTTATCACTGACCCGCTGCTGATTCCATTGTTTACGCAATGGATACAAAACCTTCCAAAAGATCCATCTACCTTTCGGATTCCAAAAAAATATCGTAGCATTTTCTTAAACAATATACCATCGACCCCTGCTGCAGTGGTACGCTGCTGATTCAATGATTTATACAATAGTTGCACTTCCTTCCCAGAAGATCCATAAACGACAGATCCCATGATTAAAAGCGTATCCATTAGGTAAACTAAAGAATCATCTATTCTAAAAAAAATTGAGGAACTCCGAGTTTAAGTCTGGACAACCTATATAATTCCAAATCCATTTCTTGATTCACCCAAGTCCATTAGGGTTATCAGTCGAATCCACTCCTGGATTTACCCAAGTCCATTAAGGTTCGAAGCATATCATACTATACTTCTTTACGGAGGGTACTTCTCTATATCTTTTACTTTGAAATATATCATACAATATATAGTACCCTTTCCAAATCATAACTTCAAATATCACATTTATATAAATTCCATTATATATAAGATTTCATTTTCAAATCGAGTACTTTCCAAAATTAATAGTCTCGAATATATCAATCATAACTTCAAATATCACACTTATATAAATTCCATTATATATAAGTTTTCTTTTTCAAATCGAGTACTTTCTAAAATCAACAGTCTCGAATATATCAATCATAACTTCAAATTTCACACTTATATAAATTCTATTACATATAAGATTTCATTTTCAAATCGAGTACTATTCAAAGTCAATAGTCTCGAATATATCAATCATAACTTCAAATATCACACTTATCTAAATTCCATTATAAACCTTTTAAAACTATTTTTAATGTTTATACAAAGTCAGAATTGCTTAAAAAAATCATTTTCCAATAACAAGTTTTTATAAATATATACTATGTTCAAAACATTTATTAAAACTCTTTTCATTTAAAACATTTGAAAACTAAATTTCATACTTATGTAATTCAAAATAAACTTATACAATTTACTTATCAAAATATTTAACATTTTAAAACTTTTTCAACTTCTATTAGTCTTTATTTAAAATTTTCAAAAATAAACTTTATATACTTTCCAAAAACTTTGCTTTGAAAAATAATTCTCAATTTTGAAGTGTTCGACTATTCAAAATAGTCGAAAAAATCAAATTCCAATTCAAAACTGAAAATCAGCAATCAATCATCTCAAAAGTTGCACAATCAATCGATCAATCAATCCTAATGCATACGATATATGTGTTCATAATATTATTCAATAGAAAACTCGAGAACTGAACACCGGGTTTTACTTCAAATCGTTTTAAATAAATATATATATCTCTTTCGAATACCAAACCATACTTCAGGGATTTGAATCAAATCAGTTTCATTAAACAATCGAGTAGCTAAGCTACTAAAGTGGCCTTCCCCACGTTGAAACTCGAAAATGAACGCCGATGATGCTGTAGTCATCACCAAAATTTATTTTCCATCGTTAGAAGTGAGTTCCGGACTTTTATTTATTTTAAATATTTTGAAACTTCCCTTTGAAATCATTTATAAACATTTCTATACAGAAAATAATTTCAAATTATGCTATGATATATTTCCAAAATCTTAAAAACCAACTTCCAAAACTCCCACAATTCAAACTCTCAAATTTCCAGTTTTAACTTCTTTTTAGTCAAAAATCATATTTGTATGAGTCATTATCTTAAAATATTCATTTTAAAAATCGTAATTCTTTGTTTGGATTAAAATAAATAATTTTAATCTACACTATTAATTTTAACCCAACATTATCGCCGAACGCCTTATAGTCAAATTGTGAAACTTAATTCACAAGTTTTTAGTTTCAACATTCCCACAAGACTATAATTTCTACCCTTACCATGCGTGAAAAGGTAAATTACTTACAATTGGTTATGCACTATTCGAAAGTAACCAAGAAAAGTCAAATGCTCCATAAACTGGCCGAGCACAACTAACTAATTAATAAATGATAATATGCATAACCATATCAGTCGATCAATCAACTAGCAAAGAGACAATGAATCATCATCAAACACTCACGAATGATTTTATCAGTTTATAGAATTCATTTTTTTATATTCTAAATATAATCCTGGTTAAAATCATTTTATTTATTAATTTCAAAATATCTTTATGTCACTAACAAATACGCTCTCTCATATATGTATATACACTCAATGAGCTTATCGGCTCTGATTAGTCCTTCCAAACGGGTTGGGTTGGATCAAAATGGATGGGGCCGAGTTTGGCCCAACCCATTTATGACCTATTCTTTTTTACCCATTTATGACCCAACCCATTTATGACCCAACCCGTTTAATAACCAGGTTATCCATTTAACCCATTTAAAGATTTAATTTTGATTTGACTAATAAAAAATAAATAAATATAAAATAATTCTAATTCTAATTTTTTTGTTTTGAATTTCGATAAAAATTTAAAATTTTAATTCTAATTTTTATCAGAATTCAAATATAGGGATGTGTTAGCTTGTTATTTTCTAAGTACAACTGTCAGTTCCCTTGGAGGACTACAGTGTGCATTCATAAGATAAAGTATCCAAGTGTTACATACTGTCCGTAATTTAGGCGGAGTTCATCGGTCGAAGTCTTGCATGATTCCGAGTTAGCATGAAGAAGTTATTGCTGTCTGAACAGAAAAAATAGCGGCTTCTGCACTAGGCGGAGTTCAAATATAAGGATACGGTAGCATATTATTTTCCAAGTACAACTGTCAGTCTCCTTGGAGAACTACAGTGTGCATTCACACGATGAAGTCTCCAAATATTCCACACTGTCCGTAATTTAGGTGGGAGTTAATCGATCAATTTCTCTTCTTATTTCGAGTAAGTATAAAGAAATTGCAGTTTGAACAAAAAATAGCGGATTCTACACTAGGTGGAGTTCAAATATGGGGATGTGGTAGCCTGTTATTTTCTAAGTACAACTGTCAATTGTAACGACCCAGAATTTGACCACTTCAAATTATAACATTTAAAGTGATTTAAATTGTAAAATATATAATATTTTATGATTCAATTAATATTAGATAGGATTTGAAAATAAAAATATAAACAAAAGTAGTAACATTTGCTTATACCGATAAAAGTGACAAAATGCTGATTTTAGAAAAGTAAGTTTCGATGGTTAAATAAATTATTTCAATTAATTTATAAGTGTTTATATTTTTAAATAACATTGTACAAATTTATTTTCAAATTTTCTTTACATAAACAAATAGTTTAATTAAAATGTCAAAATGTGACCGTATAACATTTTGTCGAAAATCAACGTTTTATCGATTTAAAGTTGTAGCAACGTCATTGCACCTTTATTTTCTCATATATAAACATATATTCAAATAGTATAAGCATTAATTAAGTTACTAATCAAGTTTACTTCTGTTAAACATACTTAGAAAATTCTAGAATATAATTAAGAAAAGGTAAGCATAAGTCAAAAAAGTAAACATCAAATCAAGAAAACATAATTATTACTTTCTTTACTTAATACTTAAGTGAAAATGACATAAAATAATGATTTGAAATGCGATGTTAAGTTTTAGTTTGCATAAAGTATAAGAAAATGGTAGTTTGGTATTTTTACAAAATATTATTTTACTTCAAAACTTGTTCTATAAATAGTTATCAGCTTTCTTCATTTTTTACACAACTTCTTCTTCCTTTCTTAAGTTTTTCTTCCGCACTTCAATTACTTCTTTCCATAATTAAATAATGCCAATATATTTTCAAAAATAAAATAAAGAAAAATATCAACAAAACTCCATCCGAACCACCTCAAAACTCTTCCATTTCTCTTCCTCCATTCATGGCCCTAGCCTCCACCATCAAACCAAGGCCGAGCACTCCTAACCTTACCCAAGGCAAGTCGAGCCATTCGAGTCCAAGTGCGCAAAGATTTGTGAGCGAAAAACAACGAGTAGCGAAGCTATAGCCGATTTCCGTTCGCCAAAACCAAACAAAGTGAGAACTCTTATTTATATGTATATATTTGGTTGTAATGTTATGATATGTTTGTTTGGATGTTTGGTTATGATATTGATTTCCATATGTTGTTTATTGCATATAAATATTGAAACAAGTCACGATATACACAACATTGATTCACACGGAAAACATTTTTCCAAAATAAATTGAAAAGTGATATGCAATCATTTAATACCTTTTAAACTGATTAAAAATGGTTTAAAAATGTTTTATAAGTATATAAACTTGTTTTAGCAAAGTTTGAATGAAAAACATGAAATATGTCAAAACTAAGCGTGTCGCGCAATGGTAGTTCGCGATTTCACGCCAAAAGTTTAAATAAGTATACAGGGTGGAATTTAGTTCAGAATTCTTCAAGATAAGAATTTTTCGAACTATTATATCCATATATTTCAAAAAAAGAAAGAAAATCAAGATTTCATTAAGTATATTTTAAAATATGTTCAAAACAATTTTCTAGAAAAATAGCGCTTTTGTAGTAAAGTGACCAAAGTTTAAAATTGATATTTTAAATATTTTAAAAATATGAAATAAAGTCTAAAAATCTTTTAAAATGTTTTAAAAGTAATTTAAGTTTAAAAGATAGATGTCCAAATGATATAAAAGTCGTTTTGAAGAACATAGCTTTTTAAAACACTATTTGCAACAACCTTTTCGCAACGCTTTTCTATAACTTTTGGAATAAAGATTGAAACCTAACAATTCTTTCCCAAATTCTTCATAAATATTTTTAAGTAAATAATAAAGTATTTTAAAAAGAGATTTGAACAATTTAAAATTACTTAAAAGATTTAAAAAGGGAAAATAAGTATGCGAAAATGATTAGTACATTTGTCCCGCCAGGGAGAGCTAAACGGTAAAATAAGATGTGTAACTAAGGTTAGAAATGGAGCAACCAGTATTCTGAACTTACTTGGCGTTCGCTTTATCTTTTGGACGAGAGGTGGAACAGATCGACGGGAAAGCCCGGATGCTCAACTTGGATTTTATTGAAATAATCTTCTTATACATTATTAAAATCCGAAGAGGGAACGTGTCCTATTCGTGGAATTTAAAAGGTCTCACCGTTATTCTTCCCATAGCACTTGTTGAATACGGAAGTTGATAGTGAATAAAAGTAGAGTTATTTCTATAATCCTGTTTTGTCAAAGATACTCTTTAAAAATGATTTGAGAAATATTCAAAAAGAGAGGCTTAAATGATTCCGTGTTTAAAGAAGAAGATTCTAAAAAATATATCTCTCGAAGATATCTTGATAAAGAGGAACGAATCAATTAACCAAGAATCATCTACTTATAAAACATCATTTTTATCGATGATTGAATTCGAAGGAACTGGGGTCGGATTTGGGTGATTTCTATTCAAAAACCACTTCGAACCAATCTACGTTCAATGTAAAACGTGTTTGAAGACAAATGACTTTAAAGATAGAGATCTTCATGATGCAGGGATGTCTACCACCGGTCCCTCGAGGTGAAAATTACCATATCATAGGGTGGCAACAGTGCTCTGTTAAGAAAATCTCTGATGCAAGGCTAAGTGGGTCGCTCCCAATTAATAGATGTCATCATCCTTCTAGATTACTCTACACATGTCTAAGCATATGTTGAACGTATGACTCGGGATCCCATCAAAGGTCGGTAACGACCGGGCTGATGACATATTTGGTACTATCTAGCGTGAGGGGTAGGCCGTTCTTGTATTGGTTTAGGCATCGAGTATCTCGACCTTAGGTGCATCCCTCTAGAGGTGTACTGTCGGAAGGTAGTCCCTTACCTTGTCATTTATATGGAATCCATTTTCCATAAGTGCCTTGAATTTATTTGTAAAGCCTAGTATCCAGAATTTAATAATCGTAACAATTTCGGCTAAGATATATAAGTTTATTTGCAAATGTTCAAAGAATGTTATTAAAAATAATATTCCTAAATTTTATGTAATGAAGGATTTTGGTTATCATAAGGTAAAAACTCATTCCGTGTTTATGTGTGGCATGGTCTTATGAAATACCTTTTTGTTTTCAAACATCGTATTTTGAGTTCTCACACCAATCTCATGACTGGCCCGGAGTTTATTTTCTTTTCCCTTTAAACTTTGAGTGCCCTATTTCTCCAGGCAGCCAAGTAGTTAGGAAGGTTTGGAGTATTTTGGAATGGAGCATGGAGCCTGGAGCATTTTGGATCTTTTGTAGAAGCCACATATTTATTCCACTGTGTATGTATTATGTAGTTACCAGCATATGCAAGGATAGGCCATTGTAACTATCCCAACTGGATTTGTATTAACTCTGATGGAGCAATTTGAAGATTATGATATGTATGATTATGAGTTGAATACGATGTGAGATTCTATTATTGTCTTGCCTTCTATCTTTATTTTTTTTCTTTACCCTATGATAATCTGCCTCTTCGATACTTAGATTTATGGCACGTGAATGCCAAAGATGTATTAGTGTCGATTTTTGAGTATCGAGGAGGTGGGTCGTCTCATTTGGTATCAGAGCTTATGGTTGGGCGAATATCTAAGCCTTGATGGGGTCAACTCATTAGAGATAGGGTTAATAATGCCCTAGAATGAGTTTAGTCTAAGAGAGAGTGTATTAGAAATCTTTATCCGAATAAGTATATTTGAGTTATCGATACTTAAAACCTATTCCCTAAGATAATCTTGTCTATGTGTTTTAAAAAGATATCTTACTATACTCCGGTAGTAGGAAATGAATACTAAGAAGGGACGAAGAAAAGGTAATAAAGGAGCAGTTTCGGTACAAACTCCAGTTAACCTGGCAACTTACTGCCTAACTTATACCAATGTGGGCGGGAGATCATTCAAGGGTACAGAATCAATTATTGAAGTTCAGAATTGGCTCCGCTCATGTGAGTGAAATTTTAGAGGATTAGAAATAAAGGCTGAGCAAAAGCGCTTCTTGGCGTCTTGGCAATTACAGGATGGAGCTTTGCCTTCGTGGGAGTCAATTAATATCAATGAACCAGAAGATGATATTTTGTGGGAAAGATTTAAGGAGGTTTTTGAACAAAGATGCCTACTAGATGCTGGGAAGTCCTGTCCCTATAAATATTTATGGATCTAAAGCAAGAAGAAATGTCAGTGGAAGAATACATGAGGAAGTTTGATGAATTATCTCTCTTTGGGCCTGGACTGACAGATACTCCACTTATGAAGAATGAAATGTTTATGGCTGAGATGTGAAGCTAATAGATATGGGTTTGTGATATGAAATTCTTGATAAGGAGAAGCCAACATTAGTACCGAATACTAATAACATTAGCAACTATCCCAATGAGAAGGAATTCAATCCAGAGGAAAAGAAGCAAACATGGAGGGAAGAAGAGAAAGGATTCAAAGGGTGTCACTTGTGGACATTGTAGGAATAAAGGGCATATTGCTGAGAATTGTAGAAAGAAGCAACAGTCAAATACTATTTATTCTATGACACTTTGTTCTAGTTGTCACCAGCAAGGGCATATGATGATGGGTTGTCCATTTATAGAGATAGTCCAGCCAGTTATGGCCTATGCCATGGAAGAAGAACCATTAATTTTAGAAGAAACCAAAGAAAGAGGAGTTCTAGAGTTTTTTATTTATGTTGAGGGTATTATGATTAAAGTGTTGTTTGATACTGGAGCTTCGCATAGTTTTATTTCTAAAGAATTGATTGAAAAATTGGAGCTTACCACCAAAACAGTAAATACCCCTATCTGTGTGTTAAATCCCATAGGCGGTACATCAAACCTTTGTATGTTTTGTGAAGATGTCCAAGTTACCTATCTTTCCCATCATTTTTCATGTGACATGTTTGTTCTTGATTTTAATGGATTTGAAGTTTTGCTAGGTATGGATTGGCTATCCAATTATGAAGCAGTTCTTGATTGTGTTAGGAGGACAGTATCAGTGAAGACAAAGTTAGGGAAGATGGTTGAAATATGTTGTAAGGAGCCTGGTCCGGTAAGGGATAGTTTCCAATATGCACTTGATTCAACCCAAGGAAATTTAGAGGCCATACTGATAATTAAGAAGTTTTCAAATGTTTTTGAAAAGGTAAAAAGTTTGCCCCTACATCGGGAAATTAAGTTTCGTATCGATTTAATTCATAATGCAAGACTCGTTGTTCACCAAAAGTGAAGAATGGCTCCTAAAGAGGTAGATGAATTGAGGGAACAAACCGATGAATTGTTGAAGGATGGACTGATAAGACCAAGTCACTCAAATTGGGGAGCAATGGTTGTTTTTGTTGCTAAGTCCGATGGTTCCCTGAGGCTATGTGTCGACTATCGAGACCTGAATAAGCAAATGATTAAGAACAAGTATCCTCTACCCCACATAGATGACTTATTTGACCAATTTCATGGTGCTTGGGTATTTTCAAAAATGGATCTGGCCTCAGGATTCCATCAACTTAGAATAGCAGAAGACTGCATTCATTTAATTGCATTCAGAGGTCCGGATTTCTTCTACGAGTGGCTAATTATGCATTTTGGGTTGACTAATGCCCCCGCTTATTTTGTAGATCTCATGAATAGAGTATTCAGAGATGTGCTTAATAAATTCATGTTAGTCTTTATTGACGATATTCTTATATATTCGAAGATTGAAGAGGAACATGAGAGGCATCTAGAGATTGTGCTAGAAAAATTAAGGAATGTGCTTAAAGCCAAATTTTCGAAGTGCCATTTTTAGGAAAAAGAAATAAGATTCCTAGGGCATGTAGTATCAGGGGAGGGAGTTTTGGTTGATCCAGGGAAAGTTATAGCGGTCCAAGATTGGAAGACTCCACAAACTCCCAAATACATCCATAGCTTTTTAGGATTCGCAGGATATTACCGGAGGTTCATCCAGGACTTCTCTAAAATTTCCTTCCATCTTACAAGTTTAACAAAGAAGAACGTTAAATTTAAATGGACACCGAAATGTGAAGATGCATTTAATGAGTTGAAGAAAAGGTTGACTAGCGCTCCAGTATTAGCTATATCTGATAGAAGTGGCGGCTTAACCATTTATACTGATGCTTGTAGAGGAGTAGGAGCGATGCTAATGCAACACGGGAAGGTTATTGCTTGTGCAAGTAGGCAGCTAAAGACTCATGAGAAGAATTAAGCAATGCACGACTTGGAGTTATTAGCCGTTATGTTTGCATTAAAAATATCGAAGCATTATTTGCTAGGTAAGAATTCTTCATTTTTTATTTTAATAAACTTTGTTTGACTTTAGTAAATAATGTTCCCTCTTTAAATAGGTGAAAAGTTTGAGCTCCTTATAGATCACAAATCTTTGAAGTATCTTTTCACCTAGAAGGACTTAAATATGAGGCAACAACGTTGGCTAGAATTTCTCGTGGCTTATGATCCTGTATCTTATATATACTGGCCAACGTGGTAGCAGATGCGTTAAGTAGGAAACATGCCATTATAGCTTATTTGGTGGTGATCCCGACTCTTCTAGAAAGGATTTCTAGTAAGCAAAGTGAAGATCGACGTCTATGGAAGATCATTAATGGGATAAGCAAGGGTTATACTTCAAGCTATGAAATAGACAACCATGGGACATTAAGATTGAAAGGAAGAATTTGTGTTCCCGATGTTGACAATTTAAGAGAAGAAGTATCGGCTGAATGCCATCAATCCAAGCTAAACATTCACCCTGGTATCAACAAAATGTACAAAGACATAAAAAGGACCTTTTGGTGGAAAAACATGAAGAGGGATATCTCAATCCATGTTAGCAGATGCGCAAATTGTTAACAAGTCAATAGTGACCAACAGAAAATTGTAGGGTTACTTCAACCTCTTGAAATTCCGACTTGGAAATGGGACCAAATATCGATTGATTTCATCATGGCTTACCTCTATCCAAAAAGGGAAATGAAGGCATATGAGTTTTCGTAGATTGATTAACTAAAAGTGCACACTTCATCCCAGTAAAGCCAACACAAACTACTGCAAGCCTTGCTAAGATATATATGAAGAAAATTGTCTGATTGCATGGAGTTCCGAGCAGTATAGTAAGTGATCGGGATCCAATCTTCACTAGTCAGTTCTGGGAAGCATTACAAACAGCTTTAGGAACGAAGATGAATATTAGCACCGCATCATCCCAGACTGATGGATAAACTAAAAGGGTAAATCGAGTACTAGAAGATCTCCTGAGAGCATGCATCTTAGATTTTGGTGGTTCTTGGGAAAATTATCTTCATCTTGTGGAGTTCTCCTATAATAACAGTTATCAGGATAGTATTAGCGTGGCACTGTATGATGCTTTGTATGGTCATCCATGTAGATCCCCAGCATGTTGGATCGAGAGTGGTGATCGGTTAGTACTTGGCCCTGATATGATCCGAGAAGCATCCGAGAAAGTTGACATGAACAGAAAGAAGATGAAAGAAGCCTAGAGCAGGCAAAAGAGTTATGCATATAAGAGGCGTAGAGATTTGGAATTCTCAGTTGGAGATTTTGTATTTTTGAAAGTCTCTCCAATGAGAGGAGTGGTATGATTTGGACGGGTTGGGAAGTTAGCACCTCGAGTACAACTGCCACCAAAATTGTCATGTGTGCATAACTTTTTCCACGTATCTCATTTACGAAAGCATGTGTATGATCCTGAACAAATCATAGAAACTACTGCCCAAGAAGATTTACAAGTTGAACCCAATTTGGCAGTTATCAGACAACCTGTTTGAATCATTGATCACGATGAAAAGTGATTGAGAAGCAAGATTGTAAGGTTGGTCAAAGTTCAATGGAGTGGAGATGCAGAGGATTGCACCTGGGAAACAGAAGACAGAATAAGGAAGGCATATTCTGAGTTTAAAATAATGTATATACTGATCTATTGACATAGCGCACTCACTGCTTATGATGTAGTCACTTATTCATACTCTAGTATATGTATTCCATCTTATCAAATATATTTCTTTTTCGAGGAAGCTTCTTCCTTAATTTCGGGGACGAAATTCTTTTAAGGGGGAAGAATGCAACGACCCAGAATTTGACCACTTCAAATTATAACATTTAAAGTGATTGTAAATGTAAAATATATAACATTTTATGATTCAAATAATATAAGATAAGAGTTAGAAATGAAAATATACATAAGAATAGTAACATTGCTTATACCGATAAAAGTGACAAAATGCTAATTTTAGAAAAGTAAGTTTCGATTGTTAAATAAATTATTTTAATTAATTTATAAGTGTTTATATTTTTAATTAACATTGTACTAATTTATTTTCAAATTTGGCTCACATAAATAAATAGTTTAAGTAAAACGTCAAAATGTGACCGTAAAACATTTTGTCGCAAATCAACGTTTTGTCGATTTAAAGTTGTCGCAATGTCGTTGCATCTTTATTTTTCTCATATATGAACATATATTCAAATATTATAATTATTAGTTAAATTACTAATCAAGTTTACTTTTACTAAACATACTTAGAAAATTCTAGAATATAATTAGAAAAAAGTAAGCATAAAAAGACAAAAAAAAGTTATAAAGTCAAAAAGTAAACATCAAATCAAGCAAACATAATTATTATTTTCTTTATCTAATACTTAAGTGAAAATAACATAAAGTAATGATTTGAAATGTGATGTTATGTTTTAGTTTGCTTAAAGTATAAGTAAATGGTATTTTGGTCTTTTTACAAAATATTATTTTGATGCAAAATTTGTTCTATAAACAGCTATCCACTTTCTTCACTTTTTACACAACTTCTTCTTTTTTTCTTAAGTTTTTCTTCCACTCTTTAATGGCTTCTTTCCATAATTAAATAATGCTAAAATATTTTCAAAAATAAAATAAAGAAAAATATCGACAAAACTATGCCCGAACCACCTCAAAACTCCTCCATTTCTCTTCCTCCATTCATAACCCTAGCCTCCACCATCAAACCAAGGCCGAGCACTCCTAGCCTCACCCAAGCCAAGTCGAGCCATTCGAGTCCAAGTGTGCAAAGGTTCGTGAGTGAAAAACAACGAGCAGCGAAGCTATAACCGATTTTCAGTTCGCCAAAACCAAACAAAGCGAGAACTCTTATTTATATGTATATATTTGGTTGTAATGTTGTGATATGTTTTTTTTGGATGCTTGGTTATGATATTGATTTTCATATGTTGTTTATTGGATATAAATATTGAAACAAGTCACGATATACACGACCTTGATTCACACGGAAAACACTTTTCAAAATAAATTGAAAAGTGATATGGAATCATTGAATACCTTTTAAAATGACTAAAAATGGTTTAGAAATGTTTTATAAATAAATAAACTTGTTTTGGCAAAGTTTGAATGAAAAACATAAAATATGTTAAAACTAAGCGCGTCGCGCAACGGTAGTTCGCGATTTCACGCCAAAAGTTTAAATAAGTATACATGGTGGAATTTAGTTCAGAATTCTTCGAGATAAGAATTTTACGAACTATTATATCCATATATTTCAAAAAAAGAAAGAAAATCAAGATTTCATTAAGTAGATTTTTGAAATATGTTCAAAATAATTTTCTAGAAAAATCGCGCTTTTGTAATAAAATGACCAAAGTTTAAAATTGATATTTTAAATGTTTTAAAAATATGAAGTCTAAAAAACTTTTAAAAGTAATTTAATTTGAAAATATGGAGTTTTAAATGATATAAAAGTCGTTTGAAGAATATAGCTTTTTGAAACACTATTTGCAACAACTTTTTTGCAACGCTTTTCTATTACTTTTGAAATAAAGGGTGAAATTTAACAATTCTTTGCCAAATTCTTTGTAAACATTTTTAAGTAAATAATAAAGTATTTTAAAAATAGATTTGAACAATTTAAAATTACTTAATAGATTTAAAAAGGGAAAATGAGTATGCGGAAATGACTAGTACATTTGTTCCGCCCATGAGAGCTAAACGGTAAAACAAGGTGTGTAACTAAGGTTAGGAATGGAGCAACCAATGCTCTGAACTTACCTAGCCTTCACTTTATATTTTAGATGTGGGGTGGAACATATCGAAGGGAAAGCCCGGATGCTCAACTTGGATTTTATAGAAATAATCTTCTTATACTCATTATTAAAATCTAAAGAGGGAACTTGTCCTATTCGTGGAATTTAAAAGGTGATCTCACCGTTATGATTTGAGAAATATTCAAAGAGAGAGGTTTAAATGATTCCATATTTAAAGAAGAAGATTCTAAAAATATATATCTCTCGAAGATATCTTAATAAAGAGGAACGAATCAATTAACCAATAATCATCTACTTATAAAACATCATTTTTATCGATCATTGGATTCGAAAGAACCGGGGTTGGATTTGGATGATTCCTATCCGAAACCACTTCGAACTAATCTACGGTCGAAGTAAAACGTGTTTGAAGACGAATGACTTTGAAGATAGAGATCTTCATGATGTAGGGATGTCTACCACTAGTCCCTCGAGGTGAAAATTACCATATCATAGGGTGGCAGCAGTGCTCTATTATGAAAATCTCTGATGCAAGGACTTCTCGCTACTAATGGAGTAGGAGAGTACCTTTGGTTTCGTTTAATCCCAGAACGAATTTGTATGGGTTAATGTCTGACCTTGCATTCCAAATCACAATGAGTGATCTTTATAAAAGTATATCAGTCGGTGGCAGAGAAGACACCTTCTCTTAGCTTAACTCTCTTTCTTTAGATGAACGAGCTCAAGAAGTTATACTTTTGTAGAAATCAGTCATGTGAATGTAGAATGGCAATGTGGTATTCAAAGTGAAAGAAGATGTTCTATGTGAAAAGGTAATTGTTTACCTCAGGCCTCATCACTCGGAAATGACAAAAACATGGTAGAAGCAGCTAGGCTAAGTAGGTCGCTCCCAATTAGGAGATGTCATCATCCTTCTAGATTACTCTACATATGTCTAAGTATGTGGTGAATGTTTGAATCGGGATCCTGTTAAAGGTCGGTAACAACCGAGGTGATGACATATTCGATACTATTCAGCGTGAGGGGTAGGCCAGTTTTGTGTTGGTTTGGGCGTCGAGTATCTCGACCCTAGGTGCATCCCTCTAGAGGTGTACCGTCGGAAAGCAGTCCCTTACCTTATCATTTGTATGGAATCCATTTTCCATAAGTGCCTTCGAATTTGTTTGTAGAGCCTAGTATCCGGAATTTAATAATGGTAATAATTTCGGCTAATATAAATAAGTTTATTTGCAAATGTTTTCAAAGAATGTTATTAAAAATAATATCCCTAAATTTTACGTAATAAAGGATTTTGGTTATCATAAGGCAAAACCCGTTCCGTGTTTTTGTGCGTTGTGGTCTTATGAGATACCTTTTTGTTTTCAAACATCGTATTTTGAGTTCTCACACTAGTTCCATGACTGACCCGGAGTTTATTTTCTTTTACCTTTAAACTCTGGGTGCCCTGTTTCTTCGGCAGCCAAGTAGTTAGGAAAGTTTGGAGCATGGAGCCTGGAGCATTTTGGATCTTTTTTAGAAGCCACATATTTATTCCGCTGTGTTATGTATTATTTAGTTACCAACATATGTAAGGATATGCCATTATAACTATCCCAACTAGATTTGTATTAACACTGATGGAGCAATTTGAAGATTATGATATGCATGATTATGAGTTAAATACGATGTGAGATTCTATTATTGTCTTGTCTTCTATCTTTATCTTTTTTCTTTACCCCATGATAATATGCCTCTCCGGTACTTAGATTTACGGTACGTAAATACCGAGGATGTATTAGTGTCGATTTGAGTATCGATGGAGTGGATCGTCTCTTCAATCCCCTTGGAGAACTACACTGTGCATTCATAAGATGAAGTATCCGAGTATTATATACTGTCCATAATTTAGGTGGGAGTTAATCGATCGAAGTCTCACCTAATTCTGAGTCAGTATGAAGAAGTTATTACAGTCTGAGCAAAAGAAATGGCAGCTTCTACACTAGGCGGAATTCAAATATGAGGATGCGGTGACCTATTATTTTCTAAGTACAATTGTCAATCTTCATGAAAAACTACACTGCATGTTCAAAATTCTTATTTTTCAAATTTATATTAAAATTTAATGTTTTTAATAAATTGGTAAATAGTTACCCACTTATAACCTTTCTAAAAATGGGTCAATCCAACCCATAACCCATTTAATAACATTCATAAATGGCCTGACCTAACCCATTTAAAAGTAGGGTAAATGGGTTGGGTCATATTTTGACAAGTCTGACTCTGATACTAACTGTGATGACCCACCTTTTTGGATAGTTCGAGTCGATAATAGACCACACATGTCTAACTCAAACTGTTTAAAAGATAGACTATCAATGGGTTATTTTTGAGAAATAAAAGAAAAGAAGAAAACAATAGAATTTCACAGCGGAACAATAAAATACAATAATCACATAAATAGTTCATGAAGCCGTTTAACAATATATACTCAATCAAATTTACAACATAAATCAGAGTTATACAATTTTAATAGATAGAATGAAATAGTATAGCGGAATAAATACTAGAAAATATGGTATACCATATCTTCATCTTCGTCCTTCAGAATAACTGTCTTCGATAACTGAAAAGCTCGGTCTGACCCAAGCATAATGAAAAGACAAAACACTCGAGTCAGGACTAAAAATCCTTATGTAAGTCAAATCAAAATTAGGTGAAACATATATGCAATGACTCCATTTGTTTCAAATTTCTATAAAGGTTTCTCCATTTTAAATCTTCACTATAGATTTTCAATAAGTTAATCAACTACAAATCGATTCAATATATTTCACAGTTTAAACAAAACTTCAATGTTTGAATATTCCAAATTATTTAAAATCATCGAAATAAGTTCAGATTTCTTGCATCAAATATTATTCAAATCATTTATTACAGTTTCAGAGGATTTTATAACACTTTATAGATTTTCAAAACTCGATAATCCCATTCAAACGTATCACGTATCAAAATCATTTAATGGTTGGATTTCAAATATCGGCCTTCTTACAAAACTTCCTTTTATTCTTTAAAGTTATAGAAAAATTTGTAAACCTTTTATTACTCTTTATGAAAAATATATATTATTATTAAAATTAGAACATAAATTTTGTAAACGAATTTCAAGTTATTTTTCAGAAACTAAATTCCAGTTTATCAAAAATCTTCAAATTTCATCGAACGATGATATAATCATAACAATCACCATCCAACCAAAGCAGTCAACAATGCATCCAATAAATCACAAGTCAAATAGAATGTCCCAAGTCCATATCAAAAATCAAATGTACAGATGATCAATCATATCAGTAGTGATAACAAAGGGTGATAATATGGGTATATCGAGATCACTAAACACATAACAGCTATCAAAAATATCAACCATCACAATATTAACCAAGATCCGAAGCAATCAATTCATCCACACCACAACAGTCAATCACTATCAATTTAGGATGTTTAAAAGTGATATGAAAATTCAATTATCAACATCGAATTACATATCAAGTTAAATGTCAATTTAACTATTAATTTAAATGTCACATCTAATGTCACAGATTTAACTATCAGATTTACTTTCAATTCCTATTGTTAAACTTATAGTCAAATTTAACTAACAAAATTAATTATCAATTTAACGGTCAAATTTAAACATCGATCTAAATTCAGTCAATTTAATTCGAATAAATAAAATTTTCAATCAATTTAAATTTTCAGATAGCAATTAACATAAATTTATCACTTCGCTAATTAATTTAACTAATAGTAGGAATTTAGTACTTCGTGAATGGGTTTAGCCACTCATCTTTATTTGAAGCTGAAATATTCTAGAATCAAATAATTCCAAACCAACTCCATAGACGATGTCGATACGAACCTAACGCAAATAGTTTCGCTCGAATTCGACCTCGTATGAAAAAGTTACGGATTAAATAATATTCGTTATAGTTAAAAACATAATTAACCTAATTAAATTAAAAATTAAAACAAAACCTATTCTTCCATCCTCCACGTACACAGGCCGAGAAATCCAACTCACGCGATTAATTTCTTCGATGCGTGTGCCACCCCGGGGGACAAGAGCCGGGGACAAGAGCCCCATCCAATCTCATCGCACGAACCGCCTCAGCCAACTCCACAACCACCTGCAACCGTGCATCCTCTATCGCTGCCATCTTCACGTAGTTTGAGAAAACCCACCGGCCTTCATGGCTAAATTTTGGCGACGAGTCATTTAACCTTGATCCAACCATACATAACGTAGATCTCATCATGCTCTTCATCTTTGCTTTTTGAGTCATTAGATTTCGTTGCGTGGATTAGAAAATATCAAGGGGAGAAGTTGAAGATTTTCAGCCATTAAAATTTAAAAGGAAGGCGGCTGAAGAAGATGGAGTTAGGTTTGTAAAGAAATAAAATTAAGGGCTATTTATAGAGAATAAACTCGGCATTATTCATCTGTGAAAATTTCATACACCAAACGAAGCGTGTTGCCTGGCGTTCTATATGTTATACCCCTATTCCAACCACAATAGAATATATATCAGAAGCCAATTCCATCATATACAAAAGATAGCTATTTAAAATCAAATTATTTTAATTAAAGTTCTGAAAATAAATTCTACGCATTTCTAGCTCGTACGACCAAATGATAAATTCGATCGCTACGTAACTTGAAATCCTATAGTAATTCACTATTACGGAACAGATGAAACTGGTTTCGTCGAAATCCAAGATAGAGCTCAAAAAGACTATTTTTATACGTTAATTAAAACAAGCTATTTTCCCAAATAAATTTATTCACTTTAAATTCAATTTTAAAAGTTAACAATCTTCATTCTTATTTAAATGAAATTTAAATCAACTTTTGAAATCATTTTCATTCATATTAAATTCAAGATTTAATTATTTAAACAATTCTAAATATTAAATATAATAATTAAATTGTCAAATAATCACTATATTTAAAATATAAGTTATTCAACTTGTAAAATTTTCTTTTAAAATGAATACGAATAATAAAACAACTACCATTTTACAATAATTCAACATCTTTGCAACTATTTTATACAACAAAGTTATTCATTTCGTACCAAGTAAATGTTTTCTTATTTCTGAAATTTATACTTATCAAAAATACAATTTCATATGAATAACTTATGCTTTTACTTTTAAATAAACATTCATTCGATTCTTTATTAACTTAACATTGATTATTTTAATTTTTGTTATCAATTACTTACAATTCAATATCATTTAATTTACTTTCTAATACAAGTTATCATCTTTTATCTTATTGAAATTTATTATTTAATTTTTTTATCTAAGTTCATATTCAATAAATTACATGAATAAATCATTGAAAATTTAATTTCAACCATTTTATTCAATAATCATATAAAATTAAAATTTTTAAAAATAGTTAAAAATACGGGTCGTTACACATGAAGTTTTCAAAACCGAAAATATAGGGAATAAAACCCTATAAATATACCTTGCTTATCATTGGCTTTAGAGATAGAAGTCGAGAACAATATAAATCGAAAGGGGCAGAAATCGTATCAATATAAATCAAAGAACTCTCAATAAGAAGCAGTGATAACCATAAATTGCCTACTAATCGATGAACGCGAGCATCGATTAAAGAAGAAAGACGATTCATTTCAACAATTTCAAAGCGGCGGTTTCAAATCAAAAACCCTAAGTCAAAGCACGCAATCAACTTATTAACGAGCCCGCAAAGAAAGGCAGTTGAAGAAGAAAGACGATTGAAGAAGCAAGACGATTCGAAAGAATTTCAAAAACGGCTGAAACCCTTATTCCAGAAATGGTGGAATTTTTTATATAGAGTGAAAGAAAAAATGAGTAAAAAAATAGAAAGAAAGGGGAAAAAATATACAAGGGGAAACAAAAATAAAAGGCGAGCACGAAATAATTAAGAGGGAAAAGATGGAGCCTAAAATAAAAAATTTGATAACTTAAATCAGATATAAAATATTGTCCGAATAACAAGCTTGTTCATAGATATTTCATGGACTATTCAGACAACAGATGAAAGATTCAGTGGCTCTTTAAATAATAAATGGTTCTGTCTTCTGTTGTGCGCAAAAGTGGGATAACATAAAATATACCTTATGTTGTGCGATCATTGTCATCTGATTCACTTTGTGGCATAATGGTAACACTTGCCTCAAAAAGCATTCCTTGCGAGTGTAAGGCGTGCTTCGCTCGAGAACAGATATCAAAGTCAATGCCAAGATTATTTATAAAAAATAAATTCACTCAAAAGGCTTGAGATTTTTTTGATTAACAAACAAAAAATAAAAGAAAATGGTTTACATTGTAAAGGAAGAGAGCATTTACGAGAGATATAGGAAGAGCGAATGTAGTGGCATTATTTTCTTTTTTCATTTTCACTAACTGTAATTTTGGGCAGTTGAATATGCTTTACTTATATTTTGGTATGGTAGATAGCTACAGTAAAGGATATACAAGAGAATAAATTTGTATGCATTCATGACTGTACACTCAAACCTATAAAGCAGCCACGAAGACGGTAAAGTTGCAAGAGCTCTGCAACCTTGTGCTTGCACATATATGGGGAGAGGTTGGGCTGGGTGGTGGGGAGGAAGGGTTGGTCCCAGTTGTCATCCTATGGTATTTAGGGTTTAATGAACCACAAGTCTGAATCAATTAACTAAGGTAGATGTTAGATTTTTTGTATTATATCAATTTGTACTCCTTAGTATAAATATTTCCTTCTAGTAGAATGTGTGTGCATGCTTGTATACGAGGAGTGTTCAATGACACCCCAAACAGTGTAGCATCTCATTAGCTTCATTTCTACCACAAGTTCCAAATTAGATAACAATGCTTTCTCTCTCTTCCCACTAACCTTATTATTTAATTCGATGCTTGTAGTGGAAATCAAAGGACTAATGGGGTGCTGCACAGTTTGGACTGCCATTGAACGCTCCTTACACACACATGCTAGGATCTGTAGCCCCTTATTTAGCACCATCACGAGCCTTCTCATATAAGCCATATGTTTGTATTTAAATAATCCAACCATGTGCACTAAAATAAACGACAATATTTCTGATAGTTTTAAACCATCAATGGCAGTCAAAACCGTCGGAAAAGTCCTTCAGAATGAAGGTCGTGGAAGATCCACCTTTCCTACGGCTCCGTCGATCCACTTCCAACGACTATTGACAACCGGTCGGGTACATTTAGGAGGATACAGTTTACCCAATTTGGTGTCTCAAGCCATCAAAAGCAGTCATTTAGTTGATACCAGGAAGCTGTCAAAAGCTGTTGAAATTTGGAGGTTTTTTATCGGCAGTCTCTCAACCCCAAACAACACACACACACACACACACACATATATGTTGCAGTTCACTTTCACACATATAAATCAATATATTAAAGCCCAAATCACATATATAACATCAATAATAAAAAAAAAATATCAATATTTACAATAAACCAAACTTAAACAACCCACAATATACTCAAACATCCAACAAAACACGATAAACCAAACTAAAATTAGCCAACATGTCAAAATACATCCTAAAATGTATCGAACATATCCAATAATATCTTAGAACAACTCGAATCAACCTCCCACATCCAACATCTCAAAGTGTACCAGACATATCAAATCACATCAACATTACCCATCTTGAATAGTATATGTAACTCTTAAACACCATAGCAACAAAGTCAAACTATCTCACCCATCTCAAAGTGCATATATCTAATGTCCTAACACAAATATAAAATCCATACCTATCAATCCTGATCATCACCTCCAGATCCCATTGATGAAGGAAATGTGCTATGCTTTTGCATATATGTAGCAATGCACTTGTCCAGCAACTGCATCATCTCCAAAGACCGACACCTATCTTGTTCTTTCAAATCAACAATCCTAGCTTTCAACTCTACAATCTCCACGTTGTCCTGAGCTTTTTTTTATAGCTGCTTTGCCCGCCTCTAGCTTGTAACAGTATTTAACAAAGTGTATGAGTTTCATATAGTGTGATTAATAAAATAAATATACTATACGTTATTCAAAAATATATTATACACAAACATTACCTTTTGGTTCCATAACCATAACGCTTATTCCACGTTGCTGGCACCATGACAGCATCAAAGATCTGGTCCTCCTTGTCAATGGTCAGCACTTCCCGTCTCGCTCCCTTAAGCAGTTTCTCTCTTAATCGAATGAATTTTTCCTACGATTCCTAGCATAATTACAATTAAAATTCATACTACATATTTTAATTATTTATAACTTTTTATTTAAAGTGACTATTAATAACCTATAATTTAAAAAAAATTGCAATGGCATGTTGTGATTTTGCATCATGTCATGTATATGTTACCGTGTCACCTTCATTTTCATGCTCGACAGCATGAGTACGAGCAAACACGTCCAGGTAGGAGGCGGGATGACCACGCTCTCTTTTCTAAAATAATTATTATGTATTGTTATATGTATAAAATTATACAATGTAATAACTATTTATAATCGTAATTAATAAATTTACCAGCTCTTGATGGTAACGCTGGAATGACTTCGAACCCTCGTGGTGTGTGATTGGATTTTTATTTTATTTGCAGAGTTCCTCTCCGACTCTGCCTATAAATTTAAAGTGAATAATATATTTCACATTTATAAATTTATGTAATTATTATACTAATTCTACTAAATTTTAATAAATATACGAGACTAGCGAACTTACCTTCGCTTCATCGCTTTCCCAAAAAGCAACCCGAGCTTTCCAGGAGCTTTCACTCATATAGTTGGGGTTTATCCTTCCTTTTTTACGGTCGACATCGTATCGTGGTAGTTTTTCCTTATATTTTTCATCCAGTAATTTATGTAAAGGATAAGATCATGTTCCTGTAAGTCTACCATCCTATAACAAATAAAACATGGAGAAAACACCGATGGCAATTCAGCAATGAAATTTTCTTTCCATGTGGTAAAGAAAATGCTTATGTTTCTTCCATGTAATAAGAACAAGTCAGACGACTGGTCGTATTCCAACCAGAAAGCATCGCACATGCAGAAAAATCACCAATAGTCCATAAGAAAGAAGCGAACATACGTATTTTTCCGAAATGTCCTATGTTTCAACTCCTTCATGCCGTAGTGTTTTCAACTCTTCAATCAATGGTTGTAAATAAACATCGATTCCTTGTATCGGATCATCAGGGTTAGTGATAACAATAGTAAACATGTATGGAGTTATCAACACATCCACGGAGGTAAATTATAAGGTATAAAGAAAATAGACCAAGATGAATATTTAGAACCAAATTGAGAGAAGGGTGAAAATCCATCCGTATATAAACTAAGTCTAACATACGGCTTTCTACTGCAAAAGCGGGATAAGTCTTATCAAAATGTTTCCATGCTTCTTTATCAGTTGAGTGTGTTAAGGTACCTTCTTCTTGTGTTCTCATACTGTGTCATTCCATATGAAGTGCGATTAACTTTTGAAGTCTAGTAGTGATGGGTAAGTAATGCATTTTCTTGTATGTAACTTCTTTTCCCTTTTTTTGGTTTTTATCTTTCCTCGTTACATATTCTATACTTTCTAAGATTGATGTCCTCTTTCCAAAATAACATGCAACAATTTAAAGATGTATCTATCTTTTGATACAACAAATCAAAAGCAGACTTAAGTTTTTTCAATTCATAATGATTTTCGCACATTACATGAGCGAGTGACATATGTCGTTTTGCATCTTGTATAACAGTTGTAAATCCGGCTCTTCTATGAAGTTGAATTTAGATTCCATTGAAATGTATTCTGTAGTTACTGATAATTCGGTGTCACTTTTATAGCCATCTCAAAGGTGTTTCTTAGCAGCATCCAATAAATCATGGATTTTCTTTGCTTCAATATTTGGTTTTCTTCGACATTTTCATCATCATCATCAACTACAACCATTGGAAACATTGACTGTAACATTGTCATTAAATCTTCTTCTCTGACACTACATGATTAGATGCAACAAGTTCTCCATGATGATTCCACACAAAATAATCTAATACAACCATTTTGACACAAATGAAATTTAATCATATCCGATTTCAAATGCTTCAAATGTTTGCAGTTACTACATGGGCAATGAAGTTCTTCGTCGTTTCCATTATTACTTAAAACGGATTCGATAAAAACGTGTACGCCATTATAAAAATGTTCCTTTACTAAACCTCTCATTCCCTTTCGTTGATACATCTAGCTTCTCCGATCAATTAAATAATTAACCATTTTTACCTATTTCAAAAAATATGATAGAAACTCATAAATATGCTCATTTTATGGATTGACATTTTATTTTTCAATTTTTTTATATGTTTTAATTTTTTTATTAATTATATAACATGTTATCATCATACACTATTTTGTTTATATTTCAATGTTTTATTAATATATAACATATTATTCTTTTAGTTTTTAAAAAATCTTATATATTTTCAATTTAAAAAAAAAATTATTATAATATTATATTTTCACTTTATTATTTTCTAGTTTGATGGTCGGTCATCCCACTTTCCATTACAAACAGAATAATAATTATACTTCGTAAATTATTTCATTTTGAACGATTCAACCAAATTTCGGTAGCGCTTTCCCTTTGTTCCCACTATCATACACAAATTCATGTACATAAGGAACAAAAAGGAAGCGCTGTCGAAATTTTATGAATCGTTTAAGATGAAATGATTTACAAAATGTAATTACTTTATTGTGTTTGTAACTTATCCAATATAGGAACAAATCAGACAAATATTATATCAGATGAATATTAGTGTCCGTTTTGCAATAAAAACGAATACCTATATAACGATCAAACACAATAATTGTTAGACGGGGCTATAAACACTCTAAGAGATTTAAAAAAATAAAGTACATTATACACTAGTTTGGTTATATTACCATTATACATTTTAATGTTTTATTAATTATATAATATGTTAGCATTATACACTAATCTTGTTTATATTTTAATGTTTTATTAATTATATAACATGTTAGCATTATACACTAATTTTATGTTTTAATGTTTTATTAATTATATAATATATTATTCTTATTTACTTTTTCTAATAAAATACTATATATTTTCAAATTTAACAAATTATGAATATAATATTATATTTAAAAAATAAAGTACATTATACACTAATTTTTTATATTAACATTATATACACTAATCATTATTCGAATTCATAACAATTAAAAGGCAGAAAAATATATTTTATTTCAACGTTCAGCTACGACTAATTTGAATTTATACACTAATTTATTTATTTTACCACACACTACATACACATAAACTAGATTTATAAATAATTAAGGGTATACGCTAATTAAGGATTATGTAAGTAAATTATTTTTGTCGACATTTTAGTTCACACATACACTAATTAACATTAAATTATGTTACAATAATAAACACATACAATAATCAACCCCAATTAACCCCAAATATACTTTAATTTATGGATTTAAACACTAATAAATGTTATTAACATATCTCAATCGACCAATATACAATTGTAAATAATTAATGGGCTATTATAAAATACAACCATTAATTAACACTAATTTCGCCATAATTTGGATTAGTTAGTTTATGGGAAGAACATGTCTAATTTTTGTTGAATTGAAGGCGTAGAGGGATGGAGATTGCAAGTTGTTGAAGATTCCAACGGATGGGGATAGGGTGCAGTAGTCAGCGATGGAGTGGGTTGAATTTAGGGGGGAAATTAGGTTATAGGGAAAGGAAGAAGATAATTAAAGTGTTTCGACCGGGGCTATCATATAATTGTGATTTTTCGACCGCCATCGTCGGGTATTATTAACGGCGGCTTCTAATGGCTATCGATGGTTAATTTATATATTTAATTAAAATTTCACCTTTTTAAAATAAATTTATTGTAAATTATTTTGTTAGAAAAATTCAATTTGTTGTAAAAATTGAATAGTTTACATTGGTTATAAATGAATATAAAATCAATATTAATAATTGCAACCTCTTACTGGTCCTTTCAAATTAATTTTTTTTAATTATAGTTACACAATGGTTAAAAATATATTTAAATTCATAAAACTATCACGTATCATAAATTCCACCGAAGTTGTATAATTAACGGACTAAAAGTTGCATAAAATGATTATTTGTGTTCAATTTTAAATAAAGTTAGATTCAAATATAATTATACAACAAAAGGTTGTCAACAAAATTACTTTAGTTAATCACAATTATGAATTTGAATAATTAAATAAAACTATCTTTTTGTAATTTTTAGGATTTAAATTAGTATTTTTAATTAAATTTGAATCTTCTATTACTAATATATTATAATAATTTAATTATAACGACCCACAATTCCGTAAATTTTAAGTTGACAATAAACCACACATGTCTAACCCAATTTGAACGAAAAAGGGATGGTTAGTGAGAAAAACTAAAGAAACAGAGTAGAAAATAGAATCTCACACAAATGGAATAACATATATTATTAATCATAAAATCTTTTACAGCAGAAATTTTACATACATATGTCAGATTCTATGGTTATAAATCTACGTCCTTACAAATGTTGAAGAACAAAAAAACAAATGAAATGGAAAATGGAGTACGTCCATACGTTGATAAAGATCTCCTGCTCTCCTTTAGAAACTCCAAGCGTCTTCAGCTAAACTAGAAACCACTTGAATCTGACCCAGGTATTAAATACTAGGATTAGCCTTGATAAACCAGCATGAGGAAACTCGAACTTTGAATGTATGGATCAGATTAATGTAAACCAAACCTTTGGAAAAGAAGGGTATTTCGTAAGACTACGCCACTCATAAACACAGATGGGTTTTACCTTACGATAATCAAAACACTATTATACCGCAATAATTTGATATTATCTTTAATGACATTCGTTTGAAATACTCTTTTCAAATAACATATCAAAATGGACGAAATTGTTACATTTGGTAAATTTGATGGCACACTAGGTTCTACAACCAAAACAGTAAATGTTTAACGACGATTTTCCTATCGGATTAGAAAATCGCCGATAAATTTCAAATTAAAATTTAACAGCAAACGCACGACATACAAAAGTTAGTATGTGGTGAAGAGTACGTGTCAATCCACAGGGAATTGTTAGATTTTAAATTTCCAATCAATCAAATTAAACCAAAAGTGGAGATTGTTTTGAAAAATAGAAAGCTAATCAAATGTTGAGATTAAAAACTATGTAATTAAAATTCAATTTAGAGGCAAATCCACTTTCTTATATTTTTCACATAAATCAACATAAAATCAAATGATGATCTCTTTTTAAACTAAGTAGTATCGGTTATGTATTTATCATAAGTATGGCCTATTTGAGTTATTAATTAATACAAATCAAACCATCAAACTATAATACAACTCTAGTCCCACCTTTTCAAATCTCATGAAACATGTCATAGGAAATGAAACCAAAATATAGTTTAAGCATGATATATTTACTATTAATTAGTAACATATATCATTAAATTTTGATTAAAACTTCACTTCATTTCCATGATCATATTTAGATGAAGTGACAATTCATGATTAATGAAATAAGCATAACCTATTTGTTATGAACAAAGTAGGCTATCAAATTCAACATAAAACACAAACAAAAATAAACATCCATTTCCTCATGAAGCACAAAAGAGATCATACAAATAAAATTTATGTTGAATCCACATGATAAAGGAAAGCTTCATTACCCTAATATTGTAGAGATTTAGCCTCTCATTTGTGTTATTATTTCAACATGCAGAGATTTCAACATTGAAAATAAAATAAAGTAGAGAATAAACAAAAAAAAAGAAGATTAACTACTAGAAGGAAATGAACTAAACTGGTGCATAAATGTAAATCTAAACTATGAACATGAAATGAAAGAGAGCATAAGAATAAAAATGAGCATAAAAGTAAATAAAAGCATGTAGAAAAGAAAAAAGAAAGATGATAGGAAGCCATTTTTGTTTCATGTAAGATTGAGCTTACAATTTACTTGCTTAATTTCCTGAGTAAAATGAAAGATAGAAGATCATTTACATGTACATAAAAGGGCTATTTATACATGCATAAAATCCTAGTTCAATTTTTAGAGTGCTTTCCAAAATTCCCTTTAGGAATTGTGGCTACAAGGTAACCACTAGCCACTAATTAATCCATCATTAAATGTGCATGAAGCTTTAACATCCACTTAGTAGTCCATTAGCTTCTAATTGTAGATTTAAGTAAGTGGATGGGGATCTCCATGATGATGTGCTTGAATTATTTCCTCTTCATTCCTTTGTATTTCCTTGTGCATGCACATATATTCATGAAACCCTCTTCCATATGCATCCAAATTCCTACAAAAATAAAAAAGTACCCAAGTAAAATGTCCCAAATTAACACATGCCCAAAAATGACAATTTTGCCCCTATATGTAGATGAATATATGATAATTTGCAAATAATTGAATTTCGGTTTTAAACATGTTAAAATACCTAAATATGACATTTATTTAAATAAAAATAGATAAATTATGGATGTAAATATATGCAAATTTATCTGCACACCAAATACCACCGCACCTATCTTTTATTCGTCATCGTATAAAGAAAAACTAAGATAAATCCATTTTCGTCAAGAGAACGATTGCATTGAGCGTATGTAATAAGCCGTTAAACCTCTGGGTGTCTCCAGTAGGACGAGTGTTGTCTCGTGTTGGATTTTAGCTGATACTATCCACAAAATTAAAATGCAGGATGAAAATATTTACAAAATGCAAGATTTTTTTAAATGGGATGAATGCAAATTTTGAAAAGTATTTACAAGTGAAGGCTTTACTTTGAAATCGACACTAATAAGTTAAATATAAGTTATGGTCATTATCAAGGAATTTAAGTCCTTTTACTTGTCAAAATTTCCAACAAAAATTAAGTTGTCATAACAGATAGATTATAGTTTGGCTAGTTATTTCGGTTGATAACACAATGTAATTATGAAATGGATCCGTAGTTGATTATCAAAGTTTTTCAAAGTGGTATTTTCATTTCTTTTAAATAAAAAGTTAAATCAAACAAGTCAAAATAGTTTTTGGATTTCATTTTCTTACTCTCTCTTATTTGAAAATTTTATTGATATTAACAATATTTACATATGCCTATCTCAGATAAACTGAGGCCAGATATATTACCCATGCACTGCCTTGCGGACTGATATAAAGGGAATACAGAGCATGGTGAGTGAACACATAAGTGTGAACACTTATCGACTATAGGCGTTATTAAAAAGAATTTTTATATATATACACCTAATTTAGATAAATTGAGGCCAGATATACCGATCATGCACTGCCTTTAGGGCTTATGTGAGAAGGATACAAAGCTTGGCGAGTGAACACACGAGTGTGAACACATGACTTTAGGAGTTAAAATTATATACATATATACAAAAACATTTACTTATATATATTTTTATCTATTTTTTTGAAAAGAGAGAGTTTAGCGAAATCATCTTAACACCATTTAACTTAGAAGATAAAAATTTTATATCCTTTACTTTAAATTTACCACTTTTTTAAACAAAGATTTTCATTTAGAATATATTTCATAATTAACACATATGAATCTTCCTATATACTAGTTAAACCATTGTTATTTGTAATCAAAACTCAATTTTATTTTTGTTAAGACAAATAAATTTTCAAAAATTTCAATTTATTAACCAAAACTTATACTTATCCTATAGTGTTTCTTCAAAAATAAATCAAAAAGCTAAAAAGAAAATGTTTTTGAGATTTAGAAATTTTGAGATTTTTTTTGTTAAAAGAAAATAAAAATACAAAAATGTCATGAAACTTAAAAAACTGAAATGAGACTCCCCCCACACTTATTATTTAACTGTGCTCCTACAGTCAATGCACGATATAATGAGTGTAACGGGAAAAAATATGTACATATTTACAAAAGAGGGTTAACATTCTTACTAGACGTAGCTTGGCTCATGAAGAATCATGAGCTCCTCCTCTTAGTTACAGGGAAATTCCAAGAAAGGTGTTAAATGATGACCGTTGACTTTGAAAATCGATCCATCCCTAGGATTTTCTCTTTCTACGGCACCATGTGGAAAAACAGTTCGTACCACAAATGGTCCGGTCCATCTTGATTTAAGTTTCTCAAGGAATAAATGAAGTCTTGAGTCGTATAAAAGAACTTTCTTGTTAGGCGAAAACGTTTTCCTTAGGATTTACTTGTCATGAAAAACTTTTGGATCCTTCTTCGTAAATTTTCTCGTTTTCAAACGTGTCGTTCTAGTTCTTCTACTTCGTTGAGTTGTAGTTATCGGTTTTCGCCAGCTTGCTCAAGATCAAAGTTTAAGTTCTTTATTTCCCATAATGCTTTGTGTTTGATTTCAATAGGTAAATGGAAAGATTTACCGTAAAATAAATGAAATGGTGACGTCCCAAGGTTAGTTTTAAAAGTAGTACGATAAGCCCAAAGCGCGTCGGTCAATTTTTGAGACCAATCTTTACGATTTTTGTTAACAGTTTTCTCCAAGATTTGTTTTATTTGTCGATTTGAAACTTCAACTTGGCTACAAGTCCGAGGATGATACGGAGTGGATAACTTATGGGTTATCGAGTATTTTTTCATTAAAGTTTCATTAAAGTAAAAGGTCCCAAATTAACACATGTACAAAAATGACTATTTTGCCCCTATAAGTAGCTGAATATATGATGATTTGAATATAATTTAATTTTGGTTTTAAACATGTTAAAATACCCAAATATGACATTTATCTAAATAAAAATAGATAAAATATGGATGTAAATATATGCACATTTACGTGCACATCAAATACCTCCACACTTATCTTTTTATTCGTCCTCGAATAAAGAAAAACTACGATAAATACGTTTCCGTCGGGAGCACGATTGCATTAAGCATATGCACACAATCCGTTAAACCTCAAGGTGTCCCCAGTTGGATGAGTGTTGTCTCGTGAGGATTTTTAGCTGATACTACCCAAAAAATCCAAATGCAGGATGAAAATATTTACAAAATGCGAGATTTTTTTACAATGGGATGAATGCTTGTTTTTGAAAGTATTACAAATGAAGGATTTACTTTAAAATCGACGCTAATAAGTTAAATATAAGTTCTGGTCATTATCAAGGAATTTAAGTACTTTTACTTGTCAAAATTTCCAACAAAAATTAAGTTGTCATAACAGATAGATTATAGTTTGGCTAGTTGTTTCGGTTGATAACACAATGTAATTATGAAATGGATCCTTAGTTGATTATGAAAGTTTGTCAAAGTGGTATTTTCATTTCTTTTCAATAACAAGTTAAATCAAACAAGTCAAAATAGTGTTCGGATTTCAATTTCTTACTCTCTCTTATTTGAAATTTTTATTGATATTAACAATATTTACATTTGCCCAGCATAGATAAACCAAGGCCAGATATATTACCCATGCACTGCCTTGCGGACTAATGTGAGGGAAATACATGGCATGGCGAGTGAACACACAAGTGTGAACACTTATCGAATGTAGGCGTAATTAAAAAGAATTTTTATATACATACACTAACTCAGATAAACTGAGGCCAGATATACCAATCGTACACTGCCTTTCGGGCTTACGTGAGAAGGGTACAGAGCATGGCGAGTGAACACACGAGTGTGAACACGTGACTCTAGGTGTTAAAAATATGTACATATATACAAAAAAATTACTTATATATATTTTTGTGTTTTTTTTTCTATTTTTTTTAAAAGAGAGAGTTTTGAATCATCTTAACGGCATTTAACTTAGAAGATAAAAATGTTATATCCTTTACTTTAAATTTACCACTTTTTGAAACAAAGATTTTCATTTAGAATATATTTCATAATTAACACATATGAATCTTTCTATATACTAGTTAAACCATTGTTATTTGTAATCAAACCTCATTTTTATTCTTGTTAAGATAAATAAATTTTCAAAAATTTCAATTTATTAACCAAAACTTATACTTATCCTATAGTGTTTCTTCAAAAATAAATCAAAATGCTAAAAAGAAAATGTTTTTGAGATTCAGAAATTTTAAGATCTTTTTAGTTAAAAGAAAATGTAAATTCAAAATGCCATGAAACTTTTAAAAAAATGAAAATGAGACACCCCCAACACTTAACATTTAACTATGTCCCCACAGTCAATGCAAGATATAATGAGTGTAACGGTGAAAAATATGTACATATTTATAAAAGAGGGTTAACATTCTTACTCGACGTAGCTTGGCTCATGAAAAATCGTGAGCCTCTTGGTTACAGGGAAATTCCAATAAAGGTGTCAAACGATGACCATTGACTTTGAAAATCGATCCATCCCTCGGGTTTTCTCTTTCTACGATAACATATGGAAAAACAGTTCGTACCACAAATGGTCCGCTCCATCTTGATTTAAGTTTCTAAGGGACAAAAGCCTCTTTGAGGGACACGACCTTGTAAAATAAAATCGATAGCCCGAAATATGTCATGCAGACCACTAGTATCCCTATCATTCCTGGGATGTGAGGCTCACAAGTCTGCGCACTTCTTTCCACAAAAGCCACACTTTGTTTTTCACAAAGCTACGCTTTACTTTTCACAAAGCACATTCCACTTAGATTGCCACATTGCCATTTCTAATAACACACTATTGATTTCAACGAATGCACAACCTCTTAGCTCGTACGTCTTGGAGAAGAGTGTAAAGTATAAGAGAGTTACCTCCTGCACCACCAAACAGATGTACATTGTAGAGATCAATGTACGTGGTTTTAGAAATGCAATGTCATACACTCGTCCATATAAGTTGTCCAGGAACATGATAAACCGAAGGTACTCTCATATTACATCTTATCAAGAATCACCCCTAGGATTAGTAGCGAGTAGTCGTTGCATCGAAGAATTTCATAATAGAGCATTATTGCTACACACACACATATGTGTGTGTGTGTGTGTGTCTATATATATGTGTGTATATATAATATGCAATCGCGGGGCTAGTGGGAAGCAGCTCTTTATCATAAAGATCTCCATCATCAAAATCATTGCCTTCAACATATCTTCCCTATCGAACGTATATATTGGTTCGAACTGGTTTTCAAATAGTAATCACCCAAATTTGACCCCGGTTTGCCCGAACCAATCAATGGTAAAAAGATGTCATGTATATAGGTGATTATCAAACATCATGAAATTAATTAATCTTTCCATTCATTCAATTATTTTTCAAAGATATATTCTTTTCAACTATTCCATTTATCTTTTCAAGAGTATATGGAATCATTAGGCCTCATTTATCAAATTCTCTGGTTAATTAAACCCTTTTAATCTTGGAATAATTTCTAAATCGTTTTACCTTTTACTTAGGAAAGAATTTCCAAATTATTTATTTAAATCTAAAAAAAGAATTCTAATTTTCAAATCATAACTCTTAATCGAGTTAAAACCATGTTATCTTAAGATAGTAAATTCAAAACCAGTTAATATTAAGTAAAAAGAATCTATATAAATTATATCAATTTTACACGATGTTAATTTCTGTATTCAACCTTTACTATCCGTCGAATAATGGTGAAATCACCTTTTAAATTCACATGGATAGTATGGGTTACCTCCTCAGAATTTAATACCAAGTATAAGTAGATTATTTGTACACAATCCAAGTTGTATGAAATTAAATTTGTAAATTTAAATCTTTTATACTTGTCTTGTTTTCGACATTTCGACCTTATCTATTCCTCGCTCAAGAAAGAAGCGAGGTAAACCAGGGCAGTGGTTGCTCCTTAACATCTCCTTATTTTAAGCACCTCACATCCGGATCTCATAAATAAAAAAATCTAGTCTACTCATCGGCTTTTAAAGCCAGGATTAAATCACTTATTTATAATAACTTTTCTTCTAATCATTTATTTAAACTCTTTTAAAATAATTATGAAACCTCCAAATCATCTTTAAAACACTTATTTATTTATTTGAAAACATTATAAAAGATTCAGGAAATAATAATTGAGTTAAAACTGTGATTTGCAAAAGTTACTAAAACTACTGCAAAAGTGCTGCAAATAGGTTTTCCAAAGCTTTTTTAATCAAAACAACTTTTCTATCATCTAAAAGTCCATTTTCATGACTCAAATACCTTTTAAAACATTTTAATATGTTTTCATAATTTTTTTCATATTTTCAAAGAACTATAAATATCCATTTTAAAGAATTTCCCTTTTTGGTTTCTGAACTACAAAACCGTGACAATTTGGGAAACTTGTTTTGCTTATATTTCAAAATACCAAATGAAATCTCTATCTTTTTTTTGAAAACTATGATTATAAGAGTTTGGAAAATTCTTATTCCAGAGAATTCCGACTTCGATTCCATCCTATAAATGGATTTAAAATTTTATGGCATGAAATTGCGAATCACCATTACGCGACACGTCTATTTTGACTCCCATCCCATATCTTGTCAAAACTTTTCAAAACTGAGTTTTAATGTTTATAAAACATATATAAACCATTTTAAACCCTTTTAAATAATATTTAAAAAACAACAACAATAACAACTAAGCCATTATTCCCAAACAAGTTGGGGTTGACTAGAGATGGAACCCAAAACTAAATGACAAAGTCAACATAAAAGTCATAACAATAATAATAACAATAACAATAATAATAAAATAAAGCAAAATAAGTAAATTAATAATAATAATAACTAAGTAAAATAAAAATAAAAATATATAAAGAAAAAAATGATAATAATAATACTAATAGTAATAATGGTACTAATAGTAATATTGGTCGAAGACCAAACCCTACGTCTTAGGCTCCTTTACCCTAGTCTTATAATCTAAAACTTATAAAACTCATAGCTCATGGTTCTGGTATGTGGATCGCTAACTTCCACGCGCTCCTATCCATCGCCAGCTTTACGGATATATTCCAATCCTTCATGTCAACCTTGGTCGACCTTTACCTCTCGTTGAGCATTCGACGTTGCTTATAATTCAACCAGGTGCCTCGAGCGGCCTTCATTGGAGATGTCCAAACCATCTTAAGCGATGTTAGATTAGTTTCTCCTCGATTGGTGCTACTACACGTTTATCACGTATATCATCATTTCTAATTCGGTCTCTTCTTGTATGACCTCAGCTCCATCATTGCATACACATCTCTCCTACACTTATCTTCTAGATGTGTTGGCTTTTAGTAGGCTGTAACATCCCCCACTTGGAGGTCCAAAACTAATGGCTACTGCAGTCGTCCATAGTTATTAATCCTCACAACCAAATACGGTAATGTTAGATAAATTGATATACCAGGAACAAATAGATATAAAAAAGTTTAAAATTTCAAAACAACTTTCAATTTCATTCCAAACTCATTCAACATTCTTTACATAATCCCACAATGTTAACCACGTTTAGAAAAATATAATTATTACGATATACTCCAAAAGAGACATATGAAGATGTCCCCTTGGTGACCAGAGTTATAATAGGAAAACAACTTTACCTTAACAAAAATACACAGCAGAATCACATGAGAAAGAACTTAAATAACTACATGCCTTTTGCACGACTTCGGAAGCTTTTTCGTCTTAAGAGGTACCTGAAAACCTCAAATCTCAAACTACTCAAAATAAATTGAGTATCTAAGAGTTCAAGGGGCAACATAAACTTCGAGTCAAACATAAAGTCTGGTATGAATAATAATATACCATCTCAAACCATTTAGATATCTAGTGAGACCACGCCGAACGAGTTTTCTCTCATTAGTACCATAAAACCTTTATAAACCATTTTCTCTGCCTTTGCAACCAAAATTGTTTAATTCTACCCTTCCCTAATTCGTATTGACTATATGTCATAATTATAGTTTCTAGGATTACTATTAACCTAATAGTTTTCATGAGCTGACTAATAACTGGTTAAACTTCTAAGGACTCCCTGTCCAATTATATAGTTTTCATGGGATTACTATGAACCTATTGGTAACTCCAATATCATTCCTTTTATCCTAGTTTTCATGGATTGACTAGAAACCTATTGACTAACAGTCAATATCTTTCTTTTACCTTAGTTTTCATGGGCTGACTAGGAGCCCATTGACTATCTGTCAATATTTCATTTTATTATCCTGATACAGTTTTCATGGGCCAATGATAAACCTGTCTAACTGACATCTTCTATTATACATAGTTTTCATGTGCTAACTATGAACATATTGGCCCTTACCAATATCATTTCCCTTACACGGTTTTCATGGGCTTATTGTTAACCTATTGGCCTTGACCAGTATCTTTTTTTATTTACTACTAGGTCAACCCAACTGATTATTATACCTTTTTCAAAGTATGGTTTTTGGATTCATTATAAAGTGAATATATACATATATAAAGAAGCAAACAATATAACTTGGTTAATTCCTTTAACCCATTTAGACTTCTTCATAAGTTTCATTTCAAAATACATTCTTTATTAATATGCCATGGTTTCTTTTAAAATAGACTGGGTTAATTGTTTTGAAAAATATACTTTCGAAACCTTCAAAACCTTGTTTGACCTCATTGGATAGCCTCCTTCGAAGCCATATATCTCTTTTCAAAACATTAGGCTTCTGCCTTTTAAAAACACTTTAAAATCCTTCTTTCGAAACCTTTCGAAACCATTGAAAGTATCTCTTCCTAAAGCATTTAAAGTCCTCCTTTCGACATCATTGGGTTTATATTATGAAATGTCATTTGGATCAAAGTAAACATAAACGAAAGTATCTCTTTCGAAACCAATCTTTGTAATATAAAAATATTGGGGAATTTATGATGGTGTTGAAACCATCTCTTTTGACAGAATCGAAAGCTTACCTTTTAAAATATTTAAGGATAGCTTTGAAACCCCTTTCGATACCATTGCGTTCGAAACCAATAACCCTTTTGAAAGCATTTAGAAAGTGGCTTAATATAGCTTTGAAATAAACAATACCTTTTGAAAATATTGATGACTTCAATACACTTGAAAACACAAGAATCGGCAGTAGGGCTTCGACTAGGTCGGAACCCCTTCTTTCGAAAGCATTGATTTATAATTAGAGAAACTCCTTCGAAACCCCTTTTTATTCTAAAACAAACTTGGAAACCCCTTCGAAAGCCATTGTAAAACTTCTTTCAAAAACATACGTATCGACTAAGTCGAAAGCTTAGTAAAACAAAGGAAGGTGCTTATCTTTTCAAAACAAACTGAAGTAACTCATCGGAAGCTATGCTTTCGACACCAAGCCTTTCACCTTTCTTTACTCCACAACATATCATCTAAATGATACCATATGTATTGAATTTAACTTAATGGGGTTTCGACATGGTCGAAGGCGAAAGGTACTCTGATTTGAGGCGAAACCTATTTTTCTAGGTTAAATACTAAATTAAGTAACTTATATAAATTAACCTGCCTACGTGTTCATTTCTTATTGGTTTCCTTAACTTTTCCCATGTTTTTCAAAACTAACTGCCTATTTATTTTGGATAAGTATCAAATTTAAACTTTTGCAAACAAAACCTTCCTCTTTATTTATACGTAAATCAATTTGATCCTCTTCTGAAAATAATTTATTTTGTATATCAAATCACTTACGAAAAATCCCAAAATTCACAGAAATCTACTGTGATCATGTTATCTAACATATCAAAATTTCAATTCCAAATTCTCAATATACTTTCTGAAATAAATTATTAAATCCAACATGCTATATTTTCATTTAATAATTCATAATAATCTTTCCCAAGCTTGGAAAATTATCAAACTTAAAACCTACCTCTAAAATCATGTTTTGCATAACATATAATTTTTCCATGGCATTTAAACATCCATATGACACGTTTTGATCTAAAACCGTATGAACCATTATTTGAACAATCTTGTTTAAATTTAAATAAACCATAATTCAAGCATATAATCATCAAACATTATATATACGAATTTAAACTTAAATCTGAAACATATATTTAGCTAATAGAGATGGAAATTATCATTCACCTTAATCTTTGATAAGGAAAGCGGATTGAGATGAGTTTGATCCCCCTTTTTAATTCTTTTTCATTTCCTTTGAATTTTTGTTCTTCTTTTCTTTTTAATGGCCGGCTCTATTCTTCCTTAACCTATGTTTTTGATTTGCTTTTAAAATGAATCAATAGGAAATGGAATGGTAAAAAGAGAATGATAAGGGGTTAGGTAAAGTTTGTTAACGTAATACCCTTATATAGATTAATTTACTTATAATCCATTCTCATGCCCATTTAATTTATTACTCAAGTATGACCACTTAAACTTATTCAAATCTCAATCCCTTTATTACTTAACATTTTCATTATTCTGTTTAATTTATCTAATTAAATACCTTGAACAATGTTATTTAAAATTAGGGGTATTACAAGCTCCCCTCCTTATAGAATTTCATCCTCGAAATTCATTAAGGACTAAATACTAATCATTGCACTCATCTGTAACCGCTCTTAATAATTATACTAGTTTATCTGACTAGCGGTCATCTATATAAATCTAATATGGACATAACATTTAAAACAGATTAGGATAGGTAACTCGAATCTTGTCTTCTGTCTTCCAAGTACAGTTATTCTCGTTGTCGCTCCATTGAACTTTCACTAACTTGACTATCTTGGACCTTAATCATTTCTCATCTCTCGCTACAACCCGAAATGGTTGTCTTACAGTTGTCAAATTAGGTTCTACTGCCAACTCATCCAATCATGTTGGAGGAATAGTAGTCTCTGGATCATGACATACTTGTGAAGATGAGACACATGAAATACATTATGGACACCTGCCATATTGCTTAACAATTCTACTCTGTATGCGAGCTTTCCAGCCTTTTCTATAACCTAGATGGATCGACATATTTCGGTGCCAACTTTCCCGACTTTTCGAATTATATCACTCCCTTCGTCGGTGACACCTTAATAAAAACTCTGTCTCCAACTGAGAACTCTAGGTCTTTACACCTTTTATCTATGTTACTTTTCTATCTGGACTGATCTTCCTTCATCCGATCTCGGATCGACTCAATCTTTTCTAATGCCTATCTAACCATATCTGGACCTAAGACTAATCTGTCTCTAGTCTCCAACTAACATGCAGGTGATTTGCATAGCCTTTCATACAAAGCTTCAAAAGGCGCAATTCCTATACTAGTCTGAAAACTATTATTATTGTGAAACTCAATCAAATGCAGGTAATCTTCCTAAGATCCACCAAAGTCTAGTACACAAGCCCTCAATAAATTTTGAGTACCTTATTGACTCTCTCAGTCTGCCCATCCGTCTATGGATGATATGCTGTACTCATCTTGATCTTAGTACCTAATACTCTCTGTAGACTTCTTCAAAACTCGCTAGTGAATAATGCATCTCTACCGCTGACTATGCCACTAGGAATTCCACGAAGTTTAACTATGTTCTTCACGAACAATTTTGTCAAAACAGGTGTTATTCTGGTTGACTTGACAGGAATGAAATGGGCGCTCTTGGTCAATCTATCCACTATGACCCATATGCTTTCATTTACCTTGTTCGACCTTGGCAACCCGTCAATAAAATCCATATATATAGAATCCCACTTCCAAACTAGAATCTCTAAAGGCCGAGGTAACCCGCTCGTCTTCTGGTGTTCGGCTTTCACTTGTTGACAATTAGCACATTTTCTAACCCATAAGCCAACATCTCTCTTCATGCCTTCCCGATAGAAGCTTCACTTCATATCTTGATACACCTTGGTTCCCACAGGATGAATCGTAAACTTTGATCGATGATACTCATGTAGAACTTCTCTTCTCAAGTTCTCTATATTCTGAACACATAATCGTCCCTTCTTCCTCAACCATCCTTTCTAGTCAATGCCAAAATCTTTAAGATCATCGATCTTGAATCCCACCTCAAATCTTCTATTTTTCTCGGCTATTTCTGGATCCTCTTTCTGTTTAGAAGCTATCCTCTTGGTCATCGAACCTCTAAACAGGCCAACATAGTAGTACTCTGACTAGAAACAGTAGTCGATCTCGATTTTATGCTACCGTAGCCAAAACTTCTACGTCCTTGGATTCTGCCAACATAGTAACACCACATTCTGATGTTTCCTACTAAGGGCATCCGCTACCATATATTCTTTTCCAAGAGTTTATTTTATACCAAAATCTTAAGCAACCAAAAACTCCAGCCACCTCTGATGTCGCATATTCAACCCTTTCAGAGAGAATAAATATCTTAAGGACTTATGATTAGCATATAGCTCAAATCTCTCCCCTAAGAGATAATGTCTCCAAATCTTCAATACGAAGATCACCACGGCCAACTCCAAATCAGGAGTATTATATCTTACTACGTGTCGTCTAAGCTATCGAGAAGCATAAGAAATGACTTTACCATTTTGCATCCATACAACTCCCAATCCTATTCCACATGCATCAGTGTACACCACCAACCCTTGGATTCCATCTGGAAAAACTAACACTAGCGCGTTGTTCAATAAATGTTTTAACTTAAGGAACCCTTCCTCACATTTATCGGACCAAATGAACTTCACATCCTTCCTGGTCAACTTAGTCAAAGGTGCTGCTATCCGTGATTTTTTTATAAATCTCCGGTAATAGCCAGCAAGTCGAGAAAACTTCTGATCTCGATTACCATCTTTAGTCTCCTCCAATTATTGACAGCTTCGATCTTAACTGGATCTACTGCCAAACCTTCCTTCGAAACTACTTGACCAAGAAATTTGACCTCCTTATTTAGAAAATGACATTTTGAAAACTTTGCCTTTAGCCGATTCTGCCATAGCATTTCAAGCACTACTCTCAAATGATTCTCATGCTCTCTCTCATCTTTCGAGTACAACAAAATGTCATCTATGAATACTAAATGAACCTATCCAAGTATTCTTGAAAATCTAGGTCCATCAAGTTCACGAAGAAAATAGGTGAATTCGTTAACCCGAATGGCACCACTAACCATTCATATGAACCATACCAAGTTTGAAATGTTGTCAAAGGAATACTGTCCTCTGCCACTCTCGACTGATGGAAACCGGTCGCCAAATCTAATTAGAAAAACACTCTAGCTCCACTCAACTGATCGAACAGATCATCAATTCGCAGCAAAGGATACTATTCTTGATCGTCCTTTCATTCATCTTACGGTAGTCGATGCACATCCGCAATGACCCATCTGACTTCTTTATGAAAATCATGGCTGCTCCCTAAGGCGATCTGCTTAGTCTAATAAATTTTCTTCCTTCTAGATTCATTAGTTGCACCTTCAATTCATTCATCACAGTCGGTGTCATTCTACTAGGTGGTTTGCTGACAGGTTTGGCTCCTGGTATAAGATCCATCCGAAACTCAGTAGCTCATTTTGGTGATAGTCCTATAATCGGCTCAAATATATCGACAAATTCTTTTGCAACTCGAACCTGACATAGCTCTTCCGCCGCTTCCAAGGTACACACAATACAAACACTTCGGTCGGAATTCTCTATTGAGAAAATGATCTGGTTTTGACTATCTGGGTGCCTTACTGATATTCCCCCATCTTGGAAAAATATCCTAGCCTCAAATCTACCCTACCAATCCATACCCAAAATGATCCCAAAATCTACGAAATCATAAACATACAAACTGTATGCAAACATATGATCTAACAAATCAAGTTCTAACTGGTCGCATCCCATTCCTAGAGTTGCATACCCTTCTATTGGATTCACAACCCTTAAGGAAGAAACATGGCAAGTGGGTTCTAAGAAACCAAATTCTAGGATATAAATGAATGTGATGCACAGTATCAAATAGTGTCTTAATTGGAATACTTTGAATCAAAAATGTACCTTCCATCATAGTCTTTACCTTATCTGCTATAGTTGATTTGGAAGAATATGGTGGTCCAATAGCAAAAACCTTCCTTTTTTCTTCCTTAACTGGCTCTGGACACTGGTTCTTGTAATGCCCAACTTGATCGCAGCTGTAACACTTAATATGCTTCTTATATGTAGCCTTCTTCTGCCGCTTGTCTGATCGGCACTCGTTTGCAAAATGACCCTCCTTGTCACATTTGTATCAAACTAAATCAGCTTTTGACTTCTTCGCTGAATCTCCCTTTTGGGCTCCTTTCTTTTTGAAGAACTTTCTTTTCTTTCCATAAGAACTCTGGGGTTTAATAGGCTTCTCTCTAGCACAAATAGTAAGCATCTCTTCATGGAGAATGGCCATCTCCACCACCACATTACAAGGATCATGGATATGTGTTAGGGTCGCTCTAGCAAGCTTGGGCCTCGGTCCTCGAATGTACCTTTCATTCCTTTTGATGTCGGTGTCTATAATAACATATCCATATCGGGATAGCTCATCAAATTTATTTGCATACTTGATAACTGACATGTCTTCCTGAACCAAATCCATAAATTTTCACATCAATGCTGACTTGTCAACTTTAGAAATAAACTACTATTCTAATCTCCTTCAAAAATCTGCCTAAGTTAACTCTTCCTTCGGAACTTCGACAGTCACATCATTCCACCAGTGAAGTGCTGACCCTTGCAACTATTTAGAAGCCAACCTTCTCTTTTGAGCATATTCCAAACCCAAATTAGAGAAAATCCTTTCACAGTGTAATAGCCAATTCTCCACTTCTATAGTATCTTCCATTCCCATAAACGGTTTTCCACCCTAACTGGTGTAGTCTCGGTTCAGCTTGGCATAATTATTCCTGATTGGAATCACAGGATTTGCTCCTTCAATATTTCCAGCCACTCTAGCAGTTGCTGCTTGCATCAAATTAGCAAGGAACCGATACATCATCCTTGCATCTACTGGCGGATTCCCAGCACTTAAATTGGCTTCTTCACTTTGATTAGTGTTTGCCTATTGACCTTGGTCCCTCCGAGTGTTAGGTCGAGCATTTCCGTCAGTTGTGGTGCTTCCTCCGCCTAGATTTCTCTTCCGTTTCCTGCTTCTCTGTCTTCTTTCTCATAAATCTGTATATGAGCCTTAGTAAGATACAGAAAAATGGTCTAAGAGAAAGTGGAATTACTACTTATATATATACTTATATATATATATATATCAAATACAAGTACGTTACAATCACGTTAACCCAAACTGCGATCAATATTTTTGATTCATTGGATTATGTTTTGAAAATATTTTAGGTTTGAATTGCTTAAGTTTTCATAAACCTATGCCCTGATACCAACTTGTAACATCCTCCACTTGGAGGCCCAAAATTAACGACTACGGATGCTGCAGTCATCCATAGTTATTAATTCTCGGCGACCAAATGTAGTAATGTTAGATAAATTGATATACCAGGAACACGTGGATATGGAAAATGTTTAAAATTTCAAAATAACTTTCACATTTCATTCCAAACTCATTTCAACAATCTTTACATAACCCCACAACGTTAACCACATTTAGAAAAATATAATAATTACAATATACTCCAAGAGCAACATATGAAGATGTCCCTTTTGTGATTGGAGTGTATAATAGGCAATAAAAAACTTTGCCTTAACAATAATACATAGCGGAATCTCATGAGAAAGAACTTAAATAACTACATGCCTTTTGCAGGACTCCGGAAGCTTTTTTGTCTTAAGAGGTACCTAAAAACCTCAAATCTAAAACTACTAAAAACCAATTGAGTAGCCGAGAGTTTAAGAGGAAACATAAACTTCGAGTCAGACATAAATTTTGGTATGAATAATAATATACTATCTCAAATCATTTAGATTTCTAGTGAGACCACGCCGCTTAACGAAACGGGTTTCCTCTCACTAGTACCATAAAACATTTATAAACCATTTTCTATGCCCCTGCATCCACAATGGTTAATTCAATCCCAAACAATATTATGTGATGATATGCGACATAAATGAATCAATTCTGGATTACCCATCCCCAAGTCATTTTGACTATCTGTCATAATTATAGTTTCTAGGATTACTATTAATCTAATAGTTTTCATGGGCTAACTAATAACCGGTTAAACTTTTAAGGACTCTCCGTCCAATTATGTAGTTTTCATGGGATTACTATGAACCTATTGGTAACTCCAATATCATTCCTTTTATCCTAGTTTTCATGGGCTGACTAGAAACATACTGGCTAACAGTCAATATTTTTCTTTTACTCTAGTTTTCATAGGCCGACTAGGAACCTATTAACTATCTGTCAATATTTCATTTTCTTAGCCGGATATAGTTTTTATGGGCTAACTATAAACTTATCTAACTAACATCTCTTATTATACATAGTTTTCATGGGTTAACTATGAACCTATTGGCCCCTACCAATATCATTTCCTTTACACAGTTTCCATGGGCTTACCGTTAACCTATTGGCCTCTTCCAATATCTTTTATTTATTCACTATTATGTCAAATCAACTGGTTATTCTACCTTTTTCCAAAGTATAGTTTTTGGATTCATTATAAAGTGAATATATACATATATGAAGAAGAAAACAATATAACTTAGTTAAATCCTTTAACCCATTTAGACTTCCTCATTAGTTCCATTTCAAAATACTTTGTTTATTAATATTCCATGGTTTTGCTTTCAAAATAGATTGGTTTAATTGTTTTGAAAACTATACCTTCGAAACCTTCGAAACCTTGCTTTCGACCTCACTAGATAGCCTCCTTTGCAAGCATATATCTCTTTTTAAAACATTAGGCTTCTACCTTTGAAAATACTTTAAAATCCTTCTTTTGATACCTTTCGACGATAATAAAGTGTTGCTTATTAATTATTAGAAGCATAGCTTCGAAACCATTGGAAGTATCTCTTCCTAAAGCGTTGAAAGTCCCCCTTTCGACATCATTAGTTTTATCTTTTAAAATATTATTTGGATCAAAGTAAACATAAACGAAAGTTTCTCTTTTGAAACTAGTCTTTATTATATAAAAATATTAGGGAATTTATGATGGTGTCGAAACCATCTCTTTCGACAGAGTCGGAAGTTTACCTTTTAGAATATTTAAGGATAGCTTCAAAACCCCTTTCGAAACCATTGCCTTCGAAACCCATAACCCTTTCGAAACCATTTAGAAACTGGCTTAATGTAGCTTCAAAATAATTCGACAATATTGATTACTACAATACACTCGAAAGGCACAAGAATCGACGGTAGGGCTTCGACTAGGTCGAAACCCCTTCTTCTGAAAGTATTGATTTATAATTAAAGGAACTCCTTTGAAACCCCTTTTTCTTCTAAAACATACATGGCAACCCCTTTGAAAGCTATTATAAAACTTCTTTCAAAAAAATATGTATCGACTAAGTCGAAAGATTAGTAAAACAAAGCCAAACGCTTATCTTTACAAAACAAACTGAGGTAACGACCCCATCGAAAGCTATGCTTTCGACACCATGCCTTTCGCCTTTCTCCAATCCACTACGTATCATCTAGGTGATACCATGTGTATTGAATTTAACTTAATGGGGTTTCTTCATGGTCGAGGCAAAAGGAAAGGAGCGAAAGGTACGCTGATTAGAGGCGAAATCTACTTTTCTAGGTTAAACACTAAATTAAGTAACTTAAACTTACTTGCCTACATGTTCATTTCTTATTGACTGCCTTAACTTTTCCCATGCTTTTCAAAACCAATAGCCTCTTTATTTTGGATAAATATCAAACTTAAACTTTTGCAAATAAAACCTTCCTCTTTATTTATACGTAAATCATTTTGATCCTCTTCTCAAAATAATTTATTTTGTATAACAAATCACTTATGAAAAATCCCTAAAATTCACAGAAATTTACTTTGATCATGTTATCTAACATATCAAAATTTCAATTCCAAATTCTCAACATATCTTCTAAAATAAATTATTAAACCCAACGTGCTATTTTTTCATTTAAAAATTCATAATAATCTTTCCCAAGATTGGAAAATTATCAAACTTAAAATCCAACTCTAAAATCATGTTTTGTACAACATATAATTTTTCCATGGCATTTAACACACGGTTTTGATCTAAAACCGTACTAGCCATTGTTTAATCAATTTTTTTTTAAATTTAAACAAAGCATAATTCAAGCATATCATCATCAAACATCATATATACGAATTTAAACTTAAATCAGAGACATATATTTAACAAATAGAGATGGAAATTATCATTCACCTTAATCTTTGATAAGGAAAGCAGATTGAGATGAGTTTGATTCCCCTTTTTAATTCTTTTTCATTAAATTTCTCTTCTTCTTTTCTTTTTAATGGCCAGCTCTATTCTTCCTTTACTTACACTTTTGATTTTCTTTTAAAATGAAGTCAATAAGAAATGAAATGGTAAAAAAAGAATATATATATACAAGGATAATGGGTTAGGTAAAGCTTATTACCATTATACCCTTATGTAGATTAATTTACTTATAATCCATTAATATGCCCATTTAATTTATTACTTAAGCATGGCCACTTAAATTTATTCAAATATCAATCCTTTTATCACTTAACATTTTCATTATTCTATTTAACTTATCTAATTAAATATTCTGAATAATGTTATTTAAAATTAAGGGTGTTACATAGGCCAACATTCTGCACCATACAACTTCACCGGCATGATTGCCATTCAGTAGAACTTTCCTTTAAGCTTCTGTGGGACATTCCTATTATGGAGAATGTCGGACGCTTGTCGCCATTTCACCCATTCGAATTCTAAAACTAACATCTTCATCAATCTCACCATCATACTGCAACATTGATCCTAAATATCGAAAGGATTTCTTCTTGGGAACTATTTGCCCAGCCAGAGTGACATCTCCATCCTTTGATCTGACACCGTTGAAATCGCACTTCATATACTCTGTTTTAGTTCTGCTAAGCCTATATCCCTTTAAAAACTAAAATTTATAAAATCTTATATTTGAATAGTATAAAAATAAATATAATTTATTAAATTGATAAATTTGTGCGTCATTACAGACTTGCTCCCTTAAAAGAATTTCGTCTTCGAAATTACGATGCAAAACCCTTAGGTGTTTGCCAAAAATATTTATTTTTAAACTTATACCCGTACGATGTATCTAGATCATTGTATGCAATATCTGATTCAACCTACTATTCGAATCCATAACTTAACTTCCAAACTAATATCGATCCTTCGATCCTCTAGTACGGACTCTGATCGGGCCTCTTTAGCCCTCAACTATGATAGAAAACTCAAGTAGCCAATCATAAACCCTAATCAAAGTTTGTCGTTAAGAATCGAGTGATAATCAGACTGGTGTAAACACCTCAAAGTTCCGTACTCGAATCTGGGATCAAATTTATGTAACGAAATGATCTATGTACCTCATGTGTACTTATTAACATTCAAAAGTCTTTATGAAAGCTTTTCATAAAACTTTTATCTTTTAAAGATATTTCTTTATATATAATCACACTAAATATTTATTTTCAAAGATTTTCTTTAAAGGGAAACATTTCATCCAAATGAATCATTTCAATTTAAAAGATAATTTATCTTTTATTTTCCAAAATTACAATTAACTTCTCTCATTATAATATATTCCTTTTTAACAAACCTTGATACTAACCCATCAGTTAATAATTCAAAAATTATCCTGTTAATTTAAGGAAAATTATAAAGATCGAGCAACTCCAAAATAATACCAAGGAACTGCGTACTACCAATAGTATCCTATATCCCCTTAATAAGAAGGGTAATACTTAAGAGAAGTATTTACCATTTGAACATATCTCTTACCCATTTTTAGTTATTTTCAAGCCACTCAAACTTGATATCATTTGAGACGTTCTTATTTTTCAAATTTATTGTTTGAAATTTCTTTTCAAAAATCCATTAGAGATTATTTGGTTTATAAAACCCATTTTATAAATCCCTTCTATAAAATCATTTTATATTAACTTACTTCCTTTTAAAAGTTCATGATTCTTTTCCGAAATATCCAAAATTTAGTTTCTCGAAATTTATATAACATATCTTTCATTTCCATCTCTTTTTTGAAATTATTTTATTTTTGTAAAATACAGTATTATACTACATGCTTGTTTTATTATCTTATCAAATTCATTAGCGTTACCCATATTATTATCAAACATCTTACAGTCAAATCGTGAAACTTAATTCACAATGTGTTTGTTTAATCAACAAATGACAATATTATCATTCCCTAAATCACAAACTAACATGCTATATATAACTAAACCAATTTTCAAAAGTTATTTCTTCATATATAAAATAAAATGTTAGGTAAAATTATTTCATTTACCAAATATTTTCAAAGTCAATGTGTCGGTTTGTCTTATTTAAGTGTTTAGGAATCCCTATCGATAACAGTGATCAGAAGCATCGACCAGAATCTATAAACCACTCAGCAGATAAATCAAAACAAAACGTTTTTATATCAAATAACAAATACACACTCATACATCTAATACTCTCAAACTCATTCTAGGATGTTACTAACCTTATCTCTAGTAATTCACTCATTCTAAGGTATTAATAACCCTATCTATAATGAGTTTTAACCCACCAAATCCTAGGTGTTCGCTCAACCTAAGTTCTGATACCAACTGTAACAACCCATAATTATGTACATTTTAAGTCGACAATACATCACACATGTGCAACCCAATTTGAACGAAAAAGCGGGTAGTTAAGATACAAACAGAGTAGAAAACAAAATTTTACACGAATGGAATAACATATATTATTAATCACAAAATCTTTTACGATAGAAATTTTACATACATATATCAGAGTCTAACCTATATTTAGCTTGGACAGTTATAAATCTTTGTCCTTGCAATTGCTGAAAAACAACAAAACAAATGCAGCGAAAAATAAAATACGTCCATACGTTGATGGCGATCTCCAGCCCTCCTTTGGAAACGCCAAGCGCCTTCAGCTAAACTTGAAATCACTCCGATATGACCCGAGTATTAAAAATACCCATATCAGGCTTTATAAACCAACATGAGAAAACTTGAATTTTGAATGTATGGATTAGATTAATGTAAATCAAACCTTTAGAAAAGAAGAGTATCTCCTAAGACCACGCCGCTCATAAACATGACCAGTTTTTTGCCTTACAATAACCAAAATACTTTTATACCGAAATAATTTGATATTATCTTTAATGACATTCCTTTGAAAAATAATTTACAAATAACATATCAAAATATCTTAAATTATTACATTTTTTAAATGTGACGACATATTAGGTTCTATAACCAAAACCGTAAAGTTCGTATTGGAATTGGATTTCCAACATGATAGGGAACTTATGGCCTTTTCATTCGATGCGCAATACTTAGTGCAACAACTATAGCACTCAATGGCCACTCATCCAAGGGGTCATATGCTACTATACTATATTGTCTACTCCGATGGATTAGCATACCCAATGGCTACTCATCCAAGGACTCATAGGCCGCTATATCTGTCATTAGGCAACAGATAACATAAAGGGACACAACCCTCTTTGAGGAACACGACCCTCTAAAATAAAACCGATAGCTCGAAATATGTCCTACAAACCACATAGTATCTCGTATCATTCCTGGGATGTGAGCTCACGAGGCTGCGCTCTTCTTTCCATAAAGCCACACTTTACTTTTCACAAAGCACATTCCACTTAGAATGCTACATTGCCATTTATAACAACACACTATTGATTTCCACAAATGTACTACCTCTGAGCTCTTATGTCTCAAAGAAGAGCGTTAAGTACAAGAGAGTTACCTCCCATGAAAGTGACTACTGTGTGGCTAGCTATCACTTAGGATCGTGTAATATGGAATATAATTAAAACTAGATACGGAAATAGATGATAATAGCAAAGTAAATAAAAATGAGCACAACAAGAATTTTTATACTGGTTCGAACTTTCCTTTCTACGTCCAGTCCCAGACTTCCTTATGGAATTTCTCACAATAACCCTCTCTTAACCTGGAGGAATAGGTATACAACACCTGAATAACCGAACAGGATTTTTCCGCCTCTAACAACCGAAAGAGGACTTTACCCGCCTGAACAACAGAATAGGACTTCAACAGTTTCAATAGAATTGCTTTGACACTTTGTGTTCTTAATAACACTGATTTGTCTTTGATAGTACAACCTTCCTATAATCTTTCCTCTAGTATATATGTGTGTATAAAGATTTAGAAAGGAAAATATTGCTTTGAATCAAAGAATAAGTTAATTGATTCAGAGATTCAAGCAATATATGAAAGTTGTGATTGCTTTTTAGAATGCAGAGATAGTAGAAAGTAAGATCAGAAAGAAATCAGAAAATTGGTGATTTGTGAAGTGGATTTTGTGTGTTTATATAATAGTTAAAGAGATGCAACCATTCATGAAGAGTTCTGTTCAAAGGAAGTATCCATACCTCTTCATATTAGAACGTAACTTTTGGCAAAAGGAAGTGTCCATTCAGAAAAAATAGCCATTGAAAGAATTCAGTCGACTGATCCAAAATGATCAGTCAAGTAAATGTTTGAAATTGTTTAGAAACAGATCGTTTCTATGCACATGTACAGATTCAGTCGACTGGCCATTTACGGTCAGTCGACTGACCTAACAGTCAAAGCACAAACTTCACATTTTAAAAGGTTTAAAGTTTTAAAACAACTTAACTACTTGAGGATAGATTTTAACATTTCTAAGACTAAAAAAATTTAATAAATCAACATACTATACGTTGTTTTGTAGCCTTGTCTCCTTTGTAGTTTGAACAACATACTTCCTTTTCTTTTTGTCGCTTATCCATATAGTATAATTCACTGCTTTGTCATAAATCAAAATATGTGATTCAAAATTCTCTCCTTTTTTGATCGATGACAACCTTTTATATGTGATACTATTTTTTAAGAAATATATAACGGGAGTTATATATATCTCCTCCTGAATATATGGCGACATTTTTGATCCCTGCATGTAATGTTAGTTATATAAATTTCTCCCCCTTTGTCATCGAAAAAAGGAAATGATAACGTGTGTATTAAACTAACACAACAGAACTAAAATAAAATACTAGTTACAATCACAGAAACAACAGATTTCAAATGTTACAAATACAAACTTATAGATAGAATGTTCGAAACAAAGAAATAACTTACTACCACTAAAAGATAACAGCCTCATTCAGAATCAGATTCTGTCTCCTCTTCTTCAACTTGCATTAGTCCTTTTCCTCTGGAAGAACTTTCTGGAAATTGTCTGCCACCTCCATTGCCACTTGTGTCAGAACTAGTACGTTCTTCTAATGTTGACCAAGTAAAGTGAGGGGCTGGGCATTTGCCTGGATCACTTTGAGAACTCTCCGTAGCGGTGGAAGAGGAGCATGATATCGCATCTCATAAAATCCCGAAGAAACTTTTGATTTTGTCAAACTTTTTGTCAATTTTCTTATCAAGATTTTAATGCGGGAATCCAAGATAACTTGATTTATTACGATTAAATAAATAGATTCCCAAGTGCTTTCAAATGGAGTTGGCATACGGATGTCATCTCTTGATTGATGTTGTTGTTGAGTAGAGGTTTCTTTGCGAGGTCGAGATTTCCATTCTTGAAAGCTCATGATAGCGAGAGGTCTTGGTGGTAGTTTCATAAGGCTAATAGTGCGGCTATTCAAAGTTTTTGGAATAGAGGTATCGGATTCCGAAATAGGAACCTGAAGATTCATAAGTAGCCGCATAATATATTCTCCAAAATAAATAATATTCATACGACCTTGGTTAAATGTCAGAAATTCGTCTACAATGAGTTTTGGCCAACTTACTTCAACTTCTCCCAAATAGCGTATAATGCTTTATAGTTGTTTGGATAGACAAGCTCATACGAGCCAGTATAGGGTAGAATTGTGTGCATTAAAGCTCCATGCATTATTCTGGCAGTAGGTCGTAATGCAATAGACTTAAGCTCGGTCATGTCATCTTCTAAGAATCGATGACTTACGTCATCTCTCTCGCCTATGATAGCATTTAATTCTTGTAACTCAATACCTCTTGTCGGAGTATGAAGAATATGACCAATTCTATCTAACGAAAGAAACATTTGTAGACCACATACTAAACTCCAAATGCAATTGTAATGACCCGTAAGTTTTGATAAATAAATTGGTTAATTTAATAAGATTTTTGTAATTAGATTTAGAAAGAAATAATTTTTTTATAATTTATAATGAAGCAAATGTTAAAAATGAAATGCAACCATGGAAATTAAAGCTAATATTAACAATTGAAATGAAATTACGATTAATTGAAGTAATGTAAATTATTATACTAGGCTAAGAATTGAATATAAGAAAACAAAGGTAAATAGTGAATTAATTTATGAATTAATAATAATAAATAGTAATTGAATAAAATAAATGCCCTGTAAGTGATTATAATATTGTTTGGAAATGAAAACGTATAAAAGTATGAATACGAGTAAGAGTATCGAATCAACCAATGGAATAATATATTGATTAATAGTAACTGAATGTAAATTAAGGTAATAAGGTTTATGCAAGTTGAATAATAACTAATTTAGTGCAATACGTATCAATTAAAACAAATTGTAAGGTTATAATTGATTGAAATTAGGGAATCAGTGAATAAATTCAAAAGTTATATTAACTAATGTAATACGTAATAAATTGAAAATTTGTACAATCAATGTTAGATAAGTAATTATAATGTTTGTTGTTGACAATAAACGTTACTTTGATGATAATTAATATAATAACGGAAGTGTGAATGTAAATTAAATAGAAACGTAAATTTATTTATAAGGTAATAAATTGGTAAAAAGGATGGAACTAAGGAAATTTTATAAATTGGTTCTAAAACCTTAATTAATATGTGTATTAGACAAGATTTCACATTTTGAAATATAGCCATTTATACAAATTTAAGATGTAATAGGGTATATTTGTGTAATGTGATAAAAAATTAATGTAACTAGGTTTATAGAGTAATAATGGACCTAGTATAAAGATGGCAATTCAACCAAGTCAATGTATTGTAATCAATTTTTAATTACTTGGAATGTAATCTATAATAGATGAATTTAATGGTAAGTAACTGAAATTAATTGCTATATTAATTAGAAACTAGGATGAAATAGAATTATTAATGTCATAAAAACAAACCAATAATAAATGGTTCAATGACAAGTTTTAAAAATCAAATATATGGACTTATTGGGAATTTAAATTTATAATTAATGTATTAATTGAAATTTAAATTAAATGATGAAAATTGAGAAATGTTCAAAAATAAGTCAATAAGAGAATTTATTTTAAATGATTATAAATTACTAAAGTAATCCAAGATGATAAAATTTGTAAATTATAGAATTTGAATTTAAATAGTGATTTAATTTATTTAATATTAATTTATTTAATTAACTGAAAAATAGTCATTTTGGCCACTGACTTGGATTTCGACGAAACTAGTTTCATTGAATCCGTAACGGTGAATTATTGTATGATTTCAAATATCATAACGATCGGGCTTGTCGTTTGATCGTATGGGCTTGAACGCCTAGAAATCAATTAATTGAAATCAATTGTAATCAATTTGAAATAACTTGATTTTACCATAACTTCTTCATACGATGGAATTTGAACTTGAAACCTGTTCCGTTGCGTTTAAAATATTTTAAAACGTCTATTTTGATATTTGGGTTGACCCAAATTCGTTCCGGAGTCAGAACGGGCTTTTCGGGCCATTTTATCGTTGAACGCGTATATCCAATTGATCCGGTCCATTCTATTTCAGCTTTATCTATATATACCCTGTTATAAACCCTAATTCATTTCTTATTCCTCCTTTCCTAGGTTCTATTAGCTCCTCTTTCCAATGGCTGCAAACCTAATTCCCAAACACAATTCCAAATCAAATCCAAAGCCAAAAATTCGAACTCTCTAAACAATATCAAATTATATATCGTCGAAAAGCTCTCGAACAGAGCATCTCAATTCTATGATCCATTTTTCAGTTCGATGCACTATTTAGCCAAAAACCGAATAACCATTTTCGGCCGTTCATCACGGGTTGAAGAACTTCGGCTGATCGTTGAATCGAGGGTATGGTCGCGTAGAGGGGGACGAGTAGAGGTCATCAGTGTTGTTCGTTCGTCGAGTTAACGGTCAGATGGGGCTGCAAAATTCGTTAGGGTTTGGAGCTTTGTGGCGGCTCAGAACAGCACGCAATAGATCGCGTGACCATGAAATTGGGGGGGGGGGGGGAGGGTGGAGGGGCGCGTGCCGTGACCGGAGGTGGCCACGACCTTGGCCAGGAGCGGTGGTGTTAGGCGCTGCGATCGACGCTTAGGATGAGGCGGTGGGATTTTCGAGCGTGCGTCTGGGCCGGGTTCGTGCGCGATGATTCCTGATGCGGGTAGGGTTCCTACAGGGAGTGACGTGGTAGTTTAGGTATATTCTTATTTTATTTTATTTTATTTTCATTTCAAATCTTCTTATGCGTATAACTTTTGCATCCCAGTTAAATTGAATATATTGAATTAATTGTTATTAATTTATTATTGCATATAAACTGCCAGTTAAATAGTTGTTAAACATATTATTGAATATAAACTGTCAGTAAATACCTATTGTTTATTATCAGTTATATATTGATGTTATTATTTGAATTGGATGATGATTGTGATAAATGGTTGACGATTGATATTGGATGCATGGATGTTGCATTATATATTATTATAAACTGCAAGTTGTTATGCATTTTCATTTCATTCGGGATTGCGGTTTGAAATGATATATAACCGTATTTTTATTTTAAATTACGGATTGAAATGATAAATATCCGTATCACTTGACCATAGGGTAGAAAATTATATACAGACACCGTGGTCTATATATAAAAATATTTTCAAATGGTTTTCTATGGTTTTGTAAAGAAATATATGATTTTATGAGATATTGATTTGGATATTTTATAACTGTTATTTTATATATAGTTAAATTCTTGGTTTTAAGTTATGAATAAAATTGTTTAAGGTATAAAATAAGTTTAATAATAATAAAGTTGATTTTATTAAAATATAATATGTATAAGTATTTACATAAATTATATTTTAATATAGAGTTTATATTGATTTTTATAAATCAAGGTTGAGAAGATAGTTCTGAAATTGATTTGAGATTTTATTTAATTAAGAATTATATTTAATAAGAATCCATTTGGAACTTATTGGAATTGAGATTTTAAAAGAATATGGTTTTATAACTTAATTCGGGTTTAAGGTGATTTAAGTGAATAAATTGAGGAATATTCAGTTATTGAAATTTGAAGTTTTATTTTAAGGATATTGGATTTAGTAAGCAAATATTTCAAAACTAAATAATAGTAAAGGTGAATTTGGTATATATGTGAATTATAAAATTTAGTTTTGAAATATTGAATATTTAAGCTTTGAAATATATGGAATTTGAAAGGGTTTATTTTGTGGATCAAATCAGTTTTGAAATCGACAAAAATTTGGAAAAGTTTATGTGGAAACTGAATTTAATTGATGGTATTATTTTAGGATTTGGATTAAATTCAAAATCTAGAAATTCGAGTTTTGAAATGGATTTGTGAAAATTAAAGACGCTATTTTGGTTATATAAAGTATTTTAAATATTTAAACCACATAAGTGGTGGAAGTTATGAGTTTCGAGGTAGTATAAATTGAAAGTGTTATATTTCTAGTATTTTGATTTTGAAGTGTTATAATGTTGAAAGTGTTATGATTTTTGAAAAGGATATATTTAAATAAAATGATATTATATTGATTTGCGTTTTTATAAAAATGATATCAAAATGATTTGGTTTAGAAATGGAAAGGATATCATATTTATATGGTTTCAAAATGGATATTATATTCTGGTTTTGAAGTATAAATTATTTTGAAATGACCGCGGTGCTATAATAACGTTTGGTTATTAAAAGTCCGGGATCGGAAGTTGTCATACTCTCTGCAAACTCCAAAAACCACTTTAACAACTGTGTACGTGGTGAAGATTTCAGATTGAAGTAGGATGGTGGCGGCATTTCCTTTGAGGTAAATACGTGGACCTGACTCCCGTGAGTTGGCATAAGGTGGCTAAAACAGAAGCGATTGACCGGCTAAGAAGGTAGCACCTTTTATCAAACACGTCCCTTCAATATTATACTCTGACTTTGGATTGATTCGGTGGCCACTTTTGATTTTTGATTTGGGGGTGTGGCTCGAGGTGGGCGATAGCTGCGTGCTACACGCTACCATCGGTCCGGAAGCGTAATTGGTATATCTACCCTGTCATTTCCTAGTTGTGTTGTGTCACCTACCATAGCGCACCTTGTACGAGTTTGGTTTTCTCCCGTAGCCCGTGGAGTATTTAGGGTAATCTCCCGATCTGGGGATGCACTGGTACTGGGTGGACTACTGGGACTATTATTTTGTTAAGGGGGAGATTGGGTAACTCCTTAACGCTATTTAAAAGTAAGTTTATTTTACTATAGACATTATTATAATAGCGAAATATTACTACATAGTAAATAGTTTAATGGATCCTTAGGAGATGTGAATCCCGAACATCTCTTAAGTTACTACACTCATATTTATTTACAGTTGATTTAACTTACATAAGATCTTTTACTTCCGACTCGAGTGTTTCGTCTTTTCAATTCACTCGGGTCAGCTTGAGCATTTCAGGATTTGGAAGACCGTATTCTGGAGGACGAAGACGAAGATTTATTATTATTTATTATAGTATTCCACTATATTCATACTGTTCCACTGCATTAATTATTATTCTCTTGTATGTGTAACTCTGATATGTATTGTATAAGTAAAATCGAATATTTTGTAAAACAGCTTCATGAACTGTTTATTTGATTATTATATTTTATCGTTCCGCTGTAAGATTCTATTTTGTTTTATTTCTTTATCTACTTTTTCTTATTTACCGCATTACAATCCACCCTTCTGTATGGTTTAAGTCTGACATGTGTGGTTTATCGTCGATTTAAAACATACAAAAAGGCGGGACGTTACATCTGGTATCAGAGCCAGGTTTAGCGATAAACCTTAGCTTTGTGGAGTTTGACTCTTTACTAATAGGGTAGTAATACCCTATGATGAGTCGCTGAGTATATATATATGAGAGAGCGTATTTGTTAGTGTTATAAAAGGTTTTAATATTATGTTAGTTTGTTCCGTTTTGTATTTATAAATTCTGGTTGATGCATGGGACGCTACGACATCAATAAGGATTTCTAAACACCAAATAGGACAGACCGACATAATTTTTTTTTTGAATATAGGTGAATGAAATAATTTTGCCTGTTATATTTTCTATATATAAAATAAAATTTTATAAATGCTATATATATTTGGTTGTAATATATTTATTTGTTAGGTAGTGAAATTTTTAGATAATAGTTGAAATGAGATTGAAAATAAAATAAATGAAATTTGGGAATTTAGAACTTAAGTTTCGGGGTTTTGAAAAATACTTTCGAATGATTTTGGAATATAATAATAATATTATTTAGAAGTATTTTCTAATATAAATATTTCTATATAATTTGAAAGAATTGTTTTAAAGAAACTTTGGAAAGAAATAAGTTCTGTAATCCCCTCTCTATCGCTGGAAAATAATTTTGGTGATGAGTGCACGCATCATCGACATTCATTTTTGAGTTTCGAAGTGGGAAGGCCATTGCAGTAATTTTACTGCAGATTTATTTTGATAATCAAGTATAAATTTTAAATTGTTTTTAAAAATAATTGGATATATATAAGTTGTAAGTATATACATTTATCTATTATTTTAAAAATGATTTGAAATTTAACCCGGTATTTAATTCTTAAGTTCCCATTGATTAATAGTTTCAGTTATTGTAGTGAAATGGAATGTAACTAATTAATAATTGGAGCCTTTAATTAAAATAAGAGATTTAATGCTAGGTTATGAATGAAATCAAAAGAAATTTGAAATGTGTAACCTATAAGACAAAGGATATTATTATTGAACATTAAATTAATTAAAGGAAACAGAACAAACTTGTGTAATTTTCAGTTACATCCCTAAAAGCATATATATATATATATATAACTTACCAAATATTAAAATTTCTAATGCTTATAATGTAACAACCCGCATATTTATCGATTTTATATTTAAATATTTTATTTAAATATTTCACCGTTCATCGGATTTTGGTCCGAAAATCTACTTTTTGCAAACAGTCGAATTGGGACTCGAGACCACCCCCATTGAGTTCAAAATGCCATTTGCGACCTTTTTGAGTATAAGCTTCGATATGTTTGGAGAAAGTTGAATTTTGCTACTTTTCACTTAGGGTTTTGGTTTGGGCTGAGCCCACTTATGTACTCAGTCCCAACCCTTTCCAACTCTTCATTACTTCATTTCTAATTCCTAACTCTTCAAGCTTTCAACAATGGTGGAAGAGAAGAAGAATTAGGAAATTCCTAAGCCCTAGTTTTCTTAGCAAATCCATCTTCTAGCTCCAAACTCAAGAGAACCTATTGGTAAGCTTCTCTTCATCTTCTCCAACTCTTTCTCTCCTTGATTTCAGAAAATTCCTAAACCTAGTTTGGAAAATGTTTCTCCTTTTAGCTTAGAATCAAGCTTCTTGAGTTGGATTTGAAGAGTGGTTGATTCTCCTTCGTCTTCAAGCTTCTCATTCATTGTTTTCGGATTCAAAGGTGAGATTTTTAATCTCACATCTATGCTTGTGATTCTCTTCTATTGTTAGGTATGAATTCCTAACATTATTCATGTGCACTTGATTTTGATTTGGATTTCTTTTGTGAATATTCCAATTTTTAGTGTTTTGAGTTCAATTCGTTAAAAATCCTAACTTGGATGTTTGAACATGTTTTTGGTGATGCATCGAGGAGCTTATAGGGCCGGGTAGTCGATTGACATAATCCCTTAGTGCCGTTGCTCGAGAGAATGCAATTTGGTTAAGATTGAACCTCATTTGTAATAGGCAGGGAAGAGGCTGGAAACAGGTTCGGCCGACCGACCCCCCTGGTCCGGTCGACCGACCTGCTTGTATAAGTGCCTCTGTTTCTGGTTCGGCCGACCGACCCCCCTGGTTCGGTCGACCGACCTGATGCCCGAGAAGTTTTCAACCTATGGTTCGGTCGACCGACCCAGGGAGTCCGGTCGACCGACCTGCTACTATTTGCCAGATTAGCCTATATTGCTAATTCGTTTGAATATCCAACTTTAATCGATTCGTGTTGTCTCCCTTTTGTTGTTGACATTTATTATCGACTTTGATGACCTTTTCTTTGGGAATTTTAGATATATCCACTTTGATGGATTTTATATCGATTTCTTTGGATTTTATTCACGTTTTCGTATGTGAATTTTTATGCCCGATTGTTTCTACAATCTTCTTTGTGATTTGTCACTTTAAAAATATAAAGGTTTCCTATACTAGTAGTAAATATCAAAACTCTTTCTTCAAATGATTTCAACACTATTTTATAACAAAGTTCGTTTTCTCAAACCGTTTTCCAACCTATTAGTATATACAAGCCTTTACCTCACTCGGATGAGAAATCTAATTAAACGACTTAGTAAAACGAGTGGTATGAAACGCTTGCGTTTACTTCGTCGGTTAATTCTTGGACTTGTTCGATTGAAAACTCTTGTGACAATTTTCTAGTGGAGATCTACAATTTGTTCGTAAATATTTAAGTTAAGCTAGTGGTTATGGGACATGAAGCTAAGCTCATATATTTACTAGCTTATTGTAATTGACACTTCTCGTTGATCATGACGATCATCTTTGTGGTTTAGACTAGCAATGTGCGATGTCTCTTTGTTTATGTGGAGGAATGTTCCTCATTTTTATTGAGCTTCGTCTCATTTCTCACATGGGTCGTACCTTTTTAGGTGCGTCAATGTTTTATTATGCATGGGGTGTACCTTTCTAGGTGCATCGATGTTTGTTTATACATGGGTCGTACCTTTTTAGGTGCGTCAATGTTTATTTATGCATGGGGTGTACCTTTCTAGGTGCATCGATGTTTATTTACTTCGTGGAGCAATCGGCTCAATAAGTCGGGACATGGGGCGTATCTTTCTAGGTGCGTCGATGTTCGTCTATGCATGGGGTGTGTCTTTCTAGGTGCGTCGATGTTCGACTTAGCATGGGGTGTATCTTTCTAGGTGCATCGGTGTTAGACATTACATGGGGTGTATCTTTCTAGGTGCATCGATGTTTACTTATGCATGGGGTGTATCTTTCTAGGTGCATCGATGTTTATTTATGCATGGGGCGTATCTTTCTAGGTGCGTCGATGCTAGAGCATGGGGCATATCTTTCTAGGTGTGTCGATGTTCGACTGTACATGGGGCGTGTCTTTCTAGGTGCGTCGATGTCCAGTTTGTGGGATTGGCCATCCTTTTTATTGTGATTTGGTTCATCGGATGTCCCGCTGTACGACGTCGTTGTTCCCTTTGATTGTGATTTGGTTCATCGGATGTCCCGCTGTACGACGTCATTGATCCTTTTTATTGTGATTTCTGGATTTCGTGTGTTGATTTCTTGAATTTATATTTCACCAACTTTTACGATGGGCATTGATATTTATGTCATTTATTGTGGCTTGGTGAATGAAATTAGGAGTATGACATTCCTTTTTATCTTGAGTAGATTATTGTGATATTGATTAATCTCTTGTTGATTTTCAATTACTTATTTATCACAGCTTGGCATTGTGATTATTATATGTTTATGTCATATCTCTTATTATATATCACTTCATCTGATATTTATAGCTAGACTGATCCGTTTATTATTTTCTTCTTAAATAATACTCGGGTCAGACTGAGATTTTACAGGTGCTTCTGCTTGACTCCTCATCGGACCATCTTCTGACTTTTGGCTAACTACTTTAGTTTAGTAGTTTATTTTGTTGTATACACTTGAGATATAGACTCATAGTTGTATTCTTTTGTATAGCACGTGTTGCTATTCCTTTGTATTATTGTGGATCTTATTTGACCACTACTCTGATATACACTTTCATGTGTTATATTCATATCTATTTCCGCCTTTGTGATATGAATTATCTGTGACTGATTTGTGTTATGTTTATTTCTATATTTGTTTCCGGAGACCTTTATAGCCACTGTGTAGTAGCTTTGAGTTTGTGTCGGTATGTCGGATTTCCTCTTGAGATGAAAAGTTATATTTTTATCTGGCATATCGGTACTCGCACAAAGCAATTATACAGATGGTCGCTCCTCAACAGTCTTATTCTCCGTGCTAGTTGACAGCATTCACCGTAATGTTCTTGGCTAGCGTGGGTATAGAGGTGGGGCGTCACAGCTTGGTATCAGAGCCAAACTTCGGAACAATGTAGAATAATCTAACAAGGATCATCGTCCTAAGTCCATCTTAGGAGTCGTGCTTTAGGATTTAATTCGGGTCTTCGTACCGATTCATCCAATTTTCTTTATGATTCCTTGTTTTATCTATCAAGAATTGCTTGATATTTATCTTGAGAATAACTTTTTCTTCTTCTTTATTTGTTTCTTAAAGAAGAGAAATGGTTAGACCAGGCCGTCCCAGCGCCGGTCAATCTAGTGCTACTCCCCAAGATGGAGTTTTCATGTCTGCCCAGCAGCTTTTAGATCTCGTGAAGAATGCTCAAGCTGCAGGACCCAATCCAGAGCCTACTCATCCTAGATCCGGTTTTGCACGCTTGTGCAGAGACTACACTGATTTGGGTGGAAGGCCATTCACGGGATCCGAGAGCGTTATAGAAATTCAAGCTTGGCTCAAATCATGCGATCACATCTTTTCTCGCATGAACCTTATTGATCTACATCGAGTCCAAGTGGCTTCTAGCATGCTCCAAGAAAGAGCATTAGATTGGTATGAGCTTTTAATTTATGAAATCGTTGAGGCGGATCTCACTTGGGAGCAATTCCGGGAAAGATTCGAATTTAAATTCGTGCCGGAGGCTGAAAAAGTAACGTTAGCCCGGCATTTCATAGACCTTGTTCAAGGTGAATCTTCTGTGACAGACTATGTCGCATCCTTCGAATCTCTGTCCAAATACCGGGTTGAGTACATTAATATCCCATTGAAGAAAAATCAGAGATTTGTCTATGGCTTGAATAAGAATCTTAAGAAGCCATTACTTCTGAAACTTGAAGTTTCATTTGATCAGCTTGTTGATATCGCTCTTCGTCTTGAAGAGGCCGATAATGAAGGTGATGTTGAAGTTGTGCGTGCCCAACAGAACTTCAACAACAACTTGAAGAGGCCTATCAAATTCAAAGGCTCCAATTCTAATAAGAAAGGGAAGCAACAAATTCCGGTAGCAAAGACTCCTACCTCTAGTCGTGATCAATGCTACAATTGTGGTTCCACGAACCACTATGCAAGGGAGTGTCCGAGACCCCTCTTTTGTCGCTATTGCAAAAATTTGGGTCACCATATTACTGCATGTCCCGTACTTCAAAATAAGAAGGAGGGAGAGCTCAATGTGGTGCAAGCTCCTGGTAACACTTCTCGTGGTCAAGGTATTTCTCATTTAATCCTTGATTACATTTATTTCGTGATCTTCTTATTTGAGTTCTTTTTGATATGGGTTCCATCTCACTATTTTATATCAAAAGAACATGTCGATTCTTTTTCTTTGAATATTTTGGGCTTGATGACTTCTTTGAGGATTGTGAATCCGGATGGTAGATCCGCAACACTCAATTTGCTTTTTATTGATGAGGAAATTATTTTATGAGACTTTTCTTTCCGAGCCGATATTTTTACTTAGGCTTCGGAATTTACTTTTGTAAGGATTGGCTTAATTATTATGAGGCCATATCCTTTGTCCCGTGTGGACTATTCATCTTTGACATTTTCAATCTGTTAAGAAGATTTCTGTTTTTTCCTTTGTGATTTTGATTCCAACTTGATGGCATCATTTTATTCCTTAAGCCCACTTATAAGGAAAGTGTTATTTCTCTCATTCATGTAGTTTGAGAAATTTTCCGGTATTTTTGAGTTTGTCTTAGGATTATCACCTAAGAAATCTTTTGTGTGGTGTTAAGGTCTTTTCAGTTTGACTTTACCACCGGTTTTCGTTTGCTACGAGTTGCGGAAGTTAGCATTCCACTTACCGCATTTCGCACTCGTTATGATTCTTATGAATGACTTATTATGTCATTCAATTTGTCCAGCTTATTTCATCCATTTTATAAATCGAATATTCTATGAATATTTCGATGAGACCATTCTTGTATTTATTGATTTTGGATGAAAATAGTAATTTAAAATTTTGCAAATCTTTTTCATAAGATTTATTTATAAGTAAAACTGGATTTTGTTCTTGAAACGAACAAAGAATATTCTTAAAACTTTTTAAGAGATTTATTTATCCTATAAAAGATGATTTTGTGATTGTAATGCCCGTTGAGTGCTTTAAGAATTTTGGTCGATGCGCTTGATCAACATTATCGATAGGAATTTCCTAAACGCTTTGATGTGACAGTCAGACATGATATATTACATAATGATAAAAGTAATTTTGAAAGTTTGAACTTTTCAGGAAAGAAGATTATTTAAAAGAAATTCTTTCTTTTCGAAACTCTTATTCTTGTGATTCCTAAAGTGGAACCAAGACTTTGCTATTTGTACCGATACTAGTCGTATTGGTTTGGATGTCGTTCTCTTGCAAAAGAGAATGTGCTATCACTTGTGCTTCTAAATCATTTTAGCTTATCGAGACTAGATACGCCACTCATGATCTAGTGCTCTCGGCTATTGTTTTTACTTTTGGAATTTGGCATCATCATATTTAGATGAGAAATTGTTCTCTACCTCGATCATAAATCTTTGGAATAATTATTTTCTCATATGGAACTCCATGTTGACTCGAGTTCCTGACATCTTATGATCTTGATATTCTTTTTATTCCTGGAAGGGAAATCGTGTTGCCAATGCGCTTTGTCGTAAGCGACGAGTGGTTGATTCTTTGATGTTGTCTGAATGGAATTATCTTTCTATCAAGTTCATCGGACGTTTTGGTATACTTCGTTTTGTTGAGTTTCATCTCATTTCTTTTATGGACTAGCGTCCGATGTCCTTTTATTGTGTTCGGTTCATTGGACGTACCGTTTTTATACTACGTCGGTGTTCCGAAATCATTCGGGCTCGGATCATTGGACGAACCATTTTTGTACTGCGTCAATGTTCCGAATTATTTGATACACTGGATGTACCGTTTGTACTACATCAATGTCTTTCCTTTTGATTCATTGGATGTACCGTTTGTACTACATCAATGACTTTGTTGTTTGATACATTGGATGTACCGTTTGTACTACATCAATGTCTTTGCTTTTGATTCATTGGATGTACCATTTGTACTACATCAGTGTCTTTGATTAATTGGATGTACCGTTTGTACTACATCAATGACTTTTCTGTTTGATTCATTGGATGTACCATTTGTACTACATCAATGACTTTGCTGTTTGATTCATTGGATGTACCGTTTGTACTACATCAATGTCTTCGCTTTTTGATTCATTGGATGTACCGTTTGCACTACATCAATGACTTGGCTTTTTGGTTCATTGGACGTACCGTCTTTGTACTACATCGGTGTTCCAAATTATTCGAGTTTCTAGTTTATCAGGCGTACCGTTTTTGTACTACGCCGTTGCACCAGCTCAATTTTCTGCTATTCTTGACGTTCTCCACGTCTTTTATCTATGGAAATGCTTTTATGTTTCTGGTTTTATTCTTGTGCCTGGTGATATTGTGGAAATTGAAGTTTCACCAGATTTCTTGCTAACTCTTTCGTGCACTTTATGGTGAACTTCCTATTTCAAATTTTCTTTTGTGTTGATATGCTTCCATGGTTGTTACTTCTTATTTTTCTCTTAAGTATTGCGAGGATGCAATTTCTTTAAGGAGGGGAGTCTGTAACAACCCGCATATTTATCGATTTTATATTTAAATATTTTATTTAAATATTTCACCGTTCATCGGATTTTGCTCCGAAAAACTACTTTTTGCAAACAGTCGAATTGGGACTCGAGACCACCCCCATTGAGTTCAAAATTCCGTTTGCGACCTTTTTGAGTATAAGCTTCGATATGTTTGGAGAAAGTTGAATTTTGCTACTTTTCACTTAGGGTTTTGGTTTGGGCTGAGCCCACTTATGTATTCAGTCCCAACCCTTTCCAACTCTTCATTACTTCATTTCTAATTCCTAACTCTTCAAGCTTTTAACAATGGTGGAAGAGAAGAAGAATTAGGAAATTCCTAAGCCCTAGTTTTCTTAGCAAATCCATCTTCTAGCTCCAAACTCAAGAGAACCCATTGGTAAGCTTCTCTTCATCTTCTCCAACTCTTTCTCTCCTTGATTTCAGAAAATTCCTAAACCTAGTTTGGAAAATGTTTCTCCTTTTAGCTTAGAATCAAGCTTCTTGAGTTGGATTTGAAGAGTGGTTGATTCTCCTTCGTCTTCAAGCTTCTCATTCATTGTTTTCGGATTCAAAGGTGAGATTTTTAATCTCACATCTATGCTTGTGATTCTCTTCTATTGTTAGGTATGAATTCCTAACATTATTCATGTGCACTTGATTTTGATTTGGATTTCTTTTGTGAATATTCCAATTTTTAGTGTTTTGAGTTCAATTCGTTAAAAATCCTAACTTGGATGTTTGAACATGTTTTTGGTGATGCATCGAGGAGCTTATAGGGCCGGGTAGTCGATTGACATAATCCCTTAGTGCCGTTGCTCGAGAGAATGCAATTTGGTTAAGATTGAACCTCATTTGTAATAGGCAGGGAAGAGGCTGGAAACAGGTTCGGCCGACCGACCCCCCTGGTCCGGTCGACCGACCTGCTTGTATAAGTGCCTCTGTTTCTGGTTCGGCCGACCGACCCCCCTGGTTCGGTCGACCGACCTGATGCCCGAGAAGTTTTCAACCTATGGTTCGGTCGACCGACCCAGGGAGTCCGGTCGACCGACCTGCTACTATTTGCCAGATTAGCCTATATTGCTAATTCGTTTGAATATCCAACTTTAATCGATTCGTGTTGTCTCCCTTTTGTTGTTGACATTTATTATCGACTTTGATGACCTTTTCTTTGGGAATTTTAGATATATCCACTTTGATGGATTTTATATCGATTTCTTTGGATTTTATTCACGTCTTCGTATGTGAATTTTTATGCCCGATTGTTTCTACAATCTTCTTTGTGATTTGTCACTTTAAAAATATAAAGGTTTCCTATACTAGTAGTAAATATCAAAACTCTTTCTTCAAATGATTTCAACACTATTTTATAACAAAGCTCGTTTTCTTAAACCGTTTTCCAACCTATTAGTATATACAAGCCTTTACCTCACTCGGATGAGAAATCTAATTAAACGACTTAGTAAAACGAGTGGTATGAAACGCTTGCGTTTACTTCGTCGGTTAATTCTTGGACTTGTTCGATTGAAAACTCTTGTGACAATTTTCTAGTGGAGATCTACAATTTGTTCGTAAATATTTAAGTTAAGCCAGTGGTTATAGGACATGAAGCTAAGCTCATATATTTACTAGCTTATTGTAATTGACACTTCTCGTTGATCATGACGATCATCTTTGTGGTTTAGACTAGCAATGTGCGATGTCTCTTTGTTTATGTGGAGGAATGTTCCTCATTTTTATTGAGCTTCGTCTCATTTCTCACATGGGTCGTACCTTTTTAGGTGCGTCAATGTTTTATTATGCATGGGGTGTACCTTTCTAGGTGCATCGATGTTTGTTTATACATGGGTCGTACCTTTTTAGGTGCGTCAATGTTTATTTATGCATGGGGTGTACCTTTCTAGGTGCATCGATGTTTATTTACTTCGTGGAGCAATCGGCTCAATAAGTCGGGACATGGGGCGTATCTTTCTAGGTGCGTCGATGTTCGTCTATGCATGGGGTGTGTCTTTCTAGGTGCGTCGATGTTCGACTTAGCATGGGGTGTATCTTTCTAGGTGCATCGGTGTTAGACATTACATGGGGTGTATCTTTCTAGGTGCATCGATGTTTACTTATGCATGGGGTGTATCTTTCTAGGTGCATCGATGTTTATTTATGCATGGGGCGTATCTTTCTAGGTGCGTCGATGCTAAAGCATGGGGCATATCTTTCTAGGTGTGTCGATGTTCGACTGTACATGGGGCGTGTCTTTCTAGGTGCGTCGATGTCCAGTTTGTGGGATTGGCCATCCTTTTTATTGTGATTTGGTTCATCGGATGTCCCGCTGTACGACGTCGTTGTTCCCTTTGATTATGATTTGGTTCATCGGATGTCCCGCTGTACGATGTCGTTGATCCTTTTTATTGTGATTTCTGGATTTCGTGTGTTGATTTCTGGAATTTATGTTTCACCAACTTTTATGATGGGCATTGATATATATGTCATTTATTGTGGCTTGGTGAATGAAATTAGGAGTATGACATTCCTTTTTATCTTGAGTAGATTATTGTGATATTGATTAATCTCTTGTTGATTTTCAATTACTTATTTATCACAGCTTGGCATTGTGATTATTATATGTTTATGTCATATCTCTTATTATATATCACTTCATCTGATATTTATAGCTAGACTGATCCGTTTATTATTTTCTTCTTAAATAATACTCGGGTCAGACTGAGATTTTACAGGTGCTTCTGCTTGACTCCACATCGGACCATCTTCTGACTTTTGGCTAACTACTTTAGTTTAGTAGTTTATTTTGTTGTATGCACTTGAGATATAGACTCATAGTTGTATTCTTTTGTATAGCACATGTTGCTATTCCTTTGTATTATTGTGGATCTTATTTGACCACTACTCTGATATACACTTTCATGTGTTATATTCATATCTATTTCTGCCTTTGTGATATGAATTATCTGTGACTGATTTGTGTTATGTTTATTTCTATATTTGTTTTCGAAGACCTTTATAGCCACTGTGTAGTAGCTTTGAGTTTGTGTCGGTATGTCGGATTTCCTCTTGAGATGAAAAGTTATATTTTTATCTGGCATATCGGTACTCGCACAAAGCAATTATACAGATGGTCGCTCCTCAACAGCCTTATTCTCCGTGCTAATTGACAGCATTCACCGTAATGTTCTTGGCTAGCGTGGGTATAGAGGTGGGGCGTCACATATAAGAAATGTTATAGGATATTATACTAGTATATTTGAAATAATGAAAGTATTCAATGAAATCTTTAAGTAAATAAGAATTTGATGTCGTAGTTGTTATAAACTTAAGTATAATTGAAAGACTACTAACTAAATATAATAGAAGGGTAAGTATTATAAATAAATGAAATGAATATTGAATGAATGAATGGAAATATAAAAAAATCTGTGAGAAATAAATGTAAATAAAAAAGATAAACCATTATATGAATAAAAAGAAAATCAAACAACAAATGTTATGAAATGAAATTGATAAAAATTAACTTGATCTGTTGGTTGGAATTGTTGTTTGTTTGGTTTATGGTTGTTTGGGCAAGGATACTTTAAATTTGCTTGGATGTATGAATAATCTATTTAGTTTCATCTAAGACTATTGAGTAAATGATGCACTTAGTAGTTTATTTTTCATTCTGTACAATTTAAACTTTGAACCCAAACAACTATTTGTTTTGTTCGATATGGATGGGTAATTGAATTGTGTTGATTCTGTATGATGGTTGTATGCCTTGTTGTAAGTGATGGTTGTTTGTATTGATTTATGGTTGAAATGACTTCAAACATTTCATTTTATATAATTGTTAACCTTTTTGGATTATATAAGTGAAATAGAGGTTATGGAAGCAATTGCTACTGCATTTGGTTTCATAATATAAGTGTAAATTGCCCGACAAACAGGTACGTTTTCGGATTACGGTTTATAGCGTTATATTATTGTTTTCCGTGTTGGGATATATATTATTTTGGAAATTATATGTGATATTTTGTTATATTTGATATTATATTTTCGCCCGAGCCTCTCCGTACAAAGGAGACTATGCCGAAATTTTCCGTAAATTTTAGACTTAGAAATTTTTTGAAAATATTTTCCAAACTTTATTAATTTAAGTATAAAAAGATTTAATGGTTATAAATTGTTATATTTTATTTAATTTAGTTAATTTTGTAAATTTATTTGTTTATAAATTTAATATTTTAAGTAAGATATATTGATTCTTAATTCTTCTTTTCCCTTCTTTTTCCTTTTCGAGGACGAAAATTTTTGAGTGGGGGAGAGTGTAACGGCCCGTAAGTTTAGATAAATAAATTTGTTAATTTAATAAGATTTTTATAATTAGATTTGGAAAGAAATAATTTTTTTATAATTTATAATAAAGCAAATGTTAAAAATGAAATGCAACCATGGAAATTAAAGCTAAGTATTAACAATTGAAATGAAGTTACAATTAATTGAGGTAATGTAAATTGTTATACTAGGCTAAGAATTGAATATAAGAAAACAAAGGTAAATAGCGAATTAATTTATGAATTAATAATAATAAATAGTAATTGAATAAAATCAATGCCCTATAAGTAATTATAATATTGTTTGGAAATGAAAACTTATAAAAGTATGAATAAGAGTATTGAATCAACCAATGGAATAACATATTGATTGATAGTAACTGAATGTAAATTAAGGTAATAAGGTTTATGCAAGTTGAATAATAACTAATTTAGTGCAATACATATTAATTGAAACAAATTATAAGGTTATAATTGATTAAAATTAGGGAATTGGGGAATAAATTCAAAAGTTATATTAACTAAGTAATATGTAATAAATTGAAAATTTGTACAATCAATGTTAGATAAGTAATTATAATGTTTTTTGTTGATAATAAACGTTACTTTAATGATAATTAATATAATAACAGAAGTGTGATGTAAATTAAATAGAAACATAAATTTATTTATAAGGTAATAAATTGGTAAAAAGGATGGAACTAAGGAAATTTTATAAATTGGTTCTAAAACCTTAATAAATATGTGTATTAGACAAGATTTCACATTTTGAAATATAGCCATTTACACAAATTTAAGATGTAAATAGGGTATATTTGTGTAATGTGATAAAAAACTAAATGTAACTAGGTTTATAGAGTAATAATCGACCTAGTATAAAGATGGCAATTCAACCATGTCAATTTATTGTAATCAATTTTTAATTACTTGGAATGTAATCTATAATAGATGAATTTAATGGTAAGTAATTGAAATTAATTGCTATATTAATTGGAAACTAGGATGAAATAGAATTATTAATGTCATAAAAACAAACCTATGATAATTGATTCAATGACAAGTTTTAAAAATCAAATATATGGACTTATTGGGAATTTAAATTTATAATTACTATATTAATTGAAATTTAAATTAAATGATGAAAATTGTGAAATGTTCAAAAATAATTCAATAAGAGAATTTGTTTTAAATGATTATAAATTACTAAAGTAATCCAAGATGATAAAATTTATAAATTATAGAATTTGAATTTAAATAGTGATTTAATTTATTTAATATTAATTTATTTAATTAACTGAAAAATAGCCATTTTGGCCACTGACTTGGATTTCGAAGAAACTAGTTTCAACGGATCCGTAACGGTGAATTATTGTATGATTTCAAGTTTCATAACGATCGGGCTTGTCATTTGATCGTATGGGCTTGAAACGCCCAGAAATCTATTAATTGAAATCAATTTGAAATAACTTGATTTTAGCATAACTTCTTCATACGATGGAATTGGGACTTGAAACCTATTCCATTGCGTTTAAAATATTTTAAAACATCTATTTTGATATATGGGTTGACTCAATTTCGTTCTGGAGTCAGAACGGGCTTTTCGGGCCATTTTATCGTTGAACGCGTATATCCAATCAATCCGTTCCATTCTATTTCAGCTTTGTCTATATATACCCTGTTATAAACCCTAATTCATTTCTTATTCCTCATTTCTGTATGTTCTATTAGCTCCTCTTTCCAATGGCTGCAAATCATAATTCCCAAACACAATTCCAAATCAAATCCAAAGCCAAAAATTCACACTCTCCAAACAATATCAAATTATATATCGCCGGAAAGCTCACGAAGAGTGCATCTGAATTCTGTGATCCGTTTTTCAGTACGATGCACTGTTTAGCCAAAAATCAAAGAACCATTTTCGGCCGTTCATCACGCGTTGATGAACTTCGGCTAATCGTTGAATCGGGGGTATGGTCGCGTAGAGGGGGACGAGTAGAGGTCATCGGCGTTGTTCGTTCGTCAAGTTAACGGTCGGATGAGGTTGAAAAATTCGTTATAGTTTGGAGCTTTGTGGCGGATGGGAACTACACGCGATAGATCGAGTGACCGTGAAATAGGGGGGCCTGTGTGCCGCGACCGGAGGTGGTCGCGACCTTGGCCAGGAGCGGCGACGTTAAGCGCTGCGATCGACGCCTAGGATGAGGCGGTGGGATTTTCGAGCGTGCGTCTAGGTCTGGTCCGTGCGCGATGATTCCTGATGCGGCTAGGGTTCCTATATGGAGTGACGTGGTAGTTTTGGTATATTCTTATTTTATTTTATTTTATTTTCGTTTCAAATCTTCTTATGCGTATAACTTTTGCATACGAGGTCCAATTCATTCGTGGTTTTCTCCGCTAGGTTCATATTGGAATTTCGGACATTATGGCGCTTGTTTGGATTCATTCTGAGACTGTCCAAATTTTGGGTTTAAATTGAATTTAAATTCAATTTAAATTCAAAAGGTAAGTGTTTTAACCCACTCACAATTTCTAAAATTTCGTATGTGTGTTAAATTAATTTCTGATGTGATTTAAAATTTATTTATGGCTATTTGGTATATTTTTAATCATCATTCCAGTTAAATTGAATATATCGAATTACATTGTTATTAATTTTTTACTGCATATAAACTGCCAGTTAAATAGTTATTAAATTTATTATTAAATATAAACTGTCTGTATGTACCTATTGTTTATTATCAGTTATATATTGATGTTATTGTTTGAATTGGATGATGATTGTGATAAATGGTTGATGATTGATATTGGATGAATGGATGTTGCATTATATATTATTATAAACTACAAGTTGTTATGCATTTTCATTTCATTCGGGATTGCGGTTTGAATTGATATATAACCGTATTTTTATTTTAAATTACGGATTGAAATGATAAATATCTGTATCACTTGACCATAGGGTAGAAAATTATATACAGACACCGTGGTCTATATATAAAAATATTTTCAAATGATTTTCTATGGTTTTGTAAAGAAATATATGATTTTATGAGATATTGATTTGGATATTTTATAACTGTTATTTTAGATATAGTTAAATTCTTGGTTTTAAGCTATGAATAAAATTGTTTAAAGTATAAAATAAGTTTAATAATAATAAAGTTGATTTTATTAAAATATAATATGGATAAGTATTTACTTAAATTATATTTTAATATAGAGTTAATATTGATTTTTATAAATCAAGGTTGAGAAGATAGTTTTGAAATTGATTTGAGATTTTATTTAATTAAGAATTATATTTAATAAGATTCCATTTGGAACTTATTGGAATTGAGATTTTAAAAGAATATGGTTTTATAACTTAATTCGGGTTTAAGGTGATTTAAGTGAATAAATTGAGGAATATTCAGTTATTGAAATTTGAAGTTTTATTTAAAGGATATTGGATTTACTAAGCAAATATTTCAAAACTAAATAATAGTAAAAGTGAATTTTGTATATATGTGAATTATAAAATTTAGTTTTGAAATATTGAATATTTAAGCTTTGAAATATATTAAATTTGAAAGGGTTTATTTTGTGGATCAAATCAGTTTTCAAATCGACAAAATTTGGAAAATTTTATGTGGAAACTGGATTTACTTGAAGGGTATTATTTTAGGATTTAGATTAAATTCAAAATTTAGAAATTCGAGTTTTGAAATGGATTTGTGAAAATTAAAGAAGCTATTTTGGTTATATAAAGTATTTTGAACATTTAAACCATATAAGTGGTGGAAGTTATTAGTTTCGAGGTAGTATAAATTGAAAGTGTTATATTTCTAGTATTTTGATTTTCAAGTGTTATAATGTTGAAAGTGTTATGATTTTTGAAAAGGATATATTTAAATAAAATGATATTATATTGATTTAGGTTTTTATAAAAATGATATCAAAATGATTTGGTTTATAAATGGAAAGGATATCGTATTTATATGGTTTCGAAATGGATATTATATTCTGGTTTTGAAGTATAAATTATTTTTAAATGACCACGTACTATAATAACGTTTGGTTGTTAAAGAGATCGGGATCGAAAGTTGTCATACTCTCTGCCAACTCCGAAAACCACTTTAACAACCGTGTACGCGGTAGAGATTCCAGAATGAAGTAGGATGGTGGCGGCGTTTCCTTTGAGGTAAATACGTAGACTCGACTCCCGTGAGTTGGCATAAGGTGGCTAAAACATGAGCGATTGACGGGCTAAGAAGGTAGCACCTTTTATCGGACACATCCCTTCGATATTATACTCTGACTTTGGATTGATTCTAGTTATGCCGTGTCACCTACCATAGCGCGCCTTGTATGAGTTTGGTTTTCTCTCTAGCCCGTGGAGTATTTAGGGTAGTCTTCCAATCTGGAGATGCGCTGATACTGGATGGAGTACTGGGACTATTATTGTGTTAAGGGGGAGATTGGGTAACTCCTTAATGCTATTTAAAAGTAAGTTTATTTTACTATAGACATTATTATAATAGCGAAATATTACTACATAGTAAATAGTTTAACAGATCCTTAGGAGATGTGAACCCCGAGCATCTCTTAAGTTACTGCACTCATATTTATTTACAGTTGATTTAACTTACATAAGATCTTTTAGTTCTGACTCGAGTGTTTCGTCTTTTCAATTCGCTCGGGTCAGTCTGAGCATTTCAGGATTTGGAAGACCGTATTCTGGAGGACGAAGACGAAGATTTATTATTATTTATTATAGTATTCCACTACATTCATACTGTTCCACTGCATTAATTATTATTCTCTGGTATGTGTAACTCTGATATGTATTGTATAAGTAAAATCGAATATTTTGTAAAATAGCTTCATGAATTGTTTATTTGATTATTATATTTTATCGTTCCGCTATAAGATTCTATTTTTTTTATTTCTTTATCTACTTTTTCTTATTTACCCCATAATAATCCCCCCTTCTGTATGGTTTAAGTCTGACATGTGTGGTTTATCGTTGATTTAAAACATACAAAAAGGCGGGACGTTACAGCAATCGTCACGATTTCATGGGTTTTGATGGCCTAAATTCAAATTCACATAGAAGAGTTTAACCAAGGTATGATTAATCTTGATATTGTTTTGATTATGATATAGGAGTGATTCTAGATGACTTCTCCTTGCTAAATCTTGAGTCCTATACGACGTAAATTCAGGAAAGACAACAAAAGAACCTTCAAAGAATCAGGCTTCTTTCATCTTATTCCATCGTTGAACTGCAGTTGCATCGTATAGCCATTGAGCGATTTGAGAATCAATTGGCTTGGAGGAAGAAGAAGCATGCCTAGATCTCTTTGTTTGTCGAGGAGCCAATTGAATTGATCAAAGTATTGAAGAAATTTGGAAGAATTTTAGAACTAGGGTTTAAGAATTCCGGAGAATGGAGGTAAGTGTAAAAAGTAAAAGAGGAAGTAAAGGTTTTTAGTGTTAAAAAGTAGGTAAAAAGGTGTAAAGGTACGTTTCAGATTTGAATTCAGTCGACCGAACGATTGTGGTAAGTCGACTGAACCACTTTCTCGAGAGTTCTGCTTCAGTTTCAGTCGATTGGGATAATGTGGTCAGTCGACTGATCCACTTTCCCGAGAGTTCTGTTCCAGAATTAGCCGACTGGTCAAGTCGACTGAATAGACGAATATGCTCTCTGTTTAATCATTCAATCGACTGGTTGCATTCGATCAGTTGACTGAATAGTGTATGAAAACTTTTCATATAGTATGCAGATTCAGTCGACTGATCGAAATTTTCAATCGACTGAATGAGTCTTTTAGCATATTCAACCATATTTGAACACAAACATGTAAAATATTTTATATATTAACAAAATGTATACAAGGTAAGATTAAAAAACAATTGTAAAAAGTAGACAAAAACGAAATTATTTGGAAGAAGAAGTTGATGGAGACTTGGAGTTTGTCGGTTCATCCTTCGTCTTCTCTACATATAGTTGTAGTGGTGACCATTGGTTTCCACATTCCCATTAGTTTGGAGAGACAGGTGGAGGTTGAGGCGAACTATCCCATGGATTCCGAGTTGACAATGGTGTAGGTTGATGAGCCTAAGAGGAAGATGAACTATAGAATTACCATCCAATCCGCTCAAGAAAATTTAGACGTCTAGAATTCATTTTCTGTTCATAATACATATCGCGCTGAAGCGCTATCGATTCCCTCTGGTAATGGTGAAGATCATCAATTTTTTGTTTGGTTTGAGGAGAACCGAAGAACATGAACCGTCTAGCTTTCTTTTTCTCCAGTGTATAACCCGTGCGATAATTTGATGGTCTTGCAGGTTCATGGGTAGAAGTAGGTGTAGGTAGGTTTGACGATGTAGATGATGGAGTTTCAAAGTTGATAGATGAGTAGGATGATCCATCTGATGAATAATGTGATGAAGACATTTTGATTTTGAAAGAAGTTTTTAGAAGTTTATGTAGTGGAAAAAAGAAAATTTTATTTGAGATACAAATTTCTTTTGATGGAGAAAGAAGAGATGAGAACTGAAATTTATAGGAGGCAATGCAGTTAGAGAATGATGGTTGAACGTGCAAATTGAAAAAATGAGGAAGAGAATTAACCAAAAGTTTGTGGCTGAAATTTTATCTTTAAAAATAGAAAATATAAAGAAAAAGATGTATAAAGAGTAGATGTGAAACATTGAATGGTCAAGTGGTAATGACATAGGCTTATCAACCTGAGGTGCAGAGTTCGAGTACTAATTTTTTTTTAAATTACATTGGTTAGCAATGTTTATAATTCTTTTAAAGAAATTATACCTAGTTCTCTTCTTAATCTTATAAAACAATTTTCATTGAGTTGTTTTGTAAAAATATCAGCTAATTGATTTTCAGAATTTACAAATTCTAAGTTGATTATATCTTTTTCAATATTATCACGAAGAAAATGATGACGAATGCCAATATGTTTAGTTCGTGATTGGTTGACAGGATTTTTAGATAAATTTATTGCACTAGTGTTATCACAATATATTATAGACTTATTTAATTTTATATCAAAATCCTGTAATGTTTGTTGCATGTAAATTACTTAAGCACATGCTAAAGCTGCAGATATATACTCTGCCTCACATGTTGATAGTGAAACGCAATTTTGTTTCTTACTAAACCAAGATACCAAGGATCGTCCAATGAAATGACAAGTTCCACTTGTACTTTTTCTATCTGTCCAACTTCCTCCAAAATCAGTATCATTATGTGATACTAATTCAAAAGGACATTCTTTTGGATAAAATAATCCTAAACCTTTGGTTTTATCAAGATAACGAATTATACGTTTAACTGCTCGCATATGTGATTCTTTAGGATTTGCTTGAAATCGAGCACATAAACAAACACTCATCATAATGTCGGTCGACTAGCAGTTAAGTAAAGTAGTGATTCAATCATACTACGATATAGTTTTTGGTCAACACTCTTACCATTTTCATCTTTTTCAAGATGTATAGTTGTACTCATGGGAGTTGGTTTGGCAGACGTGTTTTCCATACCGAATCGTTTAATTAGATTATTACAATACTTTTCTTGATTAAGAAAAATGCCGTTTTGCATTTGTTTGATTTGCAATACGAGAAAATATGATAGTTCTTCCATATGTGACATTTCAAATTCATTTATCATGATAGTCGAAAATTCCTGACATAATTTTTCATTTGTTGAGCCAAAAATAATATCGTCAACATATATTTGAATAATTAAAATATCTTGTTTAGTTTTCTTAATAAATAATGTTTGATCAACTTTCCTAATCTCCAAACAAGATTCCATTAAATAGCTTTTAAGTCGGTCATACCAAGCAGGAGGTGCTTGTTTTAAACCATATAAAGCTTTCTTAAGTTTATAAACATGATCTGGAAATTTTTCATGAGTAAACAGAGGAAGATGTTCAACATAAACTTTTTCTTTTATAAAACCATTTAAAAAAGCACTTTTAACATCCATTTGATATAATTTAAAGTTATGAAAACATGCAAAGGCTAGTAGAATACGTATAGCTTCTAGTCTTGCAACTGGAGCAAACGTTTCTTCATATTCTATTCCCTCTTCTTGATTATAATCTTGTGCTACTAATCTAGCTTTATGTCTAGTAATGTTACCTTGTTCATCAGCTTTGTTTTCGAAAACCCATTTTGTACCAATGACTGATTGATCACTTGGTCTAGGAACTAATTTCTAAACTTCGTTTCTTTCAAATTGATTTAGCTCTTCTTGCATAACTATAATCCAATAATCATCAGTTGAGGCTTCCTTAATATAGGTTCTACATTAGAGAGAAAAGTTATATGGCCCATTTGATTTAATTGATGTCTTGTTCTTACATTTGAATTTACTTCTCCAATTATATTTTGAACTGGGTGATGTCTAAGAATTCTTGGAGGAGATCTTACTATATTATAATTATTAATAGTATTTACATTTTCTAAAGAAACATCAGAATTATTATTTTGAAGAATAATATCATCATCTTCTAAATTATTTGTCAGAATTATATTTGTATTATTTTCCAAATTTGTAAATTATGAAGAAGTTTTTACATTTTCATCGAATGAAATGTGAAGAGTTTCTTCAATTCTTTTAGTTCTTGTATTAAAAACTCGATAAGCTTTGCTTCTTTCCGAATATCTTATGAATATACCTTCATCGGATTTTGGATCAAATTTGCCAAGCTGATCTTTAGTGTTAAGTATGAAACATTTTAAACCAAAAACTTTTAAATATGATATATTTGGTTTTCTACCATTTAAAAGTTCATATGGAGTATGTTTTGTTAATAATCGAATAGAAACACGATTCAAAACATAGCAAGCAGTTGCAACAGCTTCTGCCCAGAAATGCTTAGGTAAAGTGCTTCCATTTAATAAAGTTCATGCACACTCTTGTAATGTTATGTTTTTCCTTTCTACAACTCCATTTTGTTGTGGTGTTCTAGGAAAGGAGAAATTAATTAATTCCTTTCTCGTTACAAAAATGTTCGAAAGCTTCATTTTCAAATTCACCTCCATGGTCGCTTCTAATATTTTTAACTTTAAAATTCTTTATATTTTGAATTCTTTTTACAAAAATTTTAAAATTTTCAAAAGTATCACTTTTATGTTTCATAAAAATAGTCCATGTATATCTTGAAAAATCATCCACAGTAATGAACACATATCTATTGTGATTAATAGATTGAACTTGAGTAAGTCCGAAAAGGTCCATTTGTAATAGTTCAAGTGGTTGTGTTGTAGATATGATTTTCTTGGATTTCAAAGAAGATTTTGTTAATTTTCCTAACTGACATGCATCACAGATATTATCAATTTTGAATTTCATATCATGTAGTCCTTTAACAAGTTTATTTTTAGCTAATTTATTAATAGTATTAATGTTTATGTGACAAAATATTTTGTGCCATAGCCAAGAATCATTTCCTGTAGCTGCTAAACACCTATTTGTGTTATGATTTATATTCATATTTAAAATATAGATATTTTTATCTCTTATACCTTCAAAAATTAAATTTTGATTTTTATCAGAAATATTACATTTATTTTCTGAAAAACATATAGTAAAACCTTTATCACATAATTGACTTATACTCAATAAATTATGTTTTAAGTTTTTAAATAATAGAACATCAGCAATGAGAGGTGAGTTAGAGATACCGTTATTGTTCACATCGCCTTTGCCGGTGACATAACCTTTTGAATTATCTCCAAAAGTGACTGATCCTCCATTTGAGTAGACTATGTTTGTTAACATGTCTTTACCACCAGTCATGTGTTTCGAGCAACCACTGTCTAGAATCTATTTTCCTCTCTTATTAAGTGGTACATCATTATTTGTAGCCATGAAGCATACATTTGCTTGCTCTGTGCCACTGTCACAGTCGCTTTCTGATGATGAAGAATCTGAATCATCCCATGTTACAGAAAATGCTTTCTTCTCGAATTTGTTCTTCTCGAATTTGTTTTTCTATTTTTCTGGACAATCTTCCTTCATATGACCCTTCTTATGACATTCATAACATTCCATGACAGATGATGATGGTTTATTGCTATTATTGTTGCTAGAATTATTTTTGTAACTCTTGCCCTTGTTTTTCTTTTTGAATTTTAATTTTTTTTTGAAATTCTTAGCAATAAATGCCATATCCTCTTCATCTGAGTCAGAGTCAACTTGTTCTGCTTGAAATGATAGATTCTTCTTATCTTGTGCTTGAACTTTCTTTGCCTGCAAATTCACTTCATATGACATTAGATTTCTTATTAACTCTTCTGGTTTCATAGTTGAAAGATCGTTTGCTTCTTCAATAGCTAGGACCTTTCTTTCCCATTCATCCGTTAAAGAGTTTAGGATTTTTGATACTATATCAAAATCAGAGAATTTTTCTCCTAGTTCCAAAGTGAATGATATATATCTTGAAATTTAGGATACATGTCATTTATATTTTCGTTTGATTTCATTTTGAAATTTTGAAACTGATTTTTCAACATTGAAATTTTGCTTTGTTTGACTTTGTTAGTTCCTTCATGAGTTACTTTTAGTGTTCTCCATATCTCATAAGCATTAGTGCACATACTAACTCTATTAAACTCATTTCTATCTAATGCACAAAATAGCATATTCATGCTTTTAACATTTGTAGAAGCATCAGTTTTCTGTGCAGCAGTCCTAGTTGAAAAATCTTCTGTTGGAGTAGTATATTCGTTTTGAGTAATGTTCCAAGTTTCAAAACCATTAGATTGCATATATATTCTCATTCTAGTTGACCAATAATTATAATTCATGCCATTGAATAGTGGAGGTCGTGCAGTAGATTGACCTTCAATAAAACTAGTGATAGTGCTTGTGTTATTGTTATTTTCTGTATTAACAAAAATTATCAAATAACTGTGTTATGGTTATAGGATAACCTTGCTTTGATACCAAATGAAAGTGACTACTGTGTGGCTAGCTATCACTTAGGATCGTGTAATATGGAATATAATTAAAACAAGATGCGGAAATAGATGATAATAGCAAAATAAATAAAAATGAGCAGACCAGGAATTTTTAACCTGGTTCGAACTTCCCGTTCTATGTCCAATCTCAGACTTCCTTCTAGAATTTCTCAAAATAACCCTTTATTAACCCGGAGGAATAGGTGTACAACACCTGAACAACCGAACATGATTTTTCTGCCTCTAACAACCGAAAGAGGACTTTACCCGCCTGAACAACAGAACATGACTTCAATAGTTTTAATAGGATTGCTTTGACACTTTGTGTTCTTAATAACACTGATTTTTCTTTGATAGGAAAACCTTCCTATAATCTTTCCTCGAGTATATATGTGTGTATAAAGATTTAGAAAGGAAAATATTGCTTTGAATCAAAGAATAAGTTAATTGATTCAGAGATTCAAGCAATAAATGAAAGTTGTGATTGCTTTTTAGAATGCAGAGATAGTAGAAAGTAAGATCAGAAAGAAATCAGAAAATTGGTGATTTGTGAAGTGGATTTTGTGTGTTTATATAATAGTTAAAGAGATGCAACCGTTCATGAAGAGTTCTGATCAAAGGAAGTATACATACATCTTCATATTAGAACGTAACTTTTGGCAAAAGGAAGTGTCCATTCAGAAAAATAGCTGTTGAAAGAATTCAGTCGACTGACGCAAAACTATCAGTCAACTGAATGTTCAAAGTTGTTTAGAAACAGATCCTTTCTGTGCACCTGTACAGATTCAGTCGACTGGCCATATACGGTCATTCGACTGACCTGACAGTCAAAGCACAAACTTCACATTTTAAAAAGGTTTAAAGTTTTAAAACAACTTAACCACTTGAGGCTAGATTTTAACATTTCTAAGACTAAAAAACTTTAATAAATCAACATACTATACGTAGTTTTATAGCCTTGTCTCCTTTGTAGTTCGAACATCATACTTCTTCTTCTTTTTGTCGCTTATCCATATAGTATAATTCACAACTTTACCATGAATCAAAATATGTGATTCAACATCCTACACCACCAAATAGATATACGTTTATAGAGATCAATGTACATGGTTTTAGAAATGCAATGTCAGACACTCATCCATATAAGTTGCCCAGGAATAGGACAAACCGAAGGTACTCTCCTATTACATCCTGTTGGGAATCACCTTTAGGATAAGTAGCGAGTAGTCCCTGCATCGAAGATTTTCATAACAGAACACTACTGCCACCATATATATATGTATATATATGTATGTATATAATATAAAATCGCAAGGCTAGTGGCAAGAAGCCCTTCATCATGAAGATCTCTATCTTCAAAATCACTGTCTTCAACATGTCTTCACTTTTGAACGTATATATTGGTTCGAAGTGGTTTTCAGATAGGAATCAGCCAAAACCAACTCCGGTTTCTCCGAACCAATCATTGATAAAAAGTATATAGATGATTATCAAACATCATGCAATTAGTTAATCTTTCCATCCATTTAATTATCTTTCAAAGATATATTCTTTTGAACTATTCCATTTATCTTCTTAAGAGTATAAGGAATCATTAAGCCTCATCTATCAGATTCTCTGGTTAATTAAACACTTTTAATCTTGGAATAATTTCCAAATTATTTTACCTTTTACTTAGGAAAACATTTCCAAATTATTTATTTAAAATTTAACAAAGATCTCTTATATTCAAATCATAACTCTTAATTGGGTTAAAACCATGTTATCTTAAGATGGTAAATTTAAAACCAGTTAATATTGAGCAAAAAAGAATCTATAGAAATTATATCAATTTTACTTAATGTTAATTTCTATATTCAACCTTTACTATCTGTCGAATAACGGTGAAATCACCTTTTAAATTCACATGGATAGTATGAGTTCCCTCCTCAGAATTTAGTGCCAAGTATAAGAAGATTATTTCTATACAATTCAAGTTGTATGAAATTAGATTTGTAAATTTGAATCTTTTAGCAAAAGAGACTAGGTGAGCCAGGACCCTGGTTGCTCTTGAACATCTCCTTATTTTAAGCACCTCACATCTGGATCTCACAAATAGAAAAATCCAGCCTACTCATCAGCTTTTAGAGCTAGGATTAAATCACTTATTGGTAACAGCTTTTCTTCTAGTCATTTATTTAAACTCTTTTAAAATAATTACGAAACCTCCAAATCATCATTAAAACACTTATTTATTTGAAAACATTTATAAAAGATCCGGGAAAGAATAATTAAGTTAAAATCATGATTTACAAAAGTTGCTAAAACTGTTGCGAAAAGTGCCGCAAATAGTGTTTTTAAAGCTTGATCAAAACAACTTTTCTATTATCTGGAAGTTCATTTTCATAAATCCGATCCTTTTTAAAATATTTTAATATATTTATAGAATTTTTTCCACATTTTTAAACAGTGAAAAATATCCATTTAAAGAATTCCCCTTTTTGGTTTTCGAACTTCCAAACCGCGGCTATTTTGGAAACTTGATTTGCTCATATTTCAAATCTACTAAATGTAGTCTCCATCCTTTTCTTTCGTTTAAGTTTGGAACATTCTTATTCTAAAGAATTCCAACTCCGGTTCCTTTCTAGAGATGGATTTAAACTTTTACGATGTGAAATCGCGAACTGTCGTTACGCGACACGTCTACTTTGACGCTCATCTATATCTTGTCAAAAAATTTCCAGATTGAGTTTTAATTTTTTTTTAACATTTATTAACCATTTTAAACAATTTCATCTAATATTTTCCATGCTAAATCTCATATTCACTTTTAAACTATTTCATAGTATTATATTATTATAATATTCATTTTCAACCTTTTTATATTTCAAAACCATTAAGAGGCTCAATAAACTCCATACACATATCTATATGGATTTATTTTCCATAAATTAACCATGGTTAATCACTTAACCATTTATTATAGAAATTTCTGATAATTTATCTCAACCAAGGTATCAACCATAAAACCAACCGTATAATCATCCATATAATCATCCAAGTTATCAATCAATTTCAGCCAGGCATATTAATTTACTAATTAAACATTTATGTCATTAAATAAATTTAAAATTAACTTAAGTAAGTGTTCTCACCTTGTTCAAACCTAAAAGTTGCTGCCAACATTCAAACAAGTCAACACTTCACTAAACCGTCACCAAAACTTCTCCTCCTTGCCCATTACTCACGGCCATTACTTCTACCTTCAATTAGCTCGTGCCATTACTCCCTTCTTCACTTGCCCTTGGCCATAGCCTTCCCTCACTCATAATGTTTATGGCCTTTCATCCATTACCCATAATGCTCACGACATTGCTTTGGAATGGTGGTGGAGCTCGGCCAAGGGTGGAAGTGGTGGCGGTCGTGGGTTGTAGAGGGGGAGTGGAGGTGTTTGCACTTAGTTTTGAAGAATTTTGATCTCTTTTGTGTATGTATATAAATCTATTTCCTTTCGGATATATTTTGGCATAACTTTTCCATGACTTAGGAAGCCATTAAAATAGCTCAGAATGAAGAGGAAGGTGTAGAAGGATTTGTGAAAATATGAGAGAGTATGTGCATGTATTTATAGGCTTAAGGTTTGGAAAATATCATTATATTTTCATATGCTTTCACATCACCACTTTCCACCTCCTCTCCTCCATCATTTCACATGTTGATCCCCCCATGCGCCTCCATCACTTTGCTTCTCTTTCATTCCATGTACATTGACTTTAAATGCCTTAAGGGTGAAGATAAATCAAAATGTCATGATATTTGTTTCGTAATATCATGATATTTTTGTCATATGTAAACATGTATATATGTGTGTATTTATATGTTTATGTATGCATGTGACATGTATGTGCATGTATATGTATGTGCACAAGAGAAAAAACAACGTTGCAATGACTTTGAACAACTTTCGTTCGTTAAACTGTTGAATATCGGGAAACCGATTCCCGGTCACATTTTCACTTATAAATTTTATTGCATATAAATGTTTGCAAAATTTTAAAACTAATTTCTCATTATTATAAATGAACTAAAATGATCACATTTGAATTATGAAGGCAAATAAACAATATTAAACAATTGTTTACAAAAACTGCTATTATATCGATAAATCGATACGAATTTTCCTTATGATTTCAAATCAAATATATGTCTTTATAAAACTATTATTAATGATTTATTATCGCTATATAACTAATTAAAATGAATTATTATCATTTTAAAAAAATTATTTGAATAATTATTAAACGATTAAAATCTTAATTTAAATTCATTAATTAATTATTAAATATGATGACATTATTGATGATGTCATAAATATATTTTATTTCCAAAAATAAAATAAATAATTTTATTTCATATTCATGTTTAAATTGATAAATAAGTGTATGTATCTCGCTTTGTGCGCAACTTGTAGCGATTATAGAGTGGTTTATTGACAAAACGATTTTCAACCATTTCATCGATATTCTTCCAAAGTATATATTTCCATAAATACTTATTCAAAATAAGATTATCATTATTATTTACTGGTCAAAGTATCATAGTTTATGTTCAAAAAGCTTATATTTGAATATTCTAAAATAAATATAATTTGTCAAAGTGATAAATTTATAGGCCATTACATTAATAAATTTAATTAAATAAAATAAGCAGTCGTCGAAAGCCGTCGAAAATTAAACGATGGAGCTGTCGATGGCCGTCAGAAAAGCCCCTTTTCAAGCAGCAAATATGGTTGTTTTTGGACGAGTCTGGCATATTTATTTATGAATTTTGTGTTTATTATTTTTCTTGGATTTGTTGCATACGATATTTTTTTAAAATATCCCATAACTATTTGAATTGGTGGATTATCGATTAAAATGGAAATTAATTACGATGAAAAATGTTTTAACTTTGAGATAAATGTTGTATCTTCTGACTAACTTCAATAAGTTTTATTAAGGCATAAGTTTAATTACCTTGCTTATATTATTAAAATGTTTTACTTAACGTTTTGGCCAAAACCTAAGCATGTTTGGAAAGGGTTGACCATTATAAGTGCATTGGATACAATTTAACTCATATTAGGCATAGTTTGACACGTGTGTTATATTTATTTATAATTCTCCAAGAAGTCCGAGGATTTGCAGGTTCAGATATCATTTGTTTTCGATATGTTTTTGGTGGATGTACAGGTGACACTTGATAGTTTATTTATTGGTTTTAAAAAGTGATATATATGTGACCGTATACCGATAGTTAGGGCTGTTATGGTAACGGTAAATTCACCATTACCATACCATTACCAGCCAATCGGTTACCATTTTAAAGTAAAGTCGGTATACCAGCATAATTGGTACGGTAACAGTAAATTTACCATTTTTCACTGTAAAACATCGGTAATATTTTTCCCAAACTAGTGGTAACGGTAATTTACCAGTCCATTCATAATACATTGGTATTCATGTAAGATGTTGTATTACGGTTATTTATAAGCAAGAAAACAGTTCTATTTATTTTAGAAATTCAACTCAAATGATGATAAATACACTTCTTTTCAATGTCCTTTATTAAGTGACCCAATGAGATATATAATGAAGCATCATTCAGTCTAAAAATATATCAACTTATTATTTTTCTAGACAAATGGTAATTTACCATTACGAGTGTAATATTTACCAGTTTATCGGTATACCGATCATTGTTATACCAGTCAATCGGTAACGGTAACGGTAAACAATTTTAGTTTACCAGTAAAACGGTACAGTAACGACATTTACAAAATGGTAACGGTAACCATTACCATAACAGCCCTACCGATAGTATGTATACTTATGTTCTGAAGATTAATAGGGTTGTATATAACATGATGTCTTGTATATGATTTTACACACTACTATGTTTATGAGATGTATTATATTTTATTATATTCCATGTTGAATTATAGGTGGAATTATTTACCTCTGTTAATGCATTATTATGTTTTGGGAAATCCATATATTATTGCCATGTGCCAATACCGAATACAAATTTGGCAAGTTATATTATTATCATGTTGTGCAAGTCTAAGGGAAAACATACATCAAGTCACTCACTTAGTGTCCCATTCTCTGTGCTTTAAGACAGTTTATACTCTTTCGTATCATAGACATAGGGATTGGGTGTTATAAGCACCCTCAAGCCATAAAATATTTACAGTGATGTTAATATTATCCCTGGATTATTAAGAAAAATTTGTAACTTTATCGAGCACCCTCAGAAGTTACAAATATTCCTTAGACAATCACACAATGATGGGTCATGAGTATTTAATGTACTTTATGCATTGTTGAACATCTTTAAGGTCATAAACATGATTGGTAGCAAAAGAATATACGTCTAGGAGTTATACACGAGATATAACTAATAACTTGTTATTTATCATTTATAGGGATTATAATTTTTTAAGCATCCTTAAGTTTGGAGTAACATGATAAATAGATCATAACACCCACTAGAGGAATTTATAGATCTCACGGATCTCATTTATGGCTTTTAAGAAATTTAAAATATGGTTAGAGTGTTATAAGAAATTTCTAACCATTCTAATATAAGAACATACATAATACTACAGTAATCTAGTTTATTAAATTTGCATAGGTAGCATAATTGATAAAATTGTTTACTGACTAAAATATACCAAACTAACTGAATTAAAGATTGAAAATTAAATGTACAATTATACTTATCAATACGTTAAACTTTTGGTATATTATCACTCCAATATTATGCAAGAGCAGAGTAATACAACCATTGAAATTTTCGTGCCTTGATCACTTAAGTGTGAATATGCTCTAAGTTGTATATTGTCTTTTATGAGTTTCGAACTGCCAACCAATATACTGATAAGGATATTCGACTCATACTCGATCATGAACAAAAGTTATATGGTAAACAATTGAGTTCATAACATATAAAATTTCAATGAAATTGTTTCATGTGAAATGAGCAAGCAAACCATAGAGGGAGATAACGTGTTCAATAAATTGAATACAATGAGGATCTTGTTGTGTTGAAATAACACTAGACCAAGGACTGCAGAAAAACCTAAGAAATAGATCATTGAAATGTTAGTTTTGATCTATTTACTTAAGTGCAACATATTGGATCTCTATAACACGATAAGGATAACCGAATGCATTTTTTAAAAAAAACCGATGCGGTCTTGTAGAAAAAGGTTTTTTTGAATCGTTTCACTATTTAAAAGAGAAAGTAAATTTCTTCACACATTCTTCTTTGTATCTCTTCATCCCTTCACAAATTATGACTCTCTTCATATCACATCTTCGTACCCCCAAGATGAATAGAAAATTTAGACCAATGACTTTCCACCACGAAACTTTCCGAAGGCCTTCCACATTTGGAATACATAGTCTTCCTTTCTTCCCAAAACCATCCCTTTGAATCAATCACGAATCCTTTCAGATCTTCCACATCCACTCCCATCTATAATTTCCTAACCCTTTTGACTATCAATATGTCCCTTCTATCTTGCAGCAATTTTATCCACATAGTGCTGGATGTGCTTCCAAACTTGCTAACAGACTCATATCTTTACTTGATCCATCATTCAACTTATAGTGCACTTCGTAAGAGGCTAACGTCTCTGATGCCTTACATTCTTCAATCATGGTTGTCACCTTATTCTGTTGCTTTCTACTCAAAGCGTCGGCAATCTTGTTCCCTTTTCCTAACATGTATTCTATCTTTAAATCGTATATCATCAAAACTTTTACCATCTCTATTGTCTCATATTCAACTCTTTTAGAGAGAACAAATAATTAAGGGGTTTATGATCCATATACAACATGAACCGTTCTCCTAAAAGGTAATGTCTGCAAATTATTAGTGCAAACCCTTTGTTGCTATCTCTAAGTCATGAACCGAATACCAAATCTCATGTGGTCTCAATTGCCTTGGTGCATAATCTATCACTCATCCCATTTGCATCAACGCTGCTCCCAAACATGTTTCATAGGCATCTGTGTACAATATCGGATCCTGATTCCCTTCCAGCACAACCAAAACATGAGCATTCATCAATAACTTCTTTAACTCCTGAAATGACCCTTCACACTTGTTGGTCCATACGAACTTATTGTTCTTTCTGGTAAACTTACTCGAGGGTGCTGCTATATATGAGAAATCTTTAATGAATCTATAGTAATATCCTGCAAAACCCAGAAATTTCTCATCTCTATGGCTATCTCTTGTCTCTTCCAACCATTAACGATTTCTATCTTCGATGGATCCACTTTCAATCCATTCTCTTAAACAACATGCCTAAGAAATCTAACTTCTCGTTCCTAAAGGTGTCATTTTGAAAACTTCAACCTTAACTTGTGTTGTCTTAATGTCTCCAACATCAATCCAAGATGGATTTCATGGTCTTTTTCATCCTTAGAATACATTAAGGTATCATCAATAAAGACCAACACAAACCTATCCAACTAATGGTGGAAGATCAGGTTCATAAGATCAACAAAGAATAAAGGGGCATTGGTCAGTCTAAACAGCATCGCTAACCACTCATATGAACCGTACCTTGTTCAAAACGCAGTCAATGGAACATTAAATTCTGCTACCCTTGGTTGTTGGAATCCCGATGCCAAACCTAGCTGTGAGAACACTCGAGCTCTACTCAACTGATCAAACAAGTTTTCTATCTTGGGAAATGGATAATGATTCTTTATCGTCAATTCATTTTGCTTCTGGTAATCAATATACATTCGTAAAGATCCATCTGACTTCTTCATGAACATTATGGGTGCTCACAGATGAACTACCCGACATAATGAAACTTTTATCCTCAAGTTCCACTGGATGCTTCTTCAATTCTTCCATTTTCTGGGGCAGCATTCTGCTAGATAGCCTACTAACAGACAGTGCCCTAGCATCAAGTCTATTCAGAACTCAATTTCCCTACCCTAGCATCAATTCTATTCAGAACTCGATTGCCCTCTATGGCGGTAATCCCATTATGGGTTTAAAATCATCAGTGAATTCCTTATATGCCCATACTTTATTGGTCTCATCATCTTTCATAAGTGCAACAATCCTCCATTTTAGAACCCCTTAACTACACAGCGAAGTCCTAAAATGGCGAGTCATTAGGATGATGATACATACTGATATATAGAGAGAGCATAAGAAAAAACTATACTAACTGATAACTTTCGAATTCTCACAACAAATGGTCATACAAAATATCATATCACACAAATATACATACAAACATACATACATTTGTTTGTGCAAAAATTGGTCACAAACCCCAAATATCGTGAAAGCACCACTGTATGAACATGGATCAGTAGTATATAATCACATATCACAGATCTAAGTAATGTAGAGAATGAAAATGAAGATTAACCAACTTAAAACGGAAAGCAGTAGACGGAGACACAAGATTTATAGTGGTTCGGCTATCTCCAGCCTACGTCCACTTCAAAAGATAATCTTTTATTGACTTTGCTCACTGGTTACAGCATATTACAACAGTAATTTTCGAGTACAACAGTGAAGTTTGAGCACAATGGTGATTTCGGCAGAGTCTGGATATAGCATAATACAAAGTCCATTTTCTGTAGATTTTGGGATGCTATTTATAGGCGTAGACTGTAAATATCTCGCTCAGATCTCAGGAGACCTCTTCTAGCACATGTGTGGGCCCATGCGATCGATCCCGAATGATTTTGACTCAATCCGTGGTCGATACGAACGAGATTCGTATTGATCCAAATCTTTCCCAATTGAGCGGAGATCGATCAAAGACATTCTTTAGGTTGTAAGTAAGCTCCTGTGAAAATTTCATAGCATTTGGACTTGTAGATTGCGAATTATGATCGATGCAAGTTTGGGTTTTATGTAGGCTGTTTAGTTCGTATCGATCTTCTTCGTATCGATCTATTCGTATCGATCCAAGCACGTGCCTGCAAGTTGACATGGTACTAACTCCTCGGATCGATCCACATTTCATGCCGATTGACTAAGTCTTTCATTGGAGTGTAACTTTTTCGCATCGATCACCTCTACCTTGTTCGCATCGATCGATTGTTCGATTCGTATCGACCATCGCTGCACTATTCATATCGATCGTCGTTGCACTGTTTGTATCAATCGTTGTCTTGCTTTGTTCGTATTGATAGTCTCTACTCTATTCATATCAATAGTCTTGCTCTATTCGTATCGATAATGGTCATGCTTTGTTCGTATCGATAGTCTCTGCTCTGTTCGTATCGATAGTCTCTACTTTGTTCGTATCCATTGGTTGCATCTCACTTCGTATCACTTTTGTGCACTCCACTTCGCGTGATGACCAAGTGGACTAGGAATGATGTTAATGGCTGATGGATACGATGTGAGTGGTTATCTGATGGATATGAATTGATGGATATGACACGACCTTTCAACGGATGGATACGAACAGTCGAGGCTTGATGGACATGAACAAGGCCTTTCAGTGGATGGATGCGAACCATCGAGGCTTGATGGATACGAACAAGGCCTTTCAGTAGATGGATACGAACAGTCGAGGATTGATGGATACGAACAAGGTGATTGCTGAAATTGCATCGATCATATCTTGAGCATACAAACTCCGATTGACTTGAAATTCGGATCGTTGGCTTTTATAGCTTTTCTGGTCTGTCATACCAATTGTAGCTCAATCTGGACTCGGACAAAATTTACCAATATCCATGGTAGACTTGTGTATTAAATACATCCAGGACGAACTATCCTCGGTTTCTAGTAAAGTTCTTAGTGTCATGGCCTTGCCAAAAGGTGGGATAACATTTTCCCCCCAAAACATGTCTTTTTGTAAAAGGCGTGTTTTGAATAGCTTTAAATCCAATGTCGTGAATCCATGTTTTATCCATAGCTATAGTATCCTCAATCAATTTTGTGGCTGCTCGAAGCCGAATCAGTATCCATTTCAACTTGTGGAATTCAGTAATCAAATCCTATGGCCTCTTTGGACTATTGACGGCCGCTTCAGACCCTTTCTAAGTCCATTCCAAACTTAATGATTGAATAGAAAGATCCAGCCGCGCTTCGGTGTTGCTATTTATCCCTTGCATACTGGCCCCAACGAAGGCATATAGCGATGTCTTAGTCCTCCTAGACCGATCGTAGCCTCTCTGGGCTCTTGCTGGATCCCATCCTATCACTCTCCGGTGAAGGGGAAACAACGTTGAGTGAGCCGATCCTATCGCTCTCTAGCGAAGCGGCGGCACCCGCTGCACTCCGGTTCAGCGTCCCTGAACATTAAGCGATGTCTTGGCCTAAATCCTAGGCCAATTGCAGCTACCCAGGCTCTTATCGAACCCCGATCCAATCACTCTCCGGTGAATGAGGAACGACGTTAAATGAGTTGACCTGTTGCTCTCCGGCGAAGCAACTCACTTCTTGCACTCCGGACCCCGTCTCTCTTGGTAGGGTCATAAAGCGATCAATTTCAAATTGACTTTCAATGTTCATCCTTTAACTTTCCAGTCAAAGGTTTATTTTATGAAATTCAAGTTCATTTATTAAATTCTAATTCCAAATGTTCAATCACAAACAAAGGAAATGTTAAATACTGCCTCTCTGGGCAGAGCAGTTTATTACCATCTTAGAGCATGCCTGGGGATTTCTTCGGTTCCCTTACATGTGTAAGTGGAATAGTCGTTTTATTTTGAAATCAAATCTAAGAAATTTATGTAATCGACCAAAGTTCAAGTCTTGAACTTGGCCCTTGTCATCATGATCAGTTGATGACGAGTCGTGCTCCCAATCCAGGATTAGTTCGATTGGGTGCAGGTGGTAGTTTCTTAGGTCCTACGACCACTGTCCGATCTCTCATGTATTGTGGCAATCTACCACTTCTGACATTCTCTTCCACCTCATCCTTCAGATGACGGCATTCATCAGTAGTATTCCCTTCCAGCTCATGGAATAGGCAGTACTTTCCACTTCTACGTCCCAGTTTGGTGGGATCTCTCCTGGGTGGTTACCGATAGAAGAGCTGCCCTCCGAGTCTTTGTGTAAATCCATTCTCGGTCTGCCATCAAGTCAACATATTGTTTGAATCTGGGTTCTCAAACTTTCTTCCGTTTGTCTAGACCATCGTATATGTCATCCTGCTTCCACTTTCCTTTGTCTGTTCCAGACTGTTCTTTGGAGGTTCCTTCGCCTTGCACGACGTTTATTTCCTGCCTCTCGACACGTGAATCCTCTAACCGAATGAACCTTTCAGCTTCATGATAGAATCTCCAAAGTCTTGTTGCGGATCTCTTGCCAGCGAATTCTTGAATTATGTACCCTCTGCAACTCATGCTACCACCGCCATCAAAATCATCGATGGATTCGGGCGATCCACTGAAGCCACAGTCGCATTGAATCGTAATAGAAAATCTCTTATGGACTCTACGATCCTCTTTTTCATCGACGCTAAGGTCATCACATTCTTGGATCGCATCACGTGGACCCTAAGCTGCCTCATGAGGCATTCCACTAGCTCACCCCATGTTCTAATCGATCCATTCTCTAGCTGCCTGAACCGAAGCGCGGCCAAATCTATCAAATATAGAGGGAAACATTGAGCCATCACTTCCTCGGATGCCCCCAGCACTTCCATATGCCTGATATATCTGGTAATATGCATGGTCGGGTCTGACTTCCCATCATACGCTTCCAGCATAGGTAACTTGAATTTTGGAGGATTCCTTGCATTTCTAATATTCGAAGTAAACGGACTCCGACTAACTTCCTCTAAGCCTCTGCTCGGTAATCCTCCCCTCATAATCCATCGCATTAGTCCAGCCATTCGTTCGTCTCCATCCAGGGGTTGTCTACTTAGCATGTTTCCATCATGTCCCCCATGTCCCAAAGGGTATTCTGGGTTATATTCTTCATGTGGCTCATTCATGTTGGCGTTGGCTCTAGCCTACTAAGCTCCATCTATGGGTCTTTCAATGTCAAATCCTGAGGGTCTGCCTCCAGGTCCTTGTTGATTGCCTTCACGCTCTTCATTCTGATCTTGGATCTGACCCCCATTGGTCTCTGTAACTCTAGCTCCTTGTCCTATGTTTGCAGCAATTATAGCCATTCCAAGGTTCTGTTCTCCGGCTGCTCTCATCTGCTCAATGAAGCTCTGCATCGTTTCTTGTTGGATCTTCAGCAACCTTTCATGCATTGAATCCATCATAGCCTCCATCTTATCCCTAGTGATGTAGATCGAAGCTTGACCTGCTCCAGCTCCAAAAGAGGCCTCTTGACTTCCCTCTTATTGGCTCCTTTCTACTCTCTGTCTTCTACTTAATTGCCTTGTCATAACTTTTCAGATCTGAATCCTTAAGCCTTCAAATCCAATATCCAAGCGGTAGAATCCTTGAGTTCCATTCTCAGTGGAAGCACTAAAGTGTTTGCGCAAAAATTGGTCACAAAACCCAAATATCATGAAAGCACCAGTGTATGAACAAAGATCAGCAGTATATACTCACAGATCACTGATCTAAGTAATGTAGAGAATAAAAATGAAGATTAACCAACTTAAGACGGAAAGAAGTAGACATAGACATAAGATTTATAGTTGTTTGGCTATCTTCGTCCTACGTCCACTTCAAAAGATAATCTTTTATTGGCTTTTCTCGCTGGTAACAGTGGATTACAGCAGTAATTTTCGAGTACAACAGTGACGTTTGAGTACAATGGTGATTTCGGCAGAATTTAGACGTAGCAGAATCCAAAGTCCATTTTCTATAGGCTTTGGGATGCTATTTATAGGCATAGGCTACAAATATCTCGCTCAGATCTCGAAAGACCTCTTCTGGCACGTGTGTGGGCCCACGCAATCGATCTCGAATGATTTCGGCTCGATCCGTGATCGATATGAACGAGATTTGTGTCGATCCAAATCTTTCCCAATTGAAACGTGATCGATCACAGACATTCTTCAGGTTGTGCGTATGCTCCTGTGAAAATTTTGTAGCATTTGGACTTGTAGATTGCGAGTTATGATCGATGCAAGTTTGAGTTTTATGTAGGCTGTTTAGTTCATATCGATCCTCTTCGTATCGATCTATTCGTATCGATCCGGGCACATGACTGCAAGTTGATGTGACACTAACTCCTCGGATTGATCCACTTTTATGCTGAGTGACTAAGTCTTTCACTGGAGTGTAACTTGTTCGCATCGATCACCTCTACCTTGTTTGCATCGATTGATTGTTCCGTTCGTATCGATCGTTGTTGCACTGTTCGTATCGATCGATTGTTCTGTTCGTATCGATCGTAGTCTTGCTTTGTTCGTATCGATAGTCTCTCTCTGTTCGTATCGATAGTCTTGCTCTGTTCGTATCAATAATGGTCTTGCTTTGTTTGTATCGATAGTCTCTGTTGTGTTCGTATCGATAGTCTCTACTTTGTTCGTATCCATTGGTTGCATCTCACTTCGTATCACTTTTGTGCACTCCACTTCGCATCGATGACCAAGTGGACTAGGAATGACGTTACTGGCTTTTGGATACGAAGAGAGTGGTTATCTGATGGATATGAATTGATGGATACGAATAAGGCCTTTTAGTGGATTGATACAAACAGTCGAGGCTTGATGGATATGAATTGATGGATACAAACAAGGCCTTTTAGTGGATTGATTCAAACAGTCGAGGCTTGATGGATACGAAAAAGGCCTTTTAGTGGATGGATACGAACAGTCGAGGCTTGATGAATATGAACAAGTCCTTTCAGTGGATGGATACGAACAGTTGAGGCTTGATGGATACGAACAAGTCCTTTCATTGGATGGATACGAATAGTCGAGGCTTGATGGATACGAATAAGGTGATTGCTGAAATTGCATCGATCATATCTTGAGCATACGAACTTCGATTGACTTGAAATTCAGAATGTTGGCTTTTATAGCTTTTATGGTCCTGTCATATCAATTGTAGCTCAATCCAGACTCGGACAAAATTTACCGATATCCATAGTGGACTTGTGTATCAACGACCTCCAAGATGAACTATCCTCAGTTTCTAGTCAAGTTCTTGGTGTCACGGCCTTGCCAAAAGGTGGGATAACAATATATATATATCTATGTATATATATGTTTAGTTACATATCTAGTATCGTTACAACATATTTCTCGACCATTGTCAAGGGAAGCTCGATATAAATACTAAGCTGGAGGAACTGCCTTCACATATAGGATTGGGAGGAAGGAAAGAAGTAAAGACTAAGTCCAAATGGTACTACATAGAAAGAATTCGAAGCTGTGACAAGCCTAAGAAACTACACCCATAATATAAGTTAAACTGTGAAAATGATGCGATAACAAAATCCTGGTGGTACTACGCCCATGCTCAAATGATGGAAATACAGCTGCATTCTCAATTAAATATAGATTCGACATTATAATGTTGCACCGAAAATTGAAAACCCCATAAGGTATGAAGGCTAATCCAAAAAGCCTAATCTAGTAATGTAAAACTGTTGCGCTTCCTCTTAAGTGTCTACACACTATTAAGGATGCACCACACTCTTGAACTAACAATTAATAGTGGCAGGTTAGCGCTGCAATTGGTATCAAAGGATAACAGAGAAGCATCGCCATTTTGATATAATAGAGTAGCGCTGTAATCCAACTTCGGTAGCAAATTAATGAAGACTGTGCTGCAACTCTACAAACTCTGACCCCAAACCTAAAAGCTCATGGGATGGAATAAAGAAAGAGACTACTCTACTACTGAGAAGACCTAACCTCATCCCCAGAATCATGAGACCAGATTCAAAGATAAAAACAAGGGAGTAGTCCTCTAATGGTCGTGAGAAGATTAGAATAGATCACATAAGGCAACCACCTTTAAAAGTGGCAACTCGATCTCTCCTACCAAGCAATGAAGCCCAACTTTAGTTATCCCCACACTGTGATATGTTAACACCACAAAATAGACGGTGTAGTACAATTTCAGAAATGATAGTGCAAAAATAATGAAATGTGGCATAAGAACATCCAACGAAGCAAGGCGGAGTCCAAAAATACCAATGACAATGTAAGCTCTCCCTAAAAAGAAGGGCAGCACCACATAACAAATGCCACTCACTTGTGAGGGTAGAAAAGTAAGCATAGGCGTTGTGCAAGATCCAAGACATACAAGCTACTCAAAATATTGGCTTTTCCCATCTTAATTTCAAACATTCTTGCTACAATTTCAAGTTTCTCGCCTAAAGTTGGAAATTCAACTGCTAAAAATGCAATTTTCCCATCGATGACACATATGCAATTCATGCACATCAAACAAATAAGATGGATGGATGACACGTGATGTGATCCAAAGGTGGAAATTAGGAGAGCAGTAGAAGGATGTTGATGATCCATGTGCATCTTTATACTATAAATGGAAAAAGCACTATAGCAGAGAGGGGATCTTTTTCACCTTACTCTTTTCAAGCATGAAAAACGAAAACAATATGTACTCTCCGCTATTATTTGTTTGTACTAAATATATAAAAGCAAGAAAGTGATATTTTTCCCATGGACATAGAATTCCTGAACATCCAACTCTATGTCCATTTACTATTTCTAACACTTTATTTTACAACTTTATTGTTATCTATCAGCTCAAATATGTAGGCAATTTACTAGTTTTCAGCATTTTGCACTTTAAAATATTATACGCAAAATATTATTACTCCTCTTTAAGGAAAAGTTAATATCACTTAATTTTGTTGATTCATAATCGTGTAAGCATTTAGTGTCATGATTACGTCATAAGAAATACTTTGGCGCATATAGGACGAAAAAATCTCAACAACATTTTTGGCGCTAGAAGAAGGGCCAATTTTCCTCTCCGGCCAATTTTCCTCTCCAATTTTACCTACATTTTTTTTCAAATACCACTATGACATCATGAATCCCACGGATTCCATCGCCAACCCCTCCATAAGAATAATCACACTTAGCCTTATAAATCTCAAATATGCCACTCATAATTTCAAAAGCCCTAATTAAGGCTGAAGCTTCAATGGAGGTCCCCACAGATCCCATCCTGACTGCATTCTATGCCTTCACTTACCAACTGAACCAACATATAAAGGGGTTAGAAAAAACTATGGTCCAACATGCTACCCTTAGCCCAACCTCTGCTCAACCAACCATTGCTCACCGCCTTCACTCACTAACTACGCTGGCTAGGTATCGCGTGGGTGATAACGAAACTCTTAGGAACGAGAACGGTGAAGTTGGTCCAAAAACCAATGCCAAACTCAAAAGAAAAATCAAGGCTAATCCCTAGATCAAATCAAAACCTACTAACATTAAACTGCTACTACTACAGGCTTAATCTGCTAACATTAACCCTTAGATCATGACGTGACTTTTTTTTATAAGGGCGATTCATCCTAAATGGATTATAAGGAGTGATTCATCCTGAACGGATTCTAAGGAAGATGAGATCTATTAATTGAAAACTCGTATCGAGCAGTGAGAAAAATTATGCCAGCAAAGCATCAAGGAAAAATTAAGGGAACTGGGTTCTTCCCCATTTAGTGAAACCATCATGGAAGTAGATTTCCTTAATAATTTTAAATCCCGTCGATTGGAAAATTTGATGGAACCACCAATCTTAACGATCACATCTGCTCCTTCAAGTATTATATGGATATTTAGAAAGTAGGGAGGATGACTCAATGTAAACTCTTTCCAGTTTATTTAGCCGGTGTAGGCTCCGGATGGTTTACGAGGTATGGAGCAAGAGAGGTCTGCTGTTGGAAATAGCTATCTGTAGATTTCCTGAAGCAATTCAATTCGGGGAGAAAAGCTTCCCTGGATGTAAATACCATGTCATATGTAAGTAAGGTGAGAGTGAGAGCCTACATAATGTCATTACATGCTTCAAATCTGAGGCACCCTAGGTGTGATTGGTGAAGAAGCATTGCTAATAGCGGCTCACACCGTGATCAGAAGACGTACTGCTCTATGGGGGAAAACAGCAGAAAGCCATGTCATAGCATGAAGGCTTTCTATGGAAGGACAAGTGACTATATTTGGATGGAATTGGCCAGGTCTGCTACGCAATCTCAAAGAACTTTTGCATTAAGATAAAACAATAAAATGGGGGTAGATGGATATCATCCACCTATAAAAAATAGGAGTGGCTCAATTTCACAACAAAAACTCCCCTTACTCATACCTCTGGGTAGATATATAAAATAACCAGAACCGAGCTTGCTTATAACTTACCAAACAAGGGAAAAAAGGCAAAGCAGAACTAAGACGGAGCATACTGCCGCTTTTATAAAGTAAATGGCCACTACATAGACAACTGTAGACATCAGAAAAATGAGATAGAAAGGTTGATTCAAAAAGGGAACTTAGGAAGCTTCCAAAGAGACAATAACAAAGAGAGGACCAGGAACCTGACCTTGGATCCGAATTAAAACCAAGTAGGAAACCCATCCAACCTCATAGCCTCAATCCATGAGGGGCCGCACTTCACTGGGAAGAGCAAGAAGGCATGAGGGCAGTATGTGCTGGAAGCAAAAGTGGAACAAAGAAACTTATTTAACATAAGATAGAAACCTATGCAAAGTATAATTTTTAGCATAGTTGATGCTGTTGGAATTGTTTTTCCACATCTGGATCCGCTTGTCATTATAGTGCAGATCTCATACTACTCCATGAAAAAGGTCTTCATGGATTTGAGGAGTTCAGTAAATGTCATTTTTAAGTCTACATGCGAGCAGCTGAAGCTTCCAATAGAAGTATTAAACCCAGCCCTAAGCTGATCTATGACTTCAATAATGCTGCAACTACTCCCATCGAGTTAGCCTACATACTAATCGCTATCGAAACTGCACACCTTCACATGTCTTTCTATGCGAGCTTCCTAGTAATTGATCAACCGTCGTTGTATAATGCATTTTTGGGAAAACCTGCACTAATTGACTTAGGGGTAGTTATATCTTAGAAGGATCTTCTCATGAAGTTTAACATTGCTGCTGGAGTAGGGCCAGTTAGGGAAAAGAAATTATTAGTTAGAGAATTGTACAACGTAAATGTTAACTCTAGCAATAAAATTATTTAAAACCACCCTACTTTTTCTTCTAATATCTGCTATAAGAACAACAATAACCGAAAAAGGTTAAACCGAATTTAAAAACTACACTGACATGAAGCACCATAAGTAGTGACGAAACTAGTTCGTTCTGCGACCACCATATTAGTAAGAAAAGAGAAAAGGAAATATATGCGCATGATTAGCACCGATGAATATAACTCAGTTTATGAGCAATACTTTTCCAAAGAGGCTCAGAAATAGGCACTCTTAATCACCCCTCAACCCAAGGAGGAGGAAGATGAAATAGATCCAACATTAGAGGAAACAAAGAGAGAGTTAGAGCTAGTAGATGACCTTGAAGATGTACAAATTGACCCAAAAGACCATACAAAAGTTCTCAAAAGAGGAAAAAATATCAGCATAGAAGCTCAAATTGATCTAATAGACTTCTTAAAGAGATCAACATATGTATTTTCTTGAATGCATTCAGACATGGTAGGAATAGATCCAGCCATCATTTGTCATGCTCATATAGTTAGACAAAAGTGCATAACCTTGGATCAAGAAAGGTATAATGCGCTGCATGAAGAAATCAAGAATCTAAAAGCAAATAGATTCATCACGGAAGTGTACTACCTAAAATGGATCGCTAATCGGTACTTGTGGAGAAACCCAATGGAAAACGGAGGATCTGCATAGACTATACCAAACTCAACAAGGCCTGCCCTAAAGACAACTTCCGCTTACTTAGAATTGATCACTTGGTGGATGCAATTAGCGGACACGAACTGGTCTCATTCATGGATGCATAATCATGATATAATCATGTAGCTATGTTTGAGCCAGATCATGAGCATACTAGTTTCATAACAGACAATGGCTCATGTTGCTACAACGTGATGTCGTTTGGACTCAAAAAAGGTGGAGCAACTTACCAAAGATTACCTAATATGATGTTCTTAGGGTAGATTGAAAAAAATGCTAAGTATATGTTGATGACATGTTAGTTAAATCAAAATAACATCAAGCCATGTACAAGACCTATAGTAGACATTCATGGTCTTAAGGCAGCATAATGTGAAGTTGAATCCCTTGAAGTACACTTTCGCTATCCAATAGAGAAAATTTCTAGGGTATATAGTCAGCGCACGCAACATTAGAAGCAAACCCAAAAATGATTGAAGCCATAAAGGGAATGGGGATCTCTATGAAGCCAAAAGATCGGATGAGCCTAAATGGCATGGTAGCTGTACTAAGCAGGTCCACCTTCAAAGCCACTGATAAATGCATATCATTTTTTGATTAAAGAAGGGATAGAATTTCGAGTGGACTGAGGAGTGCAAAGCTGCATTCCAAACTCTACAAGACCATTTTGTTAACATTTCCATATTATCTAAACCGTAATAGATGAGGATATATATATATATATATATATATATATATATAGCTATAACTGATAAAGCTATTAATATTGCAGCGGTCTAAGAGGATGAAGGAACCCAATGACCTATTTACTTCACAAACAAGCATATGTTAGGAGCAGAGTCAAATTACTCAATCATCGAGAAGCTAGCCTACAACCTTCTCCTCACAACAAGAAAGCTGCGACCCTTCTTCCAAGCACATCCCATCAAAAACCTCATGGACAAACCACTAAGGAAAATACTATAGAAGCTGGAGAGATTGGGTCGTTTCCTCAAAAATGTGAAGTAGTCCAACCAATATGATATCACTTACTGCTCAAGAAAAGAAATCAAAGGTCAGACCCTAGCAGACTTCATCGTAGAATGCACATGGCCAACCGAGCCCCAATGAGAGGAAGAAGCACGTACCTTGTAATTTTGGCAACTATTTGTGGATGGAGCTTCAAATAAAAAAGGGACAGGAATTGGATATATACTAATTACTTCGAATAAGCAGAAGCTATATGGGGCAGTGTAATTTGGATTCAAGGCAACAAACAACATGGCAGAATATGAGGCTCTTTTGGAAGATTTAAGAATGACTCAATTAATGAAGGTAACCCATATTAAAATTTACAGCGATTCCCAATGAGTTATAAATCAAGTGCATGACAATTACGAAGCAAAGGTACCAACTCTAGCTAAATATGTGGAACTTTCTAAGAAATTATTAGAGTAATTCGAACAGTTCGGCATAAAGAAAATACCACATGAGGACAACTCTTCTGATTAATTTGCTAAGCTTGCAAGCACAAAAGTGGAAAATGGAATGAAAGTTGTTTCGACGGTACATGTGGAAAAGCTAAGCATTATGGAAGCTAATACTGGTCCTAAACTGGGGCCAATGAGCAATGATCGAAGGTGCCCAAGTCTAGGAGATGGAGGGAAATTGGGGGCAGTCCCCAATTGAGCCCGCGCTTCACCAAATTAAAGATGACACTTGGATGACTCCCATCGAACAATTCCTGTTAAATAGAATTCTACCCTAAAATAGAAATGAAGCCCGAAAATTAAGATATCTGACTCCGTACTACTCTTTCTTTGATGGCATATTATACAAGAGAGGGTAATTTACCCTTTACCTTAGATGTGTTTCCAGAGAAGAAGGGATACGAGTCATGAGAGAAGTAGACGAAGGACAGTGTGGTGATCACTCCAAGGGAGCCAAGTTAGCAAAGAAGTTACCGAGGCAGGGTTACTACTGGCCCATAACACTTCAGGATGCAAGGAATTTGTGAGGATATGTGACAAATGTCAAAGGTTTGCAAGTATCCCTAGATAGCCATCCCATATGCTCATCCCCTAGATAATCCATGGCCATTCGACGTGTAGTGCTTAGGTCACCTTGTTTGTTGCTGGGGGCTACCATGTTCGGCCGTGAACGGACGAATAGTAAAAATATTAACCGTGGTCGGTAGAGAACCATCGACCAAATATGGGTTTGTGTCGGTGGCTAACCATCGGTCATGGCTGGGTACGGTAGCCCCCAGCACCTAGCCCGGTGCCCTAGCACCACACTAGATTTAATAGGACACTACCTATGTAAATGGGGAGAGCGAAGTACGCTATAGTAGAAATAGACCACTTCACCAAATGTGTAGAGGTAGAACCCCTAGCTACAATCACCGCGATGAAGATAGTTACTTTTGTGGTAAGAAACATAATCACTAGGTTCGGGATCCCTATAAAATAACTTCCGATAATGGAACTTAATTTGAAAGTAAGACATTTACAGAGCTCTACGAATGGAATGACATAATTAAAAGTTTCTTTACCATCACACACCCATAAGCAAATGGGCAGGTCAAAGTGGCAAATAAAACCATCAAGAAGTTAATCAAGAAAAGACTATAGAAGGAAAATAGGAAGTGGGTAGAGGAATTGTCTTTCGCACTATGGGCTTATAGGACCTCAACTAGATCTCCCACCAATCATATCTCGTTTTCCTTAACCTATAGATACAAAGCCATGCTTCCTATTGAAGTAGAGGTCCAATCATATAGAAGAATATCATACGCAACCAAGAAGAACAGGAAGCTAAAGGTGGCTTCCCTCGATCTCATTCAAGAAAAAAGAGATGAGGAAGTAGTCGTATTCGCCACATGCTGACAGAGGATGGAAAAAAGTTACAATGCTAGGCTTAGGATAAGGAACTTCTATAAGGGAGATTTATTTGCACAGAGTAATGGCCAACACCAAAGACCCTGTAGATGAGGCTTTAGGCCTAAATTGGGAAGGACCACTGGTCCTAGCAGAAGTTTTAGCTAACGGGGCATACCGACTATCGAAACATGATGGAAATCTAGTTCTAATAACATGGGACTTAGAGAACCTCGGGCTTTATTTTGCATGATCTATGTTACTTGTGTAGCAAACATTATGGTCATTATGAAAAGTAGTAATACAATAAACAAGATGTAAGGATATTAGATGGCCTGTGCCAGTATAAAAATCTTGCTGTGTTAATTTATCTAACATATTTAATACTTACACTGGATGTAAGGATATTAGACGGCTTGAACTAGTATAAAAACCATACACATGAATTGACAAGGTTGTAAACACATAACCTGACTTCATGGTCAAAATACAGTCTGTCCGCAAATAGCGAGATGGACCATGTAAGCGCATGAACATGAAATTTCCCCCAAACAGTAGGGCATGTCATGCCAAGCATGTAGAAACATGCGTGTCAAAAAAATAGTTCAAGGAACATGAATCATGCAAGGTGCTAAGCGAAAATGGCAAGAAGAAATGACACATGGAATGAAAGTAACCTACAAATCAAGTACATTCCAAAACAACATAATGTTTACCAGGTAAATGCTAAAAACCGAGATTTACTAATATTTACTTAAATCAAATTTTGTCTGTGTAACTCTTCACATTCGCATACCCATCGCAAGTGAAGATAAAGTTAATACGACACATAATTACATCAAAAAATGAATCCAATTTTTTTTAGTTTTCAATAGAATTAACTATGATTCCGATTATTCTTCAGAAGAATTGTTGATTACAATTCTCTCACAACAATGTGGTCTGTGTTCTTCCAATAAAGAACTCTGATCGGAACTACCACTAGTCTGAGAAGTCAGAACTAAGCCCCGTTTTTAATGATTCAGTAATTCACAAAACTTAGCCTCTTGATAATCCTTCAAGTATTGATCCAACTTCTTCCACTAAAGAACAACATGAGGATTAGCACTAGGCTTCGACACAATACTAGGGGTTGAGGATGCAATAAGATCATCTTCTTCCAAGACAACCACCTCCAGATCTTGACCAATAGGAGTGAGCTGAAAATCAAGCGGGCTTAAGAAAAAAAAATCAGAGGATGGTGCGATCGAAATTGAAACTCATAAAGTATTTATATAATTTCACAAAAGAGTTCAGTTTACACAATTCCTTTACTTTTTTTGTTTTTACAACTTAAAAAGTACACAACTCATGATATAGGTCTACAAAATTAGCCTAAGTCGAGATCATATGTTAATTTTTAAACACCTAATCTAAGGCATGCTAGCCAAAGGTGATTCCATCCTAGGGTGAGAGGTCTTCCTACGATCTTAATTAGCACCAGCCCAGTGGTCTAATAGGCCCTCGAAGGCACCACAAAACCTTCTTTGTTACAAAGAAATCTTAAGTCAAGAGTAGGGTAAAATTCAAAAAAGACGTCCATGGCGCACTATAAGGCGATTTGTCCCATCTTGCCTTTAACCTTCTCCTGGTTCATTTTCTCTACAAAGGTAACAATTCGATCCTGCTCAACCACATTGGTAAGTGCTCCTACAACAGTAGGAGCAGCCTGAGATTTTTAATGTAAGTCTTCAAGATCATAGATCTTGAGCATGGCCTCCTCCCTTGTCTTCACTAAAGTATCGATCAGTTCAACCCTAGTCTTATTTAAATTCCTAGAAAATCCACCAAAGTATTAAAAAGCATCCACCCTCTATCCTTTTCTTCACGAGTAAGGAAGCAACGCTGGCCTCAGTTGCTCTAGTTGTTGCTTATAATAAGCTCACATTTCTCTAAGTTTTCCCTGAATGGGAATTTCCACTTTCCTTTTCCATTCATCTGCTAAAGAAGGATCCATACCCATAGGGGGAAGGAGGCGCTTCCGAACCAGACACCTTAGGTATTTTTCCTATGTCGGTACCTTCCTTCTCCTCAATTTGGTAGGCAATTTGAGCAGACCTATCCTTTGTAGTTTTATTCAATTTCATTATCTTTACCTTATAAAAAACTCCACAAAGTGCTTCACCGACTTTCAAGGATTGTTGTAGTTCACTCAACTTTGATTCGGCAGCCTCAAACCTTGTGTGCAACTTAGTAGTATGTTGATAATGATGATCCATCACATCTTTTGCCTCCTTAAGTTCCAAAAGGGCTTCCTTCAATTCCTTCTCAAGCCTTTTATTGGTGAGCATCAAATGGATGTTGTCCTCTTTTACAGCTATGGTAGGAGTTGTGGTTGCGACCTCAAACTTAAGCACACTAGTATCATCCGAACTATGAACGATAGAGACCAGGGGTACGTTGGAGTCAAAGATTCCGATGAATTCAGATGGAAATTCATGGGAACTGACAAAGCGGGTAGTAACTAAAAGATGATTTTAAGAAAATCGAAATAAACAAGGCTAAAATTAAACGAATACATATATTATTGAGAGCGCCATTATAAGATAGGCCCAGTGAATCCATATACAAAAAAGGGCAATATAAGCAACACTCAATCCTGATATAAATTTCTAAACCTATACCTAAACCACTCCAAATGAGGGCTGTTAGGTGGGAAAGAGCCACTTTCTAAAGTACATTGCCAAGGAGCAGTACAAAATCACTTAGAGCCTCATTTTCTTTTACTATTTGATCAAACTTGGTGAGCAACCCACTGGTTTCCTCTCTAAGTCGCGTAAATGATTCATCTAACTCTTCTTCATGCTTATGAATTGCTTCTACGCTAAGACCAAGATGATCTATGGTTTGAATTTGGAGTCTATCCATGCTTTCCTTTAGAAGTTTAGTAAATAAAACTTCCTCAGAAGATTATAAAAGCAAAGTAGTGAAGGCAAAATGATCATTTAGAGGACAGAAACAAAATAGGGTAATGTTCATGCCAAAAATGGATCAACACCAAAGAATGAGTTTTTAGGGAACCTGTGATACCTAGATTTAGCAGATAGTATTGAAAATAACAAATAAATAAGAAAGAGACAAGATTTTATTGTGGTTGGACAATGTATGGCCCACGTCTACTTTATAGATCTGTTGCTTATAGATTTGAGGTAGTTCGTTTGAGATTATAAGAGATTTAATAGAGAATAAGTCGCAAGTATAGGTGTTAGATAGGTTCTAAGTCCTAGAATTGTCCAAAGTAGCTGCCTTGGTGACTATTGTGTGATGATAAGATATGATGAAGAGGCAAAGCTTCCGTGTGTGATGGAAGAAGTTCGATCCGGTTTTGATTTCTCTATGGTTTGTATTTATAAGGGTACTAGTAACTTTGGATCAAAAGCCCGCTACTAGAGCGATCTAGATATTGGCCTAGAGTGGTGCAAGAAAGTTTGGGTACACACGAGTTATGGTGATTACTAGTATTGAGTTATCCCCATAACTTGAAGTTGAGTTATCCCTTTAGGAGGAAACTTACCTAACTTCCGTACATCATGTTTCTTACTTCATCTTAAAGTGCCCCTTGTGTTTTCATTGGTTGATGACTTGTTTTAATGATTGTTCCTTCGTGACTTGGTTTGTTCTGCAGTTTACTAAAGCCAACTCTTCAATTTTTGAGATAGGTCATCTGGATCTCTATGAAAACACTTGCGCTTGCATATGGGAGCTGGAGAATAACTTGTGCAAATTTTGAGATGTTGGTGATAAAGCATGATGACTTGATAGCGACTCATGGCTATAACTCGCTATCAACTCTTCTCCCTAGCACATTTCTAGCCCAAGTTTTCCTGATCCATTTCCGTTGTCCATATCAGCATGCCTTCCAAGTTTCAAGTCGTTTCATCTTCGTTTCGATGTTCAAACTTCTATTGACTTCTACTTGGTTAAAACCCAGTTAACATTTGACCCACTGAGTATTCTTTCGTTAAAAAAAAGTGTGCTTTGGAGCAAGATAAGTCTTGAATTGTTAGCATATGGATTCCAATTGATCGTTTGGATTCCATCTTGAGATATTGCTTTTACTTGGTTGATTGGCCATTAAATTTTCTTTCTATTTTTAATTAGAATTACAATTCCCTACATGGGTGACATAACCTTCGTTTCAAAGATCAAGTAGTGCTTTAATTTGGAATGTGGGCTCTCTGTGCAGATTTGGAGTTGATCTGGACAAATATGGAAAACTCGGTACCGAGTTATAGACTTAGGAAATTTTTTTTTAAAAAAAAATTCTCTCCACATAAGTGTTTGGGGAGGAGTCTTCCCATTCATTTCTATTCTCTACTAGCTAATTCTTCCTTGCGCCCGAGTTAATCCTAAACCAACATCGACCTAACCATGCTTGTTCTTTCCCATCATCACCTACGTCCACCGCCACCTATCCTTGTCCTCGATGTTGGCATTAAGCTATCACCACTAGATCCGTTGCCTAATTGATTTAGACCCGAGTTAACTGAAACCCTAGTCTTCATTCGAACTTGATTTAATTTAAAGGTTGGACTTTATGTATCTTTGAACATCGATAGCGACATCATTGATTTGGACTTGGCAGATTTTGATTTGAAGAGGAGATGGTTGATTTTAGCATATTCAATCAATGGTGAAACTAGGGTTTGCTTCCAGTTGAATATGTATGGCTTCAAAGACTAGTCGTGTTATCCGACTTCAACTGTCTCTTTTCATGAAATTGGCTAAGTTCCGATCGACAAACTGATTCCAGTATAACGATTTTCCTTAAACTCGGACATACTGGACATTTACATTGTGTTGTCATTATATTTCTGCACTTTAGGCGATTTTAAGAAAGAAAAGATTTCTGCGTCTCTCCAGATAATTGATCCATTATTTGTTTTTCAATCGATAATGGGTAAGTACCAACAAATAATCTCATAGTGCAGTATAGATTTTTTTTTCCAACGCAGACAAACTATCTACACGGGATGGTCATTTGTAGTGTTCAAGATACTGGACTCACTCCATATAGATAACACACTGCACTTGGCCCAGTCAGCATTCAAAATCTAATTGGTCAACACACGTCGGCATCCCCTGGATTTCGGATGATGGCCACACTGGAACTTTTTTTTATAATTAGAACATACCTGACCATGTTGAAGGCTAAATTTTCCTATTCATAATGACTTATTGGCCTCCTCATTTTATGCCCGTGGAAGGAACTTCCACTCCTTCAGAAGCTGAATCATCTATGCCTCTGGCTTCACCTTCCATTCCAATCGGGCCAAGCCACTCGGTGATTATCGAATCTCAAGGCTAGCTGGTCGCAATCGGCCCAGTGATACATCGGCCACCTCTAGGTCTAAGAATCATAAGTGATCCGCTAGAGCAGGGGCCTTTGAGCTTGTCAGCTAGGTCTTTTCAAAATATTTTCATTCAGCACGGCATCCCTGAAGATGATGTTCGTTTGCCAACTAGAAGCAAATTTGCTCACAATCCTCCTCAAGGCTTCACTACTTGCAACCGTTACATGTGCCTTGGTGGTGCCATCCACCGTTCAACCCATTTCTAAGTTAATTCTTACAAGAGATTGGACTTGCCCTATTCCAAGTCCATCCAAATGGATATGCATTGCTGAGCTCATTGTATGTCTTTTTCATGGTTAGATTCGCACGGCCTTAGACGTTTAGCGAGCTAAAATTCCTTCTGTTATTCAAGAAAAGGTAGGATTGCCCATCTTATATGATCATCGAAGCCTGGAGAGGTTGTAAGGTCATCGAGGGGCTGCACAAAAAACATTCTTCCTTTAAGAATGAGTATTTCCTTTAGCGTCGTTCAGAGGGATTCAATCGCCTATGGCTTACTCGGGGTAAAAAAAATCTTTGTCTATCCTATGTTGGAGTTTCTAAGTTGCTAACTTATTATGTGTCCTCTTACATTCTAGACGAGGCGTGTCTATAGGGAAGAGAATAATGAAATGCTCGAGGATTTAAAGGTCGTAGCAAAAAACAGGGGGACCATCAAATTCCTTTTGACTGACGACAAATCACGAGAAAATGGGCTACTTCATTCAGGTAGATCTATTGATACCGAGTCTCTAGCATCTAGCAGTTCCAGAACAAACACCCACTATACTGCCCCCAACTTGTAGCTCCGACGAGAATGCTCAGGGAGATGTAATCGGTCCATCAGGTGGAGTTCAACCCAAAAAAGTTCCAGTAGTTGATGCAAATTTGCAAATTAAGGAAGATATTCCAAGTGATAGGGACGATACAAGTAGACAGTCCCCGATCTTGAAGAGGACGAACCGGTTCGTAGAAGAGATGGAAAACAACCAATGGTACCTTTTCTCGCTTAATAAATTACAAAGAAGTCTATAACTCTGAATAGCACTGAGAATCTTGTTGAAATAGTGATAGAGAATCAAACTAGAAATGATCGAGTTCGATTCAATGTTGATTTCAGCAGAGTAATGGTAAGAATTTGTATATAGAAATGTGGAAGAAGAAGAGGAGTGAAAAAATAGAAAAACTGAATTGAAAATTCATTGAAAACACCCCCTATTTATAGAAGAACAACAACCATGTCTATTCGTGAAGAGATATGACGAATAGACACTTCTTTTGAAATTTAAATTTTGAATCTAACTGACACCATGTCGACATAGGGTACTTGGGCATGTCGACATCCCAAAGGAAATTTTGGTGATTTGTTTTTCTTTGAAAATAATTTCTATCTTATATTAAAACAATTTCAAACTTTATAAATATACTTAAGTAGAGTTAAAATACATAAATAAACATAGAGGATTATATTTTGATATATATAAAATTTTATTATAATTTTATATTTAAATCTAAGTATAAATATTTAAAAGTTAAATATATTATAATTAAAGATAGTTTAAAAACAAGGATAATTTGAATTTGAATTAAAGATTGTTTTAAGGCTAAAATTATTTGAAATCAGGATAGATTTTTTTGATTCGTTTAAAAGGAAGGTTTTGAAACCATTTTGAAAACAAGATAATTTTGTAAAATCATTTTGAATAAAAGTTAGCGGATATAAAACATTGTTCCACTGGATTTTTTGTAGGTTCCATCCTACTTAGGGTTCCATCCCTTTAACGGGCTCAAAGTGGATTCCATTCCACGAATAAATTGGATTTTAAGATGCCAGTGCTTTTCTAGGAGTTTTAATAAAATTCCTAATTAAAACACTTATTCTTGAAATCTTGAACTCTTGATAATCTTGATACTCATGAGTCTTCAATCTTGATATCTTAAATCTCTATACTATACAGTCTTCATTCTTGGTAGTTAATTCCTGCGTATACATATATATCTAAACTTATAATGTTACTATTTATATTTTATAATCTATTCTAAGGTTGTTGTCATCAAAACCATCATCTTACGGACTAACAGATGCTTTCAACGACGATGACAATGATTTTGATACTGTAACATCCTCCACTTGGAGGCCCAAAACTAGCAGCTATGGATATTGTAGTCATCTACAGTTATTAATCCTCGGCGACCAAATATGGTAATGTTAGATACATTAGTATAATAGAAACACATGGATATGGAAAAAATTTAAAATCATTAAACAACTTTCACTTTCCATTTCAAAATTTTCAAATTCATTACATAATCCTAGATTCGAGAGCCACGTTCAGAGAAAATATAATTATTACAACATACTCCAAGAGCGACATATGGAAATGCCCCATTGGATGATTAGAGTATGTAAAACTAGGCAATTAAACAACTTTTCCTTTACAACAAACACAGCAGAATCAAAATAGAAAATAACTCCTAGTAGTTATCCTGCCTCTCATACGTCTCCGGAAGCTTATCCATCTAAGGAGAACCTGAAAATCTCAACTCTCAAACTACTCAAAATCAATTGAGCACTTGAGATTTTAAGGGGAAAACATAAACTTTGAGTCAGACATAAAGCTTGGTATGAATAAGAACATACTATCTCAAACCATTTAGATATCTAATGAGACCGCACTGCTTAGCTAAATGGGTTTTCCCCTCACTAATATCTTATCCAAAACTTTATAAAAACCATATCATGCTCCTGCATTCACAATGGTTAAAACATAACAATTCAAAAATTATTATGATATGTAAACAAGTAAATCAATTCTAGATCACCCATCCCTATTCATTTTGACTATCTGTCTCAGTTATAGTTTCTAGGGTCATTATTAACCTATTAGTTTTCATAGGCTTACTAATAACCTGTTTAATACTTATGGACTCCCTTTCTGATTTCATAGTTTTCATGGGATCACCAAGAACCTGTTGGCCCCTGCCAATAACTTCATTATTCAAGGGTTCTCCCTGAAACTTTTGGTATCTCCAATAACTTCCCTCATATCTTAGTTTTTATGGGTTGACTAGGAACCTGTTGACTTCAATCAATACTTAACCCGGACATAGTTTTCATGGGTTCACTACAAACCTATTGGCTCCTGCCAATAAATCTTTCTAAACGTAGTTTTCGTGGCTATACTATGAACTTATTAACCCCTGCCAATAACTTTTTCTAAGCATAGTTTTTATAGGTTAACTATGAACATGTCTATCTGACAACTCTTTAATCAATATTTAGGCATTTTACATTCTGGTCTATCTGACCTCCTGGATGCAATTCTACTCATTCATGAGTTAACTCAATTTATACTCACTAATGGTCAACCTAGCTGGTTATTCTATCCTTTTTCCCCAAGCAAACATAATAACATAATAACATCAACACGTATGGTTTAATATCCTTGAAATCATTTTCATACAAAACATGGTTAATCCCTTTAACTTATTATTTTATCAAGGAAAGCTTCTTCAAAAACTCCATACTTAGAAACCATTTTAAGTCTCCTTTATTATGCCATGGTTTTTCCTTTAAAAATGAGATTGGATTCATTGTTTTGAAACCTTTAACTTTTACTTTTGAAACCATTGATAACCTCCTTCAAAAGCATTTAAATCTTCTTTTCAAAACACTAGCCTATGCCTTTCAAAGGGCTTTAAATCATCTCTTACGAAACCCTCAAAACATACCTTTCAAAAGTATTAAAGCATTACTTACTAACTCTTAGAGGCATGGCTTTGAAACCATTGAAAGTGCCCTTTTTGAAACCATTTGAAAGTATCCCTTTCGAAACCATTGGGTTTTATTCTAAAAATATCTTTTGGGTCAAGTGAACATAAACGAAAGTACCCCTTTCGAAACAATTAACCTTTAAGTAAAAATATTTGGGGAAAAACTGGTGGTGTCGGAACCTTACTTAAAGCTCAAATCATTTAAGTAAAACAATTGAAGGATAGCTTCGAAACCCCTTTCGAAGCCATTGCCTTCGAAACCATTAAACACTTTCGAAAGCTTTAGGAAGTGGCTTACTTCATTTATAAAACAAAAGCTACCTTTAGATTTAGTTCATGACTTCAATCCATTCGAAAGGCCTAACGTCGGCAGCAGGGTTTCGACTGGGTTGAAACTACCCTTTCGAAAGCTTTGATTTAAAAACAAGGTAGCTCAGTTGAAAGCTATCTTTTCGAAACAAAAAGGCGACAACATTTTCACAAACTATTTAAAGGACCCTTTCGAAAGCATTGGTTTCGAATTCTTACAAATTATTCATCAAAAACAAGGCAAGTGTTTTTCTTTAGATAATAAAACAGAGATCTTCGAAAGCTAATTGGTTTCGACCCCTTCAGAAGCATGGTTTCAACAACATACTTGCTGCCTTTTCTTCCAATCCACTACGTACCAGCAATTGATACCTTATTTATGTTAGAAATGCGGATTACGGATCTTAAGGCTAGGATTAACACTAGAGGGGGCGGTGAATAGTGTTTATAAAGAATTACTAAATCTTTTTGAGTCTATGTTAATTTGAACACAGATGTATGCAATATACAGATACGGATATGATCATAGAAACAAACACAGATGTAGAAATAAAGTAAAAGCAGCAATGGAAAGAACACACCTGATTTTATACTGGTTCAGAGTTACCCTACATCCAGTCCCACACAACAAGTACAGATTTCCTTTCAAAAGCAATCTTACAGTTACACCCTCGATTTTAAGGCTACGAGGTACATCCTCCAGAATCACAATCCTCTGGGTAAAGATACTTGATTTCCTGGGCAACAAGTTCACCCAATTGATTTCCCAAGGCTACAATCACACGTTATCTCGCTTGATTGATTTTCAAGGCCACAATCACACCTTTTCTCGCTTAATAGATTACAAAGAAGTCTATAACTCTGAATAGCACTGAGAACCTTGTTGAGATAGTGAGAGAGAATCAAACTAGAAGTAATCGAGTTTGATTCAATGCTGATTTCGGCAGATTAACGATAAGAATATGTATTAAGAAATGTGGAAGAAGAAGAGGAGTGAAAAACCAGAAAATCTGATGTAAAATTCGTTGAAACTAACCCCTATTTATAGAAGAACAACAGCCGTGTCCATTCGTGAAGAGTTATGACGAATAGACACTTCTTTTGAAATTTAAATTTTGAACTCAACTGCCACTATGTTGACAAGGTCACCATGGGTATGTCGACATCCCAATGCAATTTTTGATGATTTGATTTTCTTTGAAAATAACCTTTATCTTTTATTAAAACTATTTTAAACTTTATAAATGTACTTGACTATAGTTAAAATTGATAAGTAAATATAGAGAATAATATATATATATATATACATAGAATTTTGTTATAATTTTATATTTAAATCTAAGTATGAATATTTAAAAGTTAAATATATTATTTTAAAAGATAGTTTAAAATCCGGAGAAATTTGACTTTGAAATTAAAGATGTTTTTGAGGCTAAAATTATTTAAAATCGGGATAAAGGTTTTTGAATCTTTTAAAAGGAAAGTTTTGAAATCATTTTGAAAACAAGATAATTTTGTAAAATCATTTGAATAAAAATTAGCGGATACAAAACAATGTTCCACTAGATTTTTCATAGGTTCCATCCTACTTAGGGTTCCATCCCTTTAACGGGCTCGAAGTGGATTCCATTCCATGAATAAATTGGATTTTAAGATGCCAGTGCTTTTCTAGGAGTTTTAACAAAATCCCAATAAAAATACTTATTCTTGAAGTCTTGAACTCTTGATAATCTTGATACTCATGAGTCTTCTATCTCGATATCTTGAATCTCTATTCTGTACAGTCTTCATTCTTGGTACCTGCATGATTAAATCCTGCATATACATATATATCTAAACTTATACGGTTGGTATTTATATTTTATAACCTATTCTAAGGTTGTTTTGATCAAAACCATCATCTCACGGACTAACAATCTCCCCCTTTTTGATGATGACAACCTTTGATTATAAAATATTACTTCTATCCTAATCACTCCCCGTAAAACTAATAACTCCCCCTTAATTTATGCCTAACTACCCTATTTTATACTTCTCCCCCTTTGTCATCAACAAAAACTAACTCCAAACTATATAACTCCATACTAAATAACTCTAAACTATATAACTCCCCCTAAATCTAATACTCTATGACAAGTGATTATAATGATAGTGTTATCATAAATAATCAACACTTAGATTTAATAATAAACCTAATCCTAAACTACTAACTATTCTAAGTATATAATAATCATGTAGTTATATTTATTAATACGAAGAACATATATAAGAACACAATTTATCATATAGTTATACTTACATTTTCGAGGGAAACGTAAGAAGAAACATACAACAATGGTTAAAGAAAGAGAAGAAACTAATGTGTGTTTATGAACATAGGAGATCTATGAATCAAACAGTTTGGATAGTGGAAAAAAAAATTTCCACATTGTTCGACAAGATTCCCATTTTTGTCAAAACATACTTCACCAACGCACATGACTTTGTCGTCATCTTCCACGTGTGCTTCTTCCATAGATTCTTCTTCTTCTTCTTTGCTGGCCTCTTGTACATGATCTTCTAAGGAGTCTTCATCAATCAAGATTGGGTTAGCATGATTGTCCATTAGAAATTTTTGCATATTCCTAAGGATCTTGCCTTGCCTCTCTTGTTCCTTTGCCATTCGAAGTTGCATCACTTGAATTTCAGTCATCAACTGAAGTGCATCCTTCAGAGAATCCTCCATTTTCGTCACACGAGCGAGAGTAGTACGTTGAAACGGACCAGAAGTAGGAGAGAGGAACGAAAATGTTGATTTTATGTCTGATTTGCAAGATGAGGCCATGATTTTATTTATTTCAAAAGTTAGAATAAAGAGAGAACGAAGAGAATTATCAAAAATTCGAAAGAAGAGTATATAACCAATTTTTTGAATTTTGGTGGGGAAAAAATAAAAACGTTGTATGTCGACATGGGTATATGTGGGATGTCGACATGGTGCTTTAAATTTTTTTTATTTGACATATTTTGATTTAATTTTTAATTATACTTTGTTATATATATTTTATATTTCAATTATGGAACAAATATCTAATTCTCTTCTTAATTTAGTAAATATAGATTCATTTAAGGGTTTTGTTAAGATATCGGCAATTTGATTCTCAGAATTGATATAATCGGGAGTAACTACATCATTACTTATATTATCTCTGAGAAAATGATGTCTGATATCAATATGTTTAGTTCTAGCAAGTTGAGTAGTATTTTTGGATAAATTTATTGCACTGGTATTATCACAATAAATTGGTGATTTTAAAATATTTAAACTATAATCTTTTAAAGTTTGTTGCATATATATTACTTGAGAATAAGCCAAAGCAGCATAAATATACTCTACTTCAGTTGTTGATAAAGAAACTGTGTTTTGCTTTTTACTAAACTAGGAAACCAGAGAATGCCCCAAAAAGTGACAAGTTGGACTTGCACTTTTTCGGTCTGATTTACAACCAGCATAATCAACATCACAGTAAGGTATTAAGTTAAAAGAATCATTTTAGGGTAAAATAAGCCATAATCAGATGTGTGTTTAACATATCTTATGATACATTTTACGGCTTTTAAGTGAGTCTCTTTAGGTTGGGATTGGTATCCAGCACAAGGGCAAACACTATGCATGATATCAGGTCTACTGGAAATAATATAGAGTAGTGATCCAATCATTCCTCAATATAATTTTTGATCTACATCTTTCGGGAGATCTTCTTTACTAAGGCACTCATTGGTTGCCATGAGAGTGGGTTTTCCACTCGCAGTAGTCAAACCAAATTTATTAATTAGATCTTTAGCATATTTTTCTTGACTAATAAAGATACCATTATCTAATTGTTTTATTTGTAATCCTAAAAAGAAATTTAATTCATCCATATGACTCATCTCAAACTCTTTTGTCATTGTTTCAGAAAATTCTTTATTTATTTCAAAATTAGTTGATCCAAAAATGATATCATCTATGTAAACTTGTATTAGTTGAATATCATTTTTATTTCTTTTAATAAAAGGAGTATTATATACTTTACCAATTTCAAATTTTGGTTGTAATAAATAATATCTTAGTCTATCATACCAGGCTCTAGGAGCTTGTTTTAGACCATATAAAGCTTTCTTAAGTTTGTAAATATGATTTGGTAATTTATCATTTTCAAAAAGTGGTGGTTGTTCAACATACACTTCTTCTTTTACAAATCCATTTAAAAAGACACTTTTAACATCCATTTGAAATAATTTAAATTATTATGATTTGCTAAAGCAAGTAGAATCCTAATGGATTCTAATCTTGCTACAGGGGCAAAGGTTTCATCAAAATCTATTCCTTCTTCTTGACAATAACCTTGAGCGACTAAACGAGCTTTATTTCTTACTACCTCTCCTTGTTCATTCATTTTATTTTTATAAACCCATTTAGTTCCAATTATAGTTTTATTTTCAGGTTTAGGAACAAGTTCCCAAACATCATTTCTAGTAAATTGATTTAATTCTTCATGCATAGCCAAAATCCATGAATCATCAGTTGATGCTTCTTTTGGATTTTTGGGTTCAATAGTTGATATAAAAGCTACATTACTCATTTGACTTAGTTGATTTCTAGTTTTAACAACAGATTGCATATCTCCCAGTATATTTTCAATAGGGTGATCTTTTAAAAGTTTAGTCCTTTTATTAGGATGATTAATTTCATTATTAGTTTCGGTTGACTCTTGATTTTGAGTGATTAAATCCTCTTCATCATTTGTATTTTTGAAATTTTTGAAATTTTCATCAAATGAAACATGCATTGTTTCTTCGATGGAATTGGTTTTTAATTAAACACTCTGTACGCTTTACATCTATTAGAATATCCGATAAAGATACCTTTGTCGGATTTAGGATCAAATTTATCTAAATTATCTTTTGTATTTAAAATAATGCATTTACTTCCAAAAATTATAAAATAAGATACCTTAGGTTTCTTTGAATAAAGAAGTTCATAAGATGTTTTATCAGTTAAAGGTCTAATTAAAATTCTATTTAAAAAATAACAGGCGGTAGCAATTGCTTCTGCCCAAAAATTCTTTGGTAAAATACTATCTGAAAGCATAGTTCTCGCACATTCTTGAATCGTCCTATTTTTACGTTCTACTACTCCGTTTTGTTGTGGAGTTCTCGAAAATGAAAAATTATGAGTTTTTCCCTTTTTGTTGCAGAATTCGTCAAACTTTTCATTTTCAAATTCACCACTATGATCACTTCGAATAGTTATAACTTTTAGAGAAAATTGATATTGAATTCTTTTTGAAAATTTCTTAAAACATTCAAAAGTATCACTTTTATGTTTCAAAAATATTGTCCATGTGAATCTAGAATAATCATCTACAATTACAAAAACATATTTACTATGGTTTATTGACAAAATTTGAGATGGACCAAATAAATCAAGATGAAGTAATTCAAGTGTTTTGAAGTTGAAATCATATCTTTTAATTTAAAAGAGCTTTTTCTAAGTTTTCCTAATTGACATGCATCACATAGACTGTCTACTTTAAAATTCATTTTAGGGAGACCTCTTACGAGATCATATTTTGACAGTTTAGATAAGAGTTTGAAATTCAAATGCCCAAATCTCTTAAGCCAAATCCAAGGGTCACTTGCATTTGCCATTAGACACAGGTTACCATTTGAAACTTTCATACTAAGAATATAAATATTCTTTTTCCTGACTCCCTCAAATATAATGGTTGAATTATTATCTTCAATGTGACATATATCTTTTTCAAATTTAATTTTATATCCTTTATCGCATAGTTGACTTATACTTAGCAGATTATGTTTCAGATTCTTAACTAGCAAAACATTAGTAATAATAGGAGTTTCAGAATTACCGACTTTGCCAATGCCAATCGCATATCCTTTTGAATTGTCTCCAAAGTTGACCAGCCCTCGGTCTTTGTATATTATATCATTCAGCATATCTGGATTGTCGTCATGTGTCTAGAACATCCACTATCAAGTATCCATTTGTTCTTTCTGATCTGCAAAATTTTTCCGTTGTGAATTGATTTCTCAACAGCCATAAAGCATGATTTCTACACATCAAACAATTTTGATAGACAACTTGAATTTGAATATTGATTATATGCAAGCTCATGAAACAATGATGATTTGAATACTTCTAAACTAGTATTAACAAACATAGCCATTCTAAAACTTTTTCAAAAATCAGATTATGAAACTTTGAAAACCTTGCTCTGATACCAATTGTTAGAAATGCGGACTACGGATCTTAAGGCTAGGATTAACACTAGAGGGGAGGGTGTATAGTGTTTATAAAGAATTACTAAATTTTTTTGAGTCTATGTTGATTTGAACACAGATGTTTGCAATATACAGACACATATATAATCACAAAAACTAACACAGATGCAGAAATAAAGTAAAAGCAGTAAAGGAAAGAACACACCGAATTTTATACTGGTTCGGAGTTACCCTACATCCAGTCCCACACAACAAGCACGGATTTCCTTTCAAAAGCAATCTTACAGTTACACCCTTGATTTCAAGGCTACGAGGTACACCCTCCAGAATCACAATCCTCTGGGTAGAGATACTTGATTTTTCGGGCAACAAGTTCACCCAATTGATTTCCCAAGGCTACAATCACACCTTATCTCGCTTGATTGATTTTCAAGGCCACAATCACACCTTTTCTCGCTTAATAGATTACGAAGAAGTCTATAACTCTGAATAGCACTAAGAACCTTGTTGAGATAGTGATAGAGAATCAAACTAGAAGTAATTGAGTTTGATGCAATATTGATTTCGGTAGAGTAATGATAAGAATATGTATTAAGAAATGTGGAAGAAGAAGAGGAGTGAAAAACCAGAAAATCTGATATAAAATTCGCTGAAACTAACACCTATTTATAGAAGAACAACAGCCATATCCATTCGTGAAGAGTTATGACGAATAGACACTTCTTTTGAAGTTTAAATTTTGAACTCAACTGACACTATGTCGACATGGTCACCATGGGTATGACTGATGTGCACGTAAATGTGCATACTTTTACCACCATATTTATTCTATTAAAATTAAATAAATGATCATATTGGGTATTTTAACTTGTTTTAACCAAATTCATATTAATTCCAAATTTTCACATATTCATCTTCATATAAGGGCAAAATGGCCATTTGTGCGCGTATATTAATTTGAAAGAATTTAATTGGAAATTTCTATAATATTTTGTAGGAATTTAGCTTCTCATATTATTGGGTTCATGAAGAAACATGCATGCACAAAATGGATATAAAGGAATGAAGATGGAAATAATTCAAAGTGAAGATCATGGAGGACCCCACCTACCCACCTACCTTAATGTACAAATTAAAGGCTAATGAACATGCTTTTGGACTTAATAGCTTCATGTACATTTAAGTGGAGGATTATTAAAGCTAATGATAACTTGGAGCACACTTTCTCCAAGGGCATTTTGGGTACTCCCCAAAAATATGCATTACGGTTTCTAACTTGTATAAATACCCCTTATGTTTCATGTAGCCATCTCTCCTCTCTTCTCTTAGTCTCTTTTAGGCCTCTTTCTCTTTTAGTGGAGGATTATTAAAGCTCTCTTTCTCTTTTCATGGCTACTTAGCCATTTTTATTTTATGTAATTTTCTTTTCTTTTTATGCAATGTTAATTAGTGTTTCCTTTTACTTACATGTTCATTTCCTTTCATGCTAGTAGTGTAGATTTACTTTTATGCAAGTAGAATAGTTTTCTTTTCATTTGCTTTCATTTTTCTTTCTTTTTTGCTTTCATGTTGTTGCTACATTTGTTAATAAAATGACAAATATGAGAAGCTAAACCCCTTCAATTTAGGGGTAATGAAGCTCTCTAATTAATGTAGCTTCAACATTTTATTAATTCATGCTCTCTTTTTGTGCTTAATGATGATGATTGAAGTGGTTTTATTTGTTGTTTTTGCCTTGAATTTGATAGTCTATATTGTTTACACCAAATAGGCTATGCTTAAACAATCACTAACACAAATGCCTCTTCATCAATATATGATTGTGGCATAAGAAAGTGATTTGAAATTAAAATTTGATGGTCTATGTTTCTAATCAATAGTTAATAGGCCATACTTAAAATAGATTTCATTTTCATTTTCTTTGTCAAGTTTCATGAAAGTTAGTAAGTGTTTTAAGGGGTGTGTTATAGTTTGATGACTTATGTTGGCTAATTAATAGCTCAAATAGGTCATACTTGTGATAAACACATCAATTAAAATACTAATGACCATAAAAGAGAGATCATGATTTCATGTGTTGAACTACATGATCTAGAGAGTGGATTTATTCTCTAAATTGTCATTTAACTTTCATATTTGCATTTCTTTTCTTTTTGTTAGTTAGTTCATTTTCTCATTTTCTATCTTAAACACACTCTCGACTTTGGTATAATTTGATTGAGTAGGAAATTTAAAATCATCAATTCCCTGCGGATCGACTCGTATTCTCCACGTGCTACATTCGTACACCGTGCGCTTGCGGTTATTTTTAATTCAAATTCGTTCGACGGTTTTCTAAACCGATAGAATTTCCGTCGACGAACAATGACGACATCCCAAAGCATTTTTGATGATTTGATTTTCTTTGAAAATAACCTTTGTCTTTTATTAAAACTATTTTAAACTTTATAAATATACTTGACTATAGTTAAAATTCATAAGTAAATATAGAGAATAATATATATATATAGAATTTTGCTATAATTTTATATTTAAATCTAAGTATAAATATTTAAAAGTTAAATATATTATTTTAAAAGATAGTTTAAAATCAGGATTAATTTGACTTTGAAATTAAAGATGTTTTTAAGGCTAAAATTATTTAAAATCAGGATAGAGGTTTTTAAATCTTTTAAAAGTAAAGTTTTGAAATCATTTTGAAAACAAGATAATTTTGTAAAATCATTTAAATAAAAATTAGCGGATAAAAAACAATGTTCCGCTAGATTTTTCGTAGGTTCCATCCTACATAGGGTTCCATCCCTTTAACGGGCTCGGAGTGGATTTCATTCCACGAATAAATTGGATTTTAAGATGCCTGTGCTTTTCTAGGAATTTTAACAAAATTCCTAATAAAAATACTTATTCTTGAAGTCTTGAACTCTTAATAATCTTGATACTCATGAGTCTTCTATCTCGATATCTTGAATCTTTATTCTGTACAGTCTTCATTCTTGGTACCTGCATGATTAAATCCTGCATATACATATATATCTAAACTTATATTGTTAGTATTTATATTTTATAATCTATTCTAAGGTTGTTGTCATCAAAACCATCATCTCACGGACTAACAATTTATTGGTTTTGACTTGGTTGAGGCGGAAGTACACGGTAGAAAGGTACTATTGAAAGAGCGAAGCATGATTTCTGGGTATAGACTGTTTTAATGCCATATAACGTAATTTCTTTTTAACTAACCTGTCTATTTGTAAACATTTAATTGGTTTCCATAAACCTTTCAAATTCTTTCTTAAAATAAAATTACCGTATAATTTCGGATCTAAACAAAGATTAATTTAACAAACAAGCCCTTCCATTAAGCAAAACAATTGAATCATTTAAGTCCTCCTTCTAAAATAATTTAATTACCATAGTAAAATCACTTAGGAAAAATCTCCAAAAATCACAGATTTTCACTTTTAACATGTTACCTAACATATATAAATTTCAGATCCAAATTCTTCATATAATTTCTAAAATTAATTTATAAACCTAATTGTTCATATTTTCCTTTGAAAATTCATATTAAATTTTCCATAGCTTGGTAAATTATAAAAATTAAAACCCATCTCCAAAATAATGTTTTACATAATATATAAATTCCTCATGGCATACAATATAAACGATTTTAACCTTAAAACCATATGAAAAAGTTATCAAACTAACTTATTTGAATATAACATATCATAAAACCTTCATCCTTTCTCGGATTAACTCAATCTTCTATATCGCCTCTCTAATCAGATCTGTACCTAGGACTAATCTATCTCCGGTCTCCACCCAATATGCTGGTGATTTGCATGGCCTTCCATACAAAGCTTCAAAAGACATCATTCCTATACTAGTCTGATAACTATTGTTATAGGAAAACTCCACTAAGTGTAGGTAATCTTCCCAAAATCCACCAAAGTCTAATACACAAGCTCTCAACAAATCCTCGAGTACCTTATTGACTCTCTCCATCCATCCGAGCGTGATATATAGTACTCATCTTAAGCTTGGTACCTAATACATCCTGTTGACTCTTCCAGAATTCACTAGTAAACAAAGCATATCTATCACTGACTATACTACTAAGAATTACACGTAATCTAACTATGTTCTTCATGAACAACTTAGCTAATACCGGTGCCATCCTGGTTGACTTAACTGGAATGAAGTAGGCACTCTTGGTCAACCTGTCCACTATGACCCATATACCCTCATTTCGTCTATTCGACCTTGAAAACCCATCTATAAAATCCTTGGATATAGAATCCCATTTCCAAATTGGAATCTCTAAAGGCTGAAGCAACCCACTCGACTTTTAATATTCGCCCTTCACTTGTTGACAGTTTGCACACTGCCTAACACATAAGCTAACATCTCTCTTCATACCTTCCCAATAGAAGATCCTCTTCATATCTTGATATATCTTGGTCCCTCTAGGATGAATCATAAATTTGAATCAATGACATTCTACAAGAACTTCTTTTCTTAAGTCCTCAACATTCGAAACACACAACCGTCCTTTCTTTCTCAATCATCCTCTATGGCCAAGGCTAAAATCCTTTAGATCATCGATCTCTGATCCTACCTCAAGCCTTCTAATTCTCTCGGCTAACACTGGATCCTCTTTCTACTTAAAAGCAATCCTTTCGATCAACACTGGTCGAACTTCCAAAGAGGACAACATGGTGGTGCTCTGACTAGAACTAGCGGTTGATCTTAACCGCATACTACAAGTAGCCAAAACTTCTAAATCTTTCCATTCTTCCAACAAAGCTAACTCCAAATTCTGATGCCTTCTGTTAAGAGCATCCGCTACTTTATTTTCTTTTCCAGGAGTATACTCTATACCAAAATCAGAAGCAGCTAAAAACTCTAGCCACCTCTGCTGTCTCATATTCAACTTCTTCTAAGAGAATAAATACTTTAAGGACTTATGATCTGTGTATAGCTCAAATCTGTTCCCTAAGAGATAATGTCTCCACTTCAATGCGAAGATCACCGCAGCCAACTCCAAATCATGAGTAGGATATTTTACTTCATGTGGCCTAAGCTGTCGTGAAGCGTAGGCAATAACTTGACCCTTCTACATCAACACGGCTCCCAATCTAATCCCATATGCATCTGTATACACCACCAACCCTTGGTTTCCATCTGGAACTACTAATACATGTGCATTGGTCAACAAATGCTTTAACTTATGGAATGCTTCCTCACATTTATCGGACCAGATAAACTTCACATCCTTCCTGGTTAACTTAGTCAAAGGTGCTACTATCCGCGAGAAATCCTTGATGAATCTTCGATAATAGCCAGCAAGTCCAACAAAAATTCTAATCTCACTCACCATCTCTGGTCTCTTCTAATTATTAACAGCTTTGATCTTATTTGGATCGACCAACAAACCTTTCTCTGAAACCACGTGACTAAGAAACTTAACCTCTTTATTCTAGAAATGACACTTGGAAAACTTAGCGTTCAGCTGATGCTGCCTCGAAGTCTGAAGCATCAGTCTAAGATGATCCTCATGCTCTCTCATCCTTAGAGTATACTAAAATGTCATCTATAAACGCTAACACGAACCTATCCAAATACTCTCGGAAAACTTGGTTCATCAAATCCACGAAGAATGCAGGTGCATTCGTTAACCCGAATGACAATACTAACCACTTATATGAACCATACCTAGTTCGAAATGCCGTCAAAGGAATATTGTCCTCCGCCACTCTTAACTGATGGAAACTGTTACCCCGCCTTTTGGTCAAGGCCAGGATATCAACAAATTAGCCAAAAAGGATGGATATCAGTATTGGAGATCGATTGGAAACAAGGTTATGATCAATACAGTCAAAATTAGACCAAGCTCCAATCAAGGTGGGATCAATCGAGAATGATAAATAAGGCTCGGTGATGTTACATTCCAAATTTCAGGTCAATCGGAGTTCATACGCTCAAGTTATGGATGGATCAATATTGGTGAATAATGATTTCGAATCGATACTTTCGTATTGATCATTGTGGCATTGGTTTGGATCGATCGACATTTGTGATAACCCGCATATTTTACGATTGTGTATTTAAATATTTTATTTAAATATAGCATCGTTAGTCGGTTTATAGTCCGAAATGCTACTTTTTGCAAACAGTCAAATTAGGACTCGAGACCACTTCCATTGAGTTCAAAATGGTGTTTGCGACCTTTTTGAGTATAAACTTCGATATGTTCGGAGCTAGCTAAAAATTTGACCTTTGCACTTTGGGCTTTGGGTTTGGGTTAGCCAAAACTATTAACTCTATCTCCACCCCCACTTCTCTTCATTCATTTTCATTTCCTTAAACCTTCAAGCTTTAGATAAAAATGGAGGAAGAGAAAAAGAATTAGAATTCCTAAGCCCTAGTTCCATTGTAAATCCAAGCTCTAACTCCAAATTCAAAGAGAAGCTATTGGTAAGCATCCTCTTCTTCTTCTCCAACTCATTCTACCTTCAATTTCAGAAATTCCTAAACCTAACTTAGGAAATGTTCTTCTTTTGAGCTTAGATTCAAGCTCCTTGGGTTGTGCTGAAGAGTGGTTGATCCTCCTTTACTTCCATGCTTCTTCTTCCATGTTTTTGTGTAAAAAGGTGAGATTTTTATCTCACATCTATGTCTATAACCTTCATTTGTTGTTAGGTATGAATTCCTAACTTCTATTTCATGTCCATTTGTCTTGGATTGAATAGGTTTTATGAGTATTCCAATTTTTGGTGTTTGAAGTCAAATCTTTAAAAATCATAGCTTTGATGTTTGATCATGCTTTTAGTGGTGTATAGAAGAGCCTATAGGGCCGGGTCGACGATTGACATAAACCCTTAGCGCCCGCTGCTTGTCCGATTGCAATTTTGGAGGAGTTGCTCTTCATTTGATAGGCTGAAAAACAGCCCCAGTGCCAGTCAGTCGACTGACCTTTGCAGTCAGTTGACTGGCTGTAGCGAATGAATGTTCCTGCGCTGTCCATAGAGGCTGGAGGTCTCTGTTTCCTGCAATCAGTCGACTGGCCTATGTAATCAGTCGACCGACCTGCTTGCTTTTGCCTATTCAGCCTATTTTGCTTGAAATTCCAATTTTTATCGATTCGTGGTTTTTCGATTTGTTGCTATCACTTATCATCGACCTTGATGACTTCTATTTTGGAATTTTTGGGTATATCCATTTTGATGGGTTTGGAATCGATTTCTTTGGATTTAATTCACGTCTTTGAACGTGAAATTTTGGTGATTGATTGTTCTTATAATCATCTTTATGGTTTGTCACTTTAAAACGCAAAGGTTTCTATATTAATAGTAAATATTCAAACTCTTTCTCAAAGATGATTTCAACTCTATTTTTAATACAAAGTCCTTTATAAAACCATTTTCCAATCTATTAGCATATACAAACCTTTACCTCATTCATTCAAGAAATCCAATTAAACGACTTTGCAAAACAAGTGGTATGAAATGCTTGCGTTCACTTTGTCTGTTAATTCTTAGACTCGTTCGATTGAAACTCTTGTGACAACTTTCGAGTGGAGATTTACAATTTGTTCGTAAACACTTAAGTTAAGCAAGTGGTTATGGGACATGAAGCTAAACTCATCTATTTACTATCTTAGTGTAATTGACACTTCTTGATGATTATTGATGATCATTTTTTGTGATTTAGACTAGCGATATGTTATGTCTCTTTGTCCACGTAGGGGACGGTACCTCGTTTTATTAAGTTTCGTCTTATTTCTTTTTTAGGCTAATGACCTATGTATTCTTTGGAGTTTCGACTCAATTTTTATGGGCTAGCGACCCATGTCCTTTTACGAAGTTCGGTTCAACGGGCGTACCATTGTACTACGTTGTTGTTCCGGCTTATCAGGTTCATCGGGCGTCCATTGTACTATGTTGTTGTTCCGTCTTATCAGGTTCATCGGGCGTATCGTTGTACTATGTTGTTGTTCCGGCTTATCGGGTTCATCGGGTGTACCGTTGTACTATGTTGATGTTTCAAATTATTCGAGTTTCAGGTTCCTCGGGCGTACCGAAATTGTACTACGTCGTTGCACCGGCTCTATGGTTAGCGACCATAGGATAGCATCCCGTTTGTGATACACGTGTTGGTGAGTTATCATGCTCTCGTTTTGTGATAGGCCTCCCCCTTTTTGTGATTTTTGGATTTCTAATTGATGATTTCTAGAATTTGTGGTTCTCCAGTTTTATGATTGGCATCGATATGATGTCAATATATTTGGTTTGGTGAATAAAATAGAGAATATGATATTCTTTTTGAATCTATGAGAACATTCTTGTGATATTGATTAATCTCTGATTGATTTTCAATTGCATAACTTATCACGGTATGACATTATTGTTATCATACGTATTTGTCATATCTCTTATTCTACCTCATTTTTATTTGATAATTATAGCTAGACTGATCCGTTTATTATTTTCTTATTAAATAATACTCGGGTCAGACCGAGATGTTACAGGTGCTTCTGCTTGACTCCTCATCCGGGGGTTATTATCTGACTTTTGGCTAACTACTTTAAATTAGTAGTTTTTGTTTTATACATTCGAGATAGAGACTCCTTGATGTATACATATTCATTTGTCTAGCACTTGTATTTATTCTTTTGCTATATTGTGGATCTTGTTTGACCACTACTCTGATATACATTTCTATGTGTTATATTCATATCTATTTCCGCCTTTGTGATATGGATATCTGTGACTGATTTGTGTTATGTTTATTTCTATATTTGTTTTCGAAGACCACATAGCCACTGTGTAGTAGCTTTAAGTTTGTACGGCATGTCAGATATCCTCTTGAAATGAAATGCATGTTATTCTATCTAACATATCGGTGCTCGCACAAAGCAATTACATGTATGGTCGCTCCTCAACAGCCTTATTCTTCATGCTAGTTGACGGCACTACTCCGTAGTGTCCTTGGCTAGCGTGAGTATAGAGGTGGGGCGTCACAGCATGGTATCGAAGCCAAACTTCGGAACAATGTAGAATAATTTAACAAGGATCATCGTCCTAAGTCCTTCTTAGGAGTCATGCCTTAGGATTAATCCGAGTTTTAGGACCCGTTCTATCCTATTTTGTTTTATGATGCCTTGTTTTATCAATCATTATTGTTTGATATTAATTATGAGATTTACCTTTTTCTTCTTCTTTCTTTCTTTCTTAAAGAAGAGAAATGGTTAGATCTAACCGACCCAGTGCCGGTTAATCAAGTGCTACTTCTCAAGATGGAGTATTCATGTCTGCCCAGCAGCTTTTAGACCTTGTAAAGAATGCTCAAGCTGTCGGACCCACTCCAGAGCCTACTCATCCTAGATCCGGTTTTGCACGCTTGTGTAGAGACTATACCGATTTGGGTGGAAGTCCATTCAAGGGATCCGAGAACGTTATAGAAATTCAAGCTTGGCTCAAACCGTGTGATCGCATCTTTTCTTTCATGAATCTTGTTGATTTACATCGGGTCCAAGTGACTTCTAGCATGCTCCAAGAAAGAGCATTAGATTGGTATGAACTCTTGACTTCAGAGATTATCGAAGCGGATCTTACTTGGGATGAATTCCGAGAAAGATTTGAATCAAAGTTTGTGCCGGAGGCTGAAAAAGTAACTTTGGTCGGGCGTTTTATTGACCTTGTTCAAGGTGAATCTTCCGTGACAGAGTATTTCGCGTCTTTTGAATCTCTCTCTAAGTATGAGGTCGAGTACATTAATACCCCATTGAAGAAAAATCAGAAGTTCGTCTATGGGTTGAATACGAATCTCAAGAAGCCATTACTTCTGAAACTAGAAGTTTCATTTTATCAGCTTATTGATATCGCTCTTCGACTTGAAGAGGCGAATGAGAGTGATATTGAAGTTGTGTGTACCAAACAGAACTTCAACAATAGAATGAGGAGGCCTATTAAATTCAAAGGCCCCAACCCAACTAGAAAGGGAAGCAAGAAACTCTGGTAGCAAAGACTCCTACATCTAATCGGGGACAATGCTGCAACTGTGGTTCCACGGACCATTATGCTAATAGGTGTCCGAAACCTCTCTTTTGTCGTTATTGCAAAAGTTTAGGTCATCTTTTATCTTCATGCCCCAAACTTCCAAGCAAGAGAGAGGGAAAGCTAAATGCGCCTAGTAACACTTCTCGTGATCAAGGTATTTCTCATTCAACCCTTGATGACATTTTTTGTGATTATCCTATTCGAGTTCTTGTTGATATGTGTTCATCTCCTTATTTTTATATCAAAAGAACTTGTTGATTTCTTTTCTTTAAATATTTTGGGCTTGGTGCCTTCGCTGAGAATTGCTATCCGGATAGTGGATCTGCAACGCTCAGTTTGCTTTGAAAAGATGTGAAGATTATTTTATGAGATTATTCTTTCCGTTCCTATTTGCATGTTATGCGTTACTTAAACTTCGGAATTGATTTTTGAAAAAAAGACTGGCTTAATCATTATGAAGCCATATCCTATGTCCCGAGTGGACTATTCATCTTCGACATTCTCAATCTGTTAAGCAGATTTCTATTTTTTTTCTTTGTGATTTTGATTCCAATTTGATGGCATCATTTTATTCTTTAAGCCCACTTGTTGAGAAAAGTGTTACTTCTCTCATTCAAGTAGTTTGAGAATTTTCCGGTATTTTTAAGCTTGTCTTAGGATTATCACATAAGTAAATCTATTGAGTGGTGCTAAGGTCTTTTCAGTTCAACTTTGCCACCAGTTTTCATTAGCTATGAGTTGCGGACGATAGCATTCCACTAACCGCATTCCGCACTCATTATGATTCTTATGAATTAATTATTACGTCATTCAGTTTGTCCAGCTTATTTCCTCCATTTTATGAGTCGAGTATTCTACGAATATCTCGATGACTCCATTCTTGTATTTATTGATTTTGGATGAAAACAACAATTTAAAATTTTGCAAATCTTTTTCATAAGATTTATTTATAAGTATGATTGGATTTTTGTTCTTGAAACGAACAAAGAATATTCGTATAGTTTTTAAGAGACATATTTATCATATAGAAGATGATTTTGTGATTGTATTGCTGATTGAGTGCTTTAAGAATTCTGGTCGATGCGCTTGATCAACGTTATCGATAGGGATTTCCTAAATGCTTTGATGAGACAGTCAGACACAATAAATTGACTTGTAAAATGTAAATTTTTCTAGAAAAAAAACGATTACATAAAGTTAATTATAATTTTGGAAGTTTTAGCTTTTAGGAAAAGATGATCATTTAAAAGAACTCTTTTCCAATACTCTTATTCTTGTTATTCCCGAAGGGAACCAAGACTATATTGTTTATACCAATGCTAGCCGTGTTGGTTTGGGTGCCGTTCTCATGCAAAAAGGGAACATGCTATCACTTATGCTTTTAAAAATTAAAGCCTATCGCGACTAGGTATTCCACTCATGGTCTAGTGCTCGTGGCTATTGTTTTCGCTTTTAGAATTTGGCATCATTATCTTTTGGGGGAGAAATTTGTTCTCCACCTCGATCATAAATCTTTGAAGTATTTATTCTCTCAAAAAGGAATTTAATTTGCATCAACAACGTTGGCTCGAGTTCCTTACATCTTATGATCTTGATATTCTTCGTATACTCCCGGAAAGAGGAATCGTGTTGCCAATGCCCTTAGTCGTAAGCAACAAGTGGTTGTTTCTTTGATGATGTCCGAATGGAATGATCTTTTTATCAAGTTCATCGGACGTTTCGATGTACCTCATTTTATTGAGCTTCATCTCATTTCTTTTATGGACTAGCACCCGATGTTCTTTTATGATTTTCGGTTCATTTGACGTACCGTTTGTACTGCGTCGATGTTACAAATTGTATAATTTTCTATTCATCGGATGTACCGTTATTGTACTACAACGATGTCCCAGCTTTTTGGTTCATTGGACGTACCGTTGTACTACGTCGGTGTTTCGAATTATTTGAACTTTGGCTCATTGGACGTACCATTTTACTGCGTCGGTTTTCCGCATTATTCGAGCTTTGGTTCATTTGGCGTACCGTTATTGTACTATGCCATTGTTCCAAATTAATCGAGTTTCTAGTTTCTCGGGCGTACCGTTATTGTACTACGTCGTTGCACCGGCTCAATTTTTCTGCTATTCATGACGTTTTTCATGTCTTTCGATTACGAAAATGCCTTAGGGATTTCGATTTTTATTTTTGGGCCCGGTGTTGTTGAAGAAATTGAAGTTTTGCCTAATTTGACTTATGAGCAACACCCTATTCGCATCATTGCTTCGAACGTTGAACGCCTTCGAAATGAAGATTTCCCTTTTGTGAAATTTCAATGATTCTCAAATCCTAAGGATTGCTCTTGGAAATCCAGAGAATTCATCGAGCAGACACGTTCGGACTTACTCTTTCGTGCTCTTTATGGTGAACTTCTTATTTCAAATTTTCTTTTGTGTTGATATGCTTTTATGGTTGTTACTCTTTATTTTTCTTCTTAAATATTGCGAGGACGCAATTCCTTTAAGGAGGGGAGTCTGTGACAACCCGCATATTTTACGATTGTGTATTTAAATATTTTATTTAAATATAGCATCATTAGTCGGTTTATAGTCTGAAATGCTACTTTTTGCAAACAGACAAATTAGGACTCGAGACCACTTCCATTGAGTTCAAAATGGTGTTTGCGACCTTTTTTAGTATAAACTTCGATATGTTTAGAGCTAGCTAAAAATTTAACCTTTGCACTTTGGGTTTGGGTTAGCTTAAACTATTAACTCTAGCTGCACCCCCACTTCTCTTCATTCACTTTCATTTCCTTAAACCTTCAAGCTTTAGATAAAAATGGGGGAAGAGAAAAAGAATTAGAATTCCTAAGCCCTAGTTCCATTGCAAATCCAAGCTCTAACTCCAAATTCAAAGAGAAGCTATTGGTAAGCATCCTCTTCTTCTTCTCCAACTCATTCTACCTTCAATTTCAGAAATTCCTAAACCTAATTTAGGAAATGTTCTTCTTTTGAGCTTAGATTCAAGCTCCTTGGGTTGTGTTGGAGAGTGGTTGATCCTCCTTTACTTACATGCTTCTTCTTCCATGTTTTTGTGTAAAAAGGTGAGATTTTTATCTCACATTTATGTCTATAACCTTCATTTGTAATCAGTCGACTGACCTGCTTGTTTTTGCCTATTCAGTCTATTTTGCTTGAATTTCCAATTTTTATCGATTCGTGGTTTTTCGATTTGTTGCTATCATTTATCATCGACCTTGATGACTTCTACTTTGGAATTTTTGGGTATATCCATTTTGATGGGTTTGGAATCGATTTCTTTGGATTTAATTCACGTCTGTGAACGTGAAATTTTGGTGATTGATTGTTCTTACAATCATCTTTATGGTTTGTCACTTTAAAACGCAAAGGTTTCTATACTACTAGTAAATATTCAAACTCTTTCTCAAAGATGATTTCAACTCTATTTTTAATACAAAGTCCTTTATAAAACCATTTTCCAATCTATTAGTATATACAAACCTTTACCTCATTCATTTGAGAAATCCAATTAAACGACTTTGCAAAACAAGTGGTATGAAATGCTTGCGTTTACTTTGTCTGTTAATTCTTAGACTCGTTCGATTGAAACTCTTGTGACAACTTTCGAGTGGAGATTTACAATTTGTTCGTAAATACTTAAGTTAAGCAAGTGGTTATGGGACATGAAGCTAAACTCATCTATTTACTAGCTTAGTGTAATTGGCACTTCTTGATGATTATTGATGATCATTTTTTGTGATTTAGACTAGCGATATGCTATGTCTCTTTGTCCACGTAGGGGACGGTACCTTGTTTTATTGAGTTTCGTCTCATTTCTTTTATAGGCTAACGACCTATGTATTCTTTGGAGTTTCGACTCAATTTTTATGGGCTAGCAGCCCATGTCCTTTTATGGAGTTCGGTTCATCGGGTGTACCATTGTACTACGTTTTTGTTCCGGCTTATCAGGTTCATCGGGCGTACCATTGTACTACGTTGTTGTTCCGGCTTATTAGGTTCATTGGGCATACCGTTGTACTACGTTTTTGTTCCGGCTTATCAGGTTCATCGGGCGTACCGTTGTACTATGTTGTTGTTTCGAATTATTCGAGTTTCAGGTTTAAAGTGGACGTAGGTCAGAGATAGCAGAACCAATATAAATTTCTTGTGCTCCTTACTTCCTTGCTCATTTTACATTTGCTATTTCTTCACTTTTACTCTCTATATTATTTGGATCTATGATCTATGACTAGATATTGAGACTTTGTCTGAAACACTGGTGCTTCCACTACTTTTGGGGTTTGTGACCGTTTTTGGCACAAACACTTTGGTGCTTTCATTGAGAATACTAGCACCCGCTATATTGGATTTGGAGTTCAAATTTGGAAGGTTAAAGGATCGGATCTAGGAGGAACCATGGTTAGGCAATCAATTAGAAGGACATTACTAGAAAGGAGCCATCAAGAGGGAAGTCAAGAGGCTTCCGTCGAAGCTGGAGCAGATCAGACATTCATCAACTTCACAAGGGATGAGATGCACACTATGTTGGATTCTATGTAGGAGCGGCTGCTGAAAAGGCAAGAGGAGATGACGTAGAATCTTCTCAGACAGTTCGGACAGGCTGGAGCAGCAAGTGCTACAAGAGGTGGGATCCACTGAGATGGATCAAAAGGACTCAATAGGCAATCAGATGAAGTGGTTCAATGTGTGGCAGCACCCAATCAGCAAACATCTATCAATTTGAACAGACCTAGACTCGAGGGAACACCACCGTGTAATGCTGGACCAATTCATGGAGGAATACCAGGTGACGTTGCACAACATGGTGCTGGTAGGAATACAGGAGTGCATGACGAGGAGTATGTACCAGAATTCCCTCGAGCACTTGGAGGAGGCAGTTAAGAAATGATGATGGGAGAAAACCTTTGATGGACAATGCAGGATTAGTAGAAATTATCAGGCGAATCATACGCGAAGGTTTGATAAACAAAGATATGGAAGGAGTAAACAGGAGTCTATTTAACCATAACATTATGGTGGCTAGGAATTTGCTAGAATTCAAGCTGCCTACTTTGAAAGCATACAACAGTAAGACGGATCCTACCAATCATTGATGAGGTATACAAGACACATGGAAGTGCTGGGGGCATAGGAGGAGGTTATGGCCCGATGTTTCCCCCAGTGCTTGACGGATATAGTTGCTATGTGGTTCAGGCAGTTGGAAAATGGTTCTTTCAGGACATGGACAAAATTGTTGGACAAGTTTCTAAAGCAGTTTCGGGTTCACATCAAAAGGCCGAAGAATGTGGTGTCATTGACATCGGTCAAGCAGAGCATAAGAGAGTCGCTCAGGGCTTTCCTAACCCAGTTTAATGCGGCGGTTGCTTCGGTGGATTGGTCGAATCCATCAATGGTTTTGATGGCAGCCGTGTCAGGAGTCAGGGACAACTCGGATTTTAAGATATCATTTATGCGGAATCCACCAATGGATCTTGGGGAATTCTTTCATGAGGCCGAAAGGTTCCTTCGGTAGGAGGATGCAATCTTGGATATGAAGCTAAAGGAGGTGAACGTGGTTGAGGATGGAGGACTATCCAGTGAGAGCTCGACTAAGGATAAGGATAAAGGGAAGAGGAAGTTGGATGACGATTCTGGTAGGGTAAGGAAGCGGTGGGGAGAACCGAAATTCTCTATTTACATAGGGCTGAATGAGACATTGGAATGGATATACATGGAAACTTGGGATCGCCTTCCTTACTGAAGGCCAGCAAGGAGGGAACTCTCAAAACACGAGAGGGCATCGAGAAGGAACTATCTCTTTCATGACTTGGATGGGCATGATACTAACAGCTGTAGGCATCTAAAGGATATAATCAAGGAGCACGTAAGGAGGGTCAATTGCAGTAGTATGTCGGGACCCGAAATGCGGTAGTGGAACAGGAGAAGGCACCGTCTACCTCTAACAATAATGGCGTGAGGACCAGTAATGATGGTCCGTTGGTCATCGACTAATCGGGGTGGTATGAAATAAGTAGCAAACTCTAGGCAGACGGCTAAGTCACTTACTCATATACGGGGATGGAGATATCCACTAGGCATGCTCCGAGATGATGATAAAGCATAGTGCTCAAGTTTTCGAAATCTGCCTTTTCTTTCTGGTTTGGACATTTTCTTTTTCTAATTTGGTTTTGGGGTTTGGTTTGAACTCTTGGTTTTGTTGACTTTTTGGTTTGGATTTTTGGTTTAGATGCTTGTCTTTTGGTTTGGATCATGGTTTGGATTTTTGATATGGATATTTGGTTTTCTAATTTGGTCTGGATTTTGGATTGAATTTTAATTGGATTTTTATCAGTTTTTTGGTAAAAGGTCGTCGGGTACGTATTATGCCTGGCAAGGAGTAAGTCGCTTCGTCCGAACGTGGCGAATCGACTTATTCAGGTCATCGAGTATGGACTATGCTCGACAAGGGTCCGGAGGGACCAGGATTCGGCTTAGAACTTAAGCCACAACATTACTCAACGTTCAGGGACACTGAACCAAGATCACCGTCAATCTAGGACTTATGCCCAGGCATTGCTTAATACAGGTCGATGAGTGTGGATTACACTTGGAAAGTGCCCAGAAAGGTTATGGGTTCAGACATTGGCTATGAACAGCTAAGGATCTGGCTAAGGGCCCGGAGTGGTCTCGGATTTGGATATCGACCCGGAGAGGTCATGGATTTGGTTATGGGTTGCTGGATATGTATGGATTAGAACTAGATTGTCGGGTTCCAATGGATATGGAATTGGCTAAGGATTTGGTTACTGGATTTGGAATTAGACGTCGACTCAGAGCAGTCGTGGATTTGGATAAGGATATGGCTATGGCACTTGGATAAAATGGCTTGGTAATGGATTGGATTATGGATCAGATGATATGGCAATGGATGCAATATGGACTTTGAATGTCGGATTTAAAGCTATTCAAAACATGCCTTCCTACCACAAGGCATGTTTTGGGGGGAAACTGTTGCCCCGTCTTTTGGTCAAGGCTGGGATATCAACAAATTGGCTAAAAAGGATGGATATCTGGATTGGAGATCGATTGGAAACAAAGCTATGATCGATATCGTCAAAATTAGACCAAGCTCCAATCAAGTTGGGATCGATCAGGATAAACAAGGCTCGGTGAGGCTACATTCCAAAGTTCAAGTCAATTGGAGTTCATACGCTCAAGTTATTGATGGGTCAATATTAGTGAAGAACAATTTCGTATCGATACTTTCGTATCGATCATTATGGCGTTTGGTTTAGATCGATATTCATATCGATACATCTCGTATCGATCATGCAGCTCCACATGATGGGTACAAGTTGATGGATGTGGATTGTTGTTTTCGTATCGATACATACATATCGATTGGATGGATACTTCAAAGCATATCAATACACTTCGTATCGATCGAAGCTAGGATCGATATGAGGAATAAAGCAACTAATGGATATGAAAGCGCATGCTTCACCAGAGCGCATCGGATTAATATGAAGAAAGGAACAGAGGATGGATACGAAAAGCAACAGGCATTCAGGAGTCACTTCATATCGATCACGTTCCTATGGATCGATAAGAAGAAACCGGTCAAGGGTTGGAGCAAATAGCATGTATCAACGTGCAAGACTCGGATGGATGGTGGCATGATGGATACAAGCTGATGGATGCAAATCCATCGACACGAAGGCTCCAATTTCACTAGCAAATTCAATCTTGGATCGATCATGTCTCTCAAACCATAAGTCCAAATGTCATGAAATTTTCATAAAATCTTTCATATCAACTCAAGAGCCTCCACGATCAATCGTAGCTCAATTGGAGCCATTATTGATCGACATGAAGTCAACATGGATCGATCTGGGATCGATCCCAAATGACTCCAGATCGATTGTGTAGGCCCACCTACGCATGAGAAAGGGTATTCCAAGATTCAAGGCAGATATTTCCAGCTTCATACATATAAATAGCAACTCCATGGAAACTAAAAAGGGGATCTTCTTCTTCTCTTTTGGTAAAAATTTTCCATGTTGGTTATTGATATTCAAAGGATTGTAATTTTAATCACAATACAAAGGAAATAAAAGGATCAATTCAAAGTGGACGTAGGCTGGAGATAGCCAAACCACTATAAATTTCTTGTGTCCCTTACTTTCTTGCTCATTTTACATTGCCATTTCTTCACTTTTAGTCTCTACATTATCTGGATCTGTGATCTGTGACTGGATATTGAGACTTTGTATGTAAAGACGGGTGCTTTCACTACTTTTGGGGTTTGTGACCATTTTTGGCGCAAACAAAAACCTGTTGCCAAATCCAACTAGGAAAACACTCTGGCTCCACATAACTGATCAAATAAATCGTCTATTCTCAGTAAAGGATACTTATTTTTAATCATCTTCTCGTTCAACTTACGATAGTCGAGACACATCCTTAACGACCCATCTAGTTTCCACACGAACACCGCGGCCGCTTCCCAAGGCGAACTGCTTGGTCTAATAAAATTCCTTCCTTCCAGATCCACTAGCTGCACCTTCAGTTCCTTCATCTTGGTCGGTGTCATCCTGCTAGGTGGTCTACTTACAGGTTCAGCTCCTGGCATAAGATCTATTCGAAACTCAACAAATCGTTTCGATGATAGTCCTATAACTGGCTCAAAAACATCTACAAACTCTCTTGCTACTCAAACCTGACTTAACTCTTCTCATACTTCCATAGCGCTTAACAAAGCACAAATGCACTGGTCAGAATTCTCCACTGAGAATTTGATTCGGTTATGACTATCAGGACGTCTTAGTGATATCTCCATATCCTGGCAAAATATCCTAGCCTCATACTTACCCAACCTATCCATACCATAAATGATATCGAAATCTATGAAAGCGAAAACATACAGACTGCATGCAAACTTATGGCCTAACAAGTCAAGTTCTAACTAATCACATCTCATCCACAAAGTTGCACACCCTCCTATCGGATTCGCAACCCTTAAGCAAGTAACAATGTATTTGGGTTCTAAGCATAACTTATCTATAGAACACCGAGATATAAATGAATGTGATGCACCGGTATCAAATAGTAACCTAACTGGTATACTCTAAATCAAAAGCGTACATTCCATCATAGTCTTCCCCTTTTCAACTGCAGTTGGCCTAGCAGATGATGGTCCAATAGTAAAGACCTTTCTCCTGTCCACCCTGACTAGCTCTGGACACTGGTTCTTATAATGCTCAACTGGTCACATTTGAAGCATTTCAAACCCTTCTTTTCTGCCGCCTTCTTCCCCTTGCTTGACCAGCACTCGTGAGCATAATGACCATTCTTGTCACACTTGAAACAGACTATATCAGCTTTTGCCTTCTTGGCAGCCTCCCTTTTCCGGGATCCATTCTTCTTAAAGAACTTCCTCTTCTTTCCCCGAGAACCTTGGGTTTCAACTAGCTTCCCGCTAGAGAAAATAGCAAACATCTCCTTATGTCGGATTGCCATCTCCACAACTACATTACAAGGATCACGAAGATGTGGCAGGGTTGCCCTAGCAATTTATGGCCTCAATCCCCTAATGAACCTTTTATTCCTTCTGATGATGGTATCTATGTAGCATACCCATATCGGAGCAGCTCGTCAAACTTAGTGGCGTACTCAATTACCGACATCTCTCCCTTCACCAAATCCATAAAATTTCTCAACAACGCTGACTTAGCAACTTTAGACAAAAACCTCTATTCACATCTCCTTCGGAATTCTGTCCAAGTCAACTCTTCCTCAGAAACTCCAGTAGTAACACTATTCCACTAATAGAGTGCTGCCCCTTGCAACTGCCTAGAGGCCAACCTCTTCTACTGCTCATCATCCAAACCTAAATCGATGAAGATTCTCTCACAATGCAACAGCTGATTCTCAACTTCTATAGCATCCACCATTCCCATAAATGGCTTTCCACCAAGATTTGTGTAGTCTCTGCTTAACTTAGCAAAGTTATTCCTAACTTGAGACACATGATTAGCTCCTCTAAAATTCCCAGCAACTCCAGCAGAGGCCCCTACTTGCATCAGATTGATGAAGAACTGATACATCATCCCCATATCTACTGGTGGATTTCCAACACCCACATTGTCATCAACATTTTGGTTAGCATTAGCCTATCGACTTAGGTTCCTCTTGGTGGGTCGAGCATTTCCGCTGGTTGTGGTGCTTCCTCCACCAAGATTTCCTCTTTTGTTTCCTTCCTACATATTTTCTTTCTCGTAAATCTGCATACGAGCCTTAGTAAGATGCAGAAAAATGATCTAAGAGAGGTGAATACGTACTTATATATACATACATCTCAAATACAAGTACGTTACTATAGCGTTATCCCAAAACCGGATCTTATTTTCCGATTCATTGGATTATATTTTCAAAAATCGTTTAGTTTTTAAGTTTCTTTTAAGTATTCATAAACCTATGCTCTGATACCAACTATAACATCCCCCACATAACAACTACGGATGCTGGAGTCATCCATAGTTATTAATCCTCGGCGACCAAATAAGGTAATATTAGATACATTGATATAATAGAAAGACATGGATATGGAAAAAAATTAAAATCATTAAACAACTTTCACTTTCCATTTCAAAACATTTCAAATTCATTACATAATCCCAGATTCAAGAACCACGCTTAGAGAAAATATAATTATTACAACATACGCCAAGAGTGACATATGAAGATGCCCCCTTAGATGATCAGAGTATATAAACCTAGGCAATTAAAAAACTTTGCATTTACAACAAAACACATGGGAATCAAAATAGAAAAGAAATCCTAATTGCTATCTTTCCTCCTACACGTCTCCGGAAGCTTATTTGTCTAAGGAGTACCTGAAGACCTCAACTCTCAAACTACTCAAAACCAATTTAGCACCCGAGAGTTTAATAGGAAAACATAAAATTTGAGTCAGACATAAAGCCTGGTATGAATAATAACCCACCAACTCAAACCATTTAGATATCTAGTGAGACCACGCCGGAATGGGTTTTCCCCTCACTAGTATCTTATCCAAAAATTTATAAAAACCATATAATGTGCTCCTGCATCCACAATGGTTAAAACATAACAATTCAAAATATTTTGATGATACACAAACAAGTAAATCAATTCTGGATTACCCATCGACATTCATTTTGACTATCTGTCTCAGTTGTAGTTTCTAGGGTTACTATTAACCTATTAGTTTTCATGGGCTTACTAATAACATGTTTAATGCTTATGGACTCTCTGTCCGGTTTTATAGTTTTCATGGGATCACCAAGAACCTATTGGCCCATGCCAATAACTTCGTTATTTATGGGTTCTCCTTGAACCTATTGGTATCTCCAATAACTTCCCTCATATCTTAGTCTTCATGGGTTGACTAGGAACCTGTTGACTTCTATTAGTACTTATTTCAGATATAGTTTTCATGGGTTCACTACAAATCTATTAGCCTATGGCAATAAATCTTTCTAAACATAGTTTTCATGGGTTTACTATGAACCTATTGGCCCTTGCCAATAACTTATTCTAAGAATAGTTTTCATGGGTTTACTATGAACCTGTCTATCTGACAACTTATTCAATTAGAATTTAGGCATCCAACATTCTGGTCTATCTGACCTCCTGGATGCAATTCTACTCATTCTGGAGTTAACTCAATTTATATTCACTACTTGGTCAACCTAGCTAGTTATTCTGCCCTTTTCCCCAAAATACGGTTATGGGTCCATTTTACAGTGAATATGTATATGAGAAGAAGCAAACATAATAACATAATAACACTAACACATGTGGTTTAATATCCTTGAAATCATTTTCATATAAAATATGGTTAATCCCTTTAACCTATAATTTTATCAAGGAAATCTTCTTTAAAAACTCCATATTTAAAAGCCATTTTAAATCTCTTTTATTATGCCACGATTTTTCTTCTAAAAATGAGACTGGGTTCATTATTTTGAAAACTAAGGCTTTAAAAACCTTTAACTTTAACTTTCGAAACCATTGGATAACCTCCTTTGAAAGCATTTAAATCTTCTTTTCAAAACACTAGCCTATGCCTTTCAAACACTTTAAATCAACTCTTTCGAAAACCTCAAAACATACCTTTCCAAAGTAGTAAAGCGTTACCTATTAACTCTTAGAAGCACAATGTGAAACCATCGAAAGTGCCCCTTTTGAAACCGTTTGAAAGTATCCCTTTCAAAATCATTGGGTTTTATTCTAAAAGTATCTTTTGGGTCAAGTGAACATAAACGAAAGCACCGCTTTCAAAACCATTAACCTTTAAGTAAAAATATTTGGGGAAAAACTGATGGCATCGAAACCATACTTTCGAAAGCTAAAATCATTTAAGTAAAACAATTGAAGGTTAGCTTCGAAACCCCTTTCGACGCCATTGCCTTTGAAACCATTAAACCCTTTCGAAAGCTTTAGGAAGTGGCTTACTTCACTTATAAAACAAAAGCTACCTTTTGATCTAGTTCATGACTTCAATCCATTTGAAAGGCATAAGTTCGGCAGTAGGGTTTCAACTGGGTTGAAACTACCCTTGCGAATGCTTTGATTTAAAAACAAGGCAACCCATTCGAAAGCTATCTATTCGAAACAAAAAGGCGACAACATTTTCATTTGCTATTTAAATGACCCTTTCGAAAGCATTGGTTTTAACTCCTTCGAAAGTATTCATTAAAAACAAGGCAAGCGCTTTTCTTTAGTTAATAAAATAGAGACCTTCGAAAGCTAATTAGGTTCGACCCCTTCGGAAGCATGGTTTCGACACTACACTTGCACTTTTTCTTCCAATCTACTACATGCCATCATACTGATACCTTGTGTGTTGATTTCGACTTAATGGGTTTCGACTTGCTTGAGCCGGAAGTACCGGGTCGAAAGGAACTACTGAAAGAGACGAGACATAATTTCTGGGTAAAGACTGTTTTAATGCCTTTTAAAGTAATTTTTTTAACTAACCTGCCTATTTGTAAACATTTAATCGATTGCCATAAACTTTTCAAATTCTTTCTTAAAATAAAACAACCGAATAATTCTAGATCTAAACAAAGATTAATTTAACAAATAAGCCCTTCCATTAAGCAAAACAACTAAATCATTTAAGTACTCCTTCTAAAATATTTTACTTTTCATTGTAAATCACTTAGGAAAAATCCCTAAAAATCATAGAAATCCACTTTTAATATGTTATTTAACATATATAAATTTTCGGACCCAAACTCTTCATATAATTTTTGAAATTAATTTATAAACCCAATTGTTCATATTTTCCTTTGAAAATTCATAATAAAATTTTCCATAGCTTGGTAAATTATAAAAATTAAAAACCATCTCGAAAATAATGTTTTACATAATATACAAACTCCTCATAGCATTTGCAATATAATATACATGATTTTAACCTTAAAATCATGTGAAACAATTATCAAATAAACTTGTTTGAATATAACATATCATAAAATCCAAGCATATAATCATAAAAAATCATCATAATGGATTTAAACTTAAACCCAAAAATCAGATGATCATAAAACAAAAATGCAGATGGTTTTGATTATTATTCACTTTGATTAGGATAAGAAATTTGAGATTTGGTTTAGATTAATCTTCCTTGCTTGATTCCTTAGCTTTAGATGGAATTTTCCCCTTTTCTTCCCTTGGTAATGGTCGGCTTTGAGTTTTTTGATTTAAGTTTTTAGGAAAAATGAACATGAACGGTAAAGGAAACGAGATTTAAAGGTAATGGGATTATGGTGCGCAATTTACCTATTAAGCCCTCTTGTTAATTGCTCTCCTAGTTAACATACAAAATCATTTATAAGCCCATTCTTTAATTTATTAATTAAGCTCAGCCTCTATTTTAAATTTTCAAATCTCATTTCCCTTATCATTCTAATATTTACATTATTCTATTTAATTTTATCTAATTAAATCTCTTGAATAATGTTATTTAGAAATTAAGGGTGTTACAGATGCCATCGAGGAAGGAGATAAGTCCTGCGGTGACTCACCAGAGATGTCCCTTGATCTTCCTAATTTACCTTCTCTGGATCTACTAGCTACTAAAGCATTGAGTCTTAAGCTTCCCATTTCTCCTCCTCCGGAACAGCCAATTATTGAAAGTTCACAATCAACCCTGAGTCCAGTTACGGAAACTCTGGTAGGAAATTCGACACACTTACGTCCTTTGAGAGATGTCTCCATTGAATGAATTTAAAGACTTCTCTGTTAGTGAGATGATATGCTAGATTGGCTCAAATATCAACATATCTTCAAGTGATTTCATAGAAAAGGTAGAGAGACTTAACTCTGAAACTATGCCGATACAGTCAGCAGATTATATAGGGGGTCATTGACACTACACACTCAACTTTAGGGCCATGGACATGCATTTCTACATTGAGCAAAGTTCCAAAATTCAAGTAATAACTCTACTTTTTTCATTTTAGGTTTTATGGGTCGCACATTATTCCATCAACTATGTCAACACTCCAGTTCTTATAAGGATCATACTCCTGATTCAGCTCGGCATTCTTATCATGAAATTGAAGAGGAGAGAAGGAAGAGGAAGGATATAGAAGTCAACGGTGAAGCTCATTGTTTATAGAGAGACCACGAAAGGGATAAGAAAAGAAGAAGGGATGGTAAAGGTGATGTCCCAGGCGATACCCCACCACAAGGACTCCCATGATTGTCGCAGGACTATGTCATCTATTACCCCTCCCCATTCCGAAGTTCAAACTGTCATAATGCTGGAAATTCCATTCACTTGAGCCATAACAACTGCTGCTACTCCTACTTCTTCCAAACATAGTGAGGAGTACGAACCTCTGTTGGGTCCTTCTCAGCTTTGGGCTGCTTTCCCATATCTATTTTTACATGCGGTCAAATTCAATCAGACCGTAAATCCTACGAGTAAGGCTACTTTTATTCGAAATCTCAAGGCAGTCCGTAAAGACATTGAAGCTGGGTTTGTATAGCAGTGCCTTGTACGAGCTCTCTTTGACGTGAGTCGAATCAACCACCAAAAATTCTCTCATTTGAGATAGAAGGGATGATTATGATAAAAGGATCAAGGATCGTGATGATGAGATAACTCAACTAAAGCTTGATAGGGATGCTGCACTAAAGGGAAAGACCGTGAGTAACAAATTACTGATGCATGCGAGCCAGGCTCATGATAGAGCACTCCTCATGATTAAGGATCAACTTAATGATGCCCATAGGGAGTCGTTTATGCTGAAGGAGCTAGTCACTACTAGAGAGAACACCATCAAGGCGCGGGACCAGACCATTACTGAACATGCCAAGACCACTGTTGAACAGGCCACTGAACTTACTCAACTCCATGAGGAGAATACAAAACTGGCCAAGATGGCAGAAAAGGCTGAATCTGATAAGCCGACGGTCGAAATTGACAACTTAGTTACACAGTCGGAGCTTTTGAACCTTTAGAGAGAGCATGATGAGGCGGTGAGCCAAGTGGATACCACCGTCCTAAACTTCTATACTTATTCCATGATGAACAAGGCAGCTTGAGGTGGTTAGTAGATAACCATCCCTAGACCCTTACTATTAATTGGGAAGAAGTATTGGTCAGGTCAGAGAAGGTCGAGGATATGCGCTCCAAAGAGAAGCTCACGGCCACTTATCGTAGTTCTAAAGATATAGACTTTCTAATGCTTGAAACTGTAATTTTAAGGGAAGAGAAAGAGAATGACACTGCTGAGGTCCCTTCTAAAGCTCTCGCCGGCCCAAGTTCTTCTGGTCAGGGTGAGACATCTACTCTTAAATCTCAAGAGCAAGCAGCGATCAATCTTGCACCTATAGGGGTTAGCTCTACAACCGCCTGCACTCTTCCAACATCTGAAGCCCTACGTGAGCCGTATAGTCCTCTAGTCATTGAGAGACCCACTGAAATGTAAGCTGGTGAAGAGGACTTTGAAATTAAAGTTCATGACCAAACTCCTAGTTTAGGTATTTCTCAAGTTTCTCTAGTGTTCCAGAAGCTTCAACTCACTTCAAAATCCTTCACTAAGCTATACAACCATGTTTTTCTACTTGTAGGTCATCCGACTATTCCATTTTTGCCTCTAATTGCTCAGGGCTCAAGAGCCACTGCTGTTTATACCACTTCCACCACTGTCTCTGTAGCAACATTAGGTTCGATACATGTTTCGAGCTTCGGTCCCAAACTGAATTTCGAGCAGATAGCAGCACTACAGAACCTGGTGGATGCCTCTATGTCACAAGAAAAAGATGTGGTAATCAATGTAGGGTCGACTGATAAAGAGATGATGGGGGAATGAATTTAGAAAGATAAAGTGGAGAATATGAAGCTAAAGATAGAGATAGGTATTGCCAAGCCCAAACTTCTCCCATTTACAATCAAGACCGGTAAGTCGAATCCCAAGGATGCATCCATTGATGGATCTTCAGAACTTAATTCCGATGCCGAAGGAGGCATTCTCAGTTCGGAAAGAAGAAGGGTGACAAGCAGAAGAAGATCACTCCTCGTTGGGGTGGTAAGAAGTGATGATGTGATCAAGTGCAAGTGGAGTGGAGCACTTGTGGTTTTTTTACCAGTCGAGTCTATACATAGTGTTTTTCTTTTGTTGTCGTGTTGGTGGAGTCTGTATTTGCTTTTTGATGTCCAAAACAGATCGACATTGTGCGGGTACGGCCACCGCTGTTTGTCTGTGTACATAAAAAAGATGTTAGTAATGAAATATTAGTTTTTCTATTGTAATCTCTGTTGTGTACTTTTCCTGCATTCTATGTACTATTCCTATTCATGTTGCACTTTATGTATATATAATACGATTTCCACTTTTGCAATTTCCATTTTATATACTACTGTTTTGTGTGTTGTGTTCATTTACAGCAACTCTGTGCATATAAATAGCGTAACCTGCTTATTTACCGTATCTCTATACTGGTAAATAATACTCATGCAGTTATTTAGGATATTGTATTACTTAGCTCTGTTATGATTTTCCAAATTACTACGTTCAGCGTAATAGAACTATAGTGTAACCTGATTTAGCTCATCTCGATCATGTATGTATCCCATTAATCCATAGGGCTGGTTACTCTGAATGCACGATTCGGATGATTCGTTAGAGATCGGTTATTCTGGGCCACTTGATCGGTTGCCTCCAGTTTGGGTTGCACAATAGGCTCCTGTCTCCGTGAAAATGTGGTTTTGATGCTAAATTTAGAGTATTCCTTTCCTTGATTGTGTTGGCATCTTTCAAGTTCAGTGTTGAGATCCTATCTGCGTATCGATTTCTATCTCTGGAAACTTACAAATAGCTTATATACTTGGATTTTCCTTCGATGTCGCCTACCTTCGGGAGATGTCGAGCCATGATAGTTTTGAGTTGATTTCCTAGTTAACTTGGTGATTTGCAATTTTCTAGCATTGCCGAGCCAACGCTAGTACCTAAAAGATAGGGATCGATGTTCTTTGTCAACCCAGGGGTTTGGATTTTCAAAACATTGTTGAAGAAATACTGGTTTCCACCAATCTTGCAGTAGAAAACTTTCCCAATGTTGCCGGGGCGACATCGGTACTTAGAAAATTTGGATGAGCTCTCGGCGTTATCAGGGTAAAACCGATTGCTAAAGAATGGACAGATTTCCCAGTGTTGTTGGGGGCAACACTGGTACTTGGGCAATGAATATTGCTTATAGAACACGATTCCAACAGTTCAAAAAGAAATGCGCAGCTTATTGGTGGCACATAGGAAGTATTGTACTTGAACGTGGTTTAATTAGTTCAAATAGTGACGTGCATCTTACAGGTGGCGCATTGGAAGTATTACATGCTTGAATGTAGTTCCATCGGTTCAAGCAACGATGTGTGGCTTATAAGTGGTGCACAAGAAGTTTTGCATACTTGAATGTAGGTCCATCGGTTCAAGTAGCTATGTGCGGCTTATAGGTGATGCACGAGGAGGTGGCCTTCAGACGTTGCTGGAGCAACGTTTGTTCTTAGAAGGCATAAATAAATTTTTCCCTTCGATCTAACGGTTTAAGTCGATTTTCCACGTCGACTCGGCGATTTGGATACAAGAACACAATTCTATTGGTTCAAGAAGCAAGATATATTATTAATAAATGGAAAGGAAATTCCTGCCTATTTACAATGCCTCTAGTTTCCTTGGGTGGCTTATTTGCAATAATAGGAAATATATAGATAGATATTAAATAAAGTAGTGCCGTAGCGAGTCGCTGTTCCTAGCACGAGGAATAAGAATTCCATCGACCATTGGTAGCTTGAATGTTCCATCCCTAAGTTTCTGGCCGATCATGTAGGGTCCTCCCCAATCTAGGCCAAGTGCTCCCGTACTTAGGAAAATCCATTTCAAGACGAGATCTCCCACTTCAAAGGTACAACTGCGAACTTTGGTGTTGAAATGTCGTGCCACTCTTTTCTAGTAAGCAACAATCCTTAGTTCAGATTCCTCCCGTTTCTCATCTATTTGGTCGAGAGACTCGGGTAGTAGCTGCTTGTTCTCTCCTTGAAGTGTCTTCTGTGATGAGAAGGGACTTCAAGTTCCACTGGGATCATATCCTCTGAACTATATGCCAAAGCGATCGGTGAGTTCCCGTTCATAGATTTATGGGTCGTTCTATAAGCCCATAGTGCAAGCGGAAGCTCATCAACCCAATTTCCTTCAACTTTCATCAGCCATTTCTTTATAGTGGATTTGATGGTTTTATTCATTGTATCCATTTGTCCGTTTTCTTCCGAATGTGCTATGGTGGAAAAGCTCTTCACAATCCGGTAATTCTTGCAGAAGTCTTTGAATTCAGCACTCTCGAACTGAGTTCCATTATCCTTGATGATTTTATAAGGTACTAAAAACCTATAAATAACTTTCTTCATTACAAAGTTAATTGCTTTTTTAGTATTAATTGTGGCAAGTGGTTCTGCTCCAGCCTATTTCGTACAGTAATCAACTACAACGATAGCATATTTAGCCCTTTCTTTTGCTATTGATAGTACTCCATTCAAATCGATTCCCTAGATTTTAAAGGGCCATGGGCCGATCATTTGCGTGAGTTTATATAGATGGGGCTCTCGGGATCTCTGCAAATCTTTGACATTAATCACACTGTCCAAAGTAATTAGCCACATCTTGGTTTATTCTTGGCCTAAAATATCCGTAGCGAAGAGCTTTCTTCGCAAGTGTTTGACTTCGATGTGGTCACCACATTTACCTTCATGGATCTCCATGAGGATTGTCCTAGCTTCATCTTCAACTATACACATAAGCAAATGGAAGGAGAATCCTCTTCTGTATAGAACTCCATCATGCACCATGAACTATAGTGCATTCCGAAGGAGTTTCTTTGGTTCATTTTGGTTTCTAAGGAGTATTCCTTTAAGCGTGTAGTCCTTGATCAGTGTCATCCACGATTCATTCTCTTATGCGGTCTCCAAAACCCAATCGACATCCATTTGATCTGTGCTGAAAGCAGATAATACTTCTACTAGAACCAGTCTTAGTGAATATATGTCTTCAGAACTGACTAGTTTGGCTAAATAATCGCCCTTCATATTTTGTTCTCTAGGAATATGAGTTATTATGCAATGTTTAATGTTGTTGAGCAATTCCCATGCTTTTGACAAGTAAGGGGCGAGATTTGCCCCCTTGGCTTAGTATTCCTTTTTCACCCGACAAACAACTAGCTATGAATCGCTATAGATATGCAGAGCTTTTATTCCCAGCTCCTATTAATACCTCGTATTCCGCCTCGTACTTCGCCTCATTTTTAGTAGCAGGGAATTCCAACCTTAGTGCGTAGCAGATTAATCATCCATCAGGAGTTTTAAGCATAACTCCTGCTCCTGAGCAACATTCATTTGACACACCATCAACAGACATTTTCCATTGCAATATCACAACTGTAGTGTCTTCCTCCTCATCATCCTGAATCGTAAACTCGATGGTGCAATCAGCCAATGCCTCTCCATTTATTGCTCTCTGGGGATAATAAGTCACATCGTACAGGCTCAATTCGACGTTCCATTTTAGAAGTCTTCCCGAAGTCTCAGGTCAGTAGAGTATCCATTTCAAAGGTTGATCCATTAACATTTTGATTGGGGGAGCTTGGAAATACGGTTATAATTTCCTTTATGCTATCAGCAGGCAATACACCCATTTTTCCAACTTTGGGTAGTTTTGTTCAGCTCTAGTGAAGCATTTGCTGATGTAATAAATGGGTCATTGAATCCTAACCTCCTTATGCACAACTACAACACTTAACGCCTAGGAAGACATTGCTAAGTAAAGGAACAAATCTTCTCTATCCATTGGTTTAGATAGAAATGATGATGTCTCCATATGTAGTAACAACACCTCGACAGATTCTGGCAATCCGGATTCCATTTGAAGTTCTTTTTACCCTTCTTTAATGCATTGAAGAATGATATACACTAGTCCATTGCCCTAGAGATGAATCGTCTCAATGCTATGATTTTTCCATTTAAACTTTGCAACTCCTTCTTCGCTATAGGGGCTATGACATTGCGTAAGGCGATGATCTATTCCGAATTAGCCTCGATGCCCATTGCATTCATGATGAAACCAAGAAATTTTCCACAGGCGACATCGAATGAACACTTTAGCAGTTTCGGTCTCATTCCATACTTCCATAGGATCTCAAACATCTCCGAGAGATCATCCAAATTATTTTCAGATGCCCATGATTTCACGAGCATATCATCAACATACACTTCCATCGTTTGTCTAATCTAATTCTTGAACATTACGTTTACTAATCTTTAGTGCATAACATCAGCGTTCTTTAAACCAAATGGCATCACTCGATAAAAGTACAGTCCTAAGCGTAATGAAGCTGGTGTTTTCCTAAATGGGCTCGTGCATCATGATTTGATTGTATCCGAAGTAGACATCCATAAATGAGACCAGTTCTTGCCCTGCGGTTTCGTTAACGAGCCGGTCGATTCTAGGCAATGTAAATCTATTTTCGAGTAGGCTTTATTAAAGTATGAGTAGTCAAGGAAACTTCGCCACTTTCCGATCAATTTTTGGACCAACACGGGTTTCGTTACCCACTATGGATATGTTGCATTGCGGATGAAGTAGCTGGCCAATAGCATATCCACTTCTTCCTTCAATGCAACAGATTGCTCCAGACCCATACTTCGTCTCTTCTGCCTTATTGGTGTGAATTTGGTATCAATGTTAAGTGCATCACAGACTATCTTCGATAATATCCCACGCATATTGGAATGTGTCCAAGCGAACCCATCCAGTTCGGCACGAAGAAATTTCATCAACTCTTATTGCATCTTGATTCTGAGCAGCGAACCTATTTTCAAGACCCAATTTAGGTCAGCCATGTCGATAAGGACAGCCACCATGAACTCCACCGGTGCTGCCTACTCCTCCATTATACCCTTCTTCCTAGGGTCATAGTCTTATCGAAGCGACTATGGTCCTCGAGCCAGGGGTCGTTCTTTAATTGCTATGCTTGAAATTCATGAATATGGAGAGATTTCCCCATATTCTTCCCTTTTTGGTGTCATTTAGCTTTACGCATTGGGCCACATAACATTTTTTTGCCACACTTTGGTCTTCTCTTACTACTCAAATCCCATTCTCCATTGGGAATTTCATTATGATCCACTATGGAGCCAAAGCGACTATGAAGTCTACGAGGGCCGGTCAACCCAAGAAGGCATTGTAAGCGGAGAATTCACCAATTATTACGAAGGTTTGGTTGAGTACACCCTTCTTCTCCTTCTTCGAGCTCTACGGGTAGATCAACTATTCCAATGGATTGTCCCGGTTCACTAGTAAACCCTTGAATCTTCATCCAACAGGCGATCACATCCTTCATGCTAATCTTCATTTGAACAAATGTTTGTCAAAAAAGGATGTTAACCGAACTTCCACTGTCAATAAATACTCGACCCACAACTTCTGTCCTAATTTCAAGTATTATCACCATTAGGTCGAAAGTTGGCACCTGTATACCTTTACTATCCTGATTCCAGAATATAATGTCGTCAGCTATCATTTTCTGTTGTTTGGGTGAAGCTCCATCTTTGACAACGAAACAACTTTCCTTAGGAGCATGCTTCAGCGAACTAGCGTGTTGCTTCATCTCACCCAAGCTCTTTTGTAATGGGTAAGGTCCTTAAATGATGGTAGTTATAACCAGACTTTGATCATTTTGATGAGGCCCTTCTCTGTTGGGTCCAGACTGATTTCCTTGAGTATTTGAAACTTGGGATCCAGTAGGTAGCAAAGGAACTGTAAATTTCTTCGTGCGTTGGTTGAGTCTGTTGTTCCTTTCAGTTCCTCGATTAGGTCCTTCAGATGTCGACATTCATTTGTGTTATGCCCGTGAGTCTCATAAAAGCGGTAAAACTTCCCCGATCTCTTTTATTGTTCATAGGCTTTACTCTTGGATGATTTATTGTACCGATCAGTTCCCTGAGTAGTAAGGTAGATGTTTTCCAAGTTATCATTCAATAGCATATAATCTTTTAGCCTAAGGTTCCTTAGATGTTTCCCATTCTCATCATCCTACCAGACTTCTGATTCCTGTTTTTCTGATTCGCATTCTTTCTTGCATTTCCCGTAGTAGCTCCTGAATGGTTTCCGTCCTGCCTAACTGCAACATTACTTTGGACCACTTCTTTCAATTGTTGATCATTAGTTTTTTCCTTCAATCGCGCTTGCTTCCTTCTATAGTAAGAACAGATTCACCTTTTGGTGGAATTCTTCTATGGTAGTTGGTTGTTTCATTTTAATTCATCTACCAAAGTCTATATCCGGATGGATTGCTTAGACCAAAGCCATGAAAATCATATCTTCCTTGGGATTGCTTACCTCCATGATTGTAATGTTGAACCGATTCAAGAAAGACTTTAGCGACCCATTGGGTCCTTGGAAAATGTCAGATAAAGACATCATGCCATTTGGCCCTACAACATGGAGTCCGAACTGTTCCAAAAACTTTTTTGCTACTTCGTCAAAGGTAGAAATGGATCTCGACTGAAGTCTAGTAAACCACATGGACACGAATCCTTCCAAAAAGACTAGGAAACATGTGTAGTGAACAACATCGGTTGCTCTGGCTTCATCCATTTTCCATTCATACTTATACAAGTATTGTTGTGGATCCATTGTGTCATTATATGATGGCATGGTTAACATAATGAACTTTGGAGGGTATTCCTCAATCAGAACACTTTCGGCGAACAGGGTTTGACTTTATCCCCAGTCTTCATTCTTTTAATCCTTACTCTCCTTACTCCCCTCCACCAACGGTATAACCATGTCAGCGATGTACTCTTCGCTAGCATGATTATCTACAGGTCGGATGTCATGGGCTACCCTAAGTTTTTGACTTTGCAAACGATCTTGGTTTTCCAACTAAAGCTTAGGCTCTTCATTCTCTGGGAAAACCACTCTTGCAGTGCCACACCAAATTTATGGTTTAGAACGTTGATAATTTAATTAAGCACTTCTTTGGTGACAACTTCCAATCGAATAGAAGATTCAGGCATTGGATTTCCAATTTTTACTTCCATTTGGTAGGTTTTTGCTTCTTCACCACCAACTGTTGCTCCCACATATCTTCCAGACATAGATTTTCCTTTCCTTGGGCCATTGGAATAGCAAATCTTCAATTTCTCTAAACAAACTTTCTGGATCTAACCACTGGACCATATGCAATCCAAAGTACAGAGCAAGATTGAAACGTCGATTCAGTTTTCTCAGCAAAAGCACCAAAATATTGAGACAAAAATAGATCGACACACAATAATAAGTTGTAGGGAATCTGTAAGACCTAGATTTAGCAGATAGTATTGAAAATAATAGAGAAATAAAAAAGACATAAGATTTTATAGTGGTTCGGCAATGTATGGCATACGTCCACTTCATAGCTTTGTTGCATATAGATTTGACATAGTTCGTTTTGAGATTACAAGAGATTTGATAGAGAATAAGTCATAGGTACAGGGGTTAGACAGTTTAAGTTCTAGAATTGTCAAAAGTAGCTGCCTCGGTGACTATTATATGGAGATATGATATGATGAAGAGGCAAAGCTTCCGCGTAGTGATGGTAGAAGTTTGATCCTGTTTTGATTGCTCTATGGTTTATATTTATAAGTCTAGAATTCATATTGGATCAAAAACCTGCTACTAAGGAGGTACAAGTATTGGCCTGGAGTTGTGTAAGAAAGTTGAGGTGCACACGAGTTGTGGTGATAACTCGGTGCCGAGTTATCCTTTTAGGGGGAAACTCACCCAACTTTCTTACATCGTGCTTCCTACTTCGTTTTGAAGTGCCCCTTGTGTTTTCGTAGGTTGATGACTTGTTTTGATGATTTTTCCCATCACTTGGTTTGTTTTGTAGTTTATTGGAGATAACTCTTCAATTCTTAAGATAGGTCATCTGGAATTCCGTGAAATCACTTGGGCTTGCATGTGAGAGCTAGAGGATCGCTTGTGCAAAGTATGAGATGTTGGTGAAGAGGCACGAAGACTCGATAATGAATCATGGCTATAACTCGGTGCTGACTCTTTTCTTTAGCACATTCCTAGCCCAACTTTTCTCGAGCTATTTCCTTTGTCTATATAAGCATGTCCGCCAAGTTTCAAGTCATTTCATCTTCGTTTCGACGTCCAAACTTCTATTGACTTCTGCTTGGTTGGAAACCTAGTTAATAGGTAACTGCAAAAGAAATCAACCGTGACAAAACTACGTAACATGCCGATTTTTGTAACATGATGAAAAAGTCTAAGATAATGTTTAAAAGTTAAGTAATTACATTATTATGACGGGTCAAGGTTATCTCAACTTCCTTAGACACCTCAACTTCCATAGATGCTGCATCTTCACAAGGTTGCGCAAAAGCAAAAGGGAAGACAGCCTCCATACACTGCGACAAAAATATCCTATCGCAACTGCCAAAAACAGTTGTAATAGGTCTATTACAACTAGTACCCTCCAGTCTTTATATGCGCAGTTGTAATAGAGCAAGATTATTTTACAATGGATGAAGACACTTGCGGGGGCAGTTGTAAAAAATCTTTTTACAACAGCTGCTGCAGTTGTAAAAAAACCTTTTTACAACTACTTATTTCAATTGTAAAACAATTATCTACAACTGGTTTTTAATAGTTGTAAAAGACCTTTTATAACTGCCAGTTACTGCTGTTATAAGACCCTTTTGCAACTATCAATAGCTGTTGCAATAGAATCTTTTTAACTGCTTTTCATAGTTGTAGTTAAATTCTTTACAACTGTTTAGGGTAGTTGTAATTAATATTTTAACAACTATTTATGTAAGTTGTTACTAATATTTTAACAACTATTTAGGACAGTTGTAATTAATATTTTAACAACTGTTTTTAATGGTTGTAGTAGGATCTGCTACAACTATTGATGACAGTTGCAACAAATAATTTTAGAACTATATAATTCATCTTTCACAACTGCTATGAACCGTAATTTGATAATATTATAATTAAGACCAACAGTTCATTTATAATAACCATAATCATTCAAACTAATTGAAACAACATGAACCATTCACATTCAAAGAAATAAAAAAAATTCAAGTTTGCACCATTTATGGGTTCATAACTCCGTTACAGAACAAAACTACATCTGTAACATATATTAGTAAAAATATTTACTCATACTAATCAAACAAGATAAATTCCTTGTGCCAAGCAATAGTAGTCCCAACCGCTAGTTCAATAGTGCAGATATTTAAGATAGGCCGAAATAGAATAGCTTTGGGATCCATCGTCACATCGACCCAAACCTTCCAAGCATTTGTACCTAGTGGTACATGATGCACTAAAACTGTAGGATCGATAGATGCAATTGTTCCTTCTGCGACAACATTCCTATGCCAACCCAATAATTTGCACTTTCTACGTTGGTTTTGAAATTGTATGTTACCACCATTTGTAACGTTGTTGCTACTCCGATGTGACTGCAAACAAAAATAACAAACTATTTTTATATTGGGATATGATATAGATAAAGAAGAAACAGTTGGAAAGGAGCCCTACTCAACCTAGTCAAAATTTATTTTATTTCTTTTTTAAGCAAACTACATGCAATGTACCAAGAATACTATATTTCACAATCTAAAGGTACCGTACTACTATAGTAGTCAATTTATTATTGCGTGTCTGAGGTGGAAGTTGTGTTGAAGCTGGGATTGTTGTGTTCAAATCCGAAGGAGGTTGTTAGACCGAGCATGAGGCAAGTGCTGTAAGTTTTTGATGGAGACCTATAGATTTCTGATTTTCTGTGGAGGGATCACCTAAGATTTAGTACTACTAGACTTATAGCTTTTAATGACTAGTGCCATAAATAAACATATGATGTATGATGAAATGAAATATTTTCATATTTTGTAATTTTGATGTTAATTATGCAGTATATTGTGAAGTCTATAGAATTTGATATAAACATAATATGACATTCATAATAATGGGAAGCCTTACCTAGCAAACTATAACTTGGAAAAATACTGTAATTGGGATTAATCTACGCATACTGCCAATACAAAATTATCCATACTAACCTATTTGCACTCATTTTTTTCACATAGTTCTTGCTTTAGAAGAATATATGCTTGAAGTGAGATTATTTACATAGGTAAGTCAACTTTTGTCTAGTATAAAGTTATATCAGCAATAATATTAATTATTGACAAAATATTTAAACTTGATAATACAAACCTTATTCCTTAGTCCATTCTATTATTATATTTTAGTTACATATATAATATGGGTATTATTTTCCAAGGACAAAATAAGAGTATAAAACAATGTCCTATCCAAGTCATTGCATATTTACATTTGGAATGTAATGTCTATTTTCTATCTGATGCTAAAACTTATGGAGGTATAAGAAATACCTGAGGCGTATTATCACGAGAGTTACTGGTTCTTTCGCTACATTTTGTTTACCATTGATATTTTGTTTAAAAACAATGTTAGACATGCACCAATAAATTTTTAACCGCATATCAATTACTTGCTAACACGGTGAATCAATTATAACTTATAACCACGAACAAATCAGAGAGCTCTTTCATTTGAGCCTGCAAGGTACTAATTTGATTTTCCAATCCACGTACTTTTTTTGAACTACACATATGAACTACAAACTGAGTTGGTGCAACCCAAAACCTAGTCCTCTTATTCTACCTCTATGTTCACAACTAAAAACCTTCACCACACCATCTTCGTTCAATGATATCGTTCCTTGAGAACTTTGAGTGTTTTTATACTCGTTTATCTTAGTCTACAAATTCAAAAATATCCATTTTTCAGATGTCACTACATTCAATGTAAGGTTCATATATTGGAGACAGCTGCAAAAATACATGTTAATTAAAATATATCAAATTCTACTTGCTAGAAATAAAAAAAGTGGAAATAAAAAATTTGATTAAAGAAATGGTAAAATGGAAAATGGAGAAATATTTTGATGTACTATCCATCCTTACTATGTAGCCGGGGACGAAAAAATTTGGTGGTTCTCCCTTTTTTGTGTGGCCCCTGCACCACAATTCCTCCCTACTGATGTCTGATGAGCCCCTTTCTTTTTTCCGCAAAAAGAGCTTATAAACTAAATACTAAACTGTATTGTATCAAAAAATAACTGGCTGTAAAAACTGAATACGTCATTATATGTCATCTCCCACCCTATTATACAAATGCATATACAAATGCAGAAAGTAGTTGAATTCTAACTGTTGCTTCATATACAAGTTAGTATATACAAGTAAGATATACAAGTTTAATAGAGTGTTTTAAAACTCGTTGACAAAAATCAATGCATATAAAAATTATCATATTTTTCAGTACTTAAATTGTTGGCGGTTCAAAATTCTAACTATTGCTGCATCCAGTCTAGAATTGTGGGATTCCTTTTCAGAATGTAAAATTGTTAACTAATGACAGTACATGTCACCTCCCACCCTACTGATAAAAATCAATTGTTTATTTCTTTTACATGTTTAGACCTCAAATCAATTACATTTTACCTCAAACGATCATATAAACAAACTATATATGCTGTATAGAGTAAAAATTTAAAATCAATTATATTATTTCTTTCTCTAGTTAATGCCATTTAGTTAGTTTAATAAAAAACTGATACTAATAATGGATGAATTTTATAAGTTATTTCTTCTTATCATATTTTCTGCTAGTGTTGCGTACCCTTTCGACTCATAGTGTGTTGAATCGTATTCATTGCTCATATGGCTTTGTATTTATTGCTCGTCGGCTATAAAAGAGAAAATCATTAAAATTAGGTATAATAAAATGAAATGAAATATTTTCAATTGTAGCCATCAAAATAAAACCAACTACCTCAAACTCATATGTTAATTTCTCGTTGACAAAATCATTCCACTCTTGAGCACTTTTAATATTATCTGGTTTTAACATGTTTAATTTATTGGAAGCATTGAGACTCCTTACCGCAACTCTTATAGCTTTAACTAGCCTTGACTTTGACACTTTCCATTGCAGTTCCACCATCTGAAAGAACATATCCTAGTATACGTCATCCAACTTGAATCTTGCCTGTATAGTATGAATTGTGTTATCAATATATACATGTATACAAGAGCAAGAAGGCAACACAGCATTTTTCACACACGTATATATATTCTTAATGCTGCTACTCCTGCTAACCGTAACAGCCCCTAAAGTCTCTTATTCTAATTAGAAAAAAGAAAGTAGGAAATATTCATAAAAGAGAGATGAAGTGAACATGGCCTGAATATCGTATATGTCTTCTTCTATTACTATTGCTTTAGTGTCCAGTGATGTTTACTAAGTAAATTAGATCAGCAATTTAACAGAAGGAAAAAAACGATCCTTGAGTCTTCTCTCTAAGATTATTGTCCTCTACAATATTTACATTTGGACCACTGATATTTATTAGTTATCTCTCTCTCTCTCACTCAGTCACTCAGTTATCTAAATTCAGGTTTCAACCACTTAATGTCCCCCAATTCAATCGCTTCTCGCTAACATCTGAAACATTTCTCTCTGTAGGATCTAGATTAACCCTAGAGGGGGGGGGGGGGTGAATAGGGTTATAGCAAATTTTTGCGAATTAAACACAGAAGCAAACTGCAGAAATAAATATGCTGAAAAATAAATCACACACAGAATTTACCCAGCTTCGGCAACCCCTGCCTACTGCTGTATTCCCAGATTTCTATTAGAATTAAACAGTTTCCCGCTTACAAACACTCTAACAGACTTGCAAACCCTGCTACCGCCTATAGAGTTTTGCAAACTTGCAAACCCTGCTAACTGGACTAACTCTAACTAGACAATCTGTCAACACCTAAACCCTAGGTGATAATTTATCATGTTTTGTTTTGAAAAGAACATACAAATAAAGCGAATTATAAAAGCAAGCACTAAATTTAAAACTATTTAAATTATCTTGCCTTTATAAAAATAAAAATACCCTAACCCAATACAAACATAAGATATGCGGTCACTTCCCTTTATCTTATTTCACCCGGTCCATTTTCTTTTGTTTGTGAAAAAAAATGGCCGATCCTTTTCTTTTTCAATTTAGGGCTTCGGTTCTTCTGTGAGATTTGGGGCTTTGTTCTGATGATTGATTCTTTGACTTGTGTTGATCTTTTTCACGCTCGTTCTCTGATGATTTGATGCTTGTTGCTAGCTCGTTCTCTGATAATCGAGTTTACTGTTGCGGTATGTAATCTTTTTTGCTTGTTTGTGGTTTTGTGATTTTCGAACTCGATTGTTCTGTTGTCTATGATGATTTCTTGAGGTGTATTTATAGGGTTGAAACCCTAATTAACACTGTCAGATTTGATTTCTTCATGTCGTTGATTTTCCTGAATTTGTTCTGGATTTGGAGTATTCCTTTCTTGATTCAATTTCGAATAATTGCTGACCATATTTGGATTCGAATTAATTAATTCGAAAATTTCTTGCTGTATTTGTTGTCTCGGTACTCATTTGAATTAATACTGACCATATATGAATTCGAGAAATTTGCTGCAGAGATTTCTTTCCAAATTAGAAATCTTTGACTTAATCAAAGACTTAATCAAAAGATATGAATTTGTTCTTTAACTTCGGCTTGATTTCTGCACTGCCTTGTACTTGCCACTGTCTTGTGTTCCCTACTGCACATTCACCAGTTTACTTTATATGTGCATATATACATTTGTATGTGTGTATGCATATATTTTTGGGTTTGTACTTTCATTGTGACTTGATTTTGCTATGGGATTGAATCAGAACTTTATTTGATCTGCATGTAGTTGTGATCTGATTCTTGATAGCTTGCTGGTGCATGTCATTTGTTTCTAGCTCGAATTCGTCTTTGAGGAACACTGTACTTGTTGTTATGATGTTTTGAACTTGATTCACTTCATGTTGCATTAGTCACTTGCATTGGTGCATTGCCTTGTACATCCATGTTCTTTACTTGGTTGTTGTCACTGGTCTGCTGCCATGTTCACGTGCACTTGAGTTTGTTTCCACTGCTTCATCATGTTGTATTCATCCCTGTACTTGTAGTTGTGCAATTCTTCTGGCTTCACATGTGCATTGTGTTACTGATTTTGGTCGAGACTTTGTTTGTTGCAGTTTGTCACTGTAATTGTTGTTACATTACTTCACAGTGTTGCATTTGTTCATGTAGCTCTGTTGTTGCTGTGTTCCATGAGCATGCTTCACTGCATTATGAAAATGTTGCATTGTACTCTGACCTTGTTGCCTCTGTTCATTTGCCGGTTAGCTTACTCGTTCGGTCTTTACTGCATTGCTTCTGATCATGTTGCACAATTTCTGTTGTTTCCAGTTGCACTTGCTTACTGCTTGATGGTCTTGTGACTCTTGCCATGTCTTTGTGCATTTTAACCTGTAACTTGAACTTCACTATCCGCTGTAGTTTGAACTGTGCATTTGGACTTGAATCTGTAACCTTCCTCATGTATACACATGCATATGTATGTGTGTGTATGCTTGTGTTGTGGTGCACTTGCCTTGTGATTCTGTTCATTCCTAGTTGGTGCAGTATTCAAGTTTTTGTTGATCTGGACATTTGTGGGATATTTGACTGTTTCTGGCTCGATGTTGTTAATGCATTCATGACCACTTGATAAAGTGTGACTGATGCTGCACTTGGTCTTTGTTCTTCTCTGTTATGTTGCTTTGAATGAATTTGTGTTTTGTTGTAGTTTATGCACACGAGTTGGCGTGGCAGTGCACACGTATACGAATGTACACGTGTGTACTGCAGCCACTTATAATTGCCTGTCCCTGATAAAAATTACTGATATGCATAGATATTGCACAATCAAAGATGATGACAATAACCCATGTATCTGAGACACAAACAAATTTTATTTTTGCAAATTTAAATTTGTTTGTTTTCAGATTACTGTTGTAGTTGCTAATTATACAGGTACACAGAAGACAGGACGAGAAGTGGAGCTGGACAATGCAGATAGATATAGATGTGCAGACAGAGTGAAAAAAACTGAGTGTTGAGTGTTGTAGTGAGAAAAGTAAAATGTATGAACTGATGTATGTATATATATATATATAGAGAGAGAGCTGAAAACTTTGTATTGTTTAAGTGTTGTAATAAAATATTATATTGAATAAAAAATACTAGTTGAATTATATAGATTCTGTGCAATAGTATAATTATTCAATATGAATATTTCTTCCTTTCTGTATATAATCCAAACTGCAAACACATATATATATTGGTATATATATGTTTGTTATCATCAAACAAAAAATCACATCAAACAATCTCCCCCTTTTGATGATGACAAACATATATATTAAAGATTTTGAAATGCTAATACATGTGTTTGAACATGAAATTTTTAGCTCCCCCTATTTGAATGCTCCCCCTACAACCAAGACCACTCCCTATTTAGATGATAACAAAAAATTACAAAAGAATAAAAGAACTAAAGAAAAATTAACTAACAACATTTAACCAAATTTGTTGAAATAGGTCACAAAATATTTACTTTCTCATCAAAATCTTGTTCTTCTCCCCCTTTTGTCATTATCAAAAGACTGACAAAAAAACAATGGAACAGTAGGAACAAAAAATAATATATCATAACGAGATAAAAACTTCCATATTGTAGAGGATGGATCGATGATCAGTTTTAATAAGAAGAGAGATATTTTAACATTAATTTGACATTTAAGCACAAAAACAAAAAAAATAAGCACTTACTAACCACGCATAACCATAAGGACTTTTAAATGGGATTAGCAGTTACTTATTAGTCTAAGCATCCAGACTATTAAGTGAGACCAGAGTACTTAGTTACCATACTCCATCCATGCATAACCATAAGGACTTTTAAATGAGAATGGAGTAATGATAAAAATAATTCACTCACATGCTCCATCCATGCATAACCATAAGGACTTTTAAATGAGAATGGATGCATGAGAGTTCTTATTATTTACTATTAAATTTTTTTTTATTATTATTATTATTATTATTATTATTATTATTATTATTTTTAATTTAAAAATAATTCACTCTTCTTATTTTATCAAACCATTATGAATGATAGAAAGATGGTAGAAATAGAAATGATCGTGGAATAAGTTACCAAGTTAATTATATTATGTAATATCCAGTACTGAATACCATATTCGAATCAATCTTTGGAAAATATCCAAAACTTGTTTGAATCCTAGAAATTGAAGTTGAAAGTATATATCCAAGAATATTTCAACCTAACAATGAAAAATGGTTAGTCAATTTCTATAATCCCCAAATCCAAACGTAATCTAGAAAATCTGTCTTCGGGGAGGGGTTTTGTGAAAATATCAGCAAGTTGAGCCTCAGTTGAAATATATTCAATGCAAATGTCTTCCTTAGCAATGTGATCTCTAAGAAAGTGGTGTCTCACATCAATGTGTTTTGTGCGTGAATGATGAACAGGATTATTTGATAAGTCTATTGCACTTTTGCTGTCACATTTTAATGGAACTTGTTTATAAACTAAGCCAAAATCAGAAAGAGTTTGCATCATCCATAAAATTTGAGCACAGCAACTTCCTAAAGCAATATATTCTGCTTCAGTGGTGGATAATGCAACACAATTCTGTTTTCGACTTGACCATGAAACTAATGAATGTCCTAGCATGAAACATGTCCCACTGGTGCTTTTCCTGTCAACCAATGAACCAGCATAATCAGAATCAGAATAACCAACTAAATCAAAGTTTTCACAAGAAGGGTACCATAATCCAAATTTGTGTGTGTGTGAAAGATATCTCAGAATTCGTTTAGTGGCTTTCAAATGAGATTCTTTAGGATTAGATTGAAAACGTGCACACAAACACACAGAAAACATAATATCAGGTCTAGAAGCAGTAAGATAGAGAAGTGAACCAATTATCCCTTGATGTTTTTTCTGATCAACAGCACTTCCTTTCTCGTCTTTGTCCAACTTTGTTGATGGGCTCATAGGAGTTCTCAATGGTTTGGAGTTCTCAACTCCAAATTTCTTCAACAGTTCCAACACATACTTGGATTGCGAAATGAAAATGCCATCACTGCTTTGCTTGATTTGAAATCCAAGAAAATATTTCAATTCTCCAACCAAGCTCATCTCGAATTTAGCCTGCATGACTTGTTCAAATTTCTCGCACAAGAGTTCATTAGTAGCACCATAAATGATATCATCCACATAAATCTGAACAATCAAAAAATCACTTCCTTTATGTAATAGAAACAGTGTCGTGTCAGCACTCCCCTTTTCAAAGCCATTTTCCAAAAGATATGTACAAAGGCAGTCATACCAAGCTCTAGGAGCTTGCTTAAGACCATATAATGCTTTTTCAAGTTTATACACATGATTTGGAAAAACATGATTTTCAAAACCGGGGGGTTGTTCAACAAAAACTTCTTCTTTCAGATCACCATTTAGAAATGCACTTTTTACATCCATTTGTTTTAGTTTGAAACCTTTATAACAAGCAAAGCTGAGCAAAATCCTAATGGCTTCTAACCTAGCAACTGGTGCAAATGTCTCATCAAAATCTATGCCTTCTATTTGGTTATATCCTTTTGCGACCAACCTAGCTTTGTTTCTAATTACATTTCCTGATTCATCAAGTTTGTTTTTGAACACCCATTTAGTTCCTACAATTGGATAGTCATTAGGCCTAGGAACTAATTTCCAAACTTTATTTCTCTCAAATTGATTAAGTTCATCTTGCATTGCTAAAACCCAACTTTCATCATTAAGAGCCATTTCAACAGAATCAGGTTCTATTTCAGAAATAAAACCACTATGACAACAAAACGCACACAAATTTTTATCAAATGCAGAGCGAGTGCGTATACCTTCCGTAGGATCTCCTATAACCAATTCAGGAGGATGATTGGATTTGAACTTCAATCTATCAGCATCAACAGTCCTACTTCCATCTTTCTCAGTAGATGTCCCTTCTTTAATGCCTTCATGATCTACCCCATCATCACCCGTTTTTTCAGTCGTCCTTTCCAGATCAGATTCATCAAATTTCACATTGACTGATTCAACAATTGTCTTTGTTCGTTTGTTGTATATCATGTAAGCCTTGCTCCTTGTTGAATAGCCCATGAAAATTCCCTCATCGGCCTTTGATTCAAATTTTCCAAGTTGATCACCTGTGTTAAGAATGAAACAAGGACATCCAAAAACACGAAAATAAGAGATGTTAGGTTTCCTTTCATGCCACACTTCATAAGCAGTTTTGCCAAGTATTGGTCTAATCATTACTCTATTCATTACGTAGCACGAAGTATTCACCGCCTCTGCCCAAAAAGTTAGAGGTAGTTTATACTCACTCAACATGGATCTAGCCAATTCTTGTAATGTACGATTTTTCCTTTCAACCACCCCATTTTGTTGAGGTGTTTGTGGGGCAGAAAATTCATATTTTAAACCATTTTCTTCACAAAAGTTTTCAAATTCTGAATTTTCAAATTCGCCTCCATGATCACTTCTCAAAGTTTTAATTGAAACTCCTTTTTCATTTTGAACAAGTTTAGCAAATTTTGAAAAATAATCAAAAGATTCAGACTTTTTGGCTAAGAAATAAACCCATGTAAATCTAGAATAATCGTCAACCAATACATAACAATAACGTTTTCCATTCAAGCTTGCAATTTCATTTGGTCCAAATAAGTCCATATGAATTAATTCGAGGACCCTTGATGTGCTAACAATGTTTTTAGGGCGAAATGATGATCGACTAAGCTTGCCCAAGGAACATGCTTTACACACTTTGTTATCTTTAAATTTCTGATGTGGTAACCCTCTGACTAATTCTTTCGTTTCAAGATTTCTTAAGAGACTCATGCTAGCATGTCCAAGTCTCCTATGCCATAAAGATGCCTCTTCGTCAGTGGCTACCAAACATCTGGAAAGATTTAGATTGTCAAACGAAAGTGAGTAAACATTTCCTTTTCTTTTGCCCATAAAAACAATGTTATTAGAAGTTTTATCAATGATTTTGCAAGTATCACTATCAAAAACCACATTCATACCTTTGTCACATAGTTGGCTAATAGAAATGAGATTGTGATGCAAATTATCAACGTATAAAACATTAGTCAAGGAAAAAGTACCATTACTTACTTCACCTTTCCCAATAATCTTACACTTGCTATTATCTCCCATGATCACATTTCCACCTCTAAACTTCTCTAGGCTAAGGAACTTAGATTTATCACCTGTCATATGTCTAGAACAACCTGAATCTAGAAACCATTCTTGTTGCTCCTTAGCCCGCCAACAGACGTACATAAAGAGAGAGGAGGATGACCTAGAGAAACTCTTAGGTCCAATGATATTAGTAACTGAAGCATTGTGAACAAACAATCCCTTTGGAACCCAAACTTGTTTTGTCCTTTTATTTTTGTTCCTATAGACATGAAATTTGTTTGTAGAATTCTTAGGAACCCAAACTTGTATAAATTTTGTGTTCTTGTTCCTATGACTACAATTTTCAACACGATGTCCAATTTCACTTCTAACAAAGACACTCTTTCCTTTTGCATGATCATCAACCTGTGTTTTCCCAAAACCTAGTCCTTTTCTGTTGTTAGCAAAGAGTTGATTTCCCAATAACATGTTAAACGATTTTTCTCCTCTTGAAAAGTTATTCAGAGATTTCTCAAGATTTTGGACTTTGGTTTTTAGTGTTGTGTTTTCAGTCACAAGTGTGGTGCATCTATTTATAAAATCCTTTTTCCTAGTGTCAATGGTTTCCTTAAGACTCGAGTTTTCTTTTTCAAGATTATCGAAGCTATTCTTAAGTCTTGATATTTCTGAATCTAAAATTTTACATTTTTTACAGTCTAGGTTTTGAATATTTTCAAGTTCAGTTTCTAACCTAGTATTCTCATGAACGAGTTCTCTCCTGTCAGACTTCAATTTTTCAATTTTAGTTTCAAGAGTATCAATTGTATTAGTAAAATCATAACACATCAAAACAAGTTCTTTATAAGAATAGTTACGTACCTCACTGGATTCCTCTGAACTTGTTTCTGAATCTGATTTTGCCATAAGGCACAAGTTAGCCTCTTTTGAGCTATTATCCGAAACTTCTTCTCCTTCTTCATCATCCCAAGTTGCTGCAAAGGCCTTCTTCTTCTTTTTCTTTCCTTTGTTGTTCTTGAGAAGTGGACATTTTTGTTTGAAGTGGCCAGGCTTTTTGCAGTTAAAGCATGTTAATTCATTATCGGAATCATCAGAATCTTTTGACTTATTACCACTTGTTTTCTTCTTGCGTGGCCTGAATTTTGACCATTTTCTAAGATTATTGACAGCCATCGCAAGCTCTTCAATTGGATCTTCTTCTTCTTCACCGCTTTCTTCTTTGCTTTTTAAGGCAATCGTCTTCTTTTTTGATTCGGAGTTGTTACGTTCCTCCTTTGCCTTTAGCTCAAGCTCATATGTCATCAAGTTTCCGATCAACTCCTCCATGCTTAGTTTACTCAGATCTTTTGATTCTTGTATTGCAGTGACTTTTGCCTCAAAGTTCATTGGTAAGACTCGCAGTATCTTCCGTACAAGCTCTACTTCAGTGAAGACCTTCCCAAGCGCTCTAGCATTGTACACCAAAGTTGAAAATCGTCCAAACATATCTTTTATGCTCTCGCCCTTTTCCATCACAAAGTTTTCGTATTCATTGCTAAATAGAGCTAGTCGTGACTCCTTGACTTGAGAAGTTCCTTCGTGTGTCACCTCCAGAGTGTGCCAAATTTCCTGTGCTGTTGTACAATGAGAAATTCTATTAAATTCATTTTTATCAAGAGCACAGATCAAAGCGTTCATTGCTTTGGCATTTGTAGTTTTTAATTTCTTATCGTTAGCATCCCACCTATCCTTAGGTTTAGGAATCTCAGTATCACCAACAACTATAGTGGGAGATTTATAGCCAGTTTCAATAATATCCCAAACATCATAATCGACAGAACTAAGATAAATACTCATTCTAACTTTCCAATAAGCATAATCATTCCCATTAAACATGGGTGGCCTAGCAATAGATTGCCCCTCAGAAAAAGCATTATTTGGTGGATTCATGACTCTAGAGTTAAAGTAAAATACCTTGCTCTGATACCACTTGTAGGATCTAGATTAACCCTAGAGGGGGGGGGGGTGAATAGGGTTATAGCAAATTTTTGCGAATTAAACACAGAAGCAAACTGCAGAAATAAATATGCTGAAAAATAAATCACACACAGAATTTACCCAGCTTCGGCAACCCCTGCCTACTGCTGCATTCCCAGATTTCTATTAGAATTAAACAGTTTCCCGCTTACAAACACTCTAACAGACTTGCAAACCCTTCTACCGCCTATAGAGTTTTGCAAACTTGCAAACCCTTCTAACTGGACTAACTCTAACTAGACAATCTGTCAACACCTAAACCCTAGGTGATAATTTATCATGTTTTGTTTTGAAAAGAACATACAAATAAAGCGAATTATAAAAGCAAGCACTAAATTTAAAACTATTTAAATTATCTTGCCTTTATAAAAATAAAAATACCCTAACCCAATACAAACATAAGATATGCGGTCACTTCCCTTTATCTTATTTCACCCGGTCCATTTTCTTTTGTTTGTGAAAAAAAATGGCCGATCCTTTTCTTTTTCAATTTAGGGCTTCGGTTCTTCTGTGAGATTTGGGGCTTTGTTCTGATGATTGATTCTTTGACTTGTGTTGATCTTTCTCACGCTCGTTCTCTGATGATTTGATGCTTGTTGCTAGCTCGTTCTCTGATAATCGAGTTTACTGTTGCGGTATGTAATCTTTTTTGCTTGTTTGTGGTTTTGTGATTTTCGAACTCGATTGTTCTGTTGTCTATGATGATTTCTTGGGGTGTATTTATAGGGTTGAAACCCTAATTAACACTGTCAGATTTGATTTCTTCATGCCGTTGATTTTCCTGAATTTGTTCTGGATTTGGAGTATTCCTTTCTTGATTCAATTTCGAATAATTGCTGACCATATTTGGATTCGAATTAATTAATTCGAAAATTTCTTGCTGTATTTGTTGTCTCGGTCCTCATTTGAATTAATACTGACCATATATGAATTCGAGAAATTTGCTGCAGAGATTTCTTTCCAAATTAGAAATCTTTGACTTAATCAAAGACTTAATCAAAAGATATGAATTTGTTCTTTAACTTCGGCTTGATTTCTGCACTGCCTTGTACTTGCCACTGTCTTGTGTTCCCTACTGCACATTCACCAGTTTACTTTATATGTGCATATATACATTTGTATGTGTGTATGCATATATTTTTGGGTTTGTACTTTCATTGTGACTTGATTTTGCTATGGGATTGAATCAGAACTTTATTTGATCTGCATGTAGTTGTGATCTGATTCTTGATAGCTTGCTGGTGCATGTCATTTGTTTCTAGCTCGAATTCGTCTTTGAGGAACACTGTACTTGTTGTTATGATGTTTTGAACTTGATTCACTTCATGTTGCATTAGTCACTTGCATTGGTGCATTGCCTTGTACATCCATGTTCTTTACTTGGTTGTTGTCACTGGTCTGCTGCCATGTTCACGTGCACTTGAGTTTGTTTCCACTGCTTCATCATGTTGTATTCATCCCTGTACTTGTAGTTGTGCAATTCTTCTGGCTTCACATGTGCATTGTGTTACTGATTTTGGTCGAGACTTTGTTTGTTGCAGTTTGTCACTGTAATTGCTGTTACATTACTTCAAAGTGTTGCATTTGTTCATGTAGCTCTGTTGTTGCTGTGTTCCATGAGCATGCTTCACTGCATTATGAAAATGTTGCATTGTACTCTGACCTTGTTGCCTCTGTTCATTTGCCGGTTAGCTTACTCGTTCGGTCTTTACTGCATTGCTTCTGATCATGTTGCACAATTTCTGTTGTTTCCAGTTGCACTTGCTTACTGCTTGATGGTCTTGTGACTCTTGCCATGTCTTTGTGCATTTTAACCTGTAACTTGAACTTCACTATCCGCTGCAGTTTGAACTGTGCATTTGGACTTGAATCTGTAACCTTCCTCATGTATACACATGCGTATGTATGTGTGTGTATGCTTGTGTTGTGGTGCACTTGCCTTGTGATTCTGTTCATTCCTGTTGGTGCAGTATTCAAGTTTTTGTTGATCTGGACATTTGTGGGATATTTGACTGTTTCTGGCTCGATGTTGTTAATGCATTCATGACCACTTGATAAAGTGTGACTGATGCTGCACTTGGTCTTTGTTCTTCTCTGTTATGTTGCTTTGAATGAATTTGTGTTTTGTTGTAGTTTATGCACACGAGTTGGCGTGGCAGTGCACACGTATACGAATGTACACGTGTGTACTGCAGCCACTTATAATTGCCCGTCCCTGATAAAAATTACTGATATGCATAGATATTGCACAATCAAAGATGATGACAATAACCCATGTATCTGAGACACAAACAAATTTTATTTTTGCAAATTTAAATTTGTTTGTTTTCAGATTACTGTTGTAGTTTCTAATTATACAGGTACACAGAAGACAGGACGAGAAGTGGAGCTGGACAATGCAGATAGATGTAGATGTGCAGACAGAGTGAAAAAAACTGAGTGTTGAGTGTTGTAGTGAGAAAAGTAAAATGTATGAACTGATGTATGTATATATATATATATATATAGAGAGAGAGAGCTGAAAACTTTGTATTGTTGAAGTGTTGTAATAAAATATTATATTGAATAAAAAATACTAGTTGAATTATATAGATTCTGTGCAATAGTATAATTATTCAATATGAATATTTCTTCCTTTCTGTATATAGTCCAAACTGCAAACACATATATATATTGGTATATATATGTTTGTTATCATCAAACAAAAAATCACATCAAACACTCTCATCTTTAACATAGACATATAAAATGTTGTATATAACAATATATGACAATAATGTGCATATATGAAGCTTAATTGTTGTAATGGAAGAAAATATAATTATTCCAACCTTTTCTCCAAACCAATAAATAAAAGTCTCTAAATGCAGTTTTGATAGTTATACATCATCTTGTAAAAGCTGAGGGTGCAAATGTTTCAACTCCTCCTTGTGCATAATAAATACGCAAATGTGTAAGTCAAAATTTAATTTTGTTCATATAGGATATTCGAGTTGAGCTTATACTTACTCTATGCACAGCTCCACTCATCGGTATTGAACAACACATACCAATGAGCAGCATTAATCACCTCCTTAGAAACTAACATGGGTTTTCCATTGTTAATAGGATACCCATCGAGTATGGAATCACTATGCTGCGCTTCATTCCGATTTTTTCTCTCCCCAAATACATACTGATTTTAATATATCTAGCACAATACTTAATGCATTCTTCAGTAGAATAGCGCTCGCAATGAACCCTTCAGGTCGAGCTTGATTTTTAAGATAACTCTTTAGTATTTTCATATACCTATAATCAAGATATGAGTATAAAATGCTTTCATAAGCGCATATTTTATTAATTACATTAAGTATTCATGAAAAATTACCTCTCAAATGGATACATCTACCGGTATTGTATCGGTCCACAAATTCTTGCTTCCCTCCCTAAATGTATTATCAAGCGAATCATGATGTCAAAAAAGGAAGAGGAAAGAATCTCTCAAGATCACATAGTGTTAATGCGACTTGATTCTTCATGGATTCTAATTTATCTTTATCAAGCACTCTTTGACATATGTCATTGTAAAATGAGCATAGTCGCAGTAATGCATTCCTTGTACCAACATGCAAAAGTCCTCTCATTGCCATAGATAATAGTTGTTATAGCAAGACATGATAACCATGAGACTTAAGACTTGAAATTTTGTTCTGTTCTATAAAAAATTTCCCAATATTTGAGCTATACCCATCAGGAACCTTCAAATTCCTCATCTTGTCGTAAAATATCTCTTTCTCTAGGTCTGTTAAGGTGCACGGTGCAGCAGGAAGTAATACTTTACTTCCAACATCTATAGGATGCAACTTCTTCCTTATACGCATTGCTTCTAGGTTTTGATGTGAAGTAATTCCATCTTTTGATTTTCCTTTTATATCAAACAATATACCAAGAATACTCTCATAAATATTTTTCTCGACATGCATTACATCTAGATTGTAAAGCAAAGGAGGTGCCGACGAAAACCAAAAAAATGTGTATAATAGATTAACAGTAAAATACTAATTACTAGACATGGATAGAAAAGGAAAATACACTTTATTTTTAGCTACATTTTACCTTCAAATAAGGAAAATAAGAAAATGGACTTCTTTTTCCACATTTGAATTCTTTTTTCCTTTACATCCTCCCATTTTCTTTTCCAACCATCTCACTCTTCCTCCTTTGTTTTTTTACCCCACTCATTAGCAATATCTTTGACATCGTCAAATATTTGAGCACCGGTATGTATTGGAAGCATTTGTATATTTCCCATGGTTCAATCAAATAAGTTTTTTCGGTTGCGATATTCATGATTAGGTGCAAGAAATCATCTATGGCCCAAGTATGCATATTTTTTACTAAATGGTAGCTATATCGAACATGTATTAATGCCACAAACAGGACATGCGCCATTACCTTTTACAGTGCAACCTGCTAAATTTCCATATGCTATAAAATCATTCATTGTCCACATTAGAATAGCATTTAATCTAAATTTGCTACGATTGTATGCATCATACATCGTTACCCCTTTATTCCATAATTTGTTCAAATCTTTAATAAGTGGTTGCAGATACACGTCGATGTCATTTCCTGGTTATCATGGTCCGGGAATTAATAAAGGTAGCATCATATTATCTTTATGCATACAAAGCCATAGAGGAAAGTTATAAGCAACATAGAAACACTAGCCAACAACTATACATTGAATTCTAGTCACCAAAGGGGTTAAAACCATTAATCGCAAGGCTAAGCCTTAAATTTTGTGGATCAGATGCAAAGGAATGATACATTCTATCAATTGTGGACGATTGAGAGGAATCTACGGGATGTTTTAGTTTACGATCTTCTCTTTTATTACTGTTATGCCATCTTAATTGTTCTGATGTCTCCGACGACATAAACATTCTTTTTAACCTTGGTATGAGTGGAAAGTATCTCAAAACCTGTTGTAGGTATTTTGGCTTGCTTTCCATCTTCCCTTGTCTTCTTCTTTTTTCCAACAAGATTTTCCACATTTAGGATAGAAATCAAAATGTGCGAGCTCTTTTCTAAATAGACAACAATTGTTTACTCATGCATGTATATTCTAATAACCTAAACCAAATGATCTAATCAACTTCTTTATCGCATATGTGTAATCAGGAAGCTTGTTTTCCTTAGGTAGCATATCCCTAAGGAGCTTAAGAAGATCCGTAAATGCTGCGACAGTTATACCATTTTAAGCCTTATGTTTATAAAGAAGTATTGTAGCAGACAACATTGTGTGGCTTGTACAACCATAATATAGAGGAATTTCAGCTGCCTCTAACATTTTCTTAGTCCTTTCCTTATGTTTATCGTTAACACGATACTCATTCTCCTCGCCACCAATTTATGCATCTAAATACATTCTGTATGTATCTTCCACTTCGTCGGCTTCATTTCGTGAATGACATGCTTCTCCATTAAAGATCCATACATCATATGTTGGATCAATTTCAAAACACACCAAATGTGTCACAACATCTCTTGGAGAATGCCAAATAAGATTCCTATATTGACGACACGGGCAAATAATTTTTTTGGATTACCCTCACTTTCTACATGCCTATATTCCTTTGTCATTTTACAAAAAAAAATAAACACGTCCATAGTCAACCATAAATAGCTATAAGTACGAAATTATTAATCAAAAATTACGAAACCTTGGCAGATTACCCATGTTTTGTCCATATCTTGTGTGGATCCGATTGGCCGCACATGCAAAAGGAACTAGCAACTACAATGAAAAAAGAAACCAATATTCTTAAACTAGGTAATTGGATGATATTAGAATAATATCATGCAAAATTATTTACAACCCTAAGAAATTGGATTGTCTTCTGACATTGGTACACGATTCTTTGGTCTAGCCGCAAAAAAATTAGTCATGTTGACATCAGTTTCAATAGTCGAAGGCTCAACTTAAAAGAAATCTAACTATTATACTAGTGGTCATGGTGCATTGCTTCTTACTAGCTATGTCGCTTAAGCATACATTATATTTGTAAAGTTAATAAAGTTTAATAACTCTACAAAAAGAGAGTAAATTGTATCACTTACTAATTTATTCAAGCTTTGCATTACCAACTAAAGTAAATATGTAAATAAAAAGTCCATTTTAAGCAAATAATATAAAAAAGTATTTCAATCATCCATGTCAACCAGTTTAATTTTTATGCAAGAAACCATAGTCAAAGCCTGTTCTCTTAAAGATAAATGTGTGATCTTTCAGAAATAATGTTGAGTATCACTGATTTTATACTTTGTGATTTACAAGAAATACAATGCTAACTTTTGTTGTTGATAATCAGACAGAAATAAAATTAAAACAAAAACCCAAGATTGGGTAAACTTTCTCTTCCAGTATTATTGTTATTTATTTTATTTATTGTCATTACATGGAAATCAACTTTTCTTTTCTTTGGGTTCTTGTTTAATGGTATGCTAATTCTGAATTATGCAACTTCTAGTTTATTTATGTTCTCTTTGTATTATTATTTTTCTTCTATTGCCAGAATGCTGTTTGGTAAGGTACCCGACGGACACTACATCTTATTTGGAGAGGCAATACTTGCAATGAATTCGCCTACAACATTTACTTCCCGTGCAAAAAAGAAACCAATATTCTTAAACCAACATATTTTTTGTTTGCTTTCTCTTTTGTGCGTTTGTTTACAACCCTAAGGATTTTTATTGGTATCGTGGCTTATACAATAGTTAAGAGGGAAAACATAGGGAAAACGTAATGATAAAAAATATATTTCTATATGGTAATTGATGTACCTGTTATTTGAGTAAGCTCGTTGTCTTTGACAAGTAAAAAGTATATGTTATCACTTTATGATATTCTTGTATATATTCATTTATTTGAAGGTATTAATTTTTGGTTGGTAAAAAGTATCTAAATGTGGTGATTTTCTATGGAGATGATATTAGTTAATAATAGATTACATATGCAAAAAAATGAAATTTTAATAACCATAAGTTCCAAAAAACAAAATTGGCATGATTCGAAAGGCGAAAAGGACAGGATGCAAATCCCTTCCCTACACACATAGGGATATTTTGATATAAATCCATCATAATTCAAGTCATTTGGCTTAATCTTCAGAAGTTGATTTGATTTGACTTTCTAGTTGGATTTCGATAAGAAAAATGGAGCAAAATGAGTTTGATAAAGTATATATGTTGACAATTAATTCTAAATTATCTCATAAATTATTTGTTTTCATTTTTCTTATCGTGCCTAACAATGGTAGAAAATTATTATGATTTACTAGAAATTATAGAAAGACTATTTCATATCAGTTAAAGAAAAAATAAATAAAACGTCATAGTTCGAAGTGCATAGATATTTTGTGTGTTAGACTCGAATATCGTGAAAAATGATCGCAATTATCTCATAAATCAAAAAGGCGATTATGGTCTTTTACATTATCAATAATAACATCATGCAAAACATTGATAATCTGCTTAAAAATCATTACTTTTATTCATCGTTCATAACAGAAATGGTGTATCGATATAAAAAAATGATAGGACAAATTTTACAAATAAGCTCGTCAAAACAACTTATTGTGAAATAGACTCAACTTATTACAAAAATAGGATCCGTTTTCACTAGACTACAATTTGTGCATGCACAATTTTAAAATGAGCATATACATTTTCTTTAAAAAAATTGTACATGTGCAATTTAATTTTTTTGTTGTACAATACACATGTATAAAAAAAGGCTAGTTTGGTGATAATCATGTTTAGATAATCATGTTTATTTTTTTAATAAATTTTCAACGAAGCTTATTTTCGCAACAAGATTTTCTGAAGAAAATATACTAAAATTTTGACCTTTTCGATGTGTTAAATTGTTACAAAGATGATAACAATGCATTTTTTATATTTTAGGTCAGCACTGAATTTGATGTTGAAACTACAAGTCCTCGTTTCATTTTCATGCAAGTGGTATGTAATTTATACCCATTTCCTTTTAATGTGAAGCATTTGAAACGCTACATTACTGCCAAGCCTTATTTAGGCTTTATAACAACTAATTAAATTGTCTCAAATCCTAGCACTTTTCTCGCTTTCCATTTTCAAATTTAAATTGCACATATATATATATCTCTTGAATATGAAGGTTAATATTTCCATATTCATGTAGTTTTAAAAAGCAAACACTACACAAGACATATTGCTTTGGTGACATCCTGTTTCAATTAGATAACCATAATTACTTTATAAAGAGACAACGAAACTGATTTACAAAGAGACATCAAAGGAGTATTTGTATTTACGTTTATAAATGCATAACTGAAACATAATTGTAGCAAATAAACATCAATTATTTTTGTTTGAATTATTAGATTTGTTATTTCTGAGCAATAAATGCATTAAATAACAAAAAGAAAACGTTTAAAAATAATTTAAATGACTATTACATAGATTTGAATTTCGAAATCAAATAAACATTTTCCAAGTATCTTCATCAAATCCAAATCAACTTTTTATTTGAATCACATGTTTTAATCTAATGAGTGAAAAAAACATAAGATAACACCACAAATTTTAGGGTAAACTTTAATATTATTACAATCCAATTCTAGAATCATATCCCTAGTTTAAAACCATCACAATTCAGATCATTATAATTTTTCCAAAAATTATCAAATCAAACTCCAACTTGAAAAAAAATAGAAAAGTACTATCAGTTTGGTGCTTTCTCAAAAGATTTTCTATCCCTTTTAGTTATTCTTTCACATTGCAACATTTGGATCTAACATTGTTTCTTCTTCTTCGATTTTTAGAAAATAAATGTTTTATATTGCATTAAAAAGGTTTGTACTACTGAGTTCTTAAGTGAAGTGCGTGAAGATTCTGAAATATAGTAGGTAAATTTTCTGTTTGCGTGTGGAAAACTTTATAGAAACCAAAATACGTTGGTTCAATACATGGCATCCCAGTCAAACATGAAACCAAATTTATCACATCTTCAAAAATCACAGTTTAGACTATGTGAATTCATAGTACAATTAGTTTGTATCGGAGCCAAAAAAATCTAAAATTATCAATAATGATGAAAAAAATAAATTAAAAGAATTGCTCTCCAATATACTTACAGCTTCACCGGCGACAAGGCAACGATGACGAGCGCAACGATGGCTAGTAGAAAAAGACGCGAGCAGCAAAAGACATGAGCGTAGCGAGTTAAAGTTTGTTGAGGGTTTTGTCGCCGACGAGGGTTCGTTGAGGGTTTCGTCGCCAGTGAGGGTTCTTTGAGGGTTTCATCGATGTGAAGGGAGCGGTTTAGATTCATGGGTGGCAATGGCAGAGAGTGACGAGATAGAGTAAGGGTTTAGAATCAGGAACTTTGGCGGTCTAAGTTTTATTTCACGATAAAAAATTTAGCGGTCAAATTTTCTTGGGATGGAGCATGAACCTTTTAGCTGCTAGAAAACAAAGCAGTTGTTAAAAGATAAGTATTCACAATTGAACACAAAAAAGCAGTTGTTATAGAAATATATTACAATGCTGTAGGAATAGCAACTGTTTAGAGTACATTTGTTACAACTGCTAAAATAAACAGTTGTTATAAAGTGCATATTACAACTGTTTGTTTATGCAAGTTGTAAATTAAAGGTTGTAATATGGTTGTTTTGCTTTAGTGGTAGTAGATTCCTCGGCCCATTTAGCTTTCTACTAGTCGGAAGCAGCATTGATTCTAGCATGATCACCCATGATGCTAAGATCAAACTCAACAGAAAACTAATGCGGAACTGAAGCGTACAACTGATAAAGCACGCAGTAAGTATTCCACTCAAGGTCATCTTAGGTGTGACGACCTGCCATTTTGAATGATTTAAGTTAACAATAAACCATACATATCTAACTCAAACAGCCCAAAAGACAGATTATCAATGCGGTTTTGATTTAAAGAATAAGATACAGAAGAAAAAATACACAGAATCTTACAGTATAATGATAAAATATAATAATTACATAAACAGTTTATGAAGCTGTTTTTACAATATACATTTGATTTCATTTTTGCAATATAATTAGAGTTATACCTTTAATAGACATCTCAAAAAATGTAGCAGAATAATACTAGTAAATACGATTATCCAAACTCCATCTTCATCTTCAAGAACAACATTTTTGAATCACTGAAATACTCAGGCTGACTTGAGCATAAAGGAAACAATACGCTCGAGTCATAACTAAAAATTCTTTTGTACGTTAACACAATATCATGTAAAATATGGATGCAAACAACTTAAGAGATGATACGAGATTTTCCATCTCCTAAGGATCCGTTAAACTATCTATATGTAGCAAGATACGCTATATATAGTGTTTATAAGCAAAGTAAATATTTTTCATAGCGTTAAGGCTTTACATTAATCCCCTTAATACATTTTTAAGCATTGTTCTATGATTTCTCTTGTAACACAACCAGTAACGTCGGTAGCCAAGGAGGCGCCGTGGTAGAACAACACTAAAACAAAATGGTAGTGGTCTCATATTAGGATAATTGTATGATAAGGCACAAGAGGAAATTCCCAAGGTAGGATTCTACTAGTTTACCTGTCCCGACTTGTCGTAGTCCCTAATGGCCGACCACGTCCATCCCTACAAAATCAGAGGTGCATCAATCGAGTCCAAATTCAAGAGAGTTTTGCGAGGGAAGGATGTATGATAATGGTAGCTAACACTTTGGCCGGTTTTAGTCATTTAAATTTGACATAAGTGCCGAGGCCATTCATTATCGTTCTCTTACTTTGTTCCAGTGAATGTTCACCAATCCAACCACTTCATTGTGGAACATCCTCCGTGTGATGACCCATAAATCTGTATCCTTTAAATCGACAATAAACCACACATGTCTGAACCAAAAAGCACAGACCGACGGAAAGTCATGAGAAAGAAAATAAGAGAGAAGAAGATAAAAGAAGAAATAGAGAAGAGAGAACCAAACAGAACAATACAAAATCTCATATCACAGCGGAAAACATATAATATCGTATCAATGATCTTTACAAAATAGAAACTGTATATACATACATCAATCAGAGTTCAACAATCAATCACTAGTCATCATCCTGGATAGTTATAATAACCCATCCTTACAATTGCTGATAATATACAACAACAAAGCGCAAAGTGGATAATAAGCAGATACATGTATATGAAATTGAAGATCTCCAGCTCTCATGCTGAAGCTCCAAAAGCACCAAATCTGAACCTGTAAATATACTTGGTCTGAACTGAGCATTGAAAGGGAAGAATGCCAGGATCAGTCTGGTAAACCAGTGTGAGAAAACAAACTCAACTGAATTTATTAAATTACCAAAACATTTCCTTTCATAACAAAAGTATCTTGTAAGAAACGCCCACACATAAACACGGACATGTTTTTACCTTATGGTAATCAAAACATTTCATATCAAATCATCTTATATTATACTAGTGTCCAATATACAAATAATATCAAAATAGCCGAAATTGTTACCATTATTAAATTCTAGCATAGTAGGGTCTACAAATAAAATGGCAGGCACATAGTGGAGTTTGGATTTCCATACAAATGACATGGTGAAGGGACTGCCTTCCGACGGTACATCTCTGGAGGAATGTACCGAGAAACCATCACAAAGTTCCTCTACCAACACAAGGCTGGCCAACCTCTATAACTAGGTAGTACCGAATATGTCATCCCTCGGTCCTTACCAACCTTTTCCGAGGGCCCTCATAGCATACAAACCACATTAATTTACATCTCGAATGTCATAGTGGGAAGAAATATATCTAGAAGAGGATGATCATATCCTAATTGGAAATGACCCACTTAGCCTGGTGCATCTAACCCTGTTTCGGTCATTTTCGGTTGATGAGGCCTGAGGTAACGATTACCTTTCACATATCACATATCACATCACTTTGAATGCCACACGGCCATTTCCGTTGACTACTAATTGCCTTCCATAAAAATACAACCCTTGAGCTCGTATGTCTCAAGAAGGGTGTTATGCTAAGAGAAGTTGCCTTCTCCGCCACCACTGATGTACGTTTGTAAAAACCAGTGTACGTAATCTTAGAAATGCAATGTCAGACACTCGTCTATACAAGTTGTACAGGAACAGGACAAACTGAAGGTACTTTCCTACCACATCCTATCTGTAAATCCCTAGGATTAGTAGCGACAACCCTTGCATTGGATATTTCATAACGAAGAGACTGCTGCTACTATATGCATATTGGGATTTTAACCCCAAACGATCAACAAGCAGTCCTTCACTATGAAAATCCTAAATATCAATATCATCACAACCTGCATAATCGAACGCATATACATTGGTCCGAAGTGGTTTTCAGATAAATCTGATCCCGATCTTTTCGCACCAACAATGGAAAAGCGTCTCTCAACATCACACAGAAACTAAGTCTCATAGACTTATCACGTCTCCAACTTTTAACTTGCTTTTCATCGGTCAAGAAGGAAGCTCGATATATTGGAGTAATATTCCGCACTACACGAATCAACATCCTCAACACAAATGATAATCAAGCCTATAAAGATGACTACGTACTAATTGTACGACTGAATAGTTCCCACATCAAGTCGAGGAACTAAAATGGCCAAATTTGATAATCACTTATTTAACTATCAAAGTAACAAACAAATATTTAGCACCATTAGCAATCCCTAGGCCCTTTTAATTAATCTTTTATTAATTAAATCATTTTTCAAATATTCACTTCAATTTATCTTTAAAATGATATAATTCCAAAACCATTTTAACTTCCTATATTAGAAAACATTTCCATATGCTTATTTAATAATAAGTAATCAACTCTCTTAAATTTCAACACTTAGAAAATATTACATATATTTAAATCATGATTAAGTATATATTTTATTCTTTAAGGAAAACATTCTTATAGACATACTTATTTGGGCCAAAATGAATGTTGTGTAAAACATCGTTACGACAGCCCAAAATCATCAGTATAGGGATTCGATAATTAGATAGATATATAAATCCCATATACTATACAAAACATCTTCTTTCGAAAATCATTTACTATAACAACAATGTTATAGTCCATGCTGTCCTTAATTCTCGAAAACACCTATTTCAACAATGAATGTTGAATACTATGTATTCGATACTTAACACATCTCAGAACATCTTCAAATCATTTAACTCTATGTAAAAGATCACTTTTCAAAACATTTATTTTATTTAAAGGATTATTCAGTGTCCAAAATCGTGAATATAATCCTTTTACCAAATTCATTACTTCTACACATTTATTAAAGGATTATCCACTGTCCAAAATCGTGAATATAATTCCCTTAATAAGCTTTCATAATTAACATATCAAAATAAGTTAATTTTGGATTTATAAAACAATGTTTATAAATTCCATTTATATATTATAAAAAAACTTCCATTTATAAAATTCCTTTATTAACCAATATCATTTATATTCTCATTTATATGCCAAATCCGACTATAAATTAATTTGGTTGTAAATAATTTAATAAAAATTCATTATTTTATAACTTCATAAATTTATAAATCTATAAATCTTATTTACCGATAAGATCCATTTATAACTTCATTTTAAACACTTATAAAACTTCTTTATAATTCCATTATTTTTATTTATAAAATATCAATTTTATACATCTTATATACATACCATTTGTAATAAATTCAAAAATCTCAATTTAACTATTTTACAAAGTAGTTAACTCCATTTTTCAAAAATCACATTTTGATTCCATTTAAATAAACTTCTTCTTTTATAATTAACAATTCATTATTAAAACTTATATAACTTCAAAAATCATACTTTTAAGTATATTTCACAAAAATCATAATTTTTGTAATATAAAAATTATAACTTTTATTTATTTAAAATAAATCCATTTCCTTTAATAATTCAAAAATTAATAAAAAATCTACACTTGAATTCCCTTTTCAATTTGAAATCATCACTTTAATATCTTTAAAATTCCAAAATACGGCTCAATGCTGCAACAACACTAAATAAGGTGGTTCACATCAATCACATCGTCCAAACATCATATATCACATCATAACAGCATATATAACAATATCTGTAAACAAAAATCAACATTGGTGAAGAATCTAGTTGGATCCCTCCAACCTGTCACCTGCAACAAATATACATATGAGAAAATATGTACAATGTCCGCTTCGAGGCAGACACGTGTATAAAGATCATCCGCACATACACGAGAACGTATAGGGTCTCATCTACTCCACTAAGCAGGAATATATCCAAACCAATCAATATATATATATAATATCATATATCATCCAAACAATCATCAATCAGCATAAATAAAATTTATTCTCACTTATATTAAAATGTAAGCAAGATAGAAAGAGTGAGTTGTACTCATATTGATTCCAATAGCCGTTACAACGTTTTATTACGAATACAACTAAACGAGCGTTTAATTTACCCAATATTTTCACCAGCTCCAATCAACTCCAAACTATCTCCATTGTGTAATGTTCGTAAATACGATCCCATTGCAATTTGTTTGGTCAATTTTCGACCTCGTATGAAGAAGTTATGCTATTTTAAAGATTATACAATTATATATATATATATATATATATATATATATATAAATGTACAAAGTTTATTTTTATTTTTAACCTCCAATTCATCGCAGCCGTTCGTTTATGCTAGATCAAATCTAGACCATCCCTGTTTTCTTCCCCACACCTTTGTTCCTTCACATAATCGTTCAAACTCATGCCGCCATTTGTCAATTACTTGTCGCGCCTCCCTCGATGATCGAAACCCCATCACTCCACCACCAAACGATAGCTCGTGCTCTCCTACACCCACGCCTGAAGCCACGAAGAGCTCGGCCAACCCTTTGTTGAGATCCAACCCATTGAACGCACCGCCTTCATCGCAAGATTCTGGTGAATCCAAACTACTATAACAAAAATCCACCATTGGATAGATAGTATTTGTCGAGCTCGACATTTTTATTGTTGGAAGTTTTCGATGAAAGTGGATGGATGAGGAGATCAGAGGGGATGAAGTATGGAATGTTTTCGGCCATACATTTTGATGGTGGCGGTTGTAACCCTAGGGTTAGGCTTTTGAGTGAAAAAAGAAAATTATGAAGTCCTTTTATAGAAAATTTCACGACACTATTAACTCAAAAAAATTTCGAATTCCAAACAAAGTGTGCCACCAGACTTTTATAATGTTTTACCCCTATTTCGAACACAATGAAATATATATCAGGACCCACTTCGATCGTAGTTGAAAGATAAGTTTTCGAATCGACTTACTTTAATTAAAATTTACTTAAATAAATTTCTACACGTTTCAGCTTCCCACGAACAAACCATAAATCTGATTGACATGAAATTTGAAATCCTATATAATATAACATTACGGATCCAATGAAACTTGTTTCGTCGAAATTCGACACTGTGTCAAAAATGACTATTTTTACACGTTAATTAAATCGATAAATTTCCAATTTCTTTAAATTAACTTTTAATTCAATTTTAAAAGTTCTTTAACATCATCCTATTTCAAATAGAATTTAATTCAACTTTATAGATCATTTTCGTTTACATATAATTCAAATCTCAATTATTTATGCAATTTCAAATATTAAATTAACAATTTAATTATCCAATTAAACATTATATACAAAATATAAGTTATTCAACTTATGAAATTTACTTTTGAATATTTAAAATCAATTAAATATACAAATTTTGAATGATTGAAATTATGGGTTGTTACATTCTTCCATACTTAAAGAATTTCGTCCTCGAAATTACCAAGTAAGAAAAAGCTACAAAATCCATGAACTTTTCAAAACGATTAGTTCAAACCATATTGCCAAATTCATTTAAATATTTTAACATTTCAAAATCAATTAGTTAACTTCTTATAAAAAAATTTCTTAAATTTTCAAATTCATTCATCATTATCTTTTCAAAACCAATAATATCGTTTATCTTTCAACTCAATATCAAAATTTTAGTTAAATTTCTTTTTTCCAATTTTCTAAAAAATTTCATAAAAATTTCACCATAGCCTCCTTTGCACGGTTCGATCCAAAAAAATCACAATATATATATCACAAATATACATCTTATCTTCGAGGATGAGGCATCCCGTAGGGAAAAAATTATAAAAGTACGATATATAATCCGAGATATGTACCTTATATATTATTAGCGAGCATATACGGCCAATATAGCACGAAAGCGAGCTCTAAATGCGATGCATACGCCATCCACACCTACAAAACATTCAACAAACCTATGAGAAACATGTATATACGGAAAGTAATATCAATATACAACATATACCAATATAACAACTATATATGCCAATATAGCAAATGCAATCAAAAGCAACAAATCCAACCATCAAACAACTACCATCTAACTAACATCCAACAAACCTATATCTATCCAATCAATCCATAATAAAATCAATATTCATTCATTTCTCATTAATATTCAATGAATTGATTTTCAATTTAATCACATTTGATTGATTAACATTTGATTTTACTAACATTCATTTATTCATATTCAATTAGTTCATATTCACTAATTTATATTCAAGTTTGTTCACTTCTGAATTAAATCAAATTCAATTCTATCTAAATTCACTTACTTCCAATTTGAATTAAACCATTTAGCTTTTAATTTTGTTAATATTTAATGAATTTATATTCAATCAACTAACAACCATCTAACAACCCATGCATATTCAACATAACCAAATTTATTTAATTTACACTCAACATTCATATTTACTTCGTTTACCCCCAATTTGGTTTAACACATTTAATTCCAATTGGTTTAATATTCAATTTAGATTGAATTCTAGTATTCGCTATATTCACATTTTTATACAACACTTCTAATGTTAATTCATTTAATTAGTTCATTTCATTAATTACTTTATTAATTCATTTTGATATCAAGTTCAACTTCATTCAACATCACTTAAGTTATGTCATTTCATTCTTACTTGCATTTACTTTCACTATACAACTTAAGTTCACTTCTAATTTAATTGAAATTCTATTTTATTTCACTCATTTCATTAGCTCATTTCTTTTTCTTTATTTGAGTTACATTTCATTTTCAAAGATCGTTTTATTTAACTTTTATTAAAGCTAAAAAAATTATTTCATATTATAAGTCCAAAACTCATTTCACTTATATTTATCAATTTCAAATTGGATTTTAAATTCAAATTTGTTTATCAAAACAAAACTTAAAATTTTAATTTACTATAGGTAGCAAATTCATCACATAGAAACTCGAAAATGATACTGATGATGCTGCAGTCATCGCCCTTATTATTTCCCAGCAACGGTAGTGAATTTAGTGCTTTGTATTCTTTTAAAAATCCCTTTATATTTATCAATCACATTTATAAATTCATTTACTCATATAATTTCACTATTTAATTTTACTTATATAAGATTCATTCTAAATTTATTTATCTTATTTAGATTTATAATAATATAATCTCTTTAACTTTTGAAAAGCAACTGTCAAATCAACGGGATTCAAAATTTCAAACTCGTAGTTTAAATCCATTTTCATTTACAATTCACATTTATAAATATATTCGTATAGTTTCACTTCTTATATATAAGATTATTTCACAATTGTGAATCAGATTAATTATAATTCCATACTTTATAATTCATTTGCTTACATAATTTATTCTTTTACAATTTTTGTTTTTATTTAGATTATTCAAACAGCTTTTATTAACTTACATATATTTACATTTTCTAACAACCAAATAATCAACTTATATACACTATAATAATTTATGAAAAAATATTCATTTATATATAAAATATAATCTAGGTCAAACTATTTTATTTACCCAATTTAAAAATAATACTATGTTGACTTGCCTCATTTAAGCGTTTAGAAATCCCCATTGATAAGATGGCGTCCCACATACCGATCAGAATTCACAATCCACTCAACGGATAAGTAAACACAACATAAAACATTTTATAATCACTAACAAATACGCGCTCATGTATATATATATATATATATATATATATATATATATATGTGTGTGTGTGTGTGTGTGTGTATATATATATATAGTATGCTCAAACTCAATCTTGGGTGCTACTGACCCTATCTATACTGAGTATACATCAAAGCTTAGCAATATACTAAATCTAAGCTCCGATACTGTAATGACCTGAAAATTCCAGATAGTTCTGAAAAAGAAAGAAAGAGATAGAAGAAGAAGAAGAACAGAAACAACAACATCTTCGCAGCGGATAAAATATAATAGTAAGTAATAACAGTTTACAAAAGAATACTATATATGTTGATTACATTTTAATACATCAGAGTTTCACATATATACAGTCACTGAACATATACAATTATCATGTCTCAGATTAACAATAATATAAATACAGCGGAAATACTCTATACGCTCTTGCCATCCAGCTCGTCTCCTGAGCTCCAGAACGTCCTTACCTGAAAATCTGTAATACTCGGTCTGACCCGAGCATTACATCAAAGTAACACCCGGGTCAGGCTGGAAACCAGCGTGAGTAAACTCATCTAACATGTAATACAGAAGTAAACTCACCACGACCACCCAACGTCGACCACCATTGGCTATACAATTCCGGCCATACCTCGCCTTAATCTTCCTCTACCCTCTCCTAAATTCTCGTGTAGCTCGGTTGAACCACGGCGACACAATCATCAAAGAGGCAGACCCCAAAAATATTCGAACCCAAACCCTACTCTCGATTCGTCTCATCAAATCTTGCATTCGAAAAATTTTCTAGCATTTTCCCCATATTCGAGAACCCTCAAGCTAGCTATACAACAAGTTTCAACATTTAAGATTTATTAAACTGACAGAAATTGACAAGAATGCAATTTTAATTCATCAACAAACTGCACCTTGTATATTTTTCTAAAAATCATCATTTTTATTTTAAAAATCTTAGCTTTGTGTGATAAATCAAGTTATGAAATCAAATCACCAATTTAAAACATTCGAATTTTAACAATTTGATTTCTTCTACTGTAAACCTGAGCGTACAGAAGCCAGGCTCCATTGACATACTTTAAACCATTTCCAGATTATTGTTTTAAGAGTAAACAAATTTATTTAGTTTGAAAATCCTAAGTTTAAAATGTTCTTCTAGATAAAGTGTTAAATTTTCCTACTTTCTTGCCCAAAAATTTAAACAATGAAGAACATACAGCTTCCAGTATAACAAAATCATTACAGGTCCTCTTGTTAACAATATATAGCAACACAAACTTCATGAACTAATTATCATAATTAAGATTTGAAGAAAAATATGTTTACTGACCAAAATATTAGTTGAACAGAAAGAAATTTTTTTGTTGAAAGGCTGCAGTTGAATTTCCAGAAAGCTTCACTTTTTTTTTGCTGTTGAACTTTATTTGGGTTTCAAAGTAAAGATATTGTTTATTTTCTTTTTTTCTCAGGTTTGCTTTTCAAGTTTTGTTAAGTTCTGTAAACGAATACAATGATATGATGTTTATAAATAGAAAGGGCTTGGACAGTAGGTTACATCTGGTAAAAACCTTACTTGTTTTGGTCAGGTGTATTAAATTACTGCAAAAATTGAAATGATGTTGTATATTTCGGCTGAGTTTTTCTTTGACAAATTGTTGTGCTAATTAAATGCTTATGTCTTCATATTTGTTAACATCTAATTAATGTTTGCTGATTCTTATCTTTGGTACAACGATATTTGTTTTTTTTAATATTTTTTAAAATCAGATGTGAATTCTTGGCTTCTTGCATTGGACATGTTCATATATTATTCAGTAATGTAAATTGTTTTTGTTAAAAGTTTTGTATTATACAAATGTAAATCACAGATTATCCTTTCTTAAGTTTATGTAAAGCTAATATAATTATTGCTTTGACTATATACCATGTGTATTTATATTTGAATGATCTCATGTTCAAATTTTGAAATGTGATGTTGTTGCTAACTTGACTTCTAAATTTTATTTTATGTTTGTAGTTAAGTTTTTCAAACCTTTGATTCATAACATTCTGTTTGTATATTTATATTTCCAGTTACATCTTATATTTTATAATTATGTTTTATACTTATGTTTTTATGTTTATGTGTAACATTGATAAGGTTGTTTATTATTTAAACATTATTATTTCAATTACATTTTATATGTATATTAGATCAAATATCAACAATATAGAACCTTTGATTATTTTGAATAAGACAGATTTTGTTTTAAATGGTTTTGAAACATTCTATTTTAAATTTTCAAATCAAAACTTCTTTTACAAAGCATATGTAACTGATAAATGATCAAGATCTCATCAGTTTATAATTTGAGAAGCTTGATTAAATAATTATTAAAATAATAGGGCCAAAATCCAGGGTCGTCACATTCCTCCCCCTTTTGAATCTTTTCGTCCTCGAAAAGGAACGAAGCCAGATTTATCAAAATGCTTAAAATCATATAAATTTTCTTTGATCCCTTTTAAACTACTTTAAAAATCTATATAATATTTCTAAAATAGTTTTTATAAAATACTTTTATAACTCGATGTTTGACAAGTCCATCCTCGTTCTCACAGAAATTCGGTCATACGTTGATCAGGCATACGACTGAAAATCTATAAGTGCTTGGTAGACCCGTTTCCAACATCTAGTGAAAATACTTGAAAAATAATTTTATTGAAAATATAGAAAACAGTTTTTGAAAATATAGGATATATCTTTGGTGAGAATGCTCTGGAAATCATCACCCCCCATCCATGGTCACAGTTACATTCCAGGGTTACGTTGTCGTCACAACAAAAATCCATGTAACTGCAGGCTCTCCGCAGCCTCTCGATTATGCCATAGAACCCACAACAGATCACAGTTACATTCCAGGGTTACGTTGCCATCACAACAAAAGTCCATGTAATTACAGGCTCTCAGCGACCTCTGATTTTCGCTGTCGAAATGAAACTTCTCCACTCCTACATAGGTCGCAGTCTACCGATATAAAATCAAACGCAGACTGTTGGCTCTCAGCGGCACACACGACTTTCGATATGTTATACCATAGGTTGCAGTTACATCCTGGGTTACGTTGCCATCACAGCAAAAGTCCATGTAACTGTTGGCTCTCAGCGGCACACACGACTTTCGCTATGGTATACTCAACTCATAGTCCTCAGGAACTAGTTTTGTCCGGACTCCTCACAGGATCAATTTTAGAACCCCCCCTTGGAGCTCAAGGCAGCACCACCCGGTGGCACTCCTGAGAAGTTCATTTCGAGGAAGCGCCTTTTTCCCCAGAGCCATCATCAAAACACTTTATACTATACATATATATAGTATCTTTCAAATCATACACCTAGTATGATCTCATACAAAGCTCCTTTACACAAAATCGGTTATCTCAAAATCGATAATTCTCAAACTAGGCTTTACAAATTTCAAATATTGATTTTACCCAAAAATCAAAAGCCTTTCCAAATCCAAAGGTTCCCAAAACCTTTTTCCAAAATCCTCATAAGATCCTTTATATATATATACATATATATAATTTTTAAAGCTTTGGATCATTTAAACTCGTATAAAATTCCTTTTATACTTCAAACACTTTCAAAAACCCCTTTTCTTCCAGCAGTAGATTCAACAAGAGAAGATTTACCTCTTATAACAAAGATATATAACTTCATTTATTAAGAACAAATATTCAAATTTGATTTCTCACTTCCTTTCTTTATAAAGTGAACCCTAAATCATGGAAATATCTGATTTCCATTTTACTTCATTGTATATTTCACAAAATATACTTTCATTTTAAAGACCATTTCACATTTCTTATCCACAAATTCCCAGTATTAATTTCATTCAAACCCGTACGATGTACACATATCACCCGTACGCTATGCTAATCTAATCGCTCACTCGATCACACAATTTCACTTCCGAACTAGTATCGTTCACCCGACTTCCTAGTGCGGACTCAGATCTGGTTTCTTGATCAGAAACCGTCATTCTCCTTGCATAGTCATAACTATGATAGAGAATATCCAGAACCAATCAACAATCCATATCCAGGTTCGTCGTCGAAAATCGAGTGAAAAATCCCAATTCGGATCGATATATTATCTCGAAATTCTGTGCTCGAATCTGGATCAAATCACTATGCGAATAGGATAATATACGCATATCCTACGTATTTATCTTAATTGGTTATTAGCCAAATCAAATCCATTTCTATTCACATTCACTTTGATTTTCATTCACTTACTCACAATTGCTTCAATCCATTTGGATTATCACTCTATTCTTATCTCAGTTGGGTATTTAACCATAAACAGTTTAAACTCTGTCCAGTTTAAATTTTGAAAATAGCTTGAAAAGTAAAAAATAGATAAGTAGTTGAAAAATAATTATTAGTTTGTAAAATAGCTGTAAAATAGTTAAGTAGTTGCAAAATAGTTGGAAATAATTAAATAATGGCAAAATAGTTGTAAAAGAGTAATTAATTTGTAAAATAATTGAAAAACAGTAATTGGTTTATAAAACAGTTGAAAAATAGTTAAATAGTTCCAAAATAATTATAAAACAAGTATAAAATTGTTTGGGCTTTTTAAAAGAAAAATTATATATAGTAAATAGCTTGGAAAAATAGATTTATATTAAAACAACTTATTTTAAAAAAAAATCCAGAGCCAAAACTGTTCACTTTCCCCTCAACTTAATTTCCACTCCCATTTAAATTGAAATTCCAATTTTAAATAACTCCAATTTCCATTGGACCTGATTTATTCCCAAATCAAGTTGAATTAATTCTCAATTTCTTTCCCAAATTTATATCAAATCCCATTTGAATTTAAAATTATTCAATTTTAATTATAATTCCAAATTATTCAAATCAATTCGGGCTAATTTCAAATTGAACCCACTTCAATTTCAAATCATTTCAAATTAATCCAATTCAAATTTTCCATTTGAATTTTATACTTATACATATTCAATCACAATTTCAATTAATTCAAATCAAATTCAATTTGAACTAATTTCAATTCAAATTCCAAGTTTAAACCATCTCGAATAATATAAATTCGAGTTAATACTTCAAATGTTGATTTAATTCCTTTAAATGAATTTACCTTTAAAGTTTTTAAACAATTTTAATTCACAGTTGAGACCTAACATATTATACTACAAATCAAATTAACCTTTAAACAATTAAATTTTGAGTCAAATTCTCAAAATTTCATTTTAAATTATCTTTACTTAACTCATTACAAGGTTCAAGTAAGAGTTTCAAACAATTTTAATTTACGAATTCAATTACTCAAATTTTTAGTTCAAGGTAATTCCATACCCTTAATTTCAAATTAAAGTTTAATTTCCCATTAATCTCAACAATGGATTACAATACCCCATCTCTCATTCATTTAAACAATTCCAATTCACAATTTAAAGATTTTTAACAACAATAGGATGATATCATCTAATTTATTTTAAAACATCCATTCATTTTCAATTTCTAGATCTCAAATCCAATTTGAGATCACTCAAACTCTCCATTACAATCAACCAATTAACTTCCCAATTTCATCTTAAAATTTACAAATCAGGTTGAACATCCCAACATATTTAACTTTTCCCAAGTTAAACTCAATTCACTTAATCCAGTCAACCTTACTCAGTTCGAACTTCCATTTCAAATTTTGAACTTCTCATAAATAATCTTCCCACTTATTAAGTTCAAAACTTATCATTTTGGGTATCACTTCTCATTCCAGATTTAAAACTCAATATTTAGTGTTCATTTCAAACCATCTTTGATATTACGTATATTCCTCATTTATACATATTATTTCCTTTTACATACCAAATTATACTTTAAAATTTTAAACCACCTTTGGTTTTTTTTAATTCTGAACAAATTTTTTTTAAATTTTCAAACAACTCTTGTTTGAAATAGGACCATTTCATTCAAATGCATTAAATAATATTATTTGTTATTTCTTAATTACCTTCATTAAGTAATTGTCCCTTAAATTACTTACCTCTAGTTACTTCATTAAGTAACTCCCTCTTTATTAATAATTTCCAATTATTATCCATTAATTAATCTCATTAAATAAAGTTTAATTAATTGCATAAATTAATAGATTATCCTTATCCTGAAACCTTTCCCAAATTCACAAATTAAATTTTAGTTTGAATTTATTTCAAACTTATCTTTATTCAAATTTCAAATTTCAGTTTGGTTGTGTTTTATTACTTCTCAATTTAATTCCAATAATTTAACAACCAATTCCCTTAATATTTATTAGAAAGAAATATTTTATATATCAAAATATTTTCTTATATAAAATCATTTAAAATCTTTATGCAAGAAAATAACAAGTACGCTCTCTCATATATACACTCAACTCATCCTAGGGTACCACTTACCCTCCTTAATGATTAATCCCAACAGAGCCAAGGTTCTTGCTTAACCTTCAGCTCTGATACCAACTGTAACGACCCGAAAATTACAGATAGTTATGAAAAAGAAAGAAAGAGATAGAAGAAGAAGAACAGAAACAACAACATCTCACATTCGCAGCGGATAAAATATAATAGTAAGTAATAACAGTTTACAAAGGAATACTATATCTGTTGATTACATTTTAATACATCAGAGTTTCACATATATACAGTCACTGAACATATACAATTATCATGTCTCAGATTAACAATAATATAAATACAGCGGAAATACTCTATACGCTCTTGCCATCCAGCTCGTCTCCTGAGCTCCAGAACGTCCTTACCTGAAAATCTGTAATACTCGGTCTGACCCGAGCATTGCATCAAAGTAACACCCAGGTCAGGCTGGAAACTAGCGTGAGTAAACCCATCTAACATGTAATACAAAAGTATACAACTCATACAAACCCGAGTACGTATATCAATTTACAACTTCATAAGTTGCTATAGACATTCCTTATTTCACAAAGCAATTAAGTGCCAGAACTTTGATTATATGGTCCAATTTCACTTAAATCATTCTATTACATCCTATCGATTTCACATATCAATTTGTAAAGAATTGAAGTGGTTTCGGGTATTAACTAATACCCAACTCCGGTCTCTTCGAATTCAGCTCATCATAACACAAATTATTCAAGTGAAATGCAATTCAACTTTAAATAAAAGACGTCACCCTTTTCACTCAGCAATTCATCATTGACAGATAACCACATTATCATTGCCCACCCAACTACACCATATCACAAACCATTTCACATCAGGGGTATCAATCAATTCAGGGCATATAAACAATCACTTATCAACATAAGCAAGATCATCCATCACACCATCTTGAATAAATCTAATTAACCAGAATTGAATGAAATTGAATCAATTAACTTTAAGTTCTGCTTATTAACTAATTAATTTCAACCAATTGATTAACCATTCCATAATTCTTCTTCTTAATTAATCCTCCTTGATTAAATATTCTTTAATTACGTTAAGGTGATCATTATTATCTAATTACTTTCACTAAGTAATTATACTTAACCAAACTCCATGAATGATTACCCTTAATTAATTGCATCCATTAATCAACCCAAATTACTCATAAACAGTAATTACCCTTTTGTAATTACTTACTTAAGTAATTAACCCCTTACTTAATTATTAATCCTTTTAATTAATTACTCCAAGTAATTTATCCTTAATTACTTCTACTAAGTAATTACCCTTTAATTATTTCCCATTAAGTAATTCCTTTTATTACAACCTGCAATTGTGAATTAACTCTTAATTATCCACTTAATTAATTCTCAATTATTAATAACCTTTATTATGGACTTATAAAACTTAATTACTCATTTAATTATCACTTAATTATTTAATTAACCATTAGTTACCAATTTAATTAATCATTAATCCTTACTTTATTGGTTAATTACTATTATTGGTTAATTGACTTTAAGTAGTTAATTAAATCCTTATGTTCAAATTGATTTAAACACAAGATTATAATTATCAATTTTTGATTACACATTTATTTAATCTTAAATTACTTATAAGTAAAAATTAATTTCCCTTTTAATTTACTTACACATTATATTACTTATCATCTTACTTTTGTAAACTTTTGTTGATAAATTTAATCAAGTCTTAGCTTCAACCTTGCCAACTTTAATAACTTAATTTATACTGATCTTAGTTTAACACTGACTTAAGATTTAATTGAGCTAACCCTTAAAAAAAAGTGAACCCGAAGAAATCACTGCGCTAGCTCAAGCAAATCTCGGGTTTTCCCCTGAACTTTCCCGCGTCCCTTCTCTCTTCTACTCGTATACTTCTTCCACTCTTTCTCTTTTTTTCGCATGAGTTTAATTTTGAATTACGACAGCAGAATCACGCGAAAGCAACTCACGCCCAGGGTTGGTCTCGAAGAAACCCTTCATCATACTAGAGTATCACTCGAGTCGAGTCAACACACGACGCCACTGACACTCTCACGCCACCGTGCAAATGCACGGCGCGTCGCTGCCACTCCGATGATCCACGTCCCTCCCTGTAAACCACAAATCGACACCATATACAAAATCAAACCCCAGATCAAGATGAAAGGTTCGAAATCAAAATATGCTCGTTTGATCGAACTACACTTCGAACGAACCAAAAGAAGATCACCACGACCACCCAACGTCGACCACCATTGGCTATACAATTCCGGCCATACCTCGCCTTAATCTTCCTCTACCCTCTCCTAAATTCTCGTGTAGCTCGGTTGAACCACGGCGACACAATCATCAAAGAGGCAGACCCCAAAAATATTCGAACCCAAACCCTACTCTCGATTCGTCTCATCAAATCTTGCATTCGAAAAATTTTCTAGCATTTTCCCCATATTCGAGAACCCTCAAGCTAGCTATACAACAAGTTTCAACATTTAAGATTTATTAAACTGACAGAAATTGACAAGAATGCAATTTTAATTCATCAACAAACTGCACCTTGTATATTTTTCTAAAAATCATCATTTTTATTTTAAAAATCTTAGCTTTGTGTGATAAATCAAGTTATGAAATCAAATCACCAATTTAAAACATTCGAATTTTAACAATTTGATTTCTTCTACTGTAAACCTGAGCGTACAGAAGCCAGGCTCCATTGACATACTTTAAACCATTTCCAGATTATTGTTTTAAGAGTAAACAAATTTATTTAGTTTGAAAATCCTAAGTTTAAAATGTTCTTCTAGATAAAGTGTTAAATTTTCCTACTTTCTTGCCCAAAAATTTAAACAATGAAGAACATACAGCTTCCAGTATAACAAAATCATTACAGGTCCTCTTGTTAACAATATATAGCAACACAAACTTCATGAACTAATTATCGTAATTAAGATTTCAAGAAAAATATGTTTACTCACCAAAATATTAGTTGAACAGAAAGAAATTTTTTGTTGAAAGGCTGCAGTTGAATTTCCAGAAAGCTTCACTTTTTTTTTTGCCGTTGAACTTTATCTGTGTTTGCAAAGTAAAGATATTGTTTATTTTCTTTTTTTCTCAGGTTTGCTTTTCAAGTTTTGTTAAGTTTTGTAAACGAACACAATAATATGATGTTTATAAATAGAAAGGGCTTAGACAGTAGGTTACATCTGGTACAAACATTACTTGTCTTGGTCAGGTGTATTAAATTATTGCAAAAATTATCGTAATGGGCAAAAAATTTGGCTGTTCCAGAAACACAACGGGCAACAAAGCAAAGTTCCTTAGCCTAGTACAAAGGTGACAGAATCACAATGGGCAATCACAAAAAATTTTTATCGTAAAGGTAAAACAGGTGAAGGTATACTTATCTGATCGATATATTAATTGTGATAATCTGCACCATATTCTGAATGAAATCAGCCAATATTGAGATGTTGTAAGTGATGATTTTGATTCTGACTTGTTCTACATAATTAGCCAGTTACATTTATGCCAAAAACACTATTCTTTGAATTACTTCATACATATACGTTTGGATTAAAAACATAGTGTTTTGCTGGATGATAATATTTTTGGTTATTTTTGGCTAACTCTATATTCACGGTTTTCTGATTATTTACATGGCTTCAATCCAAATTCAAGAGAATGTCATTTAAAATGCTATGAAAAATTGAGTTTGAAATTTTTGATGCACACTTCATTGTCTGGTTTATCAATTTTAGTTGGTGATATTTTGGATTGAAAGAGAAACTCAGATACAGATTATACTGGTAATATAGTTGATAGAAAAATTACTAGTAGAACGTGATTAATTTTTGAAACATTCATTTGCTGCATCGTTTTTCAAAGAAAATATCTGCATATTTTTCATTACAAATAGTTTTCATTTAGCAGAATTTTTTTTCTCATATAACCCCTTCGAGAAAATAATTGTTTGACCATATTCTCAGCTTAGTCAATTTTATTTGATTTTAAAAGACAAATTTTGACTAATCTAACTCCCTAATAATTATCGAAAAGATAAATAGTGATTGGAAAAAGTGATGAGTGTTGATATTTTTCATACATTACTCAAGAGAGTATATTTTAGAAAAATTTCTTTAGAAATTCAAACAAGAGTTATAAAACTTTTTGTTGGGTAAAGATTCCATGACCATTTCTATATCTATCATATTTCTATCGACCATTGTTTATCAAAACTTAAATATAGTTTGTCGATATGTGGTACTACAATCAGGGATCATTTTTTTTTCATTTCACATTTTTTTTAAAATAAATAAATATCCAAAGTATTCACTCTCATTTAAAAGTCCTCACGGTTATACATGGGTGAATCATTTGGAATTTGATTATGTGCTTCCATGCTCATTTAAAAGTCCTCACGGTTATGCATGTATGGAACGCATATCAAAATTAATTGATTACATAGACAAGTTGATTCTAATCCCATTTAAAAGTCCTCACGGTCATGCGTGGTTAGAAGATACTTGATTTCATTTAAAAAAAAATTTAAATTCGAATACTACTAATCTCATTTAAAAGTCCTAACGGTTATGCATGATTAGTAGATATTCAAACTCCTGATATAAATGCACCACAAGTAGATACAACTGTATGATGTTATATGAGAATATCATTTCCATCATTTCTAAAAGTGGAATATGCACCTAACGAGGGTAGTTATGATTTTTGTTTGATTCTTATTAAAGTTTGATATTTAAATTCAATTTGATTTTAATGTTGGATTAATATTGATCACTTTATCTCTATTTTCTCTAACACTATTATTCTTTTATTGATAACAAAAGGGGGAGAGAAAAGTTAAGATTTTGTCAAATAGAATCAAGCGAAGGTCAAATAATTTTCCATTTGCATATAGGCTCATTTGTATATATTTATATATTTCTATGCATATATGTAGGGGGAGCATCATGTAGAGAGGAAGCATTTAAATAGGGGAAGCAATTAGAGTATATCATTGATCAAATACATTTAAAACAGTCAAAATCTTAATTATATGTTTGTTATCATCAAAAGGGGGAGAATGTTGAATATGCGCTTGGCGCTTATATGATTTTTTTTTGATGATAACAAACATATATACATTCATTTAAATGTATTTGTTAATGTACTATTTTATGTTTCATAGATTAAATAAATATTTGTTGAATTAAATAAAGTACATAGAATTTGAATTTAAAACAGAAATATTATTCAAACAAATATTTATTACAATCTTGAATAGTACAAATTCATGCTCTCACTATACATATACAGTTTTGAATACATCACATTTCATATTTACATTAATAACCTCACTACATATCACTCACACTCATAGTTTGTCTTCAACTGCATTCCAGTTTGAATCCAGCATCTGAGCAATCTGTAGAAATATACATTGACGCGGTAAAATTGAAAATAAAATACTTTTTTAGTGTAAAATAAAATGTAATTTTGAAAATATTGTTTGCCTCAGTTATTTGGGTTGCTCGTCATCATTTAAATTTGAATTCATCATACACGAACAACTTGTGACATACACAGTGTATCACTGTATATGCCACAAGACCGTGCACACCAATATATACTTGATAATACTACAGGACAGGTGAGCACAAGGTCAAACCCAAATAAAAAGACGGGTTCAACTCAGGTGCAACATAAATAAAATCTCGACTTCAGCACAAGGTCAAACCCGAGTTTTTAAAACTGGGCTTAACACAAAGCTCAAATATACAACAAACACAGAGGTATCTGACATCGAATCAAGGCAACATGAAGCATGCAAGTTCGTGCACAAGTACAACAATGCACAAGTTACACCACTAACCATGAAGCAAATGAACACAGTGAAATGCACAAAGACATAGCATCTGCACCAAGTTAATGTTCACAAATGCAACTCACCAACCAGACTATGATGCAAGAAATAACTCAAAGGACAGCAGACATAACAGGTGAAGTGCAACAAGAATCAGACTCAAGTACATGGTAAACATGTACACAAATGCAAAGCTTAAGTATGCAGATCAAAAGCAACTGTTCTTAACTGCAAGTTCAAACCAAAGCACAAAAGTGCACAGCAACCAACATAAATGAAATAACAGCAGTATACAAGCAAAGACCATATGGTCAGTGCACAACAACACAAACGCATGAGCTATCTACATGCACAAGAACAAGACCCCAAATGTAACGACAGCAGCAAGTGATAAACCAGAATGCCATCATATGTGCAAATACAAAAATGAACCAGAGGTTACAAGTCAACATGACCAGAAAGTAAATTAAGCAATATATATGCAACAGGGCCAGAGCAACTCAGTGAGTATGTGCCGAAGTCAGAGACAAGTAGCAGTATGCAAAATGGAGTGTGTGCAACATGATGAATCAGTGTTGAAGACACGATAGATACATGCAGCGAAATCGAGTACAGATAGTAAAGACTCAAATGTACAGGCTAGTAAACAAACAAAAAATGGCCAGAGTCGAAGCACAAAGAACAAAACATGTCAAGTATGCTACAACATTAAATTCAATCAAAACCGAAGTTAAGATCATCGTCAAGTCAAATCAAACCGTGATGACCAAGGCAACAAGTTCGAACCAAAAATGCCAGCAAAAATCGAAGTTGAACAAGTCAGAATCTAATACCGTGGTGGCCAAGCAAAGTCAAAAGTAATCAAATATACGAAGTGTCAAAATTGACAAAGTCAGAGAAATCACCAACGTCCAAGCATAATCAAGCGGCCAGAGAACTAAAATTGACAAATTCAAATAACATCAGACGAACGCAATTCAAGGAAATCGAACACATATATAAACCCACAATCATCATCGGCTAAAGGCATCGAGTTCAAGCAAGCATTAAACCAGCGTACATACCGAAATCACAGAGGAACTCGATCCAAATTGGAGAAGTCGTGTGGTAAAAAGGAGAGCATCGATCGACAAAGGAAGCACGTCAATCACTATTCGATCGAGGAATTCAACCGGCGCTTCAATTTGTACAACCCTAATTTTGAAAGCAAGGAGCAAAAGAGCCGAAGCCCTAATTTCAGAAAGACGACGAAGTCGCCATTATTCTCACAAGCAAAGGAACGGGCCAAGCAAAAGAAAAAGGAACGGGTTATAGAATTAAATTGGGCCGGTCATATTTCTTTAAAAGGGTTTTTGGTTTAATTAACTAAATTAGGGTTTAGGGTTATTTATTTTGTTGTCTTTTATATTTTCTTTTTCGAGTCAAAGAATTTGTAAATCACCGCCTAGGTTGTAGGTAGTGTCAGATTGTCTAGTTAGAATTAGTTCAGTGAGAAGGGTGTGCGAGTTTGCAAAACTCTATAGGCGGAGCAGAGTTTGCGAGTAAGTGAAACTCTATAGGAGGAGCAGGGTGTGCGAGTCTATGAGAGTGTTTGTGAGCGGGAGCAAAAGGGTTTGCGAGTCTAGTAGAGTGCTTGTAAGCGGGATACTGTTTAATTCTAATAGAAATCTGGGAATGCAGCAGTAGGCAGGGGTTGCCGAAGCTGGGTAAATTTTGTGTGTGATTTATTTTTCAGCATATTTATTTCTGCAGTTTGTTTTTACGTTTAAATCGAGAAAATTTGCTATAACCTTATTCACCCCCCCCCTCTCTAGGGTTAATCTATATCCTTCAAGTGGTATCAGAGCACGTTATTTTTCTTTAAGTCTAGAGTCATGAATTCATCAAATAATGCTTTTTCTGAGGGGCAATCTATTGTTAGGCCACCCATATTTAACGGGAATGATTATGCTTATTGGAAAGTTAGGATGAGTATTTATCTTAGTTATGTTGATTATGATGTTTGGGATATTATTGAAACTGGCTATAAATCTCCCACTACAACCATTGGTGATAATGAGATTCCTAAACCTAAGGATAGATGGGATGCTAACGATAAGAGATTAAAAACTACAAATGCTAAAGCCATGAATGCTTTGATATGTGCTCTTGATAAGAATGAATTTAATAGAATTTCTCATTGTAAAACTGCACAGGAAATTTGGCATACCTTGGAGGTGACACACGAAGGAACTTCTCAAGTCAAGGAGTCTCGTCTAGCCCTATTCAGTAATGAATACGAGAACTTTGTAATGGACAAAGGCGTGAGCATAAAGGACATGTTTGGACGCTTTTCAACTTTGGTATACAATGCTATGCGCTTGGGAAGGTATTCACTGAGGTAGAGCTTGTGCGGAAGATATTACGAGTTTTACCAATGAACTTTGAGGCAAAAGTCACGGCAATACAATAATTGAAAGATCTGAGTAAACTAAGCATGGAGGAGTTGATTGGCAACTTGATGACATATGAGCTTGAGCTAAAAGCAAATGAAGAACGCAACAACTCCGAATCAAAGAAGAAGACGATTGCCTTAAAGAGCAAAGAAGAGAGCGATGAAGATGAAGAAGATCCAATTGAAGAGCTTGCAATGGCTGTGAATAATCTTAGAAAATGGTCAAAATTCAAGCCATGCAAGAAGAAAACATCTGGTAATAGGTCAAGAGAGTCTAACAATTCCGATAATGAATTGACGTGCTATAACTGCAACAAGCCTAGCCACTTCAAACAAGAATGCCCACTTCTCAAAAACAATCGAGGAAAGAAAAAGACGAAGAAGGTCTTTGCAGCGACTTGGGATGATGAAGAAAGAGAGGAAATTTTGGGTAGCAGCTCAGAGGAGGCTAACTTGTGTTGTATGGCAAAATCAGAATCAGAAGCAAGCTCCGAGGAATCTAGTGAGGCAGGTGAGTATTCCTATAGAGATCTTTTTTTATGTGCTTAGATCTTACTAAAACAATTGATAGTATTGAATCAAAAACTGAAAAACTGAAATCTGAAAGGAGGAAACTCGCCCATGAAAATTTTAGGTTAGAAACTGAAGTTGAAAACACTCAAAACCTAGAATGTAAAAGATGTAAAGTTTTAGATTCAGAATTGACAAGACTTAAAAATAGCTTTAAGAATCTTGAAAAAGAAAACTTGAGTCTTAAGGAAATCATTGACACTAGAAAAAAAGATTTTATAAATAGATGCACCTCACTTGTCACTGAAAACACAACACTAAAAACCAAAGTCCAAAATCTTGAGAAATCTCTGAATAACTTTTCAAGAGGCGAAAAATCTTTCAACATGCTATTGGGAAATCAAATTTTTGCTAACAACAGAAAAGGACTAGGTTTTGGGAAAACACAATTTGAGGATAATGCAATAAGTAAGAGTGTCTTTGATAGATGTGAAATAATTGGATATCGTGTTGAAAATTGTAGTCATAGGAACAAGAACACAAAATTTATACAAGTTTCGAATCCTAAGAATTCTACAAACAAATTTCATGTCTATTGGAACAAGAATAAAAGGATTAAACAAGTTTGGGTTCCAAAGGGTTTGTTTATTCATAATGCTTCTGCCACTAACAATCATGGACCTATAAAAACAAATAGGTCACAAAAATCTTTCACCGTGTAGGTATGGTGGCGGGCTAAGGAACAACAACAGTGTTCTCTGGATTTAGGCTGTTCCAGAAACACAACGGGCAACAAAGCAAAGTTCCTTAGCCTAGTGCAAAGGTGACAGAATCACAATGGGCAATCACAAAAAAAAATTATCGTAAAGGTAAAACAGGTGAAGGTATATTTATCCGATCGATATATTAATTATGATAATCTGCACCGTATTCTAAATGAAATCGGCCAATATTGAGATGTTATAAAGTGATGATTTTGATTCTGACTTGTTCTACATAATTAGCTAATTACATTTATACTAAAAACACTATTCTTTGAATTACTTCATACATATACGTTTGGATTAAAAACATAGTGTTTTGCTGGATGATAATATTTCTGGTTATTTTTGGCTAACTCAATATTCACGGTTTTCTGATTATTTACATGGCTTCGATCCAAATTCAAGAGAATGTCATTTAAAATGCTGTGAAAAATTGAGTTTGAAATTTTTGATGCACACTTCATTTTCTGTATTATCAATTTTACTTAGTGATATTTTGGATTGAAAGAGAAACTCAGATACAGATTATACTGTTAATATAGTTGATAGAAAAATTACTAGTAGAACGTGATTAATTTTTGAAACATTCATTTGCTGCATTGTTTTTCAAAGAAAGTATCTGCATATTTTTCATTACAAATAATTTTCATTTAGCAGAATTTTTTTTCTCATATAACCCCTTCAAGAAAATAATTGTTTGACCATATTCTCAGCTTAGTCAATTTTATTTGATTTTAAAAGACAAATTTTGACTAATCTAACTCCCTAATAATTATCGAAAAGATAAATAGTGATTGGAAAAAGTGATGAGTGTTGATATTTTTCATACATTACTCAAGAGAGTATATTTTAGAAAAATTTCTTTAGAAATTCAAACAAGAGTTATAAAACTTTTTGTTGGGTAAAGATTCCATGACCATTTCTATATCTATCATATTTCTATCGACCATTGTTTATCAAAACTTAAATATAGTTTGTCGATATGTGGTACTACAATCAGGGATCATTTTTTTTTCATTTCACATTTTTTTTAAAATAAATAAATATCCAAAGTATTCACTCTCATTTAAAAGTCCTCACGGTTATGCATGGGTGAATCATTTGGAATTTGATTATGTGCTTCCATGCTCATTTAAAAGTCCTCACGGTTATGCATGTATGGAACGCATATCAAAATTAATTGATTACATAGACAAGTTGATTCTAATCCCATTTAAAAGTCCTCACGGTCATGCGTGGTTAGAAGATACTTGATTTCATTTAAAAAAAAAATTAAATTCGAATACTACTAATCTCATTTAAAAGTCCTAACGGTTATGCATGATTAGTAGATATTCAAACTCCTGATATAAATGCACCACAAGTAGATACAACTGTATGATGTTATATGAGAATATCATTTCCATCATTTCTAAAAGTGGAATATGCACCTAACGAGGGTAGTTATGATTTTTGTTTGATTCTTATTAAAGTTTGATATTTAAATTCAATTTGAGTTTAATGTTGGATTAATATTGATCACTTTATCTCTATTTTCTCTAACACTATTATTCTTTTATTGATAACAAAAGGGGGAGAGAAAAGTTAAGATTTTGTCAAATAGAATTAAGCGAAGGTCAAATAATTTTCCATTTGCATATAGGCTCATTTGTATATATTTATATATTTCTATGCATATATGTAGGGGGAGCATCATGTAGAGAGGAAGCATTTAAATAGGGGAAGCAATTAGAGTATATCATTGATCAAATACATTTAAAACAGTCAAAATCTTAATTATATGTTTGTTATCATCAAAAGGGGGAGAATGTTGAATATGCGCTTGGCGCTTATATGATTTTTGTTTGATGATAACAAACATATATACATTCATTTAAATGTATTTGTTAATGTACTATTTTATGTTTCATAGATTAAATAAATATTTGTTGAATTAAATAAAGTACATAGAATTTGAATTTAAAACAGAAATATTATTCAAACAAATATTTATTACAATCTTGAATAGTACAAATTCATGCTCTCACTATACATATACAGTTTTGAATACATCACATTTCATATTTACATTAATAACCTCACTACATATCACTCACACTCATAGTTTGTCTTCAACTGCATTCCAGTTTGAATCCAGCATCTGAGCAATCTGCAGAAATATACATTGACGCGGTAAAATTGAAAATAAAATACTTTTGTAGTGTAAAATAAAATGTAATTTTGAAAATATTGTTTGCCTCAGTTATTTGGGTTGCTCGTCATCATTTAAATTTGAATTCATCATACACGAACAACTTGTGACATACACAGTGTATCACTGTATATGCCACAAGACCGTGCACACCAATATATACTTGATAATGCTACAGGACAGGTGAGCACAAGGTCAAACCCAAATAAAAAGACGGGTTCAACTCAGGTGCAACATAAATAAAATCTCGACTTCAGCACAAGGTCAAACCCGAGTTTTTAAAACTGGGCTCAACACAAAGCTCAAATATACAACAAACACAGAGGTATCTGACATCGAATCAAGGCAACATGAAGCATGCAAGTTCGTGCACAAGTACAACAATGCACAAGTTACACCACTAACCATGAAGCAAATGAACACAGTGAAATGCACAAAGACATAGCATCTGCACCAAGTTAATGTTCACAAATGCAACTCACCAACCAGACTATGATGCAAGAAATAACTCAAAGGACAGCAGACATAACAGGTGAAGTGCAACAAGAATCAGACTCAAGTACATGGTAAACATGTACACGAATGCAAAGCTTAAGTATGCAGATCAAAAGCAACTGTTCTTAACTGCAAGTTCAAACCAAAGCACGAAAGTGCACAGCAACCAACATAAATGAAATAACAGCAGTATACAAGCAAAGACCATATGGTCAGTGCACAACAACACAAACGCACGAGCTATCTACATGCACAAGAACAAGACCCCAAATGTAACGACAGCAGCAAGTGATAAACCAGAATGCCATCATATGTACAAATACAAAAATGAACCAAAGGTTACAAGTCAACATGACCAGAAAGTAAATTAAGCAATATATATGCAACAGGGCCAGAGCAACTCAGTGAGTATATGCCGAAGTCAGAGACAAGTAGCAGTATGCAAAATGGAGTGTATGCAACATGATGAATCAGTGTTGAAGACACGATAGATACATGCAGCGAAATCGAGTACAGATAGTAAAGACTCAAATGTACAGGCCAGTAAACAAAAAAAGATGGCCAGAGTCGAAGCACAAAGAACAAAACAGGTCAAGTATGCTACAGCATTAAATTCAATTAAAACCGAAGTTAAGATCATCGTCAAGTCAAATCAAACCGTGATGACCAAGGCAACAAGTTCGAACCAAAAATGCCAGCAAAAATCGAAGTTGAACAAGTCAGAATTTAGTACCGTGGTGGCCAAGCAAAGTCAAAAGTAATCAAATATATGAAGTGTCAAAATTGACAAAGTCAGAGAAATCACCAACGTCCAAGCATAATCAAGTGGCCAGAGAACTAAAATTGATAAATTCAAATAACATCAGACGAACGCAATTCAAGGAAATCGAACGCATATATAAACCCACAATCATCATCGGCTAAAGGCATCGAGTTCAAGCAAGCATTAAACCAGCAACGGAAGGGAAGTAAAGTACATACCGAAATCACAGAGGAACTCGATCCAAATTGGAGAAGCCGTGTGGTAAAAAGGAGAGCATCGATCGACAAAGGAAGCACGTCAATCACTATTCGATCGAGGAATTCAACCAGCGCTTTAATTTGTACAACCCTAATTTTGAAAGCAAGGAGCAAAAGAGCCGAAGCCCTAATTTCAGAAAGACGACGAAGTCGCCATTATTCTCACAAGCAAAGGAACGGGCCAAGCAGAAGAAAAAGGAACGGGTTATAGAATTAAATTGGGCCGGTCATATTTCTTTAAAAGGGTTTTTGGTTTAATTAACTAAATTAGGGTTTAGGGTTATTTATTTTGTTGTCTTTAAATTATTGTCTTTTATATTTTCTTTTTCGAGTCAAAGAATTTCTAAATCACCACCTAGGTTATAGGTAGTGTCAGATTGTCTAGTTAGAATTAGTTCAGTGAGCAGGGTGTGCGAGTTTGCAAAACTCTATAGGCGGAGCAGAGTATGCGAGTAAGCGAAACTCTATAAGCGGAGCAGGGTGTGCGAGTCTATGAGAGTGTTTGTGAGCGGGAGAAAAAGTGTTTGCGAGTCTAGTAGAGTGTTTGTAAGCGGGATATTGTTTAATTCTAATAGAAATCTGGGAATGCAGCAGTAGGCAGGGATTGCCGAAGCTGGGTAAATTTTGTGTGTGATTTACTTTTCAGCATATTTATTTCTGCAGTTTGTTTTTACGTTTAAATCGAAAAAATTTGCTATAACCCTATTCACCCCCCCTCTAGGGTTAATCTAGATGCTACACAAACCACATTAATTTACGTCCCAAACGTCATAGCGGGAAGAAATATATCTAGAAGAGGATGATCATATCCTAATTGGGAATGACCCATAGCCTTGCTGCATCGAACCCTGTTTCAGTCATTTCCGGTTGATAAGGCCTGAGGTAACGATTACTTTTCATATATCACATATCACATCAATTTGAATGCCACACGGCCATTTTCGTTGGCCACTAATTGCCTTTCACAAAAATAAAACCTTGAACTTGTACGTCTCAAGGAGGGTGTTAAGCTACGAGAAGTTGCCTTCTCTGCCACCACTAATGTACTTTTGAAAAAACCAATGTACGTAATCATAGAAATGCAATGTCAGACACTCATCCATACAAGTTGTCCAGGAATTGGATAAACCGAAGGTACTTTCCTACCACATCCTATCGGAAAATCCCTAGGATTAGTAGAGATAGCCCTTGCATTGGACATTTCATAATGAAGAGACTACTACTACTATATGTATATTGAGATTTTTACCCCAAACGATCAACAAGCAGTCCTTCACTATGAAAATCCTAAATATCAATATCGTCACAACCTGCACAATCGAACGCATATACATTGGTCCGAAGTGGTTTTCAAATAAATCTGATCCTAGTCTCTTCGCACCAACAACGCAAAAGTGTTTCTCAACCTTACACGGGAACTAAGTCTTATAGACTTATGACGTCTCCAACTTTTAACTTGCTATCCTTTGGCCAAAAAGGAAGCTCGATAGATTGGAGTAATACTCCACACTACACGAATCAACCTCCTCAACACAAGTGGTAATGAAGCCTGCATAGATGGATACGTACTAAGTGTACGACTAAATAGTTCTCACATCAAGTCCAGGAACTAAAATGGCCAAATTTGACAGTCAGCTATTTAACTATCAAAGCAACAAACAAATATTTAGCCCCATTAGCAATCCCTAGGCCCTTTTAATTAATCTTTTACTAATTAAATCACTTTCCAAATATTCACTTTAATTTATCTTTAAAAAGGTATAATTCCAAAACCATTTCAACTTTCTATATTGGAAAACATTTCCATATACTTATTTAATAATAAGTATTTCACAATTCTCCTAATTTTCAGCACCTAGAAAATATTACTTATACTAAAATCATGATTAAGTATATATTTTATTCTTTAAGGAAAACATTCTCTTAGACATACATATTTAGGTCAAAACGAATGCTGCATAACACATCGTTTCGACAACCCAAAATCATCAGTATAGGGATTCGACAATTAGATAGATATATAAATCCCATATACTATACAAAACATCTCCTTTCGAAAATCATTTACTACAACAACAGTGTTATAGTCCATGCTTTCCTAACTTCTCGAAAACGTCTATTTCAACAATGAATGTTGAAATCTATGTATTCGATACTTAATACATTTTAGAACATCTGCAAATCATTTAACTCTATTTAAATGATCACTTTTCAAAACATTTATTTAATTTAAAGGATTATTCGCCGTCCAATATTGTGAATATAGTCCTTTTACCAAATTCATTGCTTCTACACATTTATTAAAGGATTATCCACTGTCCAAAATTGTGAATATAATTCCCTTAATAAGCTTTCATAATTAACATATCAAAATATGTTAATTTTGGATTTATAAAGCAATGTTTATAAATTCCATTTATATATTATAAAAAAAACTTCCATTTATAGAATTCCTTTATTGACCAATCTCGTTTATATGAAAAATCTGATTATAAGTTAATTTACTTGTAAATCGTTTATTTACGAATTCATTTTTTTTATAACTTCATAAACCTATAAATCTTATTTACTTATAAGATCCATTTATAACTTCATTTTAAACACTTATAAAACATCTTTATAATTCCATTATTTTTATTACAAATATCAATTTTATACATCTTATATACAAACCATTTATAATAAATTCAAAAATCTCAATTTAACTATTTTACAAAATAGTTAACTCTATATTTCAAAAATCACATTTTGATTCCATATAAATAAACTTCTTGTTTTAATAATTTACAATTCATTATTAAAACTTATATAACTTCAAAAATCATACTTTTAAGTATATTTCGCAAAACTCATAATTTTTATAACATAAAAATTATAAATTTTATTTATTTAAAATAAATCCATTTCCTTTAACAATTCAAAAATTAGTAAAACATTTATTTTCAAAAATCGCTTGAATTCCCTTTTTAATTTGTAATCATCACTTTAATATCTTTAAAATTCCAAAATATGGCCCAATGCTGCAACAACACTAAATAAGGTGGTTCACATCAATCACATCATCCAAACATCTTATATCACATGATAACAGCATATATAACAATATCTGTAAATAAAAATCAACAATGGTTAGGAATCTAATTGGATCACTCCAACCTGTCACCTGAAACATATATACATATGACAAAATATGTATAATGTCCGCTTCGAGGCAGACGCGCGTACAAAAGGTCATCCGCTCATACACGGGAACATATAGGGTCTTATCTGCTCCAATAGGCAGGAATATATCCAAACCAATCAATATATATATATAATATCATATATCATCCAAAAAATCATCAATCGGCATAAATAAAATTTAATCTCCCTTATATAAAAATATAAGCGAGACAAAAAGAGTGAGTTGCACTCACATTGATTCCAATAGCAGTTGCAATGTTTTATTCCGAATAAAATTAAACGAGCATTTAATTTTACCCAAAATTTTCACCCACTCCAATCAACTCCAAACTAGCTCCATTGCGTAGTGTTCGTGAATACGATCCCAGTGCAATTTGTTTCGTCAATTTTCGACCTCGCATGAAGAAGTTATGCTATTTTAAAGATTATACAATTATATATATATATATATATATATAAATTTACAAAGTTTATTTTTATTTTTAACCTCCAATTCATCACAGCCTTTCGTTTATGCTTGATCAAATCTAGACCGTCCCTCTTTTCTTCCCCACACCTTCGTTCCTTCACGCGTTCGTTCGAACCCATGCCGCCATTCATAAATTACTTATCGCGCCTCCCTCGATGATCGAAACCCCATCACTCCAGCACCAAACGACAGCTCATGCTTACCTACACCCATGCCTGAAGCCATGATGAGCTTAGCCACCCCTTTGGTGAGATCCAACCCCTTTAACGCGCCACCTTCATTGCAAGATTCTAGAAGAATCCAAACCACGATAACAAAAATCCATCGTCGGATAGATAGTACGCGTCAAGCTAGACATTTTTGTAACATCATTCTATTTTAAATAGAATTTAATTCAACTTTATAAATCATTTTCATTTACATATAATTCAAATCTCAATTATTTCTGTAATTCCAAATATTAAATTAACAATTTAATTATCCAATTAAACATTATATACGAAATATAAGTTATTCAACTTATAAAATTTACTTTTGAATATTTAAAATCAATTAAATATATGAATTCCAAATGAATATAATTCTAGGTCATTACACTCCGCATAGTTTCGATATTGACAGAGAGTATGCCAATATCCAGCCTCGGTCTCTTTAATAACCAATCATTCATTTTACACACCATTTAGTCATTTAAAATTTCAGGAAAACCTATCGTACTTTCATATCAAAATGATATTAATTAAATTTTACAAATTAAATTTAAAACAGTTTCGAATTTAAAATTCATTTGAATTTAAAATTACATTGTTTTGAATTTTAAATAGCTTTGAATTTAAAATAAATTAGTTTTGAATTTAAAATAAAATATTTTTGAATTTAATATAAATAGTTTAGAATTTAAAATAGATTTTTTCTTTTCAACAAATTTAAACTTAAGTCCAAATTTTAAATTTCAACAATTTTAAATTTCAACAATTTCAAATTTCACATATCAATTTAAGAGAACTTCAAATTTCAAATTTCAATTTGAAAAAATTTCAAATTTCAAATTTTAATCTAAATCGACTTCAATTTAAAAAAATTCAAATCTTAAATTCAAATTCCAATTTAAAATAAACTTTAATTTGAGATGATTAAGATCTTAAATTCAAATTTCAAAATTTAAACCTTTAAAATAATTCGACTTCGATAAATTCAAATTGAATTTCAATTTCAAACTTTAAGATTTGAAATTAATAGATTCAAATTAATTTCAAATTCAACTTTAAGATTTAATACTAATTAATTCAAATCAAATTCTTTTAAATAATTTCATTTAAACAAATTCAAAATTGAAATTTCAAAATCATTTCATTTAACGAAATTCGGTATTCGTTATTTAATTTTCTACCCTAGGGCCAAGTGAACATTTTATTTTAAATTTCAATTACATGGGTATATATATCATTTCAACCCATATTTAAATGTCATGGATATATATCATTTAAACCTATTTCTTAGTTTAGGTATTCAATGCTCAAATGATCCATATGACAATTTATTCAATTATAATTATATACAGGGTGTTCACATGGATACACCACAATCAAAAATATCATCCATATAAACACCATATCATCCATTAGCAACTATAGGCATGCACATGCAATCAACATCCAAATCAACCAATTAAACATATACCACAACAATATTAATTATCATATATCGAGGTACTCACAAGCAAGGGTATTCAATTTCGATGTCAAATTAAATTTCCAAACAACAAATCAATATAATTTATCATATCATGACCTGGTTTAACCTGCAATAGAAATTTTAGTATTTCGTGAGTTTTAACACTCACTTTGTACGCGAACTGAAAATCGCATCAAACAAATCCAACTCTATATGGTAAACATCTTTGATACGTGTCCAACGCAAAAGACTACATCCAAATCTGACCTCGTATAAACAAGATATTGATTAATAAACAATTTGAATTTAATTAATTAATTTACCACCAAAAAAATCAAGTAATTAATTTAATTACTGCTACCCAATCACGTTTAGCCCCGTTAATCCACTTCGTTCTACAAGCCATGAATATCTTCTTCGCTCATCACCTCGACGTCTACATTTTCACCCATCACCGCCGCTCTGAGGCTCCTCCGACTACCGCATCTCTACCGTACATAGCCCCGACTGCCATCTTCCTTACACCACTGGAGCCGCCACCTAAGGACCTGCCGTCATCAAGATCTGGCCACAAAACTGCTGCAATTTCGAACTCCGATCCGCACCTCCTCAAGCCACCACACCCCAGTCCAACCGGAAATCTCCTTCATCTCACCCAGATGAACATTTTTCATGTTGGACATTTTTCTTAATTTGGCCCCTAGTGCTATGGATGATCAAGGCCATTGGATGGAGGGTTTGGTTTTGAATCTGTTTGAGTGAATGAGGGTGAGAACATGTCGTTTTATAGACTTTTCTCCTTCACTATTTATCCCCTAAATCACGGACTCCAATCAGACGTGCTCACATGTGTTCCTAGCTAAATACTCCTATACCGAACTCAATGGAACAAGTTCTGAGACCTAATTCTATCGAATACAAAAGTTAGCATTTTGATCGCTCGATTTACAAATTGAACCTGACTCTTAACTAGGAATCAAATAGTCGAATTATATTGATGCTTACTCATTCTAGTTTGATTGGACCATCCGGACTAAATGGAATGGTCTCGAAACCTAAAAAGTCTATCAGCATAATTTTGATTTTTCAGCCTATCGATAAAATTAATCAATTATATATTTACATATTCCCATTTTGAAAGTTATGGAAAAATCTTATATTTTAATTTTTAAAATATGTCATTAAAACCAAGTCGTTTCATTAATAATTGATTTTATTATTATTACATATTGAATCAAATTTGAATATTTACTTTCGAAGAATAATATTCTTCATTTAAAATATTAACCTATTTCTAATTAAATTTGAAATAGAATAGGCATTTTGAACTACTTAAACTAAGTTAATTTCTTTTCATCTTAAACTTATTAAACCACGTTTTAATCATTCAACTTAAATTAATTGGATTTTAGGTTTAGCATTAAAACTACTTCCATATCGCCCACTACTGTTATTTAACTGCTGTAAATTTTTAACTTAAAATTCAATTTTTCCCTTTTTATAAAACTATACTTATATTAAAAAAGAAAAAGTTCACTTTATTTTTTTTCAAAACAATCTTTTATCTACATCAAAACGCTTATTCTATTTTGACCCATACATATGTTTCTTACATTAAACTCATTAATTACAATTCACTTCTTTTCTTTTTGATTGAAAGATTCCAATAAATTCAATTTCAATTAAATTTCAATACTACATTTTAAACGCATTCTAATAATTAAACAACTGTTTTCATTTTGTAGTAATTCAGACATGTTTATTAAATTATCTATTCGACAAGAGTTATACATTACTTACCAAATAATTGTATTTCTTTTTTGAAATAAAACTTATTTAAAATACTTTTTTAAATAAACAAAACTTTGCTTTCACTTTTAATAAAACATTCAATTCTTTATCAAAATTAACATTTATTATTTCCGTCTTTGTTATTAATTATATTGACCAATATAATGAAATTATATTGTAATATGTGTTTCGAGTTTTCTTGGCTATTGTGGGAGCTATAGGTAAGCGGAGATGGGGGATAAACTTCTGAAGGACTGCTGTACATAATAGCTATTTTTTTATATCCATCTTGCCATAAATCATCTGATATTGCTTTGGCCAAGTTTGTAGTCGTTCATCTTTTATTTTTTGTTTTAACACTTCCTATAGCTTGCTAAAGTTGTCACAAGAAACAAAATTGCTATCGCTACAATGTTGGAGCTATCGCCATTCGAGCTTTTAAGTTATCATAGGAAGCCATCACCAAAAACCATAAAAAGATAAATGATGACTATCAAAGTCTAAAAGGTAGAAAGCAGGTTGAGAATTCGATTGATATGTTATCATATGTTGATATGGGAGCCATTACTGATTGACATGGGAGCCATCATAAGTTAACATGGGAGCCATCGCAGGCTAACGTGGGAGCCATCTTAGGTTGATATGGGAGCCATGCTAGTTGATATGCTATTTAAATATAAAAACTTGTTATTGCAAGATAATTTGAAGACATGGAGCTATCGAAGTTAGAAGAAACAAGCTGTCAGAGGTTGATGAGTTGATATATGCAATAGCTAACTTTTTATTATTTTTAAACTAAAGAAAAGTTCATAACATGTTCAAAAAATAATTAATTTTGAAAATTTCTTTGATCAGTCTACTTAGAAAAATATTTTCCATATTCCATAATTTTTTAAGAATTTCAAAACATTTCAAAGTCAAGTGCATTATCGTCATTTTCCAAAATTCCTGAGTTCAACCCTCAATGAAAGTGCCAAAATTTTGAAAAAATAATTGGTCCAACATTAGAAATACTTTATAAAGATAGATCATTCGATCAAACTTCCAAATATACCCATAGTCAAAATAAAAATTGTCCAAAATGTGCAGATTCCATATCATATTCCATTTATACACATATAGTATAAAATTCGAGTACATATGCAATATTGTTGGTCCATTATTTAATATGTAAAAGTAAAAATTATGTCCTCCTTCACAATTCAAAATATCACAAATAGGGTCAGTATGCAATTTTTTATTTTTATAGGTCCTTATGTACAAATGTTTAAGCCATCTTCTTCTTCTTCAGCTATTATAATAGTCCTCAAGCTCTCAAGCATGATGGTAGTGTCAAGTCCAAAAAATGATTTATGTTAAGAAAGAGAGAAAGGAGAGGAGCTCCTTCTTATGTTGGTATATGTCGCTTTTTATAATAGTTGGAGAGGACTGTGGCTTGCTCATGTTGGTTGGTAGAAGTCGACATGGAGTGATGACTTAGTAAAATGGACAATCTAGTGCCATATGTTTAAATCCCAGGATTATACTAGTTCACATGGATTTCTATCTTGGTTATGGTATTAACAAAAGGTGGCATGGTTGTATAGAAATGCTTTGAAGCTTTATTACTAATTAAACACAAACCATTCATCATATTAATGCACCGACTTCTTATGAATTGATTTATGTTATCCCGCCTTTTGGCAAGGCCGAGATATCAAGGAATTGATGGAAAACCAAGGATCGCTCATCCCGAATATCGAGTATGCACAGGTTCACTATGGATGTTGATAAATTTTGTCCGACTCCGGATCAAGCTACAGTTGACAAGACATGATGAGCAAAGCTGTGAAAGCCAACATTCCCAGTTTCAAGTCGATCGGAGTACATATGCTTAAGATATGATCGATACAATTCAAGAAGGAAAACTGTTCGAATCCATCGACAGCCACCTTATTTGTATCAATAAGACAATCAGTGAACATCTGACTTCGTATCGATCTTATTCGAATCGATCGGAGCGCGTCATTTCATGTCCATTAGCTGAAGAGCCTTGTTCGAATACATTAAGCATTAGTAGTTCGTATCCATCAGAAGATCGTTATTTCGTATCCTTCATGAAAATACAATTCGTATCCATCAAGGTCAAGCAGAACCGCCATCTGTTCGTATCCATCTCATAGCCTATTTGTTCGTAACCATCAAGTTGGAGCAACTTCGATCGATATGAACGAGGCCACACAATCGATACGAACAGAGCCACATCCATCGATACGAACTGAGCCACCCCCATCGATACGAACAGAACCAAGCACTTGATGTTGTACAAATATAATCGAGTAATCGGTCGATACAAACAGGACAAAGTACGATCGATGCCAACAGAATAACTAATATCGATACAAACGAGGCCGAAGTTGATCGATATGAACAAGACCAAAATTGATCGATATGAACAAGGCATCGATATTGGGTGCGAAAAAGGAAGCGGTCAACCAGGCATTGAAAATGGGGCGATCCAAAAATCAAGCACCACATCAAATCGAAGGCACGTGCTCAACATCGAGTTGAAACGATCGATACAAACATATCGATACGAAGAAAACAGGCTATCGAATACTCTAATTTGCATCGATCATAACTCGCAAACCACAAGTCCGAATGCTATGAAATTTTCACAGGAGCTTACGTACGGCCTAAGGAATGTTCATGCCAAGTTTTGACTCGATTGGGTCAAACCTTGATCGATGAAAAATTCGTTCGTATCGATCTTGGATCGAGTCGAAATCTCATGGGATCGATCGCGTGGGCCCACCCACATGCCAGAGGAAGTCTCCCGAGATCTGAGCGAGATATTTGCATCCTACGCCTATAAATAGCACTAAGGGCCTACAGAAATGGGATCTTTTGGCTCTATGACGTCCAGACTCTGCCGAAACCATTTTTACACTTCAAGGCTGCTGTTGTACTCGAATTTCATCACTGTAATCAGTTGTAATCAGCAAGTGAATATCAATAAAATCATTAACTTCATAGTGGACGTAGGTCGTACTTCGTTATCTGTTTTTGAAGCGTCTATTAGATAATCCTCTTTTTACATATCTATTCTTCATTTTCATCTCTTCAAATACTTCCAACGAATGTTGTACCCAATTTTGGTACAAACATTTTGGTGCTTTCACCGAGAAAACACAAATTTTGTCCTGCTCCTTGGATCTACAATCGATACCGGATTGCACAAATCCAAGAAGAAGATCCAGATCTCAAGTCAAAGTTCTTCCATCCTATACATATTTGCATCAGGTCTACGAAAGGACTTCATTATCTACCATGGTTAGCACAAGGACAGCTTCTACAGCTGCAGAACAAGTGGGACGGGACAGACAGAATCCCGTGCAACTGCCTCCATCCAACCAGAATGTTGCCGGGCCATCAGATCAGTCAGGCCCTGTTACTAGACAAGCGTTTCATATGTTACTTCAAGAGTAGACCCAGGAACGGCAACAATTTACTGAACAGCTGTGCGCCAACATAGAGTTGACCAACCAGCTGAATCGCCAAAGGTGTAGAAGATCCAGAAGAGATCATGCTTCTCATTCCTACACCGAGAGTTTAGCCTCATCCGACTATCATCACAGATCAACGTGCCCATGACTGGACGTAAGCTACACTCAAGCTACCGGATATCAACCTGCACTAAACATTGGGCGACCCAAAGTTGGCCCGTCAACCAGCTACCAAACTGGACCCTCCTCCCAGGGAGGTACTATTCCTCACTACACCACAGATAACCGCGCTACTACTGTCGTTGTTGAGCCAAGAGTTGATGCCCGGAATCAACCAGATCTGAACCATCATCAGCATGGACGTACTCCTAAACCCTACGTCCTCGAAGATTTGGAACCAAGGAGGTGAGACATGGACCGTCGACCGCGTCCGGTCCAGCCTCGCAATGTGGAACCCGACCACCCCTTGGCTCAATGTGCACAAAACGTACAGATGCCAGACATCCCCACAATGATCTTTCAGATGATTCGAGAGAGTCAAGGCCTCACAAATGACGACATGAGAATCTCCCAGAGTCATACTCCCTTTACAGATGAAATACTCTATGCTGAACCCCCTCGGCGATTCAGCATGCCGGCTTTACCAGTCTATGAAGGAAGTTCTAATCTCAATCAACACATTCTGAAGAATGAATGGCTAATGAATGCAGCAAGAGCTGATGATGCAGTTAAATGCCATAGTTTCCCCATCTCTTTGGGGGGGGCATAGCCACCATGTGGTTCACTCGCTTGCCACCCTGATCTATTTCTTGTTTTGACCAACTGGCAACCAAGTTTGTTAAGCAATTTCGAATAAATGTCGCAAGGCCAAAGGATGTTAACACTCTGTCTAGTGTCACTCAAGCTCCCGGAGAGACACTCCGATGTTATTTAGAAAGATTCCATGCTGCGTGTGCTAAGATCAGCAACCCAAATGATAACTTCATTCTTATGGCATTGACTAAGGGGATTGACCCCGATTCTGAATTCAACAACTGGTTAGCCGGAAAGCCACCTGCATCATTGGACCGTTTCTATTCCAAGGCAGCCCAGTTCTTAAGAAGGAAGGATGCGAAACAGTTTAGGAAGCATGATGACGCAAGGTCAAGCATGGAAGGGATCTAAAGTAATGTTGTAGTTAAACAGTCCGGGGAGAGCTCCGGGAAGGTTCAGTTGGATATTCAGAATAAATTAACTCAGCAGAAAGACAGTGGGAATCAGAATAGAAAGCGGGATCAGAACCGTGGTCCGTGACGTAGAGCTCCAATGTTTGATAACTACACTTCTGTGAATACATCACTAGAGAATGTATATCTTCAAACCTGCAATACTATCTAGTACAAGAAGCCTGCTCCGAAGCCATCATCGGAGAGGCAGATCCAAACAGGGAAATTTTACAGGTTTCACGAGAGTTATGGCCACAATACAAATGAGTGTCGTCATTTGCAAGATCTCATTGAGAATTGATTAGAGAGAGGAAGCTGGAACAATTTGTGCGAGCGCCGCAGTCTGGAGGTGCGGGCCCATCGAATCAGAATAATATACCCAATCAGGTAAGACAGGAGGAACCCGCTCGTACCGGCGGGAGGTTGGTGATAAACATTGTGAGTGGTGGCCCTCATCCAGCAGACCGAAGCTGGAGGGAAATGAAGTCGTATGCTAGCTCTATCAGGCATGCAGACTTGGAGTGTTGTAGTAGTTGTGATGATGGGGCTTCGGCCAAGTATCAAAAGACGATGACCGATGACATCGTGTTCCGAAATAGGGACGCTGATAAGGTCGAAGTCCCCACTATTGATCCACTTGTCATATCTGCTCAGGTAGGTCCTGCTTGGATGAAGAGGATCTTGGTTGACAGTGGAAGCTCTGTGAATATTTTGTTTAAGCGGGCATATGATCAGATGAAGATGGAAGCCAAAGATTTGAAATCCTGCCAGTCTCGAATCCACGGCTTCAATGGGAGTGCTACTATACCTACTGGAGTGGTGGAACTACCAGTGGAGTTGGGAGTTGGAGAACGCTGGAGAGTCTGGATACTACAGTTTTTTGTTTTGGAAATAGACACCCCTTACAATGCTTTCTTGGGTCGATCGGCCCTTGCTGAATTCAGGGTAGCCATTGCCCCATGGTGTTTGACTCTAAATTTTCCCACTAATTGTGGAGTTAGAGTCGTTTAAGGAGATCAGACTGCTGGACGAGCTTGTTATGTTACTGAGCTGCGCGGGGCGTAGCAAAAGGAGAAAGGAAAGGGCGTAGAGGAATCTCTCTGATTCTGTTTTGATGATAATTGAAAATTGGCTCCTGGGCCCAGGCCCGGGCACCCCAACCAATTCCAAAGGGATCTTAACCCGAGAGATGCTGAAAGTGAAGATGAAACTAAAGACAGTCAAGCTTCCCGGCCGAACTGACAATTGATGTCCTGATCGACGATGATGACGATTCAAGGATGGTAAAGATTGGATCTCAGTTAAGCCAATAGACACAGAAGGAATTGGTTGAATTTCTCCGGGCGAACCTCGACGTATGCGCCTAGACACACTCTGACATGTGTGGGATCTCGCCGGACATCACGAGCCACACATTGAATATTGACCTGCGGTATATCTCGGTCAAACAGAAAAGGCGTGGTATGGATCTAGAGAGATCTGTCGCCCTTAAAGAAGAGGTCGATAAATTAAAATCGCATGGGTTTATTCGAGATACCTTATACTTGGAGTGGGTATCCAATCCCGTACTTGTCCGAATGGCAAATGGGAAATGGAGGACGTGTGTTGATTACTTAGATCTGAACAAAGCTTGCCCGAAAGATAATTTTCCACTTCCCCGAATTGATCAGCTTGTAGATTCAATGGCTGGGCATGAGTTATTATCTTTTATGGATGCTTATTTCGGTTACAAACAGATACCCATGCACTTACCCGACCAAGAACATACCAGCTTCGTAATCGATCTGGGACTTTACTGCTACAATGTCATTCCCTTCAGACTCAAGAACGCCGGGGCAACATACCAATGACTATTCAATCAATGTTTAGCGTCCTTCAAGAATACATGATGAAGCTCAATCCACTGAAATGTCACTTTGGGGTCGCATCCGGAAAATTCCTTGGGTTTATCGTCAACGCTCGAGGAATCGAAGCAAATCTCGAAAATATCTACGCAATCGGAAATCTTGAAACTCCAAGAACCAGAAAGCAAGTCCAGAGCCTCAATGGGAAGGTAGCGGCATTGAGCAGGTTCATTTCAAAGTCCACTGAAAAATGCATTCCTTTCTTTAATTTGATTCAAAAAGGGAAACAAAATTTTGAATGGACCACAGAATGCGAGGGCGCATTACGAGCACTAATTCAACATCTTTCCACACCGCTGATTCTGTCAAAGCCTATCGATCATGGGCAATTGTACCTTTACTTGGCGGTATTAGAAAACGCAATCAGTGTTGCCTTAGTTCGGGAGGAAGACCGAGTGCAGAAACCGGTCTATTATGTTAGTAAACGATTAACCGAAGCTGAGAGAAATTATCCGAAGCTAGAGAAGTTGGCTTATTGTCTCGTTATTGCCTCAAGGAAGCTCCGTCCGTATTTCTAGGCTCATCCTATCACTGTTTACATCGATCAGCCATTACGATAGGTCCTTACGCGACCTGAGACGTCTGGTAGGTTACTCAAATGGAACATTGAACTGAGCCAATTTGATATCACTTACACTCCGAGGCGAGCCATTCAAAGACAAGTCATAGCGGATTTCATAGCCGAATTTACCATCCCAGAGGACTTGCACGAAACCAATGAATCTCCTGAGTATATCTGGAAGCTGCATACTGATGGTGCATCGAACGATCGGTGCTCGGGTGCTGGAGTAGTACTCGAAACCCTTGTAGGTCGATCCATATGTTATGCCCTAAAGTTTGATTTTCGTGCGACCAATAATGAAGCTGAATATGAAGCCTTGCTTGCCAGATTGAAACTCGCTCAAGATTTGAGAATTATTGCTGTGGAAATTTATTGTGATTCGCAATTAGTAGTATGTCAAGTTCGGGGTGAATTTCAGGCAAAGGATCGAAGACTGGCTGCTTATCTAGCTCGAGTCCAGGAGACACTTAATCAATTTGATTATTATGCCATCTTCCACATACCCCGTGAGCATAATCAAAAGGCTGATTCATTACCAAAGTTAGCAAGTTCGGGCGAAGCACGACAAATGAGACTCGTTCCTGTGGAGACGTTATCCTCCTCAAGCATTGATCAGATGGAGACAGACTGTGTATTTGAAGTCACTCCTCATAAGGATTTGTGGATGACTCCGTTCCGAAATTACCTCAAGCATGGAACGCTACCTGAGCCCAGGAGTGAGAAGAGACAGATTCTTTGAAAAGCTTTGCGGTTCACTATTCAGAATGGAATCATGTATAGAAGAGGGTATTCCTTTCCTCTACTCCGATGTATTGCCCACGATGAAATTAAGCCAGTGTTACATGATGTACACGAAGGAGAATGTGGCTATCACACTGGGGGGCAAGCTCTTGCTAAGAAAGTACTTCGATACAGATATTACTGGTCGACTGTAAACCGCGATGCAGTAGATTACACCATGATACATGTCAAAAGCATGCTCGAATTCCCAGAACCCCACCTACTGAGATAACCCAAATGGTCAGTCCATGGTCGTTTGCAGTATGACGCGTCGATATCATTGGCTCTCTACCTCTGGCCAAAGGTGGTGCGAAGTACGCCATCGTCGCAGTTGATTACTTTACCAAGTGGGCCGAAGCTGAACCTCTTGCTACTCATGACGAAGAAGGTTATCAACTTTGTATTTAACAACATTATCTTCTGATTTGGTCTTCCATATACCATCATCACTGATAATGGAACCCAGTTCGACAGTGTTGAATTCAAGGATTTCTGCCAACGATTCCACATCCAAAAGAAATTCTATGCAGTTGGACACCCTCAAGCGAATGGCCTGGTTGAAGCTGTTAATAAATTATCAAGTCTATTCTGATGAAGCGACTGAAAAAGGCCGGGGGCAAGTAGATTAACCAACTTCCTATGGCTTTATGGGCTTACCGGACAACCCATAAGTCCGCGATCGGACACACTTCGTTCTCTCTATCCTATGGTTCAAAAGTCGTTATTCCAATCGAGATGGAAGTACCTTCTCATCGTGTGACTTATTATGATCCAAAGACAAATGCCATACTACTTGCTGAATCCTTGGATTTGTTGGATGAGAAGTGCAAAGAGGCTAATTTGAGGGCAGCCGCCTACTGAAGTCGAGTCGCCCGATCATACAATGCCAAGGTCCGACCCCGAACCTTTAAACTCGGCGATCTCATCCTCAAAAGAATCTATCCGGTTTCTTCGCACACGAAACCAACTTGGGAAGGACCGTATGTGATTGAACGAAAACTTGGAGATGGCACATTTAAGTTATTGATCGTTGACGGTCTTACTTTGCCGAGAGCCTAGAAAAGCGAGAGTCTCCATCACTACGACACATGAAATGCTTTATTTATTTTAGTATATTTTTTATTTGCAATTTGTTTCTGCATTTTAAAATTTGAATTTTTAATAAGGCAACCAACTTTGCCGTATTTTCTCATTTCAGCAATAAAATGCCATCTCTTTGAGCCAAAGCTGCGATTTATTGAATGTGACGTACAACCATCACGACGCACGAAGAGCTAAGTTCCATCATATGGTGGAATTTATTCAAATAGGGAGTGATTGTGATACGACCGGCCACTCACTAAATGAAACCCGAGCTCGGGGGCAAGTCACTACACTAAAGCCAAAAAGGATTGATACATGACAATCCTTTAACTAACTCCAATCTCCCAGAGTATGAGCCGGAGTACAAACTTATAAATGCAGTTTCGAAGAGGGTGGATCCGTCCACCTAACAACCTTGATGAGGGTGGATCCGTCCACCTAATAACTTTGACCGTATCCTAACCAAGTTCTAAGAGGATGGATCCGTCCATCTAACGACCTCACTTACTAACCCGGTGTGGAAGTGAATCGACCATCCATGACCCTAACAAATCCATCGTTCCCGGAGTGCAGACAAAATCCTAAAAGCCTAAACAGATGTGAATGGCCATCTTTCGGCCAACTCCAAATTCTCAGAGTGCGAACTAGATATAAATACCGACTCCAAATTCCCAAAGTGCGAATTGGAGTATAAACACTAACTTCGAATTCCCATAGCACGAGTCGGAGTATAAGCATCGACTCCAAATTCCTAGAGTGCGAGTTGGAGTATAACCACTAACTTCGGGTTCCCAGAGTGTGAACTGGATTACAAATGTTGACAATCTTCGGATTCCTAGAGTGCGAACCAAGGAATCTACCGCAAATAACTCTGAGTCCCCAGAGTGTGGTCAGAATATAAACATAACTCGGGTGTGAAGGACCACTCGCAAACAAACTTGAGTCCCCAGAGCATGGACATATACTTAAGAATTAAACAGGCGTAATCGACCGTCGACATACAAATTCAGGTCCCCGGAGTATGGAAGCGATCATTAATAAGTGAGTGAGTGTGATTCGACCATTCGAATCTCACTTGTTTTAGCATCGATTCAACGATGTTAAGCTCTTCGAAATGAAGACGAAGTGCAATAGCTGGACGATCTCTACCACTCATCCCCGAAACTGGGGGTAGAGCTTAAGTGCCAACCAATGACTGAAGCAGTGCAACATCAAAGTTCAACTTAATCCCCGGTCATGACTCGTGTCTGTGATTTTCGGACTTAACAAATAAAAACAAACTCGACTCAAAGGTTGGAACTCCGCAAGTGCACTGGACTAGAATTCAAATACTGAAACACTTAAGCAAAATAAACAATAAGAGAGTTGAAGCAAAAATAAAAGAGTTTCATTTCAACTATATGTGGAAGAAATTCATGTACAAATTATTTCCAAAATTCCTACTAGAGGGGGCCAAACCCGCATCTATACACAGCCTATAAAAGCTAATAACAAATTCCTATCTACTCAAAAATGTGCTGAAGAGGCCTATCTACTCTTTCTTCTTCCTCGGCTTCTTCTTCGGCATGGAGCCACTGGAGCTGCTAGTGATTTTCCACTTTGAGCCTTTGCCTTTCAGCGGCCGATCTCTATAAGAGAGCATGATCACAACATCCTCCTCCAAACTCGAGTGTACGGGGATGTTTCTTGAAGGTGGAGTCGAGGTAACTGGATCAATTGTAGGAGGTGGGATGGGCACGCTGGTGTCGACAACTGTACCTTCGGGCGATATCGTTCTTAGCGGAGCCGGGCCAGGTCCTGCCATTCCACCTCCAAAACTACCACCATGAGCAGTAGCCCCCATTTCAGCATCAATTTCGGCCAATATTTCTTCTTCTTGAATTGCTTGAGCATCGCTGGGGGCATCAGTTATTGGCATTGAAGAACCAGTAGCAGGTATGATTCCACTCATAACAAATGGTATGTCCGCAAAAGGGTCACCGTGGCGACTGAGGAGTTCCTCCATCATCTGCTTGTCAAAAGAGAGAGTGCACCCTTGCGTTCTGTCAAACGATGTAGTCGTTGTTGTGGTGGTCGCCTCAGTAATAATAGCCTCCTGCGTTTGATGCGATTCTTGAGTTGGAGGAGGCGCTATCAGTGTAACTCCAGTCACTAAATAGAGAAAAAGACAGACTATTAGTAAACGCTTCAAATCAAGCACCTTATTTTGGACACGCATGAAGAATGTTCAGAGTACCTTCCCCAGTTTGGTCCGTGGATGGATGAACAGCTTCATAAGTGTGCTCTTTTTTCAGAGATAACTGTGGCTATTCTGAATGTAAACAGGGACAGATTGGGGTTCAAACGCTGGTGCAGGTTCAGGTTGGGTTGGCGCAGGAATCTCAAGACTTGTATCACGATGCTCAACACCTGAACCTTCTCCAACCTTCGAGTGTTGGGCGTCGAGCTTCTCCTTTTCGTGTGAAATCATCGACTCATGGAGAATCTTTCTTTAATCTTCATTCAGCATACGATTCTCAAGCTCAAACTTGTCGATTGATTCATCTGGATGCATCGCCTTCTCCTCCTCAACCAACCGGCCCCAGGCGTTGTGAAGATGTACTGGATAATTTTCGAGCCAAGCTAAGTTCCTGTGCTTCAGCACATTGGCATTATAAGTGATGAGGAGATCATTGATATCGCCCTCTAGCCTAGACTTCGCCGTTCAGATCCTCCCCTTGACCTCGGTCTCCACCACACGAACTTTAGCCACTGCCGCGTCCCATTCACCCTAGAGCACTACCGCTTGCTCACATGCCTCCTGTGATGTGGTATTGGGATCATCCCTTTCTTTAATGACTTCAGAAAATTTGTCCTTAAGCTCGTTAAGTTGTTTGAGGGCCGCATCTCGTTCGGCGGTAACAGTGGTGTTCCGATGGCCCATCTCTTCCACCAAGGCATAGTGTGTCTGCCTCATCCTCTCCATGGCCGAGTTAGCCTCGTCGGCCTTTTGAGTGGCCTTTATTTCTGACTTTTAGGAGGATTCGGCTTCAGTGCTAAGCACTTGGATAATGCAATCCTTCTGAACAAGCGCATTCTCCAACTTCTCTATGGTGGCTGCCCGCTCAAAGGCCAGCTTTGACGCTTTCTCTGTGGCTTTCAATCATTCCTTATACTGAGTATAGAAGTCGTGAATATAATCGCGCATCGTATTCTCCGCTTCCGCCGGGATTCTCTTTAAGTGTGGAGGAAAGATGTAGCCATCAAAGAAGATGTTTGGGAAATCCTTTTTCAGCTGTGCAATTTTGATAGCCCCTTCCCCAGTGGGCTAAGTAATAGCTTGTTCAATGGAAACAAGAGTTTCAGTCTCATGTCTACGGCGGTGAGGATCAGGCCTTTGAAAATGGGAAGGCGGTTTGTGACGTGGAGGCTCCGGGGGATATGAAACATTACTAGAAGGTAGTGTAGGGATTCGAGGAGATGGAGAGCGCAATCGGGATCGGTACCTCTGCTCTAGGTTTCTATCCCTCTTCCTATCTCTATCGTAGTATTCTTGACTGGAATAACCACGGTCGTGGTTTCTAACATCTTCCCTCCTACCGGGCTCATAGTATGAACTCGATGACTGTCACGCTGAATGGAGGCTTCTAAGAACAGAATCTCGCCTAGTCATCGTACCTGCGAAGTAAAAGAAGAATAGAGTTAGCGATATCCCAAAGTAAACAACTTATGGTCGGGAATCGTGTAGTGCCATGAAGTGTATATGTATGTGCAACCCTACGACTAACTGGAAATGTCGGCCACACTGGTGGGAAGAGACTCGCTTAAGTCTAAAGCATGCTGAAGCTCCTCCAATCCGACATCACGTTGAAGTGACACATAATTCGAAATTAGGATATCGACGAGCCTTCGAAAAGGTTTTCCAACTGCGAGGGAGGAGCCTTCGAAATTCTAATCCCGGGAGCAGGCAAAGACACGACCATGGATTTCCATCTCAAGGATTTAGGGCATTTGAAAGCAGATACCTTGACTTTTCTCTTTCCTTCGGAATCCTGAAGGGTGTCAGAAGGTCCGGCTGGAAGTTCATCGTCGGTGGGTGTTCTTTCTGAATCAACCCCTTTAGTTATAACAACTCCGGACATCTTACATTTCACTCACTTCTTCAAGGCAGCCTTTAGCGTTCCTTCAAGACTTATACTTTGGCTACTCTCAATCAATCCAATGATTCTCAAATACCTATCTTCCAGAACCGAATCGATGTCTCTAATTTCACTGGGGACTTCTTGAAGAACCCGTACTATCTCTTTAAAATGTGCACCTTCGGGTCATGGAATTATGGCGTAAAGAAACGGAGATATTAGTTTGACATCAGTTATGATCAACATATTAACTACTTGAAAAGGCTGCGGTACATACGTCTGAATAACCATCGGTTGGCGAATCCTGGGGGGCATCGGACATAAAACCATTCCATTTCAAAGTAACTCAGCCTGGTCCAGGAGCCGATGACAATTTGAAAATTCCTAATTGCTTCCAAAAACGTAAAAGAAGGGCTATCTCCTCGGCTCTTGACATTGAATAAGTACCTAATTTCAAGCGGGATCGGTGGTCGGAAGAGATGCTCCATAAATACAATGAATAGACTATTTAGCAGTGCGTATCCATTGGGGTGTAATTGAGATGGAGCGATTCTAAAGAAAGACAGCACTTCCCTAATGTATTGATTAAATGGAGGAAGTGTTTCAGCTTCGCATGCGTGGTGATTGAAAGTAGTAAACCCCTCCGATGGATAATATGGCCTATCATTTGGTCCTGGTAATAGCACATCGTCCAATGACAAGTCGTGCCTTAGGCATATCCATCCCAACATGTCTTCGAAGACGTTGGACGGTATAGAATTTGGCGAAATACCGATAAAAGTAGCGCCTGGTGGCTCATCCGGAGCTGGATCTATAACTTCGGCTGCAATGACCGGTATCTCAATTGTCAAGGGAAGTGAACTCTGAATTTCCTACTGTCGTGAGCTTGTAGACTCTATGACTAACTAAGTTATGAAAAATCATTATTAGACGATAATAAGCCCGTGTATCCCCCAGTGTGAAGTGTGTGAATGTGTTGTGCAGGTCAATGCTACATATTACAGGAGAAATTCTAGGAGTATGAAAAAATATGCAAATGATGAGACTTCGATATCCAAGTGGAATGACCGTCATCGCTGACTGTCACAACCACACCATCTAGACTATGGAGACCGATTCGAACTAAAGTTTATTAAGATTTTGTTAAGTTTTGGTTCCATCGACGAGCTTTGCAAGGCAGTCAGGTATGCAGAGAAGCGGTCAAGTCCAGTTATGCAAAGATGAAGCTCGTCGGAGTCAAGTATTTGAATTTGTATAAAATTTGTATTCATCGAGACCAAAAAATCCATATTATTCATCGCAAAAGCATTGACTTCGTATCGGTCTCATTGCACTCGGTTCGCATCGACGAAAGCTCTAACTTCGCATCGATCCGTAGCTTACATTTCGTATCGATCACTAGAGGTACTATTTGTATCAGCCGTGGAGCAAAAAATTTTGTATCGATCAACCGAGATTCCAGTTCTATCGATCAGCATGCTCTTAATCTTCGTATCGAGAAATAAGGTTGCCACTTCGTATCGATCACGCGACCATCTTTTCATATCGATCGCTCCGGATGGATACGAAATTTCATCGTCGCTGATCCGTACGAAGTAGCTTCCTCAACATCCCTTCTTCTCCAATTGATACGAACCTCGATCATCTTGCGATCGATGCGAACCACTCCTCTTCGACTAGTACGAGCGATCCCTTCATGTCCATCTATCCTTCTTCTCCAAACAACACAAACACCATTGCTTTCTCCTCAACCTCGCTCCAAACCAACTTCGACCCCAACACCACTAAAATCGACCATGTATGTGAATGGATTAGAAATTGGATTTGAATCTTGTCGTTCTTAACGCGAGTTCATTAATTCATTACCTAATTACAATGGCTAGTTCAATGGATTGAAAGTCTGGTTCGATTCGAAGACAAGCGCAGTTTCCTTTTCTTGGGTCTCTCGATCGATACGAAGGCAAAGCAGAAAGTGAGTAAGTAAAAAAATTTCAAAGTACAGAGTCGCGTATTTATATGAGTGCAAAACCGGGAGTGAAAGAAGTTTTGCCTCCCAGTCAAAACGACAGGTTACGGAAGGTCTATCATTGGGTCGATGCGAACTGGTTATCCGTATCCCTCGACTTTAAGCTTCATCGATACGAAAGAAACAGCCTAGCTACATTGAAGCGATGTAATTTCATCGGTACGAAGCATCATTTCATATCCTTAGGTTTGGAGGCCTAAGCATCATACCAATGATTCGAAATGACAATTTTGCGTCCGTCACTTTGAAAACCATAGGGATTCGAGATGCATCGATACGAATTTCGCTGTTCGTATCCATCAACGCACAGCCCATGAAGATTAGTATCCACCAATACAAATAGTGCATGGGGGACGAACTACTTTATCCGTATCCATCATAAGTCCCCCGATATGAAGAAAGACTCAACAAAGGAAAAACTCATGCAATCTCTTCAAGTCCATAAAGATGCATCGATGCGAAAAGAAACTTGGCCCAATCAATAGGAAATATTCATTTCATATCAATCAATGGAATTACATCGATACGAAAACCATCTTTCGACCTTTTACATCGATCCAGGAGAGGATGGATACAAAGGGACATTCCAAAACAACCGTCCAACGTTGTTACAACTCGAATTTCACATCAGTTTAGGAGAGGATCGATACGGAATTCGATGCGAGAAAACTGACAACGACTTGAGAACATGCGAACGGTAACAAGAGTCAGGTTAGCATATATGCATGTATGTCAGACTAATTTTCAATTTTCAATTTTAAAATTCGTAGTTCGAATGCCCATCTGATGACGATTACAATAACAAACAGCTAATTGCTATCATACAGCAATCAGTAATAGCAGTACACGGTACAACAGTTGGCAGTCAACGGTTCATATTACTGAAAAAATCAGTCAAGAATTACAACTTCCAACGAGAAGACGATAGTTGTTTAACAAGTTAAATGTAACTATTCAGAGTGAAGATTGCAGTTTTTCAAAGCACATCATGTTCACACAACGTACTTTAGGGGGCAAATGTTATCCCGTCTTTTGGCAAGACCGAGATACCAAGGAATTGACTGAAAACCAAGGATCGCTCATCCCGAATATCGAGTATGCACAGGTTCACTATGGATGTCGATAAATTTTGTCCGATTCTGGATCAAGCTACAATTGACAAGACATGACGAGCAAAGCTGTGAAAGCCAACATTCCAAGTTTCAAGTCGATCGGAGTACGTATGCTCAAGGTATGATCGATACAATTCAAGAAGGCAAGCTGTTCATCCATCGATAGCCATCTTATTTGTATCCATAAGACAGCCAGGGAACATCTGCCTTCGTATCAATCTTATTCGAATCGATCAGAGCGTGTCATTTCGTATCCATCAACTGAAGAGCCTTATTAGAATCCATCAAGCATTGGTAGTTTTTATCCATCAGATGATCGTTATTTCATATCCTTCATGAAACCACAGTTCGTATCCATCAAGGCCAAGCAGAACCGCCATCTGTTCGTATCCATCCCATTGCCTATTTGTTCATCAAATTGGAGCAACTTCGATCTATACGAACGAGGCCACACAATCGATACGAATAGAGCCGCATCCATCGATATGAACTAAGCCACCCCCAACAATACGAACAAAACCAAGCACTTGATGTTGTATGAATATAATCGAGCAATCGATCGATATGGACAGGACCAAGTACGATCAATGCCAATAGAATAACTAATATCGATACGAACGAGGCCGTAGTTGATAGCTACGAACAAGACCAAAATTGATCGATACGAATAAGGCATCGATATTGGGTGCGAATAAGGAAGCGGTCAATTCGGCATCGAAAGTGGGGCGATCCAAAAATCAAACGCCACGTCAACTCAAAGGCACGTGCTTAACATCGAGTCGAAACGATCGATACGAAAGTATCGATGCGAAGAAAATAGCCTACCGAGAACTCTAATTTGCATCGATCATTACTCACAATCCACAAGTCCAAATGTTCACAGGAGCTTATGTATGACCTAAGGATTGTTCATACCAAGTTTCGACTCGATTGGGTCAAATCTTGATCGATAGAAATTCATTTGTATCGATCAAGGATCAAGTGTTGCGACTTTTCTATTGATTAGAAAAGCACAAATTTTAATAAATTTTGCAAGCGTACAGGCGTGTAGTATGCAGGTCGAACACAGGGAATTGTATTTTAAAACAATTAAAATCCATAGTTAAATCTTAGGCGTGTTAAACGAATTCGACGGTGAATTTTGAACAGAAAATAAAAACAATAATATACTCCGAATCGATTTCAAAACTAATCGAAATTGCAACCAAAATATAGAATTGTAAAAAAAATCAGAATAGAAATTGAAATTGCGGAAAAGAAGATAACGGAGCAAACAACTGAAATAATTATTAACTAACTGAAAAGAGTGCAGAAAATAACTAAGAACAAGAATAAATAAATTGCTAAATCTAATCAACAATCCTACGTATTCTGTTCGAAAATAAAAACCAGTGCTGAATTTAAATCTAAACTTGAAGAAAAGTGATGAGGTAAGAGATGATTTCAAGGTGTTGTATAATGCTGTATATATAGGCTTTCAACCCCTAAAATCAGTCCATCTTTTTAGCAATAGGACCGGTTCTATTCTTAGTATTTGCCAAGATAATTGTACTGACTGGGTCCATTCCTTGAGTTGGTGAAGAGTCAAGTTGTCACGTCATTGCTTGAAATACTTTTATATGTGAATTGGTCCAAATTCATACGTAAGCTACTTTTGAATGTGTCCCATTTTGCTTCATATCATGGCTATGTATTATGCTACTTTTTAGGAGGAACTGGTCATTTGCTTGAATTGGTGAAAGAGAACATATATACGTCCACATCATTGCTTGAATTGGTCCATATTGCTTTGATTTATTTCAATGCTCAAAATGTTGCACTCTTTGCTGCGTGATTTTTGAACCAATGGACGGCATAACCGATTAATTTCAACGTTGCACTTTGGAATCAATAATCTGCAAAACCACAACAAAATACCCGTATAATACCGCTTTATTAAAATAAAAATATATGAAATAAACGGTTTAAATTGCAGAGAAATACGTTCATCAAATACCCCCACACTAGAACTTTATTCATCCTCGAATAAGCAAGAAAATAAAACTAACTACATCCTTTTTCGTAGGAAACACGATTGCATTGAGCGTATGCAACAAGCCGTTAAACCTCTAGGTGTCCCTAGTAGGACGAGTGGTGTTTCGTGAGGGTTTTCAGCGGATACTACCCACATAATCCAAATGCAGTATGTGATGATTCTAATGTACTACATGAATGCAAAATTCTACACAAATGGAGACTCGATTTACTTCAAAATAGTTGCAACAAAATAATGTATATCAGTTTTAGTCAACTTCTTTAAATTTTTGGTTCCTCACTAATCACAAATTTCAATGTAACTCAAGTTTTCATACATTAGATTCTAGTTTGGCCAGTTGTTTCGGTCGATAACATAGTGCAACCATGAAATAAATTCTTCACTGTTGATCACAGTTTTTTTCAAAATGGTATTTTTCATTTCCATTTGTATAACAAGCCAAATCAACAAAGTCAAGAAGTGTTTGGGTTTCAAAGCTTAGTCTCTCTTTACTAGTTTTTTTTTCTTCTTGTCTTTTTTTTTTTTTACACCTATCCTTTGGACCAAGGTATACCACCCGTGAACTGCCTCGCGGGCTTACGTGAGAGTTGGGACAGAGCTTGGCGGATTGTGCCAACCGACGCTGACTATGTCAGAAAAGGTCGGTAATCCTTAGGTGATTATTTATTTAATTATTTATACACCTAACTCAGAATGCTGAGGCCAGATATACCATCCATGCACTGCCTTGCGGGCCTACGTGAGAAGAGTATAGAGCGTGGCGAGTGCACACACTTTCGCAAGTGTGCACACCTATCGACTGTAGGTGTTTCTTATTAGTTTTTTTTTTTTTTTTTTTTTTTGCTAAAGAGTGTTATGCAAATCAACTTAGCACCACTTAACTTTAATAATTTGAGATGTCAACGCATGTACTTTAAATCTGCCATTTTTTTTAAACAAAGACTACAGTTTAGAAAAGATTTCATAACCATCACCTATGAATCCCCCTATATACTAACCTCACTATTATCGCTTGTAATTCAACTTTTCATTATATTTTACATTTGAAATTAGTGATTCACAAAAATCTTCATCAATTGACTTCAACTTCTTACTTACTTTGTCTTGACTAATTAAAAATAAATCGAAGTCCTAAAAATATTGGGAAATGAAAAAAAATTGAAAAGAAATTTGAAAACAAATAATGAGATGATTTTTTTTTTAAAAATGATGCTACACTATGAAATATGAACAAACAGAATGAGATATGCGTCCCCCCCACACTGGAATGAGACAGTGTCCCAACTGTCAAATAGAATGCAAATGCAAAATAGAAGAAAAAAACTAAAAAAAAAATACAACCTGATATGTGCAAGATAGTGAGCAGCTCATGCCGAATAGCTAGGTTCGTGAAGATCCACGAACTCATCGTCCTCGTGCTGTTCAAACTCTAGAAATGGCTTCAAGCGTTGTCCATTGACCTTTGAAATGGAACCGTCCCTAGGATTTTCAATTTCAACTACGCCATAAGGGTATACTGTTTTCACAATATATGGACCTGTCCAACTGGATCTCAATTTTCCCGGAAATAAATGAAGTCTGGAATTATATAAGAGAACTTTCTGACCTACTTCGAATGTCTTACGAAGTATGGATTCATCATGATAGAATTTGGTTTTCTCTTTATAAATCTTTGCATTTTCGTACGCTTCATTTCTTAGTTCTTCTAATTCTGACAATTGTAATTTACGATGCGATCCGGCTTTTTCTATGTCAAAATTAAGGTATTTGATTGCCCAAAGTGCGCGGTGCTCGAGCTCAACAGGTAAATGGCATACTTTTCCAAAGACTAATCGGTATGATGACATTCCTAGATTGGTTTTATAAGCTGTGCGAAATGCCCAAAGGGCGTCTATCAATTTAGATGACCAATCTTTTCTGTTGGAGTTAACCGTCTTTTCAAGAATTTGTTTAATTTGTCTATTGGAAATCTCGACTTGACCGTTGGTCTGTGGATGACATGGAGTAGATAGTTTATGAGTGATAGAATATTTCTTAAGAAGAGATTCAAAAGCACGATTACAAAAATGAGAACCGTTATCACTTATAATGGCTCGAGGTGTGCCAAAACGGGAAAATATGTTTTCTTTCAAAAATTTGACAACAACTTTATTGTCATTCGTTTTGGTAGGAATGGCCTCAACCCATTTAGACACGTAATCTACTGCAAGTAGGATGTAGAGATTTCCAAAAGAATTAGGAAAAGGACCCAAGAAATCAATGCCCCAAACATCAAAAATTTCGATGACAAGGATCGGATTTAGGGGAATCATGTCACGTTTGGAAATACGACCTGTTTGTTGACATCTAGCGCATTTGGAGCAAAATTCGTGGGCATCATGAAAAAGAGAAGGCCAATAAAAACCGCACTGTAACACCTTGGCTGCAGTTTTCTTTGCTCCAAAATGTCCTCCACATGCTTGATTATGTGAAAAAGAGAGGATGCTATGGAATTCATGTTCTGCGACACATCTGCGAATGATTTGATCGTTGCAATATTTGAAAAGATAAGGATCGTCCCAGTAAAAGTTTCGAACGTTGGAGAGAAATTTTTGTTTATCTTGTTTTGACCAATGGGAAGGTGTTTCATTTGTGACAAGATAATTTACGATGTCCACGTACCATAGTGCACTAGAGAGTGAAAGAATTTGTTCATCAGGAAAATGATCGTTGATTTGAGAGTTATCATAATTTTCATGCACTATACGAGAAAGATGGTCAGCTACGACATTTTTAGAACCCTTTTTATCTCGTATTTCTAGGTCAAACTCTTGAAGAAGGAGAATCCAACGGATTAAGCGGGGTTTGGTATCCTTTTTCGTGAGTAAATACCGCAAGGCGGCATGATCGGTGTAAACTATGACCTTAGAACCTATGAGATATGATCTAAACTTATCGAGGGCAAAGATAACTGCTAAAAACTCTTTTTCTGTGGTTGAGTAATTCAATTGAGCTTCATTAAGAGTTTTGCTAGCATAATAGATGACTCGAGGAAGTTTATCGATTCGTTGACCTAAGATGGCTCCAATGGCATAATCAGAAGCGTCGCACATTAATTCGAAAGGCAAAGTCCAATTTGGAGGTTGGATGATAGGTGCAGTGGTCAAGATCGATTTGAGGGTTTCAAAAGACGTTTCACATTCATTGGAAAATTCAAATTTAACGTCTTTAGCCAGAAGATTCGAAAGAGGTTTTGAAATTTTTGAAAAATCTTTAATGAACCTCCTATAGAATCCTGCATGGCCGAGAAATGAGCGAATGTCCTTTACGGACCGTGGAGGAGGAAGGCCCACAATAAGATCAACTTTAGATTTGTCAACTTCTAGGCCATTTTTAGAGACAACATGACCTAAGACTATTCCTCGCTTAACCATAAAATGACATTTTTCCCAATTAAGAACAAGAGATTTCTCCTTACATCGCTTTAAGACACGTTCTAAACGAAGGAGGCATTGATCAAAAGATGATCCATAGATTGAAAAATCGTTCATGAATATTTCTAAGAAATCTTCCACCATATCAGAAAATATACTCATCATACATCGTTGAAAGGTAGCGGGAGCATTACAAAGACCGAAGGGCATGCGACGATAAGCGAAAGTTCCGAAGGGACATGTGAACGTTGTTTTGTGTTAGTCCTCTAACGCAATGGGAATTTGATTATAGCCGGAGTAACCATCAAGAAAACAATAGTATTCATGACCGGCTAAGCGTTCGAGCATTTGATCAATGAAGGGAAGGGAAAAATGATCTTTTCTTGTTACTGCATTGAGTTTTTGATAGTCGATGCAAACGCGCCATTTTGTTTTGACCTTTGTCGGAACAAGTTCGTTATTCTCATTTGTTGTCACAGTGATTCCAAACTTCTTTGGTACAACTTGTACCGGACTTACCCAAGTACTGTCAGAGATAGGGTAGATAATGTTATTGTCTAAACATTTGATAATTTCTTCCTTTACCACTTCTCTCATATTAGGGTTTAATCGCCTTTGAGCTTCGCGAGTGGGTTTAGCCTCGTCGACTAAATGTATTCGATGTTCAATAATTGATGGACTAATTCCCTTAATGTCAGCGATTACCCATCCTATTGCCTCTTTATTTTCCCTTAAAATTTTCAAAAGTTGTTCTTCTTGGTCCTTAATGAGATCGGTTGCCAAGATTACAGGGAATTTTTCCGAAGAATCTAAGTATGCGTACTTAAGATCGTTTGGAAGAGGTTTGAGGTCTAATTTAGGGCGTACTTCTTTTGAGGCTTCAGTAGACATCAACTGATTGAATTCTAGTGAATTATGAAAAGAGCATAGCATATCATTTAATTCATAAATGTATTCATCTTCATTTAAATTGGAATTAAAATGATCTAGGCACATGTTAAGAGACTCCGTAATTTCACTAAAATCATTTTCTACAATTGTTTGGATCATGTCAACTTCTTCTGTTTCAAAATCCCTTGGTTGTCTGTTAAGATTGAAGATATTTAGTTCAATGGTTAGGTGCCCAAAGGAAAGTCGGAGTTGACCATTCCTACAGTTTATGATAGCATTTGATGTTGCTAAAAACGGACGACCTAATATCAAAGGAATCTGACTATTGGGATTTGAGACAGGTGCAGTCTCTAGGACTATGAAATCGAATGGGAAATAGAATTGCTCGATTTGTATCAAAACATCTTCAACCGTGCCCAATGGTTTTTTGACAGATCGATCAGCTAGTTGAATTGTGATGTTTGTAGGTTTTAATTCCCCTAGTCCAAGTTGACAGTACACAGTATAAGGCAAAAGATTCACACTCGCTCCAAGATCGAGTAAGGCATGACTAATGTGAGTGTTACCGATTTTACAACCGATCGTAGGACAACCGGGGTCCTTATACTTGATTGGGGAGGGATTTGAAAGAACAGAGCTAGTGTTTGCAGTTAGAAATGCAGTCTTAGGAACGTTAGTGGCACGTTTTTGAGTACATAGCTCTTTCAGACATTTGGCATATTGAGGAATTTGCTCGATGGTATCAAGAAGTGGAATATTGACTCGAACTTGTTTGAAGATTTCAAGAATTTGGTCAAAATTAGCGGGCTTCTTCTTTTTGTTGATTCTATGGGGAAATGGAGCAATGGGTTTATAGACTCGTTCGGAAGTTTTTTCATTCGAAGAAGAAGGTGTTATATTAGAGGGTGAAGATAAGGGAGCTGGAATGTTGGGGTTGCCAACATCAGAAGGTGAAGAGTGGTCGGGATTGCGAACCTTAGATGAAGAATTAGAATCGTTTTGATTGACAACCGTGGTTGTCGACTGAGTTTCAGAATTTGGAACATGGGAAGATTTAAGAAGGATGCCGGGGTTGCCGACATGGTTGTCCACCTTCTTTCCAGACCTTAATGTGGTGACAGCATTAACCGGATTTACATCTTCGTTCTCACAAAGATTTACTCCTCGAGAGTTATACTTTGGGTTCACTTCGGTTTGACTAGGTAATTTACCTTTCTCATTGATTTTCATGAGATCCTTCATCATTATCAACATTTGTTCATTTTGTTTGGTGATTTGCTCAATTCTTGCATCTTGGTTGGTGATTTGTTCATTTTGTTTAGAGAGTTGTTTTTCCAATCGAGCAATTTCTTGTGAAGGCTGAGAAGGTTGGGTTGATGGATTGAAATTAGGATGCCTGTATGGTTGATTCGAAGGTTTTGTTTGAGGAGCGGGTTGAGAATTTTGAGAATTAGAGGTTGGGGCTCGATAATTCGGATTTGGTATCATTGGATACATATGTGATGGATTAGCCACGTTGTTAGGATTTGACCATGAAAAATTGGGATGATGCTTCCAGTTAGGATTGTATGTGGATGAATAAGGACTATTTTGAGCTATAGCATTGATTTGGTCTTGTGTGTAGTAATGGGGTAGTCCTTCTCCTTCTTGAGGTGTTTGGGTATCTATAGGAAGATGTGATGGGTCAATGGCATGTACTCCTCTATTTGGAGCACGAATTGGAACACGAATTGTTTCCCATTGCATATCCTTTTCCGAATACTCTTCTAAAAATTCCCAAGCTTCCTCGTCTGTTTTTGCCATGAATTCTCCTCCGCACATTGATTCGAGTTGGGATCTTGTTTGATACTTAAGCCCTTCATAAACGATTTGGCACAAAACGTGTTTAGGGATTGCATGATGTGGGCAACTATATAACAATTGATTGAACCTTTCAAAATATTTTGAAAAAGTTTCTCCTTCATTCTGAGAGAATTGGTTGATTTCAGTTCGAATTTTAAGAGTTTTGTGGAAAGGAAAAAACTTTTTCAAAAATATAGTAACGAAATTGTCCCAACTCTTAATTGAATTTTTAGGAAGAGAATTAAGCCATCTCTTTGCACTTTCTAGAAGTGCGAATGGAATAAGTCTTAGCTTGATGGATTCATTAGAAAGTTGTTGCATTTTAGTTGTAGAAGCATATAACTCAAATTCACTAAGAAATTCATATGCATTTTCAGACCCAGTGAATTTTGGTACCCCTTGGATAAAAGAATGTTTTAGCTCAAAATTATTTCCTTCGGCTGGTGGGAATGAAATAACCGAAGGTTGAACAGTCCGTGTTGGATAGCATCGGTCTCTAAGGGATAATGGTCGGTTCTCATGAAATTCATTATTTCCAACATGTGATTTAGGTGATAATTTCAGTGAACTGTGTTGTGAACCGTGTTGTGAACCGTGATTGCTCATATTTGTTTGATTTGAAATTTCCGTTGATTTGTTTAATGAAATATTTTGGCTTTCTAAACGGTTAAAATTATTTCTTGCCCAAACGCGCATAAACAAATCAAGGTGTAACAGGCAAAAGTAAATTAAATCAGTTTTCAGTTGGGCACCTATAGAGTTGAAAATTACTTACAGAGGTGTATGATAGCCCGTCCAATGCAGCTGAGTAGCGCTAGGGGATCAAACTCCAAAGTTTGCGGTTGCTATGCTGTTGCTACCTGTTAGATATCTAAGAGATGATAAGCTTAGAAAAAATTAAACTGCAACTGTGTATATATAAATGAAAGTGACTAAAATAAGCAAAATGGAATGTAACTTGATGAAATAATGCAATGAAGTATGCTTTGATTACCTTGGTTAAGTGAAAAACTATGTATGAATGAAATAAGGAAACATGAAAATGTGTATTGCAGTGATCACTGAAAAATGTGTGAGTAAAATAGAACTAACGTGTCATGTGGTGAAAATTAGTGCAAAGTGCATGAACGTGGGAGCAAAGTGAAAACACTGTGACGTGCAAACAATTTGCGGGAGTTGTAAAAGAAATTGAACAAAAACTTACGTGTGAATAAACTTACGTGCAAATATTCGAACAAAATAAAAAATTATTCGTGAACTGAATAAAAGACGGTTACATGATTACGTGAGTATGAGAATGGAAATGTGAACAAAGAGCTGATTTAATGCAACTGAATTAATGTAAGCAACAAACTAATGCAAGTATGAAAACTAAACTACTGCATGCAACTTGAAACAGTAAAATGGTTACGTGAACCAAACTAAGCTACTGCAGTGAACCAAAATGGTTATGTGAAAACAATGGTTACGTAAAAACAGGCTACTGCATGCAAACTAACAGGAAAATGTGTAAGTAAAATGCGACGAATGCAACATGATGAAAAATGCAAGCAAATGTGTAAGTTTGAAAATGAAGCAATGTGAGTCACAAACCAAAGCAACGCGAAAAATGCAGGAGTGAGAGAATTTGAATGATTAGAAACCGAAAGTGTGGCTATGTGAAACGTGGTTTTTGAAAAACGAGAAAAAAAAGTAATTTTTTTTGTTACGTGGAAACCAAAATAGCAATGCAACTAAATAACGTGTAGCAGCAATAAGTTGACACACAAAAATGAAAGGAGAAGTTCACGTATATGTGACGGCTAGTAATGCTTAAAATGAGATTATATGTGATAGCATACACATGAACGTAAGAAACAAAATTTAAACTAACGTAAGCTGGGTATGTGAACAGAAACCAAGTAAATGAGATTCAACTCACATGCATAGACTTAAAAACGAAAAATTGAAAATCTCAAAATAGCAACTCCCCGGCAACGGCGCCAAAAAAAACTTGTTGTGACTTTTCTATTGATTAGAAAAGCACAAATTTTAATAAATTCTGCAAGCGCACAGGCGTGTAGTATGCAGGTCGAACACAGGGAATTGTATTTTAAAACAATTAAAATCCATAGTTAAATCTTAGGCGTGTTAAACGAATTCGACGGTGAATTTTGAACAGAAAATAAAAACTATAATATACTCCGAATCGATTTCGAAACTAATCGAAATTGCAACCAAAATATAGAATTGTAAAAAAAATCAGAATAGAAATTGAAATTGCGGAAAAGAAGATAACGGAGCAAACAACTGAAATAATTATTAACTAACTGAAAAGAGTGCAGAAAATAACTAAGAACAAGAATAAATAAATTGCTAAATCTAATCAACAATCCTACGTATTCTGTTCGAAAATAAAATCAGTGCTGAATTTAAATCTAAACTTGAAGAAAAGTGATGAGGTAAGAGATGATTTCAAGGTGTTGTATAATGCTGTATATATAGGCTTTCAACCCCTAAAATCAGTCCACCTTTTTAGCAATAGGACCGGTTCTATTATTACTATTTGCCAAGATAATTGTACTGACTGGGTCCATTCCTTGAATTGGTGAAGAGTCAAGTTGCCACGTCATTGCTTGAAATACTTTTATATGTGAATTGGTCCAAATTCACATGTAAGCTACTTTTGAATGTGTCCCATTTTGCTTCATATCATGGCTATGTATTATGCTACTTTTTAGGAGGAACTGGTCCTTTGCTTGAATTGGTGAAAGAGAACATATATACGTCCACATCATTGCTTGAATTGGTCCATATTGCTTTGATTTATTTCAATGCTCAAAATGTTGCACTCTTTGCTGCGTGATTTTTGAACCAATGGACGACATAACCGATTAATTTCAACGTTGCACTTTGGAATCAATAATCTGCAAAACCACAACAAAATACCCGTATAATACCGCTTTATTAAAATAAAAATATATGAAATAAACGGTTTAAATTACAGAGAAATACGTTCATCATCAAGTCAAAATCTCATGCCAGAAGAAGTCTTCCAAGATCTGAGCGAGATATTTGCATCCTACGCCTATAAGTAGCACCCCAGGGCCTACAGAAATGGGATCTTTTGGCTCTTGGACGTACAGACTCTGTCGAAACCATTTTTACACTTCAAGGCTGCCGTTGTACTCGGATTTCATTGCTGTAATCCGCTGTAATCAGCAAGTGAATATCAATAAAATCATTAACTTCATAGTGGACGTAGGCCATACGCCGAACCACTCTAAATCATTGTGTTTCTGTGTGTTTTCGTTATCTGTTTTTGAAGTGTCTGCTAGGTAATCCTCTTTTTACATTTCTATTCTTCGTTTTTATCTCTTCAAATACTTCCGAAGATTGTTGTGCCCAATTTTGGTGTAAACAATTTATCTCCATTATTTTGCATTGAATATCACCATATTGTTTTTCTTGCATATTTTGAATTGATTTTTTTGAGGGGAAAATCATTAATATACTCTAATAATTATGTCTTTTGCATCATCATTCAATCTCTATTTTTGTTTAATAATTTTCTCCAATTTAACATCTCTTCCTATATCTTTGATAGCTCTTTTGTGTTAACAAAAGCTCTATTCCTCAATATGCGATAGCTTTATTGCTCAACATGTGATAGCCTCTCTCTTCAAAGGTGATAGCTTTATTCCTCAATATGTGATGCCTTCATTCTTCAATGTGTGATATCTCTGGTTCTCAACATGTGATGGCTTCACTCTTCAATATGCAGTAGCTTTATTTCTCAACATGAAATAGCTTCATTCATGAATATTCATTTGCTTTATTTCTAAATATATGATAGCTATACTTTTCAAGATGTAATATCTTCATTCCTCAATACGCGATAGTTATATTCAATATGCGATAGCTTCACTTCTCAATATATGATAGCTTTATTCAACATGCGATAGCTTCATTCCTCAATATGTGATAGCTCTATTCAATATGTGTCATCTTCATTCCCTAATATGCAATGGGTCAATTCAACACGTGACACTTTCATTCCTCAATATGCGATAGCTCTTTCAACATGTGATATCTTCATTCTTCAATATGCAATAGTTGTGCCTTTATTATTCGATAGCTTTACGACATCATCATTTGGCAGCTCTGTATTGTAAACCTTCGATAGCTTTACACATTATTAAGATTTGGAATTTTTTTTTGGGGGGGGGTGCGCTTACCATTCGATGGGGCGACAATCATAAGTCGATGACACCTCCTTACTGATATATATTACAATTTATTTAACGTACCATAGCATATATTTTATTTTGGTTTACCATGTGCTCTATGAGAAGGATCCATCATATGTTATACCTTTTCCTTACTACAACCAACCTATAGAAACTATGATTCGAGTACAGGCACTGAGTGAATTTGATAGATGTCTCAGTCTCTCCTTCCTATACATCGTATGTGATAAGGCCTAGTCACATTTAGTAACCAATCCACTCCACATCAGTCATTACTGTATTTGCAATTCATTTATCATTTACTAATTATATCAACTTTCATTTGTTATTAGTTTACATGTATAAATATAAGTGCCCATAATAATTATTAATCCCATGGCATCATTCAAAAGCTTTCAAACATACATCATCCATCGTCTTACCTTTGTTACTTAAACACAAAGATAATATTAATCATTTGTAGCAGAGCTAACGAGTCCAGGTTCAAGTTCCGCTAGTTACGTTTATTCGATCAACTAATCTTGGTCAATCGGTCGACCGTTCTCCTGAGTTAATATTTTTCATTGCTTTGGCTAATTGTTCGACTGACCCCAAAGTCCATTCGAATATTCGACCCTAAGCTTTCATGTTTCTTCTTGGATTATGCCCTAAAATTTTAGTCGACTAATTTTATTCGATCAGTCGACCATTTGTTCGTTGATGTCTTAACTTTCACCGTTTAGATGAGTTTCTGCCTCTTTTATAGATTAAAATTCAATAAGAATTTACGTTCCATTTATTATAGGTTATCTTAACAACTTATATCGTTATTAAGATCTTTTTTACTAGTTTACCATATTTCCCCCCATTTTTAATACATTTTATATTATATTTGTAGTTCTTCATCAATCGTCTGCCCATATTAAAATATGTTTACATTGTATCTGTTATAGTATTCGTATTATTTGAAATACCTATATCCCCTAATCTCACATTTTATGATGTCAACTACTGTATATTTTATAAATATACATAGCCTTTGCTAATCATCTTCCTCCCCACTTTATAGTTTAGGGGTCTTACTCATCCCTAGTGATCAATTATCCATTATAATCCAATTCATTAACATTTTATCCCAAATTAAATACATAACAACATATAATTCGTATCATATCTAACCATTATGTTATCATAGACTAACAATAATGGATAAAAAGTATAGTTAGGGTCATATGACATAGTAAATAAATCCTACTCACATAGTTATTCGAATTAACTACTAATTGGTTAGAAATCCTCTTTCTCTCTCACTGTTCGGATTTTCCTTAGCTTACGTGAATAACAATAATCATGGTATATATAAAAAGTCCTCTTTGTTTAGATCTCTTTGGACTTTTATTTCTTCGAATTTGATGAAGATTTTGGTGAGTAATTTTAAACCTAGAATTTAGGTTTAAGGTTTCTTTGTTTAAGGAGAGGAGGAAGTTGAAGAAGGAAATGTACTCATGTTTCTTTTTGTGATGAGAGGGAACATTAGTACCTTATTTGGTACTAATGGGCTGTTAGACCTAATAAGCCCAACTTGAACAAAATTTATTCTTTTAGTTATAACTCTCACTCAATGTGTCTAATTTACACATTCTAATAGTGAAACTTAACCAGAAATATATTCTATATGCAACGGCGTAAGTTTCATTACCAAAGTAAGTCATTTATAAGAATTTCAATCTTGACCTTCTTAGAATATTATCATTTTACCCCATATTTAAATTTTACGTGTTGTTACATTCTGCTTGACATATTTCACAATTGTACATTCTTGGCTCTATAGCTCTTTCCCATATTTTAGGTGACATTACTCATTGATGTTGTAGTCATTAATTTGGTGGAATTCACAACATTTGGGGATCCTCCTTTCACCCAAAGCGTCAGGCGGAGGCTTATGGTATGGGGAGCCATCCCTAGTGGTGAGATAGATGGTTTCCATATCAAATTTAAATTTGGGAAAGTTTGTGTACCTAAGTTTCAGTTGGGGTTAGTCCTGATATTGTTTTTTGTTTTTATCTTAACGACCATTTCTTCTACAGATTCCATCATCATTTGAGCTGTGTCTTTCTCCTCATTTATCCTTTTCTTCTTCGTCGGACGAACCTATTTCCTCCACTGTCATTGGCCTTTCAAAATAATTCCATTAAAGGTGTGGCAAGTTATTTTAATGGCTTCTTCCATATCTTAGAATGGTACATCACCATAGAACAAATGGCAACTATGAAACATCCCCTACCTAGAGGCCCAAAACTAAGTGCTACATATGCTGTAGTCATTTATATTATTAGCTTCCAACGACTAAATACGACTATGTTAATGGTATCAATAATATTAGAAGCACTTGAATATGAAACAAAACAAAGATTTCAAAAACAACTTTTACTTCATTACATTTCAAAACCAATTGTTTCACATTCACAACACATAATCCCAAATTGTTCCCTGGTATAGATCAAATATAATTATTACAAATTACACCAAGAGCGGTATGTGAAGACACCCCTTGGTTGACCAGAGTCATATGGTCATATTATACCTAATACAAAACAACACAGCGGAAAATCCATCAAACATAACAAGAACTGCGAATCCTTAATAGCTATCCGTTTGCCTCCTGCATGTCTTCGATAGCTTATTCATCATCCTACTAAAACCTGAAAAAGACCTTAATCCCTAAGCCTATTCAAATTAATTTTGAGCACCCGAGAGTTTAAGGGAAAAACAAAAACTTTGAGTCAGACATAAAGCCTGGTGTGAATAATATTATACATCCCGGAATAATTACGTCAAGTGAGACCACACCGCTTAGCGGAACAGGTTTCCCTTCTCTAACATCCTTTTTAAAACATGTCTTTGCAAAACCTTTCATAAAACTATATACTGTGCTCCTGCATCCACAATGGTTAAATACTGTAAAGCAATCATTATGTAAACATACATAATTATCAGGTAATAATGAACTACCTAGTCAAACACACAAGTTTTGTTTGGATAACTTTTAACCTTTGGCTGACTCGGGCCTACTAGACAATACAATCAAAATTAACCTAACACTTGTTAGATATTCTTCTTCTGGATTATCAATCCTTAACTATTTGTTAAATATTTCCCATCTGGACGGTCTGTCCTTAACTATATGTAAATACTTCACTTCTAGATGGTCTGTCCCTAACTTAATCATCTCCCATGTCTTCTCGATCCCAATGGTTTTTCGGGCTCACCAATAACCTATCTGTATACAAACATATATTACTTTTGGTGTTTATTAATAATTTTTAGTCTACCTATGAAAAAGCCCTACAAATTGGAATTTTGGACAAACAATTAGCTGGGGATATTAGCTAATGTATAGGGGGTGACCCCATACTAGTCCCATCTAGTTTTCTAATATCTGGCTCGTTTTCACTTAAGGATCCCCTCCCATAATTTTCCTTGAAAACATTTCAAAATGATTTAAAACCTTTAAATCAAACTAAAACAAGGAAAAGTATACAATCTTTATACTTTACTCAAAATCATATCACAATTATATATATATATAGACAAACACACACTTTACTCAAAATTTAGTTAATGAAAACATTTAACCATTTGAAAGAACATCTTTCTAAACCTTTGAAATCATCTCTTTCAAAACCAATATCAAACCTTCCAAAATCATTCCTCAAACATTTTGAAATCATACATCAAACCTTTCGAAACAATTCTCCAAACCTTTCGAACCCAATGAAAAGCAAACCTTTCAAAAGCTATAAAACTTTGGACATCCTTCTTTAAATCCACTTTAAAATGTTGCCCTAGAAAACCTTGGAAAACCTTCCATTTAAACCTTTCGAATCCATTGAATTGTACCTTTCGAAATCTTTCAAGTAAAACCTTTCGAAACCATTCAATAAACCTTTCGAAACCACTGAACTAAACCTTTTGAAACCATTCAATAAACCTTTCAAAACCATTGAAAGCAACCTTTCGAAACCACTGTACAAAACCTTTCGAAATCATTCCACTAAAACCTTTCGAAACCACTGGAAGCAACTGTTCAAAGTCATTCAACTAAAACCTTCCGAAACCAACCAATAAACCTTTCAAAAACTAGTGGTTTTTACTTCAATTTATAACACAAGGGTAAATCATCTACGTTGAAAATTTACTTTCGAAAGCATGGAGAAGCAGCTAGTTTTTAAAATAAGTAAACCTTCGTTTTTGTCAAAAGGTTCAAAACAAAACATTCATAAAGCGACAGCAACCTTTCGACCTTGTCGGAAGGTTTCAAAACAAAGTAGTAATAAAGCAGTAGTAACCTTTCCACCGTGTCGAAGGGTTTAAAACCTTTCTTTTAAATATTTTGATCTAGTCGGAAACAACCAAGTCCAAAGCTCTTATTTGAAAGCAAAGCAGGTGAAAGCTTTTGGTTTATAAAACAACCACACCCCTTCCTCTTTGGCCATCAACATTTCGACTTAGAACCCTTCGACTCTATCCAATTTATTATGTACCAAGTAGCTTGATACCATATGCATTGGTTTGATCTTGTCGAAAGCTTAAAACCTCTTGACCTTGTCGGAAGGTCTGGGTCGGAAGGTTTGTTGCTGTAAAGTCTGAAACATGCTAAAAGTATGTTTTCTTTGTTTTAAATTTAAAAAGATAACTTTTCAACTAACCTGCCTTTGTTTGTCAAATTTTCATTGGTTAACAATTTCTTTTTAGAAATATGCTACCACTATTTCCAGAATTGAATAATAATTTCATTTTATAAAATGTCCATTCTCCTTAATTAAATATATAAAACATTTAAGTCTCATACCTTAAATAATTTTACATATTGATCAATTAACTTAGGAAAAATCAAGGAAAATCCCAGAAAATCTATTTTTATATATTGCCTAACATATAAAAATTTCAACCCCAAATAATTATTTTTTTGCTAAAAATAATTTATAACCTAATAAACAATTTCCTTTACTAGAAAATTAAAATAAAATCCATATTAATTCAGAAAATTATGAATCGAAACTATCTCTAAAATATCATTTCTGACCTATATTTAAAATTTCAAGGCATTTGGATGTCATTAAATAAGGTTTTCACGTCAAACTTATCATAAAACTAACATGCAAATATCTAATCCATCAACAACATATATAAATATAACTTTAATCATCAAAACATAGCATATACTTGCAAAATTATTTCGGGTCTAATCTTAAAACCGAAAACTAAAAGAAATTGGAATGTAGTAATTATTCACCTTAGCTTTAAGATTATAGATGTGAGGTTTGATGTTGATTTAGTTGATTTTCTTCCTTCTTTTGAATCCTTACTTTATTCTTCTTCTCGAGAATGATAATGGTGGCCGGCCTTAGGAAATTTTAGTTTTAATGAAATGAAAATGAATGTGTGTTCCATTCCTAAGGGTTTAGGGTATAAACCTTAGCTATTTCCCATATCGCCCTTTTCATATCCTAACACATTAACTTAGGTTATTTCATTTTAATTAACACACTAACATGGCATGGCTATTCTTTGTTAATCAAATCCCAACATTTTTATCTTTACATTATTTATTTAATTTACCCAATTAATTATTTTAAATAGTGTTATAAAAATATGGGGTGTTATAGACTCCCCACCTCAAAGAATTTCTTACTCGAAGTTACGATAAGGTACACAACACAATAATCAAAGGTATAACATACCATCAAATAAATCAGGGTAAGAGTCTCTAATCCCGCTCTCCGTTTCCCAGGTATAGTCTCTAGCATCGTCACTCCACTGAACCTTTACTAACTTGACTGTCTTGTTCCTCAACTTCTTCTTAGCTCTAGCCACAATCTGAATCGGCTTTCTAACTATGGTCAAATTTGGTTTACTACTAAATCTTCTAACACTGTAGGTTCTATGGTAGTCTCCTGGCCTCCAATACATTTCCTAAGATGAGAAACATGGAAAACATCATAGACTCAAGCCAAACTATTCGATAAATCTACTCTATAAGCGAGTTTCCCGATTTTCTCAATAATAGGGAAAGGTCCAATGAATCTAGGTGCTAACTTTCCTGACTTTCCAAATCTAATCATACCCTTCATCGGTGAAACATTAATGAACACATAGTGTCTGATAGAAAATTCCCAGTCTTTCCTTCTTCTATCAACATAACTTTTCTACCTAGATTGAGCTTCCTTCATCCTAACTCGGATCAACTCAATCTCCTCCATAGCTTCCTTCATCAAATCCGGACCAAGAACCAATCTATCCCCGGTCTCTAACCAACATACGGGAGACTTACATGGTCTTCCATATAAAGATTCAAATGGTGCCATCCCAATACTAGTCTGATAGCTATTGTTATATGAGAACTCAACTTGATGAAGATCGTCCTTCCATGATCCCCCGAAATCCAATACACAAGCTCTTAACAAATCCTCCAAAATTTTGTTAACTCTTTCTATTTGCCCATCAGTCCGTGGATGGTAAGCATACTCATGTTGAGTTTGGTTCCTAATGCTTCTAGTAGACTTTTCCAGAACTCACTAGTAAACAAAGAATCTCTATCACTGACAACACTATTAGGAATCCGTGCAGTCTAACTACATTCTTCATAAATAACTTCGCCAAAATAGATGCCGTCCTAGTTGACTTTACGGGAATGAAATGGGCACTCTTTGTCATTCTATCTACTACGACCCATATGCTTTCATTTCCTCTATTAGACCTTGGCAACCCATCAGTAAAATCCATAGAGATGGAATCTCATTGCCACAATGGAACTTCTAACGGTTGAAGCAATCCACTAGGCTTTTGGTGTTCAGCCTCTGCCTGTTGGCAATTCAAGCACTACTTAACACACAAACCAATGTCTCATTTCATACCTTTCCAGAAGAAAATTCTCTTCGTATCCTGATACATCTTTGTTCCTCCCGGATGGATAGTAAACTTCGAACGATGGCACTCATCCAAAAACTTCCTTCCTCATATCTCCTACATTCGGAACACACAACCTTCCTTTCTTCATCAACCACCCATTTTGGTCAAGACTGAAATCCTTTAGGTCATCGCTCTTCGTTCCTTCACTCTACCTTTTGATCCGTTCAGCCAAAACTGGATCCTCCTCCTGTTTAGAAGATATCTTCTCAATCATTACTTATCAAACTTCTAAACAAGACAACATAGCACTTCATGCACTTGAACCTACCTCGAATCTAAACTGTACACTACAAGCTGATAATGCTTCCAAATCTTTCCACTTAGAAATCATAGCCAATACTGCATTTTGATGTTTCCGGCTGAGTGCATCCGCTACCTTGTTTCCTTTTCTGGGTGTGTACTCAATTCCAAATCATAAGCAGCGATAAACTCCAACCATCTCTGTTGTCTCATGTTCAGCTCCTTCTGAGTGAACAAGTATTTCAACGACTTATGATCAGTGTAAATATCAAATCGCTCTCCCAAAAGATAATGCCTCCACACCTTCAAAGCAAATATAATGGGAGCTAACTCCAAATCATGCGTAGGATACCTAACTTCATGTGGTTTGAGCTATCTAGAAGCAGAAGCAATCACTTTACCTCTTTGCATCAACATAACTCCCGATCTAGTTCCACACGCATCAATATAAACAACTAAATCTTGATTCCCCTTCGGAACCACTAACACCGGTGCATGGGTCAATAATTGTTTCAATTTTTGAAATTCTTCCTCACACTTATCAGTCCATACGAACTTCACATCCTTTCACATAAGCTTAGTCATCGGTGCAGCTATCCATGAAAAATCCTTTATAAACCTTCGATAATACCCAACCAATCCAAGAAAGCTCTTAACCTCGGTCACCATCTTGGGACCCTTCTAATTATTCACTGCCTCAATCTTAGTCGGATCCATAGACAACCCTTTCTCTAAGATGACACGACCAAGGAACTTCACTTCTTTCTTCCAAAAATGGCACTTCGAAAACATAGTCTTCAACTGATGCTCCCTCAACGTTTTGAGCACAACTCTAAGATGAACTTCATGCTCCTTCTCATCCTTAGAGTATATCAAAATGTCATCTATGAAGACTAACTCAAATCTATCCAAGTACTCTTGGAATATAATATTTATTAGATGTACAAAGAATGCCGACACATTAGCTAGTCCGAACGGTATAACTAACCATTTGTAAGATCCATATCTTGTCCTAAACGCCGTCAAAGGAATGATATCCTCTGCCGCTCTAAGGTGATGAAATCCCATTGCCAAATCCAGCTGAGAGAATACCTCGGCCCCACTTAACTAATTGAACAAATCGTCAATTCTCAACAATGGATATCGGTTCTTTGTCGTCTTTTCATTCAACTTACGATAATCGATACACAGCCTCAACGATCCGTCCGGCTTCTTCACAAATACTACAGCAGCCCCCCATGGTGAACTACTTGGTCAGATAAAACTCTTGCCTTCTAAATCCACCAACTGCACCTTTAACTCTCTCATCTCAATGGGTGTCATCCTGCTCGGCGGCCTACTCACCTGCTCTACACTAGGCACCAGATCAATCCGAAACTCTATGGCTCGTTTCGGTGGCAGTCCAACTACCTAATCAAATACATGTAGGACCGATTTCACTCTAGAGGGGGGGTGAATAGGGCGATACTAACAATTCTAAAAAATTAATGCAGAAATATATAAAATAATTGCAACATAGATAATAACAGAATAATAAAAGCAGAAATAGAACAACACAGATTTACCCAGCTTTGGCAAAACCCTGCCTACATGATGCCCCCAAGGTTTCTACTAGAAATTAAGTAGTCAGATGCTAACACACATAAACTTGCAACACTCACTATCAACTAACCTAACTCTATGCTCAAAATCCTTCCACAACTCAGCCATTGAGTTTCGAATTCTCGAACTACACCACCGTAGTTCGTCCTCTAGTCACACGACTAGAATTTTACAGAAGTTTAAAAGAAAAATACAAATTAAAAAAGAACTCAAAAACAAGAAACCCTAAATTGAAAATTAAAAGCCAATAGTATTAAAAAATTGGCCCAATAAAAAATATGTCCCCTTTTCTTTTTATATTATCGGCCGCTTTCTCTTTTGTTCAATCTTTTGTTCCTCTTTCACAATTTAGGGCTTCTGGAAATTTAAGGCCGCAGATTTAAATTTGTTGATTGAAAGATGATCTTTCTTTGGTTTAGTTCATCAATCAACTTGTCACTTTGATTTGCATTCGGCTGCTCCAATGCATCGAGCTCGAATGATAAAAGTGGTATGTGATTTTTCTTTATTACTCTCGTTGATATGCTTGAACTCGATTAATTTGATTGCCGATGATGTTAATGGTTTAAATAAGGAATAGAACCCTAAATTATAGTTTGAATATTTTGTTTGAATTCATCTGCTAATTTTGCTCAGCCGTTAATTTGTAATCGAATGTTGGTGATGTTTTCTGACTTTTTCAATTCATATATATCTTTGCTTGATTATCATGGCTTGTGTTTGCTTTGGATTTGGTTCCGTTCTTTTCTCTGTTAACATCTTTGATTTCGGAAATTATGATTTGTTCATTGTATTTGCGATATTATCTGGACTTGTTCGAACTCTTTGATGTCGTGTTCATCTGAAATCCCCATTTTGAATCTGTGATTTTCTGGACTTGAGATAAAACTTGACTTGATAAACTCTGACTTGTTTTCACTGTCTTCATTCCATACTGCATATGTATATGTCTACATGTTTGTACATTTTGTTTTGGTCGAGACTCTATTGCATGCTCATGTTCATTCCTGAATCATTTGACTGAATGCCTGAATGTCTGGTGTTGTGCATTGTCCTTCTGTCCTGTACCATTATGTCTTTGAGCTTCTTTCATCATGTTATCTGGTTTGTGGTTCACTTTGTGTTGAGTTGCCTCATTAGACTTGAAGTGATCTGGACATTTTTATTATGTTAACTCATTTTGGATTGTATGTTTGAAGTTTAGGCTGCATTGTACTTGGTCTTGCGTTTGTGTTCATCATGTAGTCTGCTTGGAGCTTGTGGATAGTTTGGGTTGCTCTGACCAGTTTACTGTTCTATTGCATTTACTTGCACTACTTTGTACTTGAGGTGTTGATCCACTTGGTTGACCATATGCTGTTGCTTTTGAACTCATATATGTGTATAAATATATTTGTGCATATATGTATATATGTTTATGTGGTCTTTGTGTAGCCTACTCTAGCTTGATGTACATTGATTTGAAAAAATGCCTTGTATTTTCATGCTCAATATGCATTGTTATGTTCTTTGTATGTTTGAGTTCATTTGTTTGGAGTCTAGTCTGGTTTCACTGGCTTCATCATGATTTAGGAATTTGTCTGCACTTTGAAGGCTGGTCATCTCCACTTGTATACATACATTTATGTATGTATATGTGTGTGTGTGCTCATGGAGTCTGATTTCATATATACTCTAAACTTGTTCCACTTGAGTCTGGTTGTTTTATTTGTTGGTTTGTATGTGTGGTCAGTGGTCTAGGCACAACTGTGTTCACACTTGAATTTGGTGTGGAGCTTGTTGCAGTCTTGGTTCACCTGAACTTTGAACTTGTGTGTTTTGGTCTGCACTTCAGTTAAAATGCCTCTGACCTTGGTAGCCTTGCATTCCATTATGTGTAGAGCTGCTGTCGTATAGTTTTCATTGCTCTTATCTTCATGTTACCTTGATTTAATCTTGAAACTGTTTTCACTTATGTATATATATGTGTATTCATGTATATATGTATATTGAGACTTTTCCATGACCTAGTTGCCTTTGGTTTTGTTTCAAAGCTTTACTGCATTCTGTTTTTGCCTCACCGTTTCCAATTGATTATGTTGCTTTGCACTGCACATATCGTTTTGATTTTGGAAACTGGTCTAGTTGTAGTGCACTTGTATATGTATTCATCAATTCACTGGTGGTTTGTACATTTTATTCTAGTTGAAGTTGTTTCATGACTCCAATGTCGAGTCTGTTCTCATGTGTAAACATTTGTGCACTGTTAGCATGGTCTGTATTTGGCTTTTTGTTGTATGAGAACTTGTACTCAACAATTTTGTGATGTATTTGTACTGCACCTGAGTTGAATCCAGCTTATTACTCGGGTTTGACCTTGTGCTCACCTGTCCTTGCAGTTTTATCAAGTATATATCGGTGTGCACAGCCTTATGGCATGTACAGTGATATATTGTGCATGTCACAGGTTGTTCATGTTTGATGAATTCAAAATAAATATGATGAAAAACAACCCAAATAACCGAAGAAAATAATATTTTCAAAAAAAAATTCTATTTTACACTGCAAAAATATTTCTTTTCACTTTTACCGCGTCAGTGTTTATTTTTCAGACAGCTCAGATGATGGATTCAAGCTGGAATAGGTTTGAAGATCAAATACGAGTGAACGAGTGATATGTAGTCAGGTGCAAATGTGTAGCGAAAAATTGTATTATAATTTGAAATTGTATTGTAATGGAAATTGTGTATATAGTGAGAGATCGAATTTGTACTATTCAAAATTGTAATAATATATCTGTTTGAATAAAATATATGTTTGAATTTAAATTCTGCATTATTTATTTCATTTAGCAAATATTTATTTAATTATGTGAAAATAAAATAGTACAATAAAAAATACGTTTAAATGAGTATATATATATATTATCATCAAACAAAAATCATATACTAGCATATTCTACGGGACATTAGCAAATTCTCTAACTATAAAGACTCGATGCAACTAATCCTCCAACTCAATAATACCCAATAGAGCATTCACTTCACAACTATGGTTATCTACGATATAAACTATCTGATCACTATAATCCGGGTGACTAAGTGATATTTTCCTATCATAGCAAAATATCCTAGCATCATATTTACTAACCAATCCATCCCAAGGATAATCCCAAATCTCACAATGTCAAACACATGCGAACAGTTATCAAAAGTATGGCTTAGCAAATGAAATTCTAAATGGTCACACCTCATCCCAAGCGTTGCGTACTCTCCTATTGGATTTGCAACCCTTAAGGAAGTAACTAAATATGAGGATTCTAGGTTAAGCCCATCTACCAAACGTCGAGAAATAAAAGAATGAGATGCTGAGATGCTCCGGTATCAAATAGAACGCACACAGACATATCGTGAATCTGCAGCGAGCCTCCCAAAATAGCCTTTCCTTTTTCCTGCACAATTGGCCTTGGAATTGTGGGCTCCAATGAATACATCTGTCGTTTTCCATCTCTAGCAGGCTCAGGGCATTTGTTCTTATAATGGCCGATATGATCATAATTAAAACATCTGACGTTTTTCTTTCCAATAACTTCTTTCCCTTTTCCTTTTCCATTCCCGGTACGACACTCATTAGCATAGTGTCCCTTCTTATTGCATTTGTAACAAACCACTTCAACCTTTCCTTCCTTCTATTCTCCTCCCTTCTGAGCATTCTTTTTCTGGAAAAACTTCCTTTTCTGGACCTGTCCCATCTAGGCCTCCTTCATCTTCTTTCTCAAGCAAGCCAACGCCTCCTCTTATCTTAATGCCATTTCAACAACTACATCATTGGGATCTCTCAAATGCAGCAAAGTGTCACTTATTAACTTTGGCTTCAAGCCTCTTATAAACTTTTCATTCTTCCTGATCACAGTGTCCACCAAAGCATACCCGTATTAGGCTAACTCCTCAAACTTCCTCGCATACTCCAAGACGAACATATCTCCATGTTCCAACTCTGCAAACTTCCTCATCAATGCTGACTACGCCATTACAGACATAAATCTCTCTGAAAACCTTCTCTTAAACTCCTCCCAAGTTGTGGTTTCCTCATCAACTCCTGAAGTAACAGTATTCCACCAAAATAGAGCAGCTCCTTGCAGCTGCCTCGAACCCAATCTCCTCTTCAGAAAATCATTCAATCCTAAGTCAGTAAAAAAATTCTTGCAATGTAGTAGCCAATTTTTCACCTCGATCGTATCTTTAGTACCAATAAATGGCTTCCCTTTCAGCCTGATGTAATCGTTGCTCAAGTTGGCATAATGATTGACCATCGGAACTTACTGAGCTCCACCTGCAGCAGCATTACCTCCGACAACCCCTGCGGCTATTCTAGCTTGAATCATGTTTACAATGAACTGATACATTGCTCCCATGTCCATCTGGGGAACTCCTGCACCAATAGTTTCAGCCTAAGCCTGACCGGGTCCTCTCCTAGTGTTTAGTCGAGCATTTCCATTAGTGGTGGTGCTATCTCCTCTAAGATTTACTCTGCCTCTTCTTCCTTCGATATTTATATTCAAACTTCGTGAGATACAGATGAATGACCTAACTAAGATAGAAATCTAGAGAGATAGCATATACTTATATATATATAGCGGATACAAGTACATTACTATAACATTATCCCATACCCCGATCTTAACTTTAATTTCTAAGGATTATGTTTTTAAAAATATATTTTTTAGTTTAAACTATTTCATAAACCATGCTCTGATACCAAGTTGTAACATCCCCTATCTAGAGGCCCAAAACTAAATGCTATAGATACTGCATTCTTCTATAGTATTAGCTTCCGGCGACTAAATACGACTATGTTAATGGTACCAATAATATCAGAAGCACTTGAATATGAAACAAAACACAGATTTCAAAAACAACTGTTACATCATTACATTTCAAAACCAATTATTTCACATTCATAACACATAATCCAAATCGTTCCCAGGCAAAGATCAAATATAATTATTACAAATTATGCCAAGAGTGATATATGAAGATACTCCCTTGGCTGATCAGAGTCATATGGTCATAATAGACATAATACCAAACAACACAGCGGAAAATCCATCAAAACATAACAAGAACTGCAAATCCTAAAGAGCTATCTATTTGCCTCCTGCATGACTCCGGTAGCTTATTCGTCATCCTACTAAAACCTGGAAAAGACTTTAGTCCCTCTTCCTACTCAAATTAATTTTGAGCACCCAAGAGTTTAAGGGGAAAACATAAACTTTGAGTCAGACATAAAGTCCGGTGTGAATAATATTATACAACTCGGAATAATTATGTTAAGTGAGACGACACTGCTTAGCAGAACAGGTTTCTTCTCACTAACATCCTTTTTAAAACATATCTTTGCAAAACCTTTCATAAAACCATATACTGTGCTTCTGCATCCATAATGGTTAAATACTGTAAAGCAATCATTATGTAAACATACATAATTATCCGGTAATAATGAACTTTTTGTTCAAACACACAAGTTTGGTTTGAATAACTTTTAACCTTTTGCCGACTCGGGCCTACCAGACAATACAATCAAAGTTAACCTAACACCTGTTAGATATTCTTCTTCTGGATTATTTATCTTTAACTATCTATTAAACATTTTCCATCTGGACGGTCTACACTTAACTATCTGTTAAATATTTTACTTCTAGACGGTATGTCCCTAACTTAATCATCTCCCAGGTCTTCCCGACCCTAATGGTTTTTTGGGCTCACCAATAACCTATTTGTATATAGACATATATTCCTTTCGGTGTGTAATCATAATTTTTAGTCTACCAGTGACAAAGCCTTACACACTGGAATTTTGGACAAATAATTAGCTGGGGCTATTAGCTAATGTATAGGGCATGACCCCATACTAGTCCCGTCTAGTTTTCTAATATTTGAATCATTTTCACTTAAGGATCTCCTCCCATAATTTTCCTTGAAAACATTTTCAAAATGATTTAAAACCTTTAAATCCAACTTAAACAAGGAAAAGTATATAATCTTTATACTTTACTCAAAATCATTTCACCATGTCATATATATGTAATTTACTCAAAATTTAGTTGATGAAAACATTTAACAATTTGAAAGAACCTCTTTTTAAACCTTTGAAATCATCTCGTTCAAAACCAATTCTTAAACCATTCCTCAAACCTTTCAAAATCATACATCAAACCTTTCGAAACCATTGTCCAAACCTTTTAAAACTAATGAAAAGCAGACCTTTCGAAAGCTATAAAACTTTGGACATCCTTCTTTAAAACCACTTTAAAACATTGCCTTAGAAAACCTTGGAAAACCTTTCGTTTAAACCTTTCGAATCCATTGAATTAAACCTTTCGAAATCATTCAACTAAAACCTTCAAAACCATTCAATAAATATTTTGAAAACCACTGAACTAAACCTTTTGAAACCATTCATTAAACCTTTCGAAAACATCGAAAGCAACCTTTCGAAGCCACTGAACTAAAACTTTTGAAATGATTTCACTAAAACCTTTCGAAACCATTGGAAGCAATCTTTCGAAGTCATTCAACTAAAATATTTTGAAACCACTCAACAAACTATCGAAAACTTTAGGTTTTACTTCAATTTATAAAACAAGGGTAAATCACCTATGTCAAAAGCTTCCTTTTAAAAGCATGGAGAAGCAGCTAGTTTTTAAAACAAGTAAACCTTTCATCTTTATCGAAATGTTCAAAACGAAACATTCATAATGTGGCAGCAACCTTTCGACTATGTCGGAAGGTTTCAAAATGAAGTGGTAATAAAGCACTAGTAACCTTTCGACTATGTCGAAGGGTTTAAAACCTTTCTTTTAAATATTTTGACCTGGTCGAAAAAACCAAGTCGAAAGCTCTTATTCGAAAGCAAAGCAGATGAAATATTTTAGTTTATAAAACAAACATACCCCTACCTCTTTGGCCATCAACGTTTCGACTTAGAACATTTCTACTCTTTCCAATTCATTACGTATCAAGTAGCTTGATGCCATATGTATTGGTTTAACCTTGTCGAAAGCTTAGAACCAATCGACCTTGTCGGAAGGTTTGGGTCGAAAGGTTTGTTGCCGTAAAGGCTGAAACATGCTAAAAGTAAGTTTTCTTTTAACTTAAAAAAGATAACTTTTCAACTAACCTGCCTTTTTTTGTCAAATTTTCATTGGTTAACAATTTCTTTTTAAAAATATGCTCCCATTATTTTCAGAATTGAATGATAATTTCATTTTATAAAATGCCACTTCTCCTTAATTAAATATATGAAACATTTAAGTCCCATGCCTTAAATAATTTTATATATTCAACAAATAAATTAGAAAAAATCAGGAAAAATCCCAGAAAAGCTATTTTAATATTTTTCCTAATATATAAAATTTCAACCCTAAATAATAATTATTTTAGCCGAAAATAATTTATAACCCAATAAACAATTTCCTTCACTAGAAAATTAATATAAAATCCATATTAATTCAGAAAATTATGAAAATTGAAACCCATCTCTAGAACATCATTTCTGACCTATATTTAATTTTCAAGGCATTTGTATGTCATTAAATAAGGTTTTCATGTCAAACAGATCATAAAAATAACATGAACATATATAATCCATTTACAACATATATACACACACATATATATAACTTTAATCATCAAAATATGGCATATACTTGCAAAATCATTTTGGGTCTAATCTTAAAACTGAAAAATAAAAGAAATTGGGATGTAGTAATTATTCACTTTAGCTTTGAAATTATAGATGTGAGATTTGATGTTGATTTAGTTGATTTTTTTCATTCTTTTGAATCCTAGCTTTATTCTTCTTCTTGAGAATGATAATGGTGGCCAACCTTAGGAAATTTTAGTTTGAATGAAATGAAAATGAACATGAGTTCCATTCTTAAGGGTTTAGGGTATAAACTTTACATATTTCCTTTATTGCCCTTCTCATATCCTAACACATTAACTTAGGTTATTTCATTTTAATTAACACACTAACATGGCACGACTACCCTTTGTCAATCAAATCTCAATCTTTTAATCTGCACATTATTTATTTAATTTACCCAATTAATTATTCTAAATAATGTTATAAAAATATGGAGTGTTACAAACTACCAGGCTGTTCTTATCGGTTCCCTTGGCACGTGCTTACTTTTTGTTGAAGCGGTTGACATAGGAGCAGAAATACTCGGTTGGTCTCAGTTGTATGTTGCAAAGCATACCATCATTGTTTGCCTTTGGGAGAAAAAGGATTGTTTTGAAGTCCACGCACAATTAGAGCCAAGATCATATATTGCCTTCATGTAAGTGTAAGAATTAATGGGAGGCTTATTTCGTTTGGGTGGAGGGAAGTTATAAGCATTTATCATTGTTAGAGAGTTGGCCGGCTTGGGTGATGAAGTTGAAAGCCATGACAAGATCCAATAGGTCGGAGCTCCCATCTCATTTTTCAACAGGAGACTAAGCACACCTCCTATGAATTAGGTTCCTAGTATCACCTCGGAGAATTGCTCATCGTTCTAGTCATAAGTGAAACCCTAACCACCTTGGTTTCATATTTGCATTCTAAGCATATGTCCTTTGCTTAAGTAGTCCCATTTCTTCCCTAGGACCTACGTCTGATCCATGCGGGCGACCCATGGCCTTGATCAATGAGGGGGTCCTTAATTTCCTAATAAAGGAAGGGGTGACGACGACCTATGAATATGAATAGGTGAAGGCTGCCTTTTGTTTCTCTTCACAAAAGGCGATTAGGAATAATGGCCTTGCCTCTGATTAGAGCGAGGTCTCAGAACTTCATGCTTAAATTTGGAGTAGACAAAGGATTCCACAGACTCACATTCTCGCTTTCCCTTCGCCGCTTAGGCGGCCGAAGCATAAATCTTAGCCTCGTCCACTGCCTTAAGTCATTCAAAGTAAGATTGTCTTTCAAGGGAAAAGGAAGCAATGAGCAAAAATGTCCTTGGGCGGTGGAACTAGCTCAAGCATAGAGGCATCATGATAATGGCCATGGGTGTGCACATTATATGCCTCCTTGTTCGGGATAGGTGCGTCCCTGATAGGGATCTCAAGCGTGACCCTTTCTCGGTCATCGTGTGTAATGTTGAAAGTGCTAATAATTATGGGCAAAAGAAGAGTCATACCCATAGCAGTACCACTAGGACGGCAGTCAACAGTTTTATAGGCTTCCTCTTGAGCATCGAAATCATTTAGGTCACAGGCAATTTTCCTTATGTTTGCAATCCCATTAACTAGGTCTAACCATATGTTGCTTCTTAAGAATAGAATGGGGCTAGTGGCACTGTCCATATGCAACCATTGTTGTTATGTCCATTAGAATAACTAGCCTGTGATAACCCGAATTTTTGGGCATCAGAGAATGGGGTAATTTTCTAATTTAGCTATTGAAAATACTGATTTACGATAAAGCAAATAAATCTGATGGATACAAATATACTGGAATCGAAACAAATTAAAAATATTCATACTTTAAATTTTAAAGTTTTGAATTCCAATAAAAATCAATTTATATATAATGCGTATATGACTCTTATTAAATTCATTTATTATTATTTAAAAGTAACATATTTATTAATTTAAATAATTTATAAAAGAAATTATAAACTTACTTATCACTTGTTTAACTTATTTAAAGGCATTTATGATTAATATATAAATGGTATTTTAAATTCAAATGAATAAACATATTTAAATTATGTAAGTAAGCTTTCATCTTTATATAAATATAAATTTGTTTATTTTATTTTCATTAAAAAAGAAAATACATATACATTTATATGAAACTACTTTATATGTATTTAATAAATAAAGAGGATTTCAGTTACCTTTAAACTAAATAAAAATAAATTAAATTACTTAAGACACATGTTATTAAACTAAGTGGTAATTATGACAAGTGTACTTAGGATAAGAGATCAATGTAACAAGTGTTATTCTTTTTACAAGTGTCCTTTTAATTTTAATTTTTTCTTTTAATTTTAAATAAATCATTTGTACACTTATAAAACATGTTTTCTTGATTCCCTCATTTTTCTTTTCTAAATCTTCATTTTTTTCAAAGTTTAGAAGATAAGATTTCAGCTGAAACAAATTTGTTTCAGAAAACTCTCAAACCTGAAATCAAACTTGAAATCAAATCAATACCCTATAATTCTTTTTCAAAATCAAGCCTGCAATTCTCTGCAAAATCATTTCCAAATGCATACTCTCCCTCAAAACTAAAATCAAAAGCTTATACCTGCATTTCTTTAAAACCCTGTAAACCTCTTTCCTCAGATTCGAACACCTCTCCAACCAAATCCATATCCTACAATTTTTTTGCAAAATCAAACCTGAAATTCCTTTCAAAAGCAAGTGAAAAGCCTGCATTTCCTCCTTCTTCAACCTGTTCAAGCCATCACAGCTTACAACTGCAAGTTTTATTCAAATTTAAAGCATTCAAATTCAAGAGATTTAAATACATATGGAATCAAGCCTGCATGCAAGTTTAAATCTGCTAGCAACTCAAGTTTTATCAAAAATTCAAAGAAGTAAAAGCAATTCAAGTTTTTATCAAAAGCTTTTCGGAAAAATTTGTGCTCTGTCTTTCAAAAATCCCAGGTGAGTAACACTTTCATTTAAAACTAATTTAAGTAAATATAGTTGTTGATTGATTTCTAAGATAATGATGATCTGTGCGTGGATGAAGATGATGAGATTTTAATATATATGCATGAGTTTTCTGAATGAATGCTTGCTGTTGAAAAATATGTTTGGTATATTCTAGAATTCCAATTTTAAACCCTGATCATCTCATGATTCAAATCTTGTTAAGGATTTAGATTTCAAACAATATATGGTTAGGAAATATAAGTTAAGGTTTTAATTTTTTTTAATATAAAAAAAAAGAAAAAAAAACTGAAATGTCTCTGAAAACACAAAGATATAACAGAACAAACATTTGAAAGTAAGAATTTAAGTATCCAGATTCTTTGATTTAAGATTATCAACATGTTACGTTATCAAAGTCATGAATTTTAAAATTAAAACTAGAATTTATAGTTTGAAAAAGACTGAGTATTTCTGGTTTAACCAGAAATTCTATTTTGGGTTAGAACTGTCAATATTGGGGTTTGAATTGGCCAGAATTTGTTTCTGGTGATAGAGTGATTATCGAAGATACGGGGAAAATTACTAGAAATTGGATTAATGAAATTAGACAGTTGTGATTTAGGGTCAAAAATTTTAAACCTAGTTTTGAGTTCGTCAGAAAATTTGATTGCCGTGAACTCTAGAAGCGATCGAGCTTTACCAAATTTGAATTGGTGATTGATGAAGTAGGGATGAAGTAGTGGCCGGAGGGGTAGCTTCTCTGGTGATAGAATTTTGGAGATTGAAGCGAATTTGCAGTTCGACATTGTTTCCAGTTTTCGAGCTTGAAGCTCGATTTTGATTTCTTGTTTCTGCAGTTGGTTTGAAGGACGAATTGGTGTTTGGTGTTGATCGTTGACTTGCGTAGGGGGTCGCGAGGGGTCGGAGATGATTGCTCCGGTGGTGCAGGTGCACGGTGACAATGGCGTGTCAGCTGTTTTGGGGAAAGAAGGGTAGCTTGTGTTTGTATCAGGTAAGTTTGCGTGTGACTCGAAGAACTAGGGCATGGGACTCGAAGTATATGTTGGGTGGTTGTAGTTTTTAGTAGCCTCGGGTTTATCTAGGGTAAATATTGATTTAACTCGAAGTAGATAAGCCTTGGACTCGAAGTTAATTTAGAGAGGCTCGGGTAATTATGTTTACAGGTTAAAACAGCAAACAGAAACCTGTTCTGTCTAAAAGTTTAAGAGTAAAGTTTTAAACTGTAAACAAAATTTTAAACTAAGTTTAAATCTGAATTTAAATCTGAGTTCAAAGTATTTTGAATTTGAGATTTGGAATAAATTAAGTTTTAAAAATTTAAATCTGGTTTTGGACAACTTTAAGTGTATAAGCATATGTGGCTTTGAATTTGAAATGGAATTTTTAAATTAGAAATTTAAAATGAGTTTAAATCTGGGTTTTTAAATCTGGAATTAAATATAAATTTCAGTTTTTTTAAATAAAGGTTTAAATTTAAATTTGCTTTAAAATGATTAAATGATTTGTATTTAAATTGAAGACGTAGATTGTAAGAAAAGTTTTAAGAGGTTAAGTTAAATCTAGAATGAGTTTAAAAGTGTATTTCAGTTTTGAAATTTAAAAAGTAATTTTTTTAAATTGATTTGAATTTAAATTGAATTTTAATTTAAATTCTTTTAAACTTATTGATAAAGTGGATGTTTCTTTCAACATATGAGATAAAGGTTTTGAATTGTTGTAAAACCTTGTTTGAGTTAAAATTTGTATTCATTTTAAAATCTTAAATTTTAAAATGAAGTTTAATGGAATTTAAAGTAAATTTAAAAACAATTTGTTTTAGAATGCTTAATTAAGTAAGTAATGTTTATCTAAAAGATAAATGGTATTTGATAATTAGATTCATTAAATTATTAAATTAATTTAAATGGAATATTAATTATTTAATTAATGAATAATGTGGATGTTTAATTTAGTAATTAATAATTTTTAAGTTAATTAATCAAGACTTGAGATTGATTAATTAAGGTTAATTAATCTAAAATTAAGGATGGTTAATTAAATTTTAATTAATGATTAAGATTTATTAATCAAGTGATTAACGATTAATTAAGTTTATAATTAACACTTAATTAATTTATAATTGGAGATTAATTAATTGATAATTAAATATTAATTAATTGGTAATTAATAATTAATATAAGTTAATTTCTTAATCATTAATTAAGGAATGTTAATGAAGGTCATTAACTTAAGCTTATTTAAACAGTTAATTAATGTGATTAATATTGGCAATTAATTAGATTAATTAATAATAATCATTTGTTTAAGTTTAATTACTTTATGGAAATGACTATGAATTAATTACTTAATGTAACTAATTTGGCTAATGTGATTTGTTTAGATTAATTAATTAAGTTTAATTAATTTTGAAACACTTGATGGGTGGATAAATAATTACTTAATGTAATTAATGGAATTGTAATTACTTAGGGAAGTAATTAATTGATATTTACTGGATGTAGTTAAAGATGTTTTAATAATGGAAGTAATTTGGGATTAATTACTTTGTAATTAATCAAGGGATTAAATAGGGAATAAATTAAGGGTTAATTTATTCAATGAAGTAATTAAGAGTAGTTAAATTCTGGATGTTATTAATCAAGGGTGATTAATAATTATGGTTAATAATTAATTAACGAAGTAATTAAAGGTTAACTATTGTGTTTGGTTAAGGATAAATTAATTTGTGAAATTAATTAAGGGGTAAATAGAATGATATGGGAAGCCTTTGGTTAATTGTTGTCCCTAATATGTGGTTCGTGATGCTATGTGATAAGATATGTTTAATTTAAACTGTGATGATGTGGTTTTCTTTTGATGATGAATTACTTTGACATCCTGTATTTTAAAAAGAAAATTGAATTGGATAACTTGGATTTAGATGACATTGGATTCGAAGAGACCGGAGTCGGGTATTAGTTAATACCCGAAGCCACTTCGATTCTTTATAAATTGATATGTGGAAATCAATATGCTGATTTGAGTGATTTGAGTGTATTAGACCATTTAATCTAAGTTTGGCACTTAGAAATTGATGTGTGAAATGAGTAAGGTCTATAATAGTTTGTGAAATTGTAAATTGATAAGTTACCCCGGGTTTCTATAAGCTGTGTGCTTTGGTTTGCCTTGTTGAATGGGTTTACTCACGCTGGTTTCCAGCCTGACCCGGGTGTTACTTTGATGTAATGCTCGGGTCATACTGAGTATTACAGATTTTCAGGTAAGGACGTTATGGAGCTAAGGAAGGCGAGCTGGATAGCTAGAACGTATGGAGCGTACCCGCTGTGATTTATAGTATTATTGTATAGTTAGAACATGTTGTTTTATAACTGTCTTGTATAGTGTAAATGTTATAAATCTGATATATGAAAATGTAAATGTACTGATACTGTTCTTTCGTAAACTGTTATTATGTGATATTATATTTTGATCCGCTGCGAATGTGAGGTATCTATGTCTTATTTCTGTTTCTTCTTTTTCTATCTCTTCTTCTTTTCACTAATTATCCGGAATTTTCTGGATCGAAAATTCTGGGTCGTTACATAGCCTCTACTTCACCATTGTTTTCTATCATGGTGAATATTCTTTTGGAAGAGAACAAGTGTTATGAACAGGATAAGGTGATGAAAGTTGATACCTTTAAGGGTAGGCCTTCCTTCTAGCACAAAAATGTTGATAAGATTTTTTGTCAACCTCTTAATAATGATTAGAACATGACTATAGCAAAGGTTACATACTATAACCATGGTCTAAAATGTATACTGAGGATTAATTAAGTGAATAATAATTAATGAAACTAAGGTAAATAGCAGAAGATGTAGAGTGCCTAGCTCGATCTTGGCAAAAATCTACGTCCTTAGTAGTTAATGTTCTTATTACTTTGACTTTATTCGTTACAAGAGATTCCGAGCTAGCAATTATTTTTTTAGAGAAGAAAAATTGATCCCTATACAAGCGCATGAGACCCTCTATTTATATATAAAGAGCATGCTTTGAAGGGATGAAATTATGCCTTGGATGCAAAGTTTCCCCTAAAGCGTTGATTGCGATCTATGGTATAGATGCAGCCATCTTGGATTCTGTATGGAGAGAATGGTTGAAATGCGTGCTAGCTGACGAGCCATATTTCTTTGTGCTTGTATCAGCTGATGAGCATGACATAAGGAGTGGTTGTTATATTATATCATTTTTTCTAAGTGGACAACGAAATACATAGAGTGCTTGCAACACAGTGATGCTTTTGTCAAATGAGTAACACTGTTGTCATGCTTTTCCAAAGTAACATTAAAAGGTCATCTCCTCATTTTTTACTGGTGAGAAGCAACTTTTTCTAGAGGTCTGCCTAGTCACGACAAAGCAGGGTGGGTAGGAATGATGGTCGACAAAAGAATCTTTGGTGGCCTGGGTGAGGTGTGAATAAGACTCATAAGTTGTCAAGTAGTCTTTTTATTGCTTAGTCACCAAAGGGTGGGGTAATGAGATGTACTGAGGATAAAGGGGAGATGCTTATTGCAACGAATGAGACTTGCCATTGTTGTTGGAAACATAGCGGGAAAGTTCTAGGGCATTGATGATAGGCGATCTAAACTTGTAGGTTGAGGTGGAATGATTTAGCATGCCATTAGGTTTGAGGAGATAGTGGTTGACATATGCTATGTGGGCCCTTGCTGTTAGGCTTTGTTCTTGTTATGCCCATCTATGATTTTGCAAGAAAACCAAGCAACATAGTGGAATCAACTTTAGTTATTATTGGCAATGGTAGGACACCAATTTTCAAGGATTTGTCATTTCATGAATAGTTTCATTTTCAATGTTACTTATCAATTATACTATAATACTAACTTTTACAAGAAGTTGTTATCTAATTAGCTCTATTTAGCTATATTTTGTTTGTTGATGGGTTACTCGTTACCTATTGGCCTATTATCATTAATATTTCGTTTATCATTATTACTAATATGATACATTCATATAATAGATGTACACTAATGCATTTGTTAGCAAATTTATTTGCTAACCAATTATGCAAAGCTGCTTAAGGTCGGTTTGAATGAGGGCTTAGGTAGCCGTATGCAAGCTCAAGTGAAATATGCAAGTCCAAGTTAGAGTCCAAGTTCAAAGATTAATAATATGCATGATCATGGTTCAAGTCCACAGGCGAAAAGAAGTCTTATGCTTATCCACCGTCAAATATTATTATTCGAAAGGAGTATGTTATGCTAAAGTTTATTGTCCAAGATCTTATATGCAAAAGTTTGGATGTTATAATCAGCACTAAAATCCTCAAATCAATTTATGGTTTACCACTTTAAAGCTTGAGAAATAGGAAAGAAAGAATCGCCCCTTCCTTAGTGTCGATGGGGGCCTATTTATAGGGTGCAACCAAAGGGGATGATTGAGACGTGTCAAGGTTTAGAATCCAAGGGCTCCTTTGATGAAACTTTAGCATTTTTTGGGATTCGATATCCTCTTAGCATGGATTAAACTCAACATCCTTTTAGCCTTGATGAAATCGACATCACTTATTGTCATAAGTTTGGCAATGCAATCCTCCTTTAACAACTAATCGATAGCCTTCATGATAATAGGTACTTGATAGCTTTTGATATGGTAGTGACTTCATGGTCGTTGATGTCTTATAGGATCATTATCTTCTAGAAGCTCGATATCCAATGTATATGACTAGATGCAGCACCTTTCCTCTATAACATGTTCCACAACACTCCATGTTATATAAGCTCAAAATCTCTCCCTTGGCCTTTATTGAACTTTCTATCTTTGATCTTGGTAGCTTTCATATTATAGAATCTCGACATCTACAATGCTTATTGATTCGGCACATTCACCATCTTATAGGTTTAATAACTTGATTCCCTATTAAGGTACTACATCTCCTTCTACTTGTTAGATGCTTGGAATTCCTTATAGTTGTTAAGGCTCGACACCTTTTCAGCTTTATATGCCCAACAACCTTTATGGTTGTTGAGGCTCGACATGTTCTCTTTATTTATTCAATCTGGACAACCCTAAATATTTACTAAACAATTAGGGCTCGACATCCTTAGAGGTTCGACGGTCTTTTACATTTATTAATTACTTGAACACTTGACACCCTTCTTCCTGTAGAAGTTCGACATCTTCTTGCAGTTCGCCATCCTTTGTTACATGCTGAGTGCTTGAGGATTTGGCTTTCTTCTAGCTCGTACCCCTTGTCATTGTTCAACTTGAAATTTACTCTTCTATAAGCTCGGTATGTATGTTTGTAACAACATTTGACCCCCTTTTGTGTAGTTGATGCAAAGTATACTCTAGTATAATTCAAATTTTCATGCTACCGCCTATTGGTATCCCGTTTTAATCTCGTATGTTCATTTAAATAGGAATTGACGTTCCCTATTGCTTTTTTTTTCTCCTATAAATATCCATATTCCCTTCCTTTAGAAGCTCTACTTGCAATTTAAACTCAAAACAATCATCATAATTTTCTCCTTTTGATCTTGAAACTTCAAGTAAAGGCTTTTGATTCCTACAGTATCCAAACTCGATTAAGGGTATGATTTCTCTTTTCAATCGATTTAAGTATGAAAGAGGTGGTTTTTGGCTTTGAAATTAGGGTTTTAATAATCGGGATTCTATGAACCGTTTGGATTTTAATTAGCGACTGGATTTAAACATACTCGTGATTTTGAGCAGTTGATGTTTGGACTTAGACGTTGTCTATAAATGAATAATCTTAATGATTAAAAATACCCTGATAATTTATGAAAATTTGATAATTATTATAGGCTCGATAACCCTTTAGAAACTCGATAATTGCTTGAGTTTTGATAGTTATCATAAAACCGAATCTACTTAAAGACTCGATACCATATAGGGGCTTGTTAACTAGTTATATGCTCAATATTCATTTAGAAAGTTGTAATCTAGTTATAAAATCATCATCCAACAATTAGCTTCAAATTTGACATCCATTTAGAGTTATTAACTAATTATGAATTCGGTAGCTCTAATGGATTCGACATCTATTCATAGACCCGTTAATTAGTTATGAATATGTACCAAGTTACGAACTCGTTAGCTATTTTGACACCTGGATTTTTAACTTTATATCAAGTTATGAGTTTAACATTTGGTTATGAACTCGATAATAAGTTGCAAGTTCGGTATCTTATTGTCAATTCAGCAACTTCTTATTGAATTGTTATCCTGTTAAAAACTCAACATCCTATTAGAGAGTTGCTAACTAGTTACAAATTCGACAATTAATTATAGGATATTTAACAAGTTATAAATTTGATATCTTTTATAGGCTCATCATCTATCCATAAAAAAGAACCTTCAACGGGCTATGAACTCACCAACTCTTCTTAAGTACTTTAAACTTTTATAAAATATATGATACTTCCCTGATTCCTACATGATATTGCCTTAGAGGAAAATGGTTGGTAAGAAAACAAGTAAAGGCTCTAAATTCTCTCATGCTTCAGAGAAAGGAGACTATAAGTATGCTCAATCCTTTATAACTACCCAAGATGAATTTAACACTATTCTTCAACAATTTTGGGATTATCAATGTAGACCTAGGGTGGCAGGCCCATCCGGAAGGATAAACAACCTTTTGGAAGGTTTCTTTGCATTTACCCTGATCCACTTTTGGCATTCGAGCTACCTTCCCTTTTCAGACTTCTTCATTCAATTCTTGGATTATCTAGGCTTTACCTTGATATTTGTTGCCCAACTCCTATACTTTTCTTAGCTATCTTGAGATTCTAATTAGTGAGGGTGAGCTTTCCTCTCTTGATGCTGAAACTCTTTATTCGTTTGTGATGGGTAATGTATATCGTCTTCTTCCTCAAAAGAGCTTGATTACTAACTTGACCAATAGAGCTAAGGACTAGAAAACCAGTTCTTTTGCGTTAAGAGCCATACCCTAGGATTAAGGGGTCTTTTTCTATCCCTAGTAAGATTTGACTGCTTTACCTCTACTGTTTCACTATATTATGCTATTTTCTCATAATAGTTATTTTCATTTAAAAACTTCTGTTAAGGGTGTGAATTCTTCCGTTGCTAATACAATCGGTAATTAAGCTTGGCATCTCAAACTATCAGAGATAGGTGTAAATTCTTGATCGAGTCGAATCTTAGAAGGTACTCCTTGATTTTGGAGAATCATAAAGTACTTGGGGATCCTCTGATGATCAAGAAGGATGCTCATGGAAAACAAGCCTTGGTCATTGGAAACTAAAATGCTTTTTCTCCTACGTCTCCCAGCCAATGTGATTCCTCTATTAATTTCTTATGATTTGATAGAATTTCCTATACCTTCATCTTATTATTCCTTCTTTGACTTTGTTTCAACTCTGCCATCACGGCTGCCAAGACTAAGAAAGTTAGAACTTCTACCTCTTCCTCAACTATAAGTACTAAAGCTGCCCCAATTGTTAGTTCTATTGTTGATGACCTTAGGGTTATTAAGGATCGCAAGAGAAAGAGTGATTCTATCTGCATGTCTAATACTTCAATTCCTTCGCCACACAAAAAGGCCAAACTCAAAGAATATCAAGCACTGACTATTATTACTGAGGACTTGAATGTAGTATCGATCGCATCCAATCAAGATTCCTGTTTTGTTGATTTAAGCTTGCTAGACAGATCTACTGGTCCAGGTAGAAGTTGCTCATACCTCGAGCCCTGTTATAGACATCATGAATCATTCATCTATAACTGTCTTCCAATGTTTGTACCCGGAGTTGGGCCTGACTCCTCCTCCTGAATTTCAGCATTATGAAGCTTCGGCCCAACCTAATCCTTTAAATCTTGATGATTTTATTCATTCGGTCATCCAATCCCTGATTATGGCTTCTCTAATGCCATTTTAGCCTTCTTCCTTTCTAACAATCTTCTCCACATCCTCTTCTAGTAGCTTATTGTGGTACGTACTTTTATAAGCTTGGCTAACACAATTTTGGTTCCTGTATTTTTTTATAATTTTTTTATATATTTTAGGTGGAGAAGTATATCTTTTTCCTACAACAAGCTTCTCTCGAATCTATTAGCTAAGTACCAAATTTCAAAGAAAAGGTTACATCATTGACAAGTAAAATTAAGGACCTTGAGGATCAAATTCTTGAAAATAACTACAAAAGGAACAAGGTTACCTCTTAAAAGGATAAACTTGCCTCTGATTTGGAAGAAGAAAGAAAAACAAGGCTGGCGGCTAAAGAAAAGGTGAAATTGCTAGAAAAGGAACTTGAGCAGGCCAACACTAATAATACGCAAATGGCTGCACAAGTTACAACCTTGATGGATGGTCTGGAAAGCAAAGAAGCTGCTCTTGTCTATGCAAATAACATCATTAAGGATGCTAAGATGAAAGTCCCTTTTTTTATAGAACCAGCCCTCCCAAAGATAAAAGTGAAATTGTAATGACCCAGGATTTCTGTTAATTAAAATTTGTATATTTAATTGATTTTAAATATTAATAAGTGAAATTTATAAGTCGAATAATTTATTTTTCGAATATTGGATTTAATTTGGTAATTAAATCGATAATTTAATAGTTGAAATTACAGAAATAATTGAAAATTGAGTTTAATATGATTGAAAATGATTTGTAAAATTTTATTTAATCATATTGGAGTTATAACAATGTTATAGAACTTTTAAAATCGAATTAAAAGTTAAATTGTGTAAATTGAATATTTTAATATTTAATTATCGACTGTAAAATAGCCAATTTTTGAACAGTCTCAGAATTCGACGAAACCAGTTCCATTGGATCCGTAATAGTTTGTTATTATCGAATTTCAATTTTCGTAGCAATCAGAGTTGTCGTTTGACCGTGGCAGCTTGAAACGCATCGAAATTGTTTTAATATTAATTTGGCGAGTTAAAATAGTCATTTTTCAAAAAGTCTCGGATTTCGACGAAACTAGTTTCATCGGATCCGTAATGTGATATTATTGTACGGTTTCAAATTTCATGTCAATCGGATTTAACGTTTGTCCGGTGCAAGCTAAAACGCCTAGAAAATCGTTTAATCGGTTTAATTTTAAATCGAACGTTTATTGCCATAACTCACAAAGATGATCGAATTAGCCCCCGAAACACATTCCATTGTGTCCGGAACACGGGGTAAACCCTAGAAACGCCGGTCACCGCGCGTAAATCGGAGTTCGAAAAATCCGGGATGAATGGTGTCGCGTATTTTTTCTATAAAAGCCCCTCACAATTTCATTTTTTCACTAAAAACCCTAGTTTCTTCAGAGCCGCCACTATCTATTTTGATGGCTGAGAATTCAGCTTCTTCCCCTCTTAATCTCTTCCAATCCGTGAATAATTTGAAGAAACTTTCAACTAACAAATTATAGAGTGCAACGAGAGCTTCAGATCTATATGGAGATGATTGAATATGGTGTGTCGTGGAGGGAGAAAAGGCGCCACGTTCACCACTGGTTGCGCATGCAAATCGAGGAGCAGGGGGTGGCCGAGTGCCACGTGGTCATAGGCGTGGGTAGCTCTCGTCATGGCGAGTTGAACGACATCATCTGATCGAGCTAGAAGTCAATGTAGGTGGAGTATAATTTAACCCTAGGGGTGGCGGCTTTGGGTTCGGCTCTACCTGTAGAAGCGCGTGAGGGAGAAGAAAGAAAGGGACGGTGGTGATTGTAGGTTCTGGAAGCTACGGCCTTGATTCTATTAGGTTATAAAAAAGAAAATAAATGTTGTAAATTTTATATTTAAAAATTCGTGTAACTTTAAAAATTCGTATCTTTTTCATACGAGGTCGAAAACGCACGAAACGAGTTGCGTTGCGTTTGTATGGACGAATACTACGCTATGGAATTGGATTGGAGTTGATTGGAGCAAGCGAAAATTTTGGATAAAATTCGAAATAAAAAGCTGAAAACGAAATTGAAATCAATGTGAGAACTTCTCACTCAATCGAATCGGTTTTGATTTATATTTTAAATAGTTAGATTTAAAATTGTTGATTGTATGTTGAATGATGATTGTTATCTATTGATTGTTAAAATAGACATTATGCGCCGTTAGTAAGCGGATGTTATTTATTAAAAACATATACCGCGAATATTTCACAGTACAGTGAAATTGGTATTATTTATGTACTTGGAGTTGATTTCCCGCATTATACAGAGGATGAGACCCTATTGCGCCGTCTATTAAGCGGATAATATTTTATAAATCCCATATACCGCGATAATTCCGTACTGGAGCGGAATTAGTATTGTGCTAACATCTTTGGATGTAGGGAAACAGGTTGGAGGGATCCAACTGGATTCCTCAACTGTATTGATTTATTTACAGATATTTTGATATTTGTTGATTATCATATTGATATATGATATTTGGATGTCGTGATTGACTATTTGGTGCTGCTGCATCATCGGATCCATTTTTGAAGTTTTAAAATAATGATTTTGGTTTTTAAAAGAATTTTTAAAGTGATTTTTGAAAGTATACGTTTTATTTAATTTGCAATTGTTAAAATAAATAAACATTTTAATCTTATGGTTATAAAAGTTATATTTTTGGGAAAATAATACTTAAGTGCAATTTTGGAGTTATATAAGTTTTAAATAACGTTTTGTAAATTAATAAAGAGATTGGTTTATTTAAATTGAAAATTTTGAATTATTATAAACGGTTTATATAAAAGATTTATAAAATTTATATTTCATAAGTTAAAGATATTTGAATTATAAAACGAGCTTTTATAAGTGTTAAAATAAAGTTATACTTAGTTTTATAAGTAAATAAGAATTTTAGATTTATAAACAAACGATGATATAAAAGAATGGATTTGTGAATAAATGGATTGTAAGTAATTTACTTATAATTTAGATTCGGCATATAAACAAAATATAAATTGGATTAATGAAGGAGATTTATAAATCGAAGCTTATAAATAGAAATGGAATTTATAGACATGGTTTATAAATTCGAAATCAATGGAATTTGATAAATTGAAAGTTGAAATTGGTTAAGGAAGTATATTCACGATTTTGGATAGTGAATATACTATCAAATAAAAGGGATATGCTTGGGAAAATGAATATTATAAAACGAAGTTAATCGTTTTAACGATGTTTTAAAATGTATTATGAATCGAATACATAGATTTCAACATTTATTATTGAAACAGACGTTTTCGAGAAATAGAAGGAAATGATGGACTATAACACTGTTGTTATAGTAAATGATTTCCGAAAGGAAATGTTTTTGTATAGTATTGGGATTTATATATCTATCTAAATTTCGAATCCCTATACTAGTGATTTTGGGTTGTCGTAACGATGTTTTGCGCAACATTCGTTTTGACTCAAATTTATGTGTTAAGAAAATGATTTCTTAAAGAATGAAATATATACTTAGTTTTGATTTAAGTGTATTGAATATCTTCAAATGTTGAAAATAAATAGATCCGTGAATTACTTATTATTAAATAAGTATGGAAATGTTTTCCAATATGAACTGAATATTTTGAGACTTTATCTTTTAAAGATAAATTGAAAATGAATATTAGAAATCGATTTGAAAATCGTATATTCATAGATAATTTGGAATTATAAATTCATTATGGAATTTATAAATGAAAAGGGGAATTTTTTTTAAAATAAACTTTGATTTATTTTTTTGAAGTGTGGGAATAAATTTACGGATTTGGAACGTAAATATAAAATAAATCGGTAAGGATTTATTTAATTGGTTTAAATAAACCATTTTGAAATGAAGGTATTTCCGCGTAAGGAAAATGATTTAAATTTGTTTTCAAAAGTGATAAGGGTGAAAAGTGATATGAAAATTTGTTTTCAAATGGTTGAAGTGTGGAAATTATATATCTAGTAAAGATATTTTGGAAAGTAAATAATTTGGGAAATTATTTGGAATTTGGTGATGTTGAGCATGCCTATTGATAGTGAAATAATCCGACTATCAATATTTACCTTTAATTAGGTATTTGTTGTGATTTGCTTGAATTTGAATGCCACACTTATTTTTAAATAAGCGCTCACTATTCGGGTTATCCGGGAAAGGACCTTGGGGTCGTATAACCCACTCCGAGTATGTGATACGTCGTTATGGATTGCACTTGATGACCGGTGTTGAAGACCGGATATTTTTGAAAACAGAAGGATTACCGTTGAGTTACTCTGCATCGGCTGATCTCCGATATAGAGGTTTTATCATCCTTAGTGACGGAAAGTCCGGACGTGATTAGAAATTATCCGGAATGCAAGGACTTCTTTGTAAGTGCCTTCGGTTCTGTTCGAGCCTGGAACAGACTTGTATGGATTGTATGTCTGACATTACAAATTGAGATATAAAGCTGATTTCTTTCAAATATATTTCTGTTGGTGGAGGAGAATTTATTATCTTAGCTTAACACCCTTCTCTGAGACATACGAGCTCAGAGGTTATATAGTTGAAGGTTATTAGTGATATACTCCCAATTTGGTAGTGTGGCATGCTGAGTGTTGCTGTGAAATGATCATTGTTTGATCATTTGTGATATGATCATTTGTTTGATCATTTATCTTGGTGATCATTTCTATGATCATTTGATTGACCCAAAGCACAGCTTTTGTATAAAGCGTGGCTTTGTGGACGAGACTTCGTCGGACCTCACACCCCAGAAATGGTCAAAACAGGAAGGATGCAGCAAGGTTATTAGGGGGTAGTGCCCCTTTAGTGTATGTCATTTCTTCTGGATAGAGGTGGTATCATGGTATGGAGCCCAGATACTTAACCTAAATTGTTGCTGCAAAATTTTGTGGTTGTTGGAAATCGAGGATCCTCGGATAGATCGGTTACGATCGGGGGATGACATATTCGTGTCAGTAGTTACCTAGTTTGAAAGGTAACCCGGCCTTGTGTTGGCAGAGATCTGGTTAGGTTCTCGGGATGTCATTCCAGAGGCGTTTCCATGTGGCAATGGGAAGTTCCTTGGCCTGACCATTTGTTGCAAATCCAATTCCCAATACGAAACCCTGTACGGTTTTAGTTGTAGAACCTGCCATTTACTTATGGCGGTCACCACTGTTTAGATGGTAGCTATAGTAGGCATAGTTCGAAATGTCTATGCTGGCTAAGATTAATATTCTACTTTTGAAATGTTTTCCTCACTATGCACTAGTAATAATATCAAATGTTTCTTTTTAATGCGTACCAAGCATCTTTGACTATCATAAGGAAAAATCTCCTCCGATTCTGCATTTGCATTGTATGTGTGTGTGCGGGAGGCCTTATGGTAGTCTCATTTTTGAAAGCATTATGAATTGACTTTGAAAATATTCCTCTATTTTGATTTTAAAGATAAACAAACTGTTTTAGTTCTCACACCAGTCACATGACCGACTCGGAGTTTATTGTTTTCCTTTCTAAACTCTGGGTGCCCACAAATTTCCACACGAGCAGTCAGGAGTAAGGTTTATCAGGATATTCTGGAATTCAGGAGTTGCTGGAGGCAAGTTGGATGGCATGGCGTATTACCAGTATATAGTATTTTCTTTTCCGCTGTTAGTTGTTGTTTGTTGTTGTACACTCTGATGTAATGAAATGTAATGTAATGTAATAACTGATATAGTTCTTTGTTTAAAGATTATTCATTTATGTATTATATGTTGTTCCGCTGCGATTGTGAAATTCTGATATTGTTCTGTTATTTCTGTTCTGTTCTATCTTTTTCTCTCTTCTTCTATCTTTTCTTCTTCTTAAATCATAACGGTACGGTTTTTCGGCTTTCGATTGCTCGACAGTTGATACAGTGGACGTATTGATGTCGGCATTCGTGGACGAAAAATCGCAATCGTTAAATTTGGTATCAGAGCATATGGTTAAGCGACAACCATGGCTCTGTTGGGAATTACTCATTAGAGATAGAGTCAATAGTACTCTAGAATGAGTGTGAGTGTAATAATAGATACGAGGGCGTATTTGTTAGTGAATATAAATTGTTTTATATTGTGTTTGCTTATCCGTTGAGCTGTTTGTGAATTCTGATCGGTATGTGGGACGCCCTATTATCGATAGGGATTTTTAAACACTTAAACGAGGCATGTCGACATAGTATTATTTGAATTCGGTAAATAAAATAATTTTACCTCAATTATATTTTATATATAAAGGAATAATTTTTCAGGATTATTAAGTGTATATGAATTGATTGTTTGGTTGTTGAAAATGTAAGAATGTATGCAAGTAAACAAAAGTTGTTTGAATAAATTAAATGAAACAATTGTAAAAGAATAATTGTATAAGCAAATGAATTATAAATATGATATTATAATTAAAATAATTTACAATTGTAAAATAACCCTATATATAAGAAGTGAAATTATATAAGTAAAAGGTTTGTAAATATGGTTTATAATCTGAAAACAAAATTCCAGAGAAATGTTTTGAAAGGATTTGATATTTTGGAAATTTTTTTTGGATATATCAAAGCTCTAAACTCTTTTCGGTCATTGGAAAATAATTCCGATGATGATTATGAGATCATCGGTGTTCATTTTCGGGTTTCCAAAAGAGGGATTGCTGCCAAATTGTTTAAAAGAAAGTTGTTTGGAAAATTTGGATTTGGTTTTTGAAATTCAAAGGATAATTGAATTAATTTCAGAAATGGTTTTGAAAGATTGAAAAGACTCTGGAATCCTATTTAAAAATATTTACGGGAATGATAAATGAGTTGATAACTTATACAGATTGAATTTTGATAGAATAAATTTAACTTAAAAGATGAAGTTAAATTAAAGGAAGTATAAGTAAATCAATAAAATCTAAGTTGAAATAAATTTGAGTTGTCATTAAAGACATGTAATTTGAAATTTAACAAAAGGAAAGTTAAATAAATTGATTTGGATTTGATAAGATGTTTGAAATGGAATATAACTTAAGTGAAGTTGAATAAAGTAAATTTTGGTGTCAAAGTAAATGAATGAAGTGAAGTCATTAAGAATTTGAACTTGAGTTATATAAATGAAATTCAACTTTATATTGTTAAAGGAATTAGCAATTGAATTGAACTAATGAATTGAATGTAAATAAAAATTGATATGGAATAATGAATGTAAGTGTTAATTCATTAAAAGCTAATGGAGTTGAATAATTGAATGAAAGTCAATATAATATGAACCAATTGGAACTAAAAGTGTTGGACCAAATTGAATGTAAATTGAATAATTTGGTTATGTTAAATAAATATTGGTTGTTATTTGATTGTTAATTGATTGTATATAAATTCATTAAGTGTTAATGAAAGTGAATTAGCGAAATTGGAAGCTAAAGAAATTGAATCCAACTTGGAAGAAAATGAACTTGAATAGAATTGGATTTGATTTGGAAGTGAACTAATGGAAATGTAAATTAGTAAATGCAAACTAATCGAAATTGGATATGAATGAATGTTAGTAAAATCCAATGTAAATGAATCAAATGTGATTTAAATTGAAAACCAATTCATTGAATATTAATGAGAATATGAATGAATATTGATTTGGTTATGGATGATAGTTGGTTGATGTTTGCATTTGTTGTTTTGTTGCATTTGCTATGTTGGCACTGTAGTTATTATGTTTCTATATGATGTATATTGAGATTATTTTCGTATATGCATGTTCTCATGTTGTTTGTTGAGTGTTTAGTAGGTGCGGATTGCGCTTGCTTCGCATTTGGAGCTCGCTTTCGCGCTATATTAGCCGTATATGCTCGCTAATAAAATAAATAAGGTACATATCTCGGATTACATACCGTACTTTTACACTTTTTTCCCTACGGGATGCCTCATCACTTGATGAGATGTATATTTGTGATATATATACTGTCATTTTTTTTCGGATCGAGCCGCGCAAAGGAGACTATGGCGAATTTTTCCGAAAATTTAAGGCGTTAGAATGTTTTTGAGAAAATTGGGAAAATTTTGAAAACTAAAATTTTGATTTGGAGTTGAAAGTTAAACAATAGTAGTTGTTTTTGATAAGATAACTAAGTATGATTTGAAAACTTAGTAAAGATTTTGTAAGAAGTTTAACTATGAATTTTGGAAAGTTAATGAATTCTGTAACTCTTTTCTTACTTGGTAATTTCGAGGACGAAATTCTTTTAAGGGGGGGAAGTCTGTAACGACCCAGGATTTCTGTTAATTAAAATTTGTATATTTAATTGATTTTAAATATTAATAATTGAAATTTATAAGTCGAATAATTTATTTTTCGAATATTAGATTTAATTTGGTAATTAAATCGATAATTTAATAGTTGAAATTACAGAAATAATTGAAAATTGAGTTTAATATGATTGAAAATGATTTGTAAAATTTTATTTAATCATATTAGAGTTATAGCAATGTTATAGAACTTTTAAAATCGAATTAAAAGTTAAATTGTGTAAATTGAATATTTTAATATTTAATTATCGACTGTAAAATAGCCAATTTTTGAACAGTCTCAGAATTCGACGAAACTGGTTCCATTGGATCCGTAATAGTTTGTTATTATCGGATTTCAATTTTCGTAGCAATCGGAGTTGTCATTTGACCGTGGCAGCTTGAAACGCATCGAAATTGTTTTAATATTAATTTGGCGAGTTAAAATAGTCATTTTTCAAAAAGTCTCGGATTTCAACGAAACCAGTTTCATCGGATCCGTAATGTGATATTATTGTATGGTTTCAAATTTCATGTCAATCGGATTTACCGTTTTTCCAGTGCAAGCTAAAATGCCTAGAAAATCGTTTAATCGGTTTAATTTTAAATCGAACGTTTATTGCCATAACTCGCATAGATGATCGAATTAGCTCTCGAAACACGTTCAATTGTGCCCGGAACGTGGGGTAAACCCTAGAATCGTCGGTCATCGCGCGTAAATCGGAGTTCGAAAAATCCGGGATGAATATTGTCGCGTATTTTTTCTATAAAAGCCCCTCACAATTTCATTTTTTCACTAAAAACCCTAGTTTCTTCAGAGCCGCCACTATCTATTTTGATGGCTGAGAATTCACCTTCTTCCTCTCTTAATCTCTTCCAATCCGTGAATAATTTGAAGAAACTTTCAACTAACAAATTATAGAGTGCAACGAGAGCTTCCGATATACATGGAGATGATTGAATATGGTGTGTCGTAGAGGGAGAAAAGGCGCCGCGCTCACCACCGGTTGCGCACGCAAATCGAGGAGCAGGGGGTGGCCGAGTGCCACATGGTCATAGGCGTGGGTAGCTCTCATCATGGCGAGTTGAACGGCATCATCTGATCGAGCTAGAAGTCAATGTAGGCGGAGTATAATTTAACCCTAGGGGTGGTGGCTTTGGGTTTGGCTCTACCTGTAGAAGCGCGTGAGGGAGAAGAAAGAAAGAGACGGTGGTGATTGTAGGTTCTGGAAGCTACGGCCTTGATTCTATTAGGTTATAAAAACGAAAATAAATGTTGTAAATTTTATATTTAAAAATTCGTGTATCTTTAAAAATTTGTATCTTTTTCATACGAGGTCGAAAACGCACGAAACCAATTGCGTTGCGTTCGTATGGACGAATACTATGCTATGGAAATGGATTGGAGTTGATTGGAGCAAGCGAAAATTTTGGATAAAATTAAACGTCCGTTTAGTTTTATTCGAAATAAAAAGCTGAAAACGAAATTGAAATCAAGGTGAGAACTTCTCACTCAATCGAATCAGTTTCGATTTATATTTTAAATAGTTAGATTTAAAATTGTTGATTGTATGTTGAATGATGATTGTTATCTATTGATTGTTAAAATAGACATTATGCGCCGTTAGTAAGCGGATGTTATTTATTAAAAACATATACCGCGAATATTTCACAGTACGGTGAAATTGGTATTATTTATGTACTTGGAGTTGATTCCCTGCATTATATAGCGGATGAGACCCTATTGCGCCGTCTATTAAGTGGATAATATTTTATAAATCCCATATACCGCGATAATTCCATACTGGAGCGGAATTGGTATTGTGCTAACATCTTTGGATGCAGGGAAACAGGTTGGAGGGATCCAACTGGATTCCTCAACTGTATTGATTTATTTACAGATATTTTGATATTTGTTGATTATCATATTGATATATGATATTTGGATGTCGTGATTGACTATTTGGTGCTGTTGCATCATCTGATCCATTTTTGAAGTTTTAAAATAATGATTTTGGTTTTTAAAAGAATTTTTAAAGTGATTTTTGAAAGTATACGTTTTATTTAATTTTGAATTGTTAAAATAAATAAACATTTTAATCTTACGGTTATAAAAGTTATATTTTTGGGAAAATAATACTTAAGTGTAATTTTGGAGTTATATAAGTTTTAAATAACGTTTTGTAAATTAATAAAGAGATTGGTTTATTTAAATTGAAATTTTCGAATTATTATAAACGGTTTATATAAAAGATTTATAAAATTTATATTTTATAAGTTAAAGATATTTGAATTATAAAACGAGCTTTTATAAGTGTTAAAATAAAGTTGTACTTAGTTTTATAAGTAAATAAGAATTTTAGATTTATAAACAAACGATGATATAAAAGAATGGATTTGTGAATAAATGGATTATAAGTAATTTACTTATAAGTTAGATTCGGCATATAAACGAAATATAAATTGGATTAATGAAGGAGATTTATAAATCGAAGCTTATAAATAGAAATGGAATTTATAGACATTGTTTATAAATTCGAAATCAATGGATTTTGATAAATTGAAAGTTGAAATTGGTTAAGGAAGTATATTCACGATTTTGGACAGTGAATATATTATCAAATAAAAGGGATATGCTTGGGAAAATGAATATTATAAAATGAAGTTAATCGTTTTAACGATGTTTTAAAATGTATTATGAATCAAATACATAGATTTCAACATTTATTGTTGAAATAGACGTTTTCGAGAAATAGAAGGAAATGATGGACTATAACACTGTTGCTATAGTAAATGATTCCCGAAAGGAAATGTTTTTGTATAGTATTGGGATTTATATATCTATCTAAATTTCGAATCCCTATACTAGTGATTTTGGGTTGTCGTAATGATGTTTTGCGCAACATTCGTTTTGACTCAAATTTATGTGTTAAGAAAATGATTTCTTAAAGAATGAAATATATACTTAGTTTTGATTTAAGTGTATTGAATATTTTCAAATGTTGAAAATAAACAGATCCGTGAATTACTTATTATTAAATAAGTATGGAAATGTTTTCCAATATGAACTGAATATTTTGAGACTTTATCTTTTAAAGATAAATTGAAAATAAATATTAGAAATCAATTTGAAAATCGTATATTCATAGATAATTTGGAATTATAAATTCATTATGGAATTTATAAATGAAAAAGGGATTTTGTTTAAAAATAAACTTTGATTTATTTTTTTGAAGTGTGGGAATAAATTTATGGATTTGGAACGTAAATATAAAATAAATCGGTAAGGATTTATTTAATTGGTTTAAATAAACCATTTTGAAATGAAGGTATTTCCGCGTAAGGAAAATGATTGAAATTTGTTTTCAAAAGTGATAAGGGTGAAAAGTGATATGAAAATTTGTTTTCAAATGGTTGAAGTGTGGAAATTATATATCTAGTAAAGATATTTTGGAAAGTAAATAATTTGGGAAATTATTTGGAATTTGGTGATGTTGAGCATGCCTATTGATAGTTAAATAATCTGACTATCAATATTTACCTTTAATTAGGTATTTGTTGTGATTTGCTTGAATTTGAATGCCACACTTATTTTTAAATAAGCGCTCACTATTAGGGTTATCCGGGAAAGGACCTTGGGGTCGTATAACCCATTCCGAGTATGTGATACGTCGTTATGGATTGCATTTGATGACCGGTGTTGAAGACGGGATATTTTTGAAAACGGAAGGATTACCATTGAGTTACTCTACATCGACTGATCTCCGATATAGAGGTTTTATCACCCTTAGTGACGGGAAGTCCGGACGTGATTAGAAATTATCCGGAATGCAAGGACTTCTTTGTAAGTGCCTTCGGTTCTGTTCGAGCCCGGAACAGACTTGTATGGATTGTATGTCTGACATTACAAATTGAGATATAAAGCTAATTTCTTTCAAATATATTTCTGTTGGTGGCGGAGAATTTATTCTCTTAGCTTAACACCCTTCTCTGCGACATACGAGCTTAGAGGTTATGTAGTTGAAGGTTATTAGTGATATACTCCCAATTTGGTAGTGTTGCATGCTGAGTGTTGCTGTGAAATGATCATTGTTTGATCATTTGTGATATGATCATTTGTTTGATCATTTATCTTGGTGATCATTTCTATGATCATTTGATTGACCCAAAGCACAGCTTTTGTATAAAGCGTGGCTTTGTGGATGAGACTTCGTCGGACCTCGCACCCCGGAAATGATCAAAACAGGAAGGATGCAGCAAGGTTATTAGGGGGTAGCGCCCTTTTAGTGTATGTCATTCCTTCTGGATAGAGGTGGTATCATGGTATGGAGCCCAGATACTTAACCTATGTTGTTGCTGCAAAATTTTGTGGTTGTTGGAAATCGAGGATCCTCGGATAGATCGATTACGATAGGGGGATGACATATTCGTGTCAGTAGTTACCTAGTTTGAAAGGTAACCCGGCCTTGTGTTGGCAGAGATCCGGTTAGGTTCTCGGGATGTCATTCCAGAGGCGTTTCCATGTGGCAATGGGAAGTTCCTTGGCCTGACCATTTGTTGAAAATACAATTCCCAATATGAAACCCTGTACGGTTTTAGTTGTAGAACCTGCCATTTACTTATGGTGGTCACCACTGTTTAGATGGTAGCTATAGTAGGCATAGTTCGAAATGTCTAAGCTGGGTAAGATTAATATTCTACTTTTGAAATGTTTTCCTCACTATGCACTAGTAATAATATCAAATGTTTCTTTTTAATGCGTATCTAGCATCTTTGACTATCATAAGGAGAAATCACCTCCGATTCTGCGTTTGCATTGTGTATGTGTGCGGGAGGCCTTATGGTAGTCTCATTTTTAAAAGCATTGCGAATTGACTTTAAAAATATTCCTCTATTCTGATTTTAAAGATAAATAAACTGTTTTAGTTCTCACACCAGTCACATGACTGACTCGGAGTTTATTGTTTTCCTTCCTAAACTCTGGGTGCCCACAAATTTCCACACGGGCAGTCAAGAGTAAGGTTTATCAGGATATTCTGGAATTCAGGAGTTGCTGGAGGCAAGCTGGATGGCATGGCGTATTACTAGTATATAGTATTTTCTTTTCCGCTGTTAGTTGTTGTTTGTTGTTGTACACTCTGATGTAATGAAATGTAATGTAATGTAATAACTGATATAGTTCTTTGTTTAAAGATTATTCATTTATGTATTATATGTTGTTCCGCTGCGATTGTGAAATTCTGATATTGTTCTGTTGTTTCTGTTATGTTCTATCTTTTCTTCTTCTTAGATCATAACGGTACGGTTTTTCGGCTTTCGATTGCTCGACAGTTGATACAGTGGACGTATTGATATCGGCATTCGTGGACGAAAAATCGCAATCGTTATAGAAATGTTATGAGGAAGCCCACTTTAATGCATCTTACGATAATATAGAAATTCATCCAGAATTGGACTTCCCTTCACTGCCAACTTTGAAACACAGGTTCAATTAGAAGTTCGACCTTAAGCTGGGGAGAGTTCTTAAATCTTTACAAGATAAATTTGCAAAAGTGGAAACAATCAATCCTCACAAAATACTATCTTTTGATGATCCTCTACTTGATGAAGGTAGGGATAATGATGGTTGAGGGATGGAGATAATGATGACAATGAGGAAGAAGATGACGACGATAACGATAACGATTATTGGAAGGGTGATGATGGTGATGAAGATTATTAGGAACCAAGAAGTGGTGGCCAGGACTTGGGCTTACGTGCTTGTGATATAGTTTTTTCTAACCTCCAAAAGACTTACGATACTCCTCAGGACGAAGCTACTTAACATGACGTTCATGTCACTGGCCATGATGGCATGGAATCAGGTAAATAAAAAACTCAATTTTCTCCTCTAAAGGTTCCCACTACATAGGTATAAAGCTTATCATCTTTAAATGCTTTCAACTATCTATTAGCTTTTAGTTAATAAATCTAATATTTTAACTAAGGAAAATAAACAAATATCACTCTAAAATTTTACATGAGAAAAGCGAGAAAGAGGTGCTTTGATTAAATAGAGAAATCGAGAAATCAATTGAAGACCATAACAACTTATCTAAAAAGTATAAAAGCATTCTCATTTATACTAAACGATTGAAAGATATCAAAGATAAACTGGTAGCTCTACTTTTGAAAAGATCTCGTCTTCATCGAGAAAGGGTTTTAAAGGAGAACGCTGAGTTGACCACACTTTTTTGGATTCTGGTTGAAGATAGGGACACTTTAGTGGAGTTACTCTATAAAATATATTCTACAAATCCTTTTTCTAACTTCTTCTACTTAGGAAAGGAAAGTGGGGGTTTACTTAGACGTCTTTATAGTGGGTATTCGAATGATCATGGGACTGATCTCCCTATTGGGGAATGCTGGAATCTCCCTAGGATCGTGACCATCCCACTTTCCCCTAACACCCTTCCTCCTAAAAAGGTCAAGTTCAATAAAGAGAAATTCATTTCTGAGTTTTACAAAGGTTCCATATAGTATGAACCTGTGCAGTTAAAGCGCTCGGCAGATTCAATGGGCGGAGGTGCAAAAAGTCATAGTGGGGATACAGCGAGAATATAGCAGGATATAGCAGATGACTCTAAAATAGCATATAAAACCCATACCTAATGTTTTTACAAATATATAAATGGTAATTAAATTAAAATTTAACATTCAATTGAATTATAATGAATACATAAATAATTTTAAATAAAAACATATGCAAAATATACTATAAATAACGTAAAATTTTTATATAACATAATTGAATTCAGTAGAATATTAGAGTATTTTCATTTTTGAAAATACATTAAAAATTCAGTTAAATAAATTAACTTCATAATTTTTATAATGTATAAATGTCATTTTCAGTTCATTTTTTAAAAGAAGATATAGCGGAAATAGCAGAATATAGCGGGAATAACGGGATATAGCGGAGCTTAAAGCAGAAAAGGTATATTTGGGGCTATATGGAAATATCATAGCGGTAGAAATCTGCTATGAGATATAGCGGGGTAATAACGGGGCAGTAACCGCATAGGTATGAACTTAAGTAATTTCGTTATTGTATTATGTAATTTGTATAATCGTTATAAACCTTAGTGTTTCTATTTTTGCGGCTTAGTTTGTCTTTCTCAAGGAACACGGGTTAAAGAATCACAAGACACACCTATTTCAAAAGAACTCTAAAGTAAATTTGTCAAGCTAAAAAGGGATTATAAAGAGAAAACACTAACCCTTAAAACCTCTAAAATAGCAAGATACTACTTCCTTAGGGACCTTAAAGAAATTTATACACAACTTTCCCACTTATATTTTGATTTCTTAGATGATGAAAAAGATAGTTTACTTAAGGAAATCCAATCTAATTACTGTAAACTGTTATGCTATGATTCTAGTCCTCCTGCCGAGAGATGAGATTATCATCAATTTCCACCAGTTATTACTTCTCATGGGTTTTATGCCTCCTTTGATTCTACTTTCATATGTCTATAGGTTTACTCTAAAAAGCTCAAGCTACTGCTTGTGAACTTAAAAACCGAATGTATAAAACTTGAATTGTTAATGTAATTTTAACTCATTCATGCTTGTAGCCTTGTTATTAATAAAAGAATATTTTTGCCTATGTGATGATTTTTCATTTATTTATTCTTACTAGGAACGTGAACTAGTGCTCGCATCCAGCGATTCTAACCATCCTTCTAGATTTATGTTATCAATAAAAGGCCAGATTAATGTTAGATATTAGAAAGCACACCTCTCAAGATGCTTCAGTCATGCCATTGACAGACGTCCCACAAGCATGTAAATGGCATAACAAATAATACAAATTGAGGTTAACATTAAGTAGTATGAATGAAATGACCATAAGTTTAGAAGAGAAGATCAAAGAGAAAGATAAAGAGATTAAAGAACTAAAAGAGAGAGTAGATACAGTTGGTCAATCTAGTCCTCTAGAAAGTCAAAAACCTAGAAGTTGATCTGCTAAAACGCAAAGTATCATGCTAGTCTCTTGGGCTTATTGCAAGCGGAGGCAAATTTAGCCTTCCCACTCCTACCCCTACAAGAACGACCTGATCTAAATCCTCAGTCGACAAAATGAAAATTTCTTCCTTGGAAAACCTGCCTTTGAGTTTGGATGAGGGAGAGATCGCTAGATGGTGCCGATAATATAAATTTGAATCTATCCAGTTTCTGAAAGGAAAATGGGATGCAAAAGTCTCGAAACATCTTAATAAGTATCAAAGTTAGGTTAAGGAGCTGGGATACGCGAAGTATGCTCTTGAACAAAAGGTCAAGACTCTCAAAGGAGCCAATAAGATGCTCAATCACATATAAAAAATTCAAATTAGCTCCATTGATGATTCGAATATCATTCGAAAGAAGGAGAAGAAACTTAAAGGACTACTGGATGTTGCAATTTGACATAAAACCAAACCCTCTTCGGCCATTGACACCATGAAGGAAAAAGTGAAAGACCTTGAATCTTAATTGAAAATAATCGACGTAATGTCGCTTGAGAGCTCCCGATTGGATTCTCTTGTATATTATTTGCTTAAAATAATTGTAGCTTTCGGCCTGAAAATTGACTATTTTTTCATAGGTTCATAAATGAATCAAAGGTTGAGTGGAGTAGCAAAGCATGATACAAACGCTATCAACATTTCTTTTTTACATGGGTGCGCTAGGAGGCCCTTCTCTTTTACTTAGAGATGCCTTTGCTTTAAGTGAATATCATCCATGCCTTCTCAAGGTTGACAGAAAGGGAAAGAAAAAGAATACCAACATTATCCGCTCCATCAACCTCCTCCTCAGGAAGATTAGCATGATTTTTCTTGACATGTGTAATTTTTGTATGCAAATTTAGTAAATAAGTTTGTACCTGAATAGTTGATATTTTGAATAAACCTTGTATTTCTCTTTTTTATTCTGGTCTTGTATTTAAACTTGTTGGGCTGTTTGAGATTTGAGACTTAATTCAGGGCTTTAACATTATTTGTGGTCTTCGATTAAGAATAGATTTGCCTGCCTTTTGTTCTCTCGAAGAATATTGTAGACAGGCCTTGATTCGAGAGTTGCTCGTTAGGTGTTATAGTATTTGTTTGCCACCTTCCTTGTTAGACTTTCTCGTTTTCTTTTAGAAAAGCGTAAGGTAAATAATTATGATCTCCATAATTTTGAGAAATTGCTTCTTTCTCACAACAATCATTTTGTTTTGTAAATAACAAAGAAATTTATGAAAAAGTTTTCTTGTCGATCTTTAAAACATCGGAAGTTGGTTTTGAAATTTTTTTGGAATAATTATTGAATAAGCAGAATTTCAGATGAATTGGATAAGTTTGTTTCCTCATTTTTCTTGGTTGAATGATTTCATAAGCGAATCCTTATTGGTTATATTTTCTTCCCTCTATCTAGTTTACTTGGATGGCCATTCGATGGTTTTCTTTGTCACATGAGATTTGTAAGCACAGAAATTTACTCATCGTTCTAACAGAAGACCAGAAGTCCACTCGATTAAAAGACTATAATTCAATCAATAAGAGGGCTAGAAATCCATCTGGTAAGAATCATAATTCAACTAATATGGGATTGAAAATTGTGATCAATAATGGATATCCCCTTTATTTGGTGGAATATTTCTAATAAAGAGATTCCGAATTTCTCAGATGTCTATATTTGATGCCGAGACCTTTAGTCCTAGGTAATAGATAGTTCTTGACATTTCCTTCAAAAGATACTTTAATTTTAGCTCGAAGCCAAATTGTTTATGTTTAATTACACTTCCTCTTAGAAAATTGCTTTGATCCATTCTTAGAACCAAATTACACTTGCCTGATTAATCTCTTACCCCACTTATTATCTTATAGGTAATAATATAGGCTTTAATCTTTTTCGCCCTTTATTACCTTATACATAATGATTTAGGCTTTAATCTCTTTTTCCTCTTATTAACTTATAGGTAATGGTTTAAGCTTTAATCTCTTTGGCCCCTTTTTACCTTATGATTAATGATTTAGGATGGTCGATGCTTTTGGTTAAACATCTTATGCAGAACCAAAGTATTACCCGTCCTCCCTCTAGTAGGCACTTTGGTTAGGCCTTTTAGGCGGAAATGAAGGCTAGTCAGTGCTTTGGCTAGGCCATCTTAGGCGGGACTAAATTCTTAATCCATCCTCCCTCTAGGAGGCCACTCGGCTAGACGATGTAGACGGGATCGAAGGCTTACAGTAGTCTAGTCAGGCCTTATAGGTAGGACTAGAGGCTTACTTGACCACTCTCTAAGAGGTGCTTTGACTAGGCCTTTGTGGCGGGATCGAAGGCTTACAGTGCTCTGGCCAGGCCTTATAGGTAGGACTAGAGGCTTACTCTGACCACTCTCTAAGAGGTGCTTGACCAGGCCTTTATGGCGGGATCAAAGGCTTTTCCATTATTTATATGTCCTTCCCATGAAGTATTTCCTTTTATTAAGCAATTTATCTTTGTTGATACATTTGATCTTATTAACAAATTCTCGAAGTTCTCCTTTTCCTAAGAAATTTTCAATTATCCCTCTAAGAGCTCGGCACCGATTGATTTTATGTCGATTTGTTCGGTGATATTGGCAATAAATGCCCTAGTGATTCTTTCATTCCCTTGTCACTTCTTCTTTAAAGGCTAATAGACCAACCTCTCTTTGGTTAGGAGATAGATATTTTCATAGGAGGTGGTAAGGGACCGGGCTCTAGCAGATCAAAAATTCCTAGGGTATTGTGTCTTTGGTCCATGTTTGACTTTCTTGTAACATTGGATAGGCTTGTCAGTTCTAATGGCAAGTTTCTTCTTAAAAAATTCTCGATTTCTTATTGGCATGGGAGAGTGATTTTTTACTTCCTTCCACATTTGGGTTAATTTATTGAATCCCTTTGTTATTTAATTTTCAAAGATGGTTCCTTTAGCATAGAGCTGTATATTTTTTCTCATTTCTGAGAATGAATCACACCTTTTCTTGTTTTCTTTTCTCGGAATATGATAGTAGTGAAGACCGGGTAGATCCTATATGAAATAGATTTATGCTCCAATCATCTGGATCATAAGGAGTTACTCATCTCTTTTTGGCTAAAGTCATCAATGCCAAGTTTCTTAGTACTTATTCCTCATTGAAGGGAAGATTATGGGCCACTTGATAGGTGAACTTAAGAAAGTAAGGCTCTGAGGATCCTTGTTCGGAGATAGTCATTATGCATCTTAATAGGTGATTCAGGATATGATAAGTCCTCAATAGGGATATGCTACATATGGAAAGTCAAAGTCCTCTAAAGGGATATGCAGGATATGAAGAGTCATTAAAGTTTTCTATAAGAATATGCAGGATATGGAAAGCCCTTAAAGTTCTTTGTAGGAATATATGGGGAGTCAAAGGTTCGATCCCACCTTCTAATACTAAAATGTTAGCAAATTTATTCGGTAACCAATTATGCAAGGCATGCTAAGGTTGGTTCGAATAAGGGCTTAGGTAGCCTTATGCAAGCTCGAGTTAAATATGCGAGTCCAAGTTTGAGTCTAAGTCGAAGGATTAATAATATGCATGTTTATGGTTTAAGTCCACACACAAAAAGAAGTCGTATGCTTGTCCATAGTCAAATATTATTATTCAAAAGAAGTATGCTATGCAAAAGTTTATTGTCCAAGATCTTATGCGTAAAAGTTCGAGTGTTGCAATCAACACTAAAATCCCCAAATCAATCTAGGGTTTACAAGTTTAGAACCTGAGAAAAATAAAAGAAAGAATCTCCCTCTCCATGGTGTCGATGGGGGTCTATTTATAGAGGTGCAACCATGTGGGATGATTGACGCATGTTAGGGCTCTGAATCTAAGGGCTCGGATAGCATTTTCTTAATGAAACCTCGACATCTTTTAAGATTTGGCATTCTCTTAGCATTGATGAAACTCTGTAGGATCGATTTCACCCTAGAGGGGGGTGAATAGGGCGATGGTATTAATTATAAAAATTAATTGCAGAAGCTTATAAAATAATTTCAACACAGAACACAGAATAATAGCAGCACAGAAAAATAGTAGTAAAATGCAAAAATAGAATGACACAGAATTTACCCAGCTTCGGCAAAACCCTGCCTACGTGCTGCCCCCAAGGTTTCTACTAAAAATTAGATAGTCAGACGCGTACACACGTAAACTCGCGACACTCGCTATCGACTAAACCTAACTTTACGCTCAAAACCCTGCCACAACTCAGCCACTTAGTTGCGAATTCTCAAGCTACACCACGTAGCTTGCCCTAGTCACACGACTAGTAAATACAATGGTTTAAAATTTAAAATCAAATTTAAAAAGCAATTTAAAAACAAAAAACAAAAAACCCTAATTAAAAGGCCCTTAATAATATAAGGCCAGCCCCCTTTTATTATTTAACCCGATCCTCTTTTATTTGTTCCTTTGAGAAAAATGGTGGTCGTTGCTTTCTTTGTTCGATCTGAATTAGGGCTTCGGTGGTCTTTTACGATGCCGATCGATTTTGTTGCTCTTGTTGATTGAAATCGATTTCCTTCTCTATTGATCAGCTGCTTGCCTCGAGTTGATCGATGTCTCTTTGAGTCGCGCTCGGCTGCTTCTCTTGATTGTTCTGTGAAATTAGGGTTTTGATGAAGTTGGCTTGGTTGCTTCGAGATGATCGAATTCGACTTTTCTTCTGGTATGTTATTTGTTCCTTTCGCTTTCTGGATTGATTGCTTGAATTCGATTATCATTGCCGATGATGACGATTGTAATTTACAGGAGTCGAATTCCTAAATTTACATCGTATATTTCTTATTTGAATTCGTCAAAAACATTTTCTCTGCCACTTGATACTGCTTGAACGTTTGAGATTTTACTGACGAATTCAATTCGAATATTTCTCTTACTTTACTATTACGGCTTTAGCTTGAGAATGTTCGATCCTTCCTTGATCGTTACGGCAGCTACTTTCCTATTTTATTTTTGACTTTTTCAATTCTTTTCTTGCGTTGAATTCTGACTTGGTTTAATATTCATCTGACCTTGGCTTTGACTTTGTATATGCTATTCCATGACTTCGGCTTTGACTTGAGATCATAAAATAAAATCTGGTGGTAATGTCGAACTGTACCATCTATTCCATTATGATGGTTTCTGTTTCTTCGTGCATCACTGAAACTCTTTGTATACACTTGAGTTTTGTTCATTCAATTCATTGAAATTGATATTGTACTTTACTGTGTATATTTGTCTGCACTGTCCAGTTGAGTTGTTGTCGTTCCACATTGAACTGGTCTGGAGTATATTTGCATTACTACATACTTGTAGTATATTGATCGTCTGCGCCTTGTCCTGAAGTGTTTGTTGTGTTCATTTGATTGTTGTGCACTGACTTTGCTTCAAGTCAGTTTCATTATGTTGGTTGTTGTGTCACTGTCTTCTTTGTACACTTGGGCTTGTAGTTGATGTTTATAAATTCATTGATGCAACAATATTTCCATATTGATCCCTCTGTTTGCTTTGGCTTCATTTGAGTATGTGATGTTGCATCACTTGATGTTACCCTGTTCCCTGACCTTTGTTGCCTCTGTTCATTGGTCTGCACATGTTTCATTTGCACTCTGATGCATTCTGGAGCTGGTCTTGCTGCAGTTTGTCTTTGTGTACATGTATATAGCTGTTGCATACTGTACTTGATTGCTGAAGTGGTTTTGATGCTAGTCTATACTTTGTTTCATTTATCTGGTTTGAATTGGTCGACTTTGGCACTGACATGACATTGATACTGCCATTCCATGATTTGCTTGTATCGGTTCTCGGCCACACTATTTCCATTGCTATGCCTTGAACTTGACTGTTTGGTTTGAGCTTTGCCTCCATGTGTTTTGCATTTGTCAATTTTGCATTTCTTTCACTGGTGTATTTTGATTTTGGTCGAGGTTTTGCATTTGAGTTGAGTCATGGCAGCAATGGCTTGACCTTTGCATTTTGTTTGTTATTTGGTGCCTTCTTGAATTTGTGTAGACTGTGCATTACACTTGAGTTGAATCCAGTTTTACAACTCGGGTTTGACCTTGTGCTGAAGTCGAGATTTTATTTATGTTGCACCTGAGTAGAACCCGTCTTTTTATTTGGGTTTGACCTTGTGCTCACCTGTCTTGTAGCATTATCAAGTGTATATTGATGTGTACGGCCTTGTGGCATGTACAGTGATACACTGTGCATGTCACATTGTTTGTGTGTGATGAATTCAAATGTAAATGATGACGAACAACCCAAATAACTGAGGCAAATAATATTTTCAAAATCCATATTTTATTTTATATTGCAAAAATATTTCTTTTTCAATTTTACCGCGTTAGTGAATATTTTTACAGATTGCTCAGATGCTGGATTCTAACTGGAATGAAGTTGAAGATAAATACGAGTGTGAGTGATATGTAGTGAGGTTAACTGTAAATGTAAAATTGTGATGTAATTGAATTTTATCAAAGTTGTATAGTTAATAGTGAGAGCTTGAATTTGTACTATTCAAAATTGTAATAAATATTTGTTTGAATAAAAATTCTGTTTGAATTCAAATTCTGTGTTTTTTAATTTTATTCAGCAAATATTTATTTAATCTGTGAAAAATAAAATAGTACATTAACAAATACATTTAAACGAATATATATATATATATATATGTTTATTATCATCAAACAAAAATCATATAAGCGCATATTCAACAATCTCAACATCCTCTTACCCCTGATGAAACTCGACATCACTTACCCTCATAAATTTGGAAATGCAATCCTCCTTTAAAAACTGCTTGATAGCCTTCAGGATAGGAGATACTCGACAGCTGTTGTTGTGGTAGTAACTTGATGGTGGTAGACGTATTATAGGCTCATTATCTTCTAGAAGCTCGATATCCCCTATATGTGACTAGATGGAACACCCTTACTTTATCACATGTTCTACAACACTATGTGTTGTAGAGGCTCAATATCTCTCCCTTGACCTTTATTGAACTTGCTATCTTTGATCTTGGTAGCATTTATATTATAGAAACTCGACATCTACAAATTCTCATTGGTTTGGCACCTTCACCCTGTTACAGATTCAATACCATGATCTACCATTAAGGTTCGACGTCTCCTTCTTCTTGTTACATGCTCAGCATTCCTTATAGTTGTTGAGGCTCAACACCTTTCTGCCTTATATGCTCGACAAGCTTTATGATTGTTGAGGCTCGACATTGTTGGAGAGTTAGCCAGCCTTGATGATGAAGTTGAAAGCCACGACATGTTCAAATAGGTCGGAGCTCCCATCACATTTTTCAGTAGGAAACTAAGCACACCTCCTATGAATTTAAGTTCCTGGTATCACCTCGGAGAATTTCTCATCTATCTAGTCATCGGAGAAACCCTCAAAGCCTTGGTTTCTTGTTTGTATTCTAAGCATATATCCTCCGCTTAAGCAGTGCCATTTCTTCCCTAGGACCCATGTCTGATCCATGCGGGCGACGCATGGCCCTGACCTATGAAGGGGTCCTTTATTCCTAATAAAGGAAGGGGAGACGATGATTAATGAATATGAATAGGTGCATGCTGCCTTCTGTTTCTCTTCACAAAAAGTAATTGGGAGTAGTGGCCTTGCCTCTTATGAGATCGAGATCTTAAAGCTTCATGCTAAAATTTGGAGTGGACAAAGGGTTTTGCGGACTCACATCCTTGCTTTCCCTTTGTTTCTTAGGTGGTCAAAGCATAAATCATGGCCTCGTCCACTTCCTTAAGTCATTCAAAGTAAGATTGTCTTTCAAGGGAAGGGGGAGCAATGAGCAAAATGATCCTTGGGCAGTGGAACTAGCTCAAGCAAAGAGGCACCATGATAATGGTCATTGGTATGCATATTGTATGCCTCCTTATTCCTGATAGATGGCTCCTTAATAGGGATCTCAAGCATGACCCTTTTCCGGCCATTGTGCGTGATATTGAAAGTGCAAAGAAATATGGTAAAAAGAAGAGTCATGCCCATAGCAGTTGGTAAACTAGGACCATAGTTAATAGTTTTATGGGCTTCCACTTGAGCATGGAGATCATTTAGGTCACGGGTAATTTTCCTTATGTTCGCAATCCCATTAACTAGGTTGATCCATATGTCTTTGCTTATGTCTGGAATGGGGCCAATGGCACTGCCCATGTGCCACCATTGGTGTTATGTCCATTAGAATTATCGGCCTCTCCTTCACCATTGTTTTCTTGCATGGTGGATGTTCTTTTAAAGGAGAATAGGTGTTTTGAATAGGATAAGGTGACGAAAGTTGATAGTTTTAAGGGTAGGCCTTCCTTCAAGCAAAAAAATTTTGATAAGATTTTTTTTCCAACCTCTTAATCATGATTAGAACAGGACTACAGAAAAGGTTGCATATAACCATGGTCTAAAATGTATATTGAGGATTAGTTAAGCGAATAATAATTATTGAAATTAAAGTAAATAACACAAGATGTAGAGTGGCTAGCTTGATCTTGGTAAAGATCTACGTCCTATAGCTAATGTTCTTATTAGTATGGGTTTTTTATTACAAGGGGTAATTTGAATGCTCTTACAAGATATTCTGAGCTAATGAATATCTTTTGAGAGAAGAAAAATTGATCCATATACAAGTGCATGAGAACCTCTATTTATATTTATAAAGATCATTATTTGAAGGGATGAGATTATGCCTTGGATGCAAAGTTTCCCATGAACCATTGATTGCGATCTATGATGTAAATGCAGCCAACTTGTATTCTGCATGGAGAGAATAGTTGAAATGCATGCTAGCCGACGAGCCATATTTCTATGTGCTTATCTCGGGTGATTAGCATGACTTAGGGAGTGGTTTCTATACTATATATTTTTTCCTAGTGGATAGTGAAATACATATATTGCTTGTTGCACAGTGATGCTTCCTCAAATGAATAAAATTGTTATCATGCTTTACAAAAGTAACAATACAGGGTCATCGCCTCATTTTGTACCAGCGACAAACAACTTTTTCCCAAGGCCTTCCTAGTCACGACAAAGCAGGGTTGATAGGAATGTTGGTCGGTAAAGGATTCTTTGATGGCCCGGGTGAGGTGCGAATAGGACCTATAGGTGATCAAGTAGTCTTTTGTTGCATGGCCACCAACGGGTGGGGCAATGGGATGTACGAAGGATAAAGGGGAGATGCTTATTGCAATGCATGAGACTCTCCATTGTTATTGGAAACATAGCGGGAAAGATATTTGGCATGGATGATGGGCGATCTGACCTTGCAGTTTGAGGTGGAATGCCATAGCATGCCATTAGGCTAGAGGAGATAGTGGTTGGCATACGCTATAGGGGGGCTTTATTCTTGACTTTCCCATCTATACTTTTGCTACAAAACCAAGCAACATAGTGGAATCTACTTTAGTTACTATTGGCAATGTTAGGACACCAATTTTCATGGATTTGTCATTCCATGAATAATTTCATTTTCAATGTTACTTATTGATTATGCTACAATACTAACTTTTACAAGAAGCTGTTATCTAATTAGCTTTATTTAGCTATATATTATTTGTTGATGGGTGATTCGTTACCTATTGGCTTATTACAATGAGTATTTTATTTATCATTACTACTAATAAAGACACATTCATATAATAGAAGTACACTAATGCCTTTGTTAGCAAATTTATTCGTTAACTAATTATGCAAGTCAGGCTAAGGTTGGTTTGAATAAGGGCTTGGGTAGCCTTATGCAAGGTCAAGTGAAATATGTGAGTCCAAGTTTGAGTCAAAGTTCAAGGATTAATAATATGCATGTTCACGGTTCAAATCCACACTCGAAAAGAAGTCTTATACTTGTCCATTGTCAAATATTATTATTTGGAAGAAGTATGCTATGCACTTATTGTCCAAGATCTTATGTGCAAAAGTTTGGGTGTTACAATCGGCACTAAAATCCTTTAATCAATCGAGGGTTTACCACTATAAAACTTGATAAATAGGAAAGAATGAATCGCCCCTACCATGGTGTCAATGAGGGCTTATTTATAAGGATGCAACCATGCGGGATGATTGACATGTGTCAAGGTTCAGAATCCAAAGGCTCCGATAGCATTTCCTTGACAAAACCATGGCATCTTTTAAGATTTGGCATCCTCTTAGCATTGATGAAACTCGACCTCCTCTTAGCCTTGATGAAACTCGACATCAGTTGCCTTCATAAGTCTGCTAATGCAATCCCCTTTTAACAGCTACTTGATAGCCCTCATGATAGTAGATACTCGATAGCTGTTGCTATGGTAGTAACTTGATGGTAGTTGATGTATTATATGATCGTTATCTTTAAGAATCTCGATATCCCATGTATATTACTAGATGCAGCGCCCTTCCTTTTTCACATGTTCTACAATGCTCCGTGTTGTAGAAGCTCAATATCTCTCCTTTAGCCTTTATTGAACTTGTTATCTTTGATCTTGGTAGCTTTCATATTGTATAAACTCGACATCTACAAATGCTTATTGATTTTGCACCTTCACCATCTTACAGGTTCGATACCTTGATTCATTATTAAGGTTTGACATCTTCTTCTGCTTGTTATATGCTCGGCATTCCTTACAGTTGTTGAAGCTCAATATCTTTTCTACGTTATGTGCTCAACAACCTTTATGGTTGTTGAGGCTTGACACTTCCTCTTTTCTTTATTCAAGCTCGACAACCCTCGTATTCACTAAATGCTTGGGGCTCGACATCCTTAGAGGCTCGACACCTTTTTACATATGTTAACTACTTGAACACTTGTCACCCTTCTTCCTGTAGAGGTTCGGCATCTTCTTGAAGTTCGCCATTATTTGTTATATGTTGAGGGTTTGAGGATTTTTCTTTCTTTTGGCGTAACACCCCTTGTTGTTGTTAAACTCGACTTGTTCTCTTGTAGAAGCTCGATATGTATGTTTGTAGTAACAACGTTCATATAATAGAGAATGAATTATGCATTTCCTAACATAGTAATGCACGACACATGCCTTATACTCACATACTAAGTAATGCATTGAATAAAAGATGATCTAAGTTAGTTCCTTTGCATCATTATATCATCGACTATTTTTGTGTATAGGTCTTCGAGGGGGTGGTTCATCAAACCAAATGTTGAACTTGCACCTACGTTGAGGACAAATAAAGAAATGGCATCCGATATCCCTACGTCTAGCTGTCATTACGTTAGCATGAGCTTTATAGCCACACTAAAAGAAAGCATTTTACTGTTCACCTCTTCCATAAGGGTCATTCTACACTATTGAAGAATGCTAGACTCACTTGATTTTATTGCAACCCTGAATCCTATCGTGTTTTAACTATGTATGTAAAAACTTGCCATTTATTCTAAATCATTTAACTTAATTAAATCGATTGATTATCTAAATTACTAAACGTCGAAAATGCGGGTCATTACATTCATTACCCCCTTAAAAGTATTTTTCCACATAAATCATTAAAAAGTAGAGTAGTGTATTGTATATACCCTTACATACACAATGACACTACACTTGTAGAAACACATAATAACATGTTAAAGAAGAGGATCGTCGATCAACCCATGAAAATCTCATATATGGAAAGGAAATCTTTAACGACGTCCAACATAAACATCATATTTTATAACATATATTGGTGCTACCCGTTCACATATATAGTAATTGGTAGTTGAGTCATCCATTACCACTCCTTCTTGCTGTTTTTTGGGGGAGTTTGTTGTGTGTGAGTAGGTCGTGGTGAAGTGCATTTTTATACATTATTTGACATTGAAATTGTGTTTGATTTTTTGAGCAGTGAAACATAAAGAAGTAATGTTTATTTATAAAGTTTTGGAGACTAAAACAAATATAGAGTAAAGGTAGGATTGGATATGAAAAAAGAATGCAACATATTGTAATCAGTGGTGGTAATAGTCAGAAAAAACATGCAGTGTACCAACATCATAAAATAATCAAAATCATTGTACAATCCAATATCATTATGTGTCACAATATAGGATATGCCCAACATCATAGTATAATTATGCTAGAAAGTATAGAAGCATATTGTCCATACATAAATGAACCAACATCATATAGTAATCAACTTAATTTTACATACCAACATCATTATATATGACAATGCAACTTTATATAAAATCGTGCTTAATAATATAAATACATAAGTGTAAGGTTTAAACTCTCTTTATCTCACGTGTGATATCGTCCCGATATTTTCTTCAAAATTCGATATTTGATAGCATGGTCAGTTATCAATGTTTTAAATCTTCTTCATTCAGCCAAGATATTAACCTGAGATTTTCTAAAAAATTCGAGATTTGAAACCTCGCATACATGTCCATATAAAACAATCACTAATGTATCATCTGAACACAATGGTCACATACATATAAAATCATAAATATCCAATCAACCTAAGGGAGCTACAAAAACATTATCAACTAGAATCGTTATAATGATCGTCACCGCTATCATCGTCATTATCATCCTGTATATCATAAAACTAAGATGGACTACCATAATACACTTGGAAGCTCGAAAATTGAGCTTGCAACCGATATATTCCTTTAAGAAATGTGTATAGGTTGCATAGAGCTCGTGATGTGTCTAAGCATGAGTGAATGCCATCCGCTGATACATATCAAAGGATTATCTTGCCACATCTAATTTAGATGCATATTTTAATAACAATAATATGTTACATAACCGTCATATAATTTCAATAGGAAAGTGAAGAACTAAGTCAAATTGCCTTAAATGAAGGGTAGAAGCCAACAGAATAAAAATCATGAATCTCGGTATTTGGAGGATAATTAAGGGATTGCTCAATAAGTGTACTTGTGATGCCATATGCTCTAAATTTGGTGTCGATTTCAAGCTTCATAGGGCTATGGGAGTACTGGAATGGCATGGTATCAAAGTAAACTAGGGTATTTGGATTGTAATAGTAGATTAGTCTGGTTTTACACTTTTTCTCTCCCCTCTCTCTCTGTGATTTTCTGCCAGCATTTATCCTCCATAAACTTGAAAAATCCAAGTACAAAGTTATATTAAAAATCTTCGATTCGATCATCTTTGGTAAAGCAGTTCTGCAGCTAGCAACTTTAGAACTTGGAATTCGATTCAATCAGTAATTTCATCACTTCAAAGTGTGATATCTAGGCTTTATCGAGAGGTATGCTTCAGATCTATTAATATTTTAAATTGCTTAAGGTAATAAATCGATTATATGTTAGCTAGATAGATTATATCATGAATCGGTATATTACTGTATTTCACAAGTCGATGGTTATAGATGCAATTTTTTTATAGATATCATCTTGTTGATCTCGACTTAATGATATAAAAATTAATTTTTATGCTTAAAATGTTTCTATTAAATGATTTTTTTAATTAAATCTAATTATAAAATATTAGTTCATAAGATATATGTGTTTAATTTTTTAGAAATTTTATATACACCAAAAAGTATTTGGCAAAAAAATTATTTATTTTAAAAACATATAAAAATTTAAATTATTTATTTGATTTAATATTAGTTAGACAAACACCATAGATTTATAATACACTTATGAATGATATAAAATTCTAAATAAAATTTATATAATACAAAATATGCATTTTGATCTTAGAAATGTTTTTTTATTAAATCTACACGGTTTAATTTTTAATGTATATTTTATGTGAAAATTATTTTAACCGGAAAAATTTTTAAAATTTTTTCTACCCATGAGCAGTAGTAAATATGTTTAATCTATATATATATATATATTAATAAACTATTTGTATTTTTATATATTTGATATATTTATGTATGTGTATAAAAAACATATTTTTATAATATATGATAAATATATTAAATTATTTTACATATTAATATTTAAAATAGTTTTGAAATTTAATTATATATAGATATGCATTAATACAAAGATTCATAAATGATTTACACGTGTAACTTCTAATCAATCTTTTGTAAAAAAATTATGAAATTCATGTGTGTATGTGTGTGTGTTTATATAACAATTGGTGCGCGCGCGCGCACACACAGATATATATATATATATATATATATATACATATATTCAGACAATATATTAGTATACATGAGGGGCTAACATGTCTGTTGCAGTGTAAATACTAGCATCCATATACGAGCATGTTAAACCATGTACACATTATCCAGTTGCATATGCACCAGTGTATGATACGCATATATGAAATCTACTATAAGTTATATAAAAAAAAATTCGTTTATAAAATTCAAATAAAACATTGATTTTATTTAAAGGAAAATTTAGAACAGTTCTAAATGAATTTGACTGATATTTTGCCAGATTCCTCCACTACAGGTCGGCCCTGTTCCAACAATGGTATCAAAATCTAATAGTTGATGCAGTCTAAAATTAGTCAAATTAGGGCTAACTGTTTAAAATTGCAATCCAGTTAGTGGGTTATCTAAGAAAGGTAGTGTCTTGGCTAGATTGTCGGGTAATCAAGTGCACTATCCTACCTAGCTACTGGCCTGGCTCGAACAATTATGTAAGCCTAAAGGTTGCCCTAATAGAAAAGGTCCAAATTTGAATTAGGCCCTGGCTTGATTTCAAAACTATTTTAAAATTAAAAAGTTAAATTCAAACAAGAAAAATATTATAAATGTTATAATATAGATTTTTAAATTTTTTTGAAAATTAAAATAAAATTTTAAAATTTTGAAGCTTATATTTGAAATAAAATAAATATTATAAAAGTTATAAAATAATTTTTCAAAATATCCGAAAATGTTATAAAATTAATTTTAGAAATATTATTTGTTAATAAAATAAATTTATTAAATAAGTTAATTAATTAAATATATATACATGTATTACATATATAATGATATATATTATGTTGTCTTGAATTATTTAAGACAATATGAGTATACTTATGTGTAAGAAAGATTTTTCAAAATTAATAAAATTTAATTAAAATAGTTTAATTAAATAAATTTACCAAAAGTAAATTAATTAAAATACATATATATAGGATATATGTGTATTACTGTAAAGGTTATAATATATATATATATATATATATATATATTCAATATAAAATGTTATAATTGAATAATATAATAATTAATTAAATAAGAGTTAACTAATATAATGTTTTACATAAAATATTTTAAGCTAAATAAGGTGTAAAAGTTATATAATAATAAAACTTATATAATATAAATGTATAAACTAAAAGTGGAACAGTAAGAAACATAATTAGACTTATGGAATAAATACATATATATAGTATGTATACCATGATTTCTGATGTTTCTGACATTTGAATCACGAGGACATTTCACAAAATAAATACATTATTCCATACGTCAATTTCACTCAATTAAATATATTGAAGATTATGAATTTTTAATATAAGCATCATCCTCTACCATTTATATCTTAATAAATTACTTACATACTCTCTAGTTATTGAGCACACTCAAGGTAGAGATGTTATCTGTAGTATCATTAATATTGACTAGATGAGGTACGATAACTATATTTATTTGTTGAGCAAACTCAAGGTACATATACTATATTTAGGCCGATTCAAAATGTTAGGTGCGACTGAATAATCTCTTTCTATTTTTTGAGCAAACTCAAAGTCAAAATGAGATTAAGGTAAGGAACCATGGGTTAGGAGTTGTATATGATACAACCGTTAAGGAGTTATCCGTTGTCTGTGGGGCATTGACTTGCTAAGCAAACTCATGGTTAGAATCCTAAGACAGATAAGTCCAAACACCCACTGCTGTAGTCGAAAGGCTTATATGTTTCGTCTTAGGGTTTGGAGAAACATAAAAGACTAGTGGAAGCCTTATTAGAAAAATGAAATGGTAGCATTTAACCTTTCTAATATTGAAAGAACATCTTCTATATAAAGTTATAATAATCTACATCGATAAATTTGTGCAATTAATAAAATGTTTACTAATCAAATATAAAACTAAATTAATATTGAAAAATAGGAATAAAAAATAGACTCCCTCTCTCTTCTGTCTTCTGGTTGAAGTTATTTAGTCTACCAATAAATTATTGCATATTGACTCATGCAAGCGCCTAATTTTGCAACCACTAAAAGCATTCGTAACTTGATCACTTAGAAGTTTACTTAGCCAAGACTATGTATCGTCTTTAATGAGTTTTGAACTCTAAAAGCAATATAAGAATATGGATACTTGGTCCATATACAATCACATATAAATATTATATGGTGAACGGTCATAATTCGTAATGTACGAAACCTCAATGAAATTAGTCCATTGAAATAAGCATAAGCTATATTGTGAGATTGTGCATTCAATATGGTTGATTAATGATCACTTTGTGTTAAATATAATGCTGAACTAGAGACTACAAGACAGATCTTTGAATTCGATCATTGAAATATCAATTTGATCGGTTTAGGTAAAGTGCGATTTATTTGATATCCTTACAAGTTAAGGATGACCAAATGCACTTTTGTAAAGACTTCGTTATGATACTGTAGCTTGCTGTTAATGCCCCGCAAAATCACTGCTATAGCATATAGCACCACTCAATCGATAAGCTTTTTCAATATTACGCTATTAAATATTAGATCTGATTTAAACCTCGTTATTTTTCGTTACATTCGCTAAATCAAGGCTTTTTAGCACCGCTTTAGCAACATTAATATTAAAAGGTTGATTTGACTAGCTCAATTTTGAATTGAATCAACAAGTTAGGGTAAAGACCTAATTTTAAGGCATAATTTCTCAATATAAGTTGGAAATATATTATAATCACCAAATACGGACTGCATAAACCATGATACCCTTCAGGTTTGTTACATAATATTAAACAATATTTATTTTTCCTACATAAATGATGTGAAAAATGAGAATAAATTTACTTTAAATATTTGGTTTTATATCTAATGGAGGTTTTCGTACCTCCGCTATTTTCCGCTATATCCCCACTATAAATTTTTGCACCTCCAACGTTATTGAACTGCTAAGTGCTTTAACTGCACAGTACCGTAGTATGGATTTCCTTTGGATGGTTCGACCATTTAAAAAGGAAATTGAATGAATTTGGATGTAACCTAAGGCACGATTGAGATGAAGAGAGTGAATGATCACTTCTTCTTTATAATGAAACAACGAAATGAGAATTGCAAAGTAATAGTTGATACTTAACATTGGAATCAAAAATAGGATTGCTATTCCACAATGTATTTTCATATTGAAAATTATTTCCTATAAGAATTATTCTTCTAAATTAAAGGTATGTGATCTAAAAACTTTGACCATAAAACTGGTTACAGTTGATGGAATAAATAGCCTACAAATGGTTGACTAGATCTTTGTATTTCGTATGCTATTATAGTGATGGCAGAAATAGTGCAAGTTTGCCATACAACACTTATTAGTTGCGTTAATTTAAGAAAATTGTTTTGTAGAATGTACCAAACATTAATAATAATTTTTTGTATTGACTAGAAAATAGACATAATTTTATTTTAATATGAATATTATGAATATTCGTAATAAAATAAGACTATAGTAGTGATATTTGTGATGCATTGGAAAATATAAAAGTATCTAAATTTATTCATAATTATTTTGAAATTATAGACCAAGCCATAATTTGAGACATAATTCTTTAAATATACGAATCATAAGGTATTAGTGAGTAATATCTCAAATAATTAAGGGCAAAGCACCAATTCAGTGGGAGCAACATAGGAGTTAGCGAACTTTTTGGATTGATACATATAGATATATGCAATCGCAAGTCTATTAATACTAAATGGTTCCACATACTTTGTTTTATTCAAAGACGAGTTATCACTGGCATGGACATGTGTATTTGATACACATGTAGTATGTTTATGATAAGCTCATAGAGTATAAAACGAAAGTAAATAAATGCAATAGAAAGTAAAAATGATTAAATTTGATCGAATAGGAGATATATTGGATAGAGTTCCAAATGGCTTAAAATAAATAGAGATTCAATCCAAAAATCACTCTTCCTTATGATACATAATGATATATCAATTAGAAGTAATCAAACTTTGTTGGACAAAGTACGATTAGTTGTGAGTGAAGTTGAGTTAACTTCTTTCTATAATGTGATGACCGCCCTATACCTTCGGTATCCAATATACGTACAAAGTGCACATAGAGGTATCCGACCAATGTAAGGTGATAGTTAAGGGTGAAAAGAAAAGAAAAATCCAAAAACAGAGCCTGTAGAACATCTCACAGTGCACAGACAAGTTATAATATTAATAGATGTAAAACATGCAAGACAATACTATAATCGAATGAACAATAAGTAAGAACATTATAGTATAACATGTTCACAGACTATACTAAAATTGAAATAAAGATTTTATACATCCAATTCTCTAAAATAAGCTCTATAGCTATCTCTAAAAATACAAGTACTTACATAGCTCCATAGTACTGCATAATGGAATATAGGTGACAGTAAGCACCAACGTATAGATATATAAAAGCGTGGTCGCCTGCTCATACTCCATACAGCTCCATGCGCTATCCATATCTGCTATGCTAATCTACTCATTTAAGAGTACCCGAGACAGTAAGATGCAAAGCATAAAATTAACCGAAATAGTAAGAAGCAAAGCCTAAAATCTCGGATCAGACAACAGTCTGATGTGACTGATGCATCATCTCAAAAATACTATAAAAATTGTATACAGTAAATATGGGCATAGGGTAAAACAACCATGGCTAACATGTCTCTGCATCCAAAGAGTTAGCACATAACAGTCGATATATGCTAATATATTATCAGAACCATATAAGTGTACTACAGTCGAAGTACAATATCCAGTGTCTAGGTATGCGGTCAAAAATACCTACATCGTGTGACACCCTAGAGTGATAAACGACCATAGCAAACATAGCATCCATCAAACAATCATCACCATCACTCATGTGCATTGGATACATGATAACTCATATGACACAATCGCAAACCAGGGACTCAATTGAAATCCTGGCTTCATTGGCGCTCAAATCCAATCCACTCTAAACTAGGCCCACAATCACAAAGCCTAGGAAATCAACCATCGTAAGATCCGGACATAATCACAAATCCATGTGGGTGTATCCACATATCCCTTCTTTGCATGCACACTAGAATCCTCCAAGTTATCAACAATCATTTGGATGCGTCTTTAAAATAGAACTTAATCATTGTTCCATCATGGCTACCTCCACAGTAAGACAGAGTTGCAAATCCCACTCGTAAGCTCCCATCATTGAGCTTGCCCTAATGGATCACCACCACTTCCATTGTTAAGTTAGCAACTACAGAATGCCTTAAGACACACATCATAAGTTGTAGAGCCATCATACCATGGTTCCGAAGTCATCGTCATCGTCATCGGCGTCATCATGTTGAAGCGTCCTGCTATTGCTTTGCTAATCGCCACACAAGACCTAAGGTCGTCTCGAATTGTTTGGAGTCGTCTACTTCACTCCATATCTCCCCCAAGAACCCCGGAGCAAGCCATGAAAAATTTCCCGAATTATCGTTATGCCATGACGGTAATTGCTCATCTCCCATACTCTGTTCAGTAGTGCCAAGCCAAGCTCGAAGATGCTGAAGCAAAAGCCCCAAGCACCCCCAAAGCACTAAGTCGATTTCACTGACCGAAACCAGACCGAAACCCCTCTTAGGTTATTTACCAAGTCAACCCAAAACCACCTAGCAAACTAATTTTTATATCCGGCCCTTGTGCCCGGCCCGAGCCAATATCACCACCGGATCGAGGTCAAGTCCAAGCCAACATCCCGCGGACAACAATTCTTGTTTGGCTCCAAGCGAACTCAGCCTCACTCCGAACCACACCTAGCACTGACCAAAATCCTCCCGAACCAAAATACGATCGAGTCTCCAAATTCGAATTTCATGTCAATTCCACCACTATGCTCCGTTCTTTGACCCGTATGCCTTTTGTATGCATCGATACAACTCCTAACTTCTTCGAGCCTAACTGTCGAAGTCCAATTTCACGATTCCTAACTATAAGTTGCTCTGATGAGCATTTTCAACCATATAAGCGTATAAGCAAACACCGCACATGCACGAAAAAACATTCAAACATGCAACAATTCATGAAAAATCTTCCTATAATATGTCTCTAATATTGCCTAACACACATCAAGAAAATTATTTAACAAATTAACATGATTAGAAGACTTAAACATTTTAATTTCATTTGTACTTAAAATTTCACTTTAAAACAATTTCAAAACATGATATGACTTTAAAAATTAATTTAAAACATACCAAAACCTATAGATGCATATATAATAAGGTGAGAGATAATAAATCACTCACCAAAACCTCTAAAATCCAAGTTTTACATGCAAATCGATGAAAATCCAAAAATGAACTGTAAAGATGTGATTTTCCTTCCCTAAAATTATAGATTTGAAGATCTCTAATAAATCTCTATGCAAATCTACCCTTAATTTATGATTTAGACTTGATTTGAGGTGAAAAGAAAAGCTTTTGGGTGGAGAATGGGTTAATGAAGGTTTGGATTTAGTTGGGAAGAGGTAAAAGTGATTTGGGTATAATGGTTCATCCAAATATAGTCCCTAAACCAAAAATGGGTTTGTGGGCTTGCTCTTAAATTCTCTAATTACCCACTAAGTTAGTCCAAAACTGCCAATCTTCAAACAGCCATATCTCCTAGTCAGAAAGTCCAAATCGCTATTATGACCACTCAATGGAAACCGTCGTATATTTCCAATGGAAGTGGTCTCGGTCACTAATTTGGCTTCTACCAAAAGTTGTAGTTGTTACACGTTTTCAAGGGTAAAATCGTTCAGAAAAATTCTCAAGATAGGAAATGTCACTAATAGGAATTTTCTAAAGTTATCGAGTCATGTGTCCTTATATGAATTTAAAACAATATTTTAGGATCCTTCGATACGTAAAATACAGGTCGTTACACTCTCCCCCGCCATCGAAATCCCCAACATAACAAGCTAAAATCAAAAATGGCTATATCGCATGCCAAACATCCACGATCAACCATATCAAATATGCACATAGAAGTAGGTAATGATATCAATGCCTACTATAGCATGCAGGATACTAAACTACCCTATATGGCATCGAAAGTGAAAGTAGATGCAATAAACAGAAGTCTCACCAATTAAGGAGCTCCAGATAAGTGGTTCTCATGATCTCCTCAGTCTCCTAGGTACAATTGCCTTCGCTCTCACTCCATTAAACCTTAACCCTACCGTCTTCCTTGAAAGCTCCTTCGTATTACATCCGACGATACAAATAGACCTACGTGGTCTCGATACTTCTAGTTCAATCTTGATATCATCAATTTGATTCGATCCAACTATCATGCGTGAGCCATACACAAACATACGCAAGTGAGAGACGTGGAACATATTGTGCATACCATCATCTTCTGAGGTAAGTTGACTCTATATTCTAGATTCCTAATCCTCTCAAGTATCGGTAAAGGACCTACGAATCTTGGTGCCAACTTCACTATAGTACCGAATCGAACAAATTCTTCAATGGAGAGATCTTAACAAACACCATATCACCAACGGAGAACTTGAAATCACATCTTCTCCTCTCTCCTGTCTATCCTGAGTAGCTTTCACTCGTTGCCAAATGATCTCAATCTTCTTCGTAGTCTCTCTAATCATATCTAGTCCAAGTATCAATTTCTCGTCCGCTTCGCACCAACAAAAAGAAGCATTGTACGGTCGACCATATAATGCCACAAATGGTTCCATATTGATGCTATACTGTTAACTATTGTTGTACGAACTTTATTAATCGCAAGTGATCATCCCGTGAGCCGCTGAAATCGAGAATGCAAGCTCGTAAGAGATCATCAAAGATACGATTCGTCCTCTTAGTCTGCCCATCAGTTTAGGGGTGATAAGCTGTATTAAGATGCAGCCGTTGCCAATTCCTCTTGTAAGCTCTTCCAAAACCAACTAGTGAACAGAAAGTCTCAGTTGCTCACAATGCTCTTCATCATACCATGAAATCGCACAACCCACTTCACATACTACTCATCCAATTTAGATGTCATCCTACAAGAATTAACAGGTATAAATCTAGCACTCTTCGTCAATCTGTCGACAATGACCCAAATGCTATCATACCCTCCTATGGTCCTCGGCTATTTATCGATGAAGTCCATCGAAACTTTTTCCTATTTCCACTCAGGAATCTTGATCGGTTACAGCAAATCACTTGGAATTTTCTGCTCTGCATTTACCAACTGACAGTTGTGCACTTTGAGATGAATGCCCCAATGTCCTTCATCACTTCCCAATAAAATGTTGCCTCTTATCGTATTACATTTTATTACCATCAGGATGTACAATCAATCTCGAATGATGGCACTCTCATAGCAACTAATCCTTCAACCCATTGACTTCAGGAACAAACAATCTCCCATCTTTATGGAGCCAACCATCACAATCGATCTTGTATTGTTTCATTTCCTCAAACTCTACTCCTTTTGCTATCTTTGCCATGATGTATTACTCTAGGGTCTTACCTCTGACTAGTACTGATTTTCTCAATCAAAGTAGGTCTGATCATCAAGCTAGCCAACTGTAACATCCTCTGCTTGAAGGCCCAAAACTAACGGCTATGGATGCCGCAGTCATCCATAGTTGTTAATCCTTGGCAACCAAATACGGCGGTGCTAGACTCATTGATACACAAAAACACATGAATATGGGAAAATATTAAACTTCAAACAAAATCACATTTCATTCCAAAATATTTCCAATCTATTACATAATCCCAAATTTGTAAATCATATTCAGAGAAAATATATTTATTACAACATACGCCCAAGAGCGACATATGAAGATATCCCATTGGATGATCAGAGTATATACGGGAAATATAATAACTTTGATATTACAAACAACACAGCGGAATCCAAAGAAAAGGAAACTCTAAATAGCTATCATGCCTCCTGCACGTCTCCGGAAACTTATTCATCTTAAGAGGTACCTAAAAACATCAATTCTCAAACTACTCAAAATCAATTGAGTATGCAAGAGTTTAAGGGGAAAACATAAACTTCGAGTCAGACATAAAGCCTGGTATGAATAATAATCTACCATCTCAAATCATTTAGATGTCTATTGAAACCACGCCGCTTGGAGGAACGGGTTTTCCCCTCACTAGTATCTCAAAACCTTTATAAAACCATATACTATGCTTATGCATCCACAATGGTTAAAGAAATTCCAAACGGTATAATATGATGATATGTAAAACAAATGAATCAATTTTGGATTACCTATCCCCATTCATTTTAGACTATCTGTCTCAATTATAGTTTCTAGGATTACGATTAACCTATTAGTTTTCATGGGCTGATTAATAATCGGTTAACTATTTAAGGACTCCCTGACCAATTGCATAGTTTTCATAGGATCAGTAAGAACATATTGGTAACTCAAATATCTTATTCTTATCCGAGTTTTCATGGGTTGACTAGAAACCTATTGGTAACCCCAATATCCTTTCTTCTTACCCTAGTTTTCAAGAGCTGACTAGGAACTTATTAACATCTGTCAATATCTCATCCAAATATATTTTTCATGGGCTAACTACAAACCAACAGGTCCCTGCCAGTATCAGATCATAGTTTTCATGGGCTTAATATGAACTCGTCTTTCTAACATCTTCCTTTATACATGGTTTTCACGGGCTAACTATGAACCTATTGGCCCCCTGCCAATATCTTTTCCTACACACAGTTTTCATGGGCTTACTGAGAACCTATTATCCCTTGCCAATATCTTTCCTTTATAATTTAGCATCCTAAATTCCGGTCTTTCGGACCTCCTGGATGCAATTCTACTCATTCAAAAGTTTAATCACTTTATATTCACTATTGGGTTAACCCAGGTAGTTCTTCTATCCTTTATCACCAAAATGCAGTTATAGGTCCATTATAAAGTGAATACACTTATCTTTGAAGAAGCAAAATACCAACATAGCAATACCACTCCTGTGGGTTTAATATAAAACATGGTTAATCCCGTTAACCTGTTACTTTATCAAAGAAAGCTTCTACTTAAAACCACTACAAAACTCCTTTAATTTAGCCATGTGTTTACCTTTTAAAAATGAGTTTGGGTCATAAAACTTTTCGATACCTTCGAAACCAAGCTTTTGACTTCACAAGGTAACCTCCTTCGAAAGCATTAAATTCTATATTCAAAACATTAGGCTCCTGCCTTTTTATACTTTAAATCTTCCTTTCGAAACCTTTCGATTATAGTAAAGTATTGATGTTTAACCTTTAGAAGCTTAGCGTCGAAACCAGTTGACAGTATCCCTTTCGACACCATTGGAAGTAACCCTTCCGAAATCATTGAAAGTCCCCCTTTCAAAAGCATTGGGTTTATGTTTAAAAAACTATTTGGGTCAAAGTGAATATATGCGAAAGTATCTCTTTCAAAACCATCCTTTATCATATAAAAAATATTGGGGAAACACAATGGCGTCGACACCATCTCTTTCGAAAGCATTAATCATCAAGGAAAAATATTAGAAATTTGGCGTCGAAACCCCTTTCGAAACCATTGCCTTCGAAACCCCTAACTCCTTTCGAAAGCTATAGAAAGTGTCTTAAACTTATAAAACTAAGTATCTTTCGACAACATTGATATCTTTAATACCATCGAAAGGCTATAGAACAACAGCAGGGTTCGACTTGGTCGGAACCCCTTCTTTCAAAATATTCTTTCGTAAGTAAAGGAACTCGATCGAAAGCAATCTTAAGTTAATGGCGACCCTTTCAAAACCTTTTTAAAACCTCTTTTGAAACCATATGCTTCGACTCTGTCAAAGGCTAAAACAAGACAAAGGCAGACGCTCTTCTTTTTTAAAACAAACCAAGGTTTCAACTCCTTCGAAAGTTAAGCTTTCGACACCTTACCTTCCTCCTTCCTCCAATCCACCATGTACCATCTTTGAGATACCTTGTGTATTGGTTTTGGCATAGTTGGTTTCAACTAAGATGATGGCAGAAGCTTCTGTGTCGAAAGGTGCTTTCCAAAGTAGGTGGAACCAATTTTCTAAATAAACCGGTTTAGTTCTTCTTAAAGCAAACTTTTCTCTAACTAACCTGCCATGTGTCAACGACAGATTGGTTGCCTTAACTTCTTCAAATTCTTTTCCAAAATAACTGCTGCTAATTTCAGAACTAAACCATGGTTAAGTTAATCAAATAAGCCCTTCCAGTAAGCAAACCAATTTTGCAAAGAAGTCCCTCTTCTAAAACAATTTATTTCGCATAGCAAATCACTTTGGAAAAATCCCTAGAAATTCCACAAATTCACTTTAACAATGTTATCAAACATATCAAAATTCCAAACCCAAATTCTCCATATATTTTCCAAAATAAATTTATAAACCAAATAACCGTATTTTCCTTTTAAATTAATAATTATCTTTCTATAGCTTGAAAAATTATCAAAATTGAAACGCAGCACCAAAATCATGTTTCTCATAACATAAAATTTTTCCATGGCATTTAAAAGTCTTTAAATCTTGGTTTTGCCCTAAAACCATGCTTTTCCTCTTTTAAACAATCTTGTTTAAACCATATAAATTTTAAATCAAGCATATCATCATCCAATATATCATAAAAATGAATTTACCTTTAAATCCGAAAATATATGATTCAAAAAAAAATAGAGATGGAATTATTATTCACCTTGATTTGGATAAGGAGATTGGATTGAGAATGATTTCCCCTAAGCTTGATTCTCTAGCTTTTATATGTATTCTTCTTGTTCTCTTATTACCCGACCTTCCTTCTTGCGTTTAATTTTCAAAATGAAATGAATGGGTAGTGAATTGGTAGGAACGAAAATATATAAAGGTATGGGTCATTGGGCGGCAAATTCCATAATTCCCTTATGTAACTCAACTAATCAAAAACCCATTCTTAAGCCCATTAATTTTTATATTAGGATTAGTCTAAATTAAATTATTTCAAGTCTCAATAGCCTTTTTACTTAACATTTACATTATTCTATTCAATTTATCTAATTAAATCTCTCGAATAATGTTATCAAAAATTAGGGGTGTTACACCAACGCTTTCGGCTCTAACTCACATGAAGGTCTAAAATCATAGCCAGTGATAAACTCCAAATGCTTCCACTCTAGGAACAATATTCCCAAGCTAGCATGTCTCCTACTCGAAGCATCAACGACTGATATTCCCTTACCAAGAGTGTAGGAAATGTCAAATTCATAGGAGGCTAGGAACTCTAACCATCACTACTGTCGAAGGTTAAGGTCCTTTTGGGAGAATAGATACTTCAGTGACTTATGGTCTGTATACAACTCGAACCTTTCCCCAAGCAAATAATGCCTCCATATCTTTAATGCAAATACTAATGCCGCCAATTCTAAATCATGAGGTAGTTACTTCCTCTCGTGTAGTTTCAGCTATTGACTAATGTAGGTAACAACCTTTCCTCTCTACATTAACACTGCACCTAATCAAGTATCATAGGCATCTGTGTATATTGTCAACTACTCATTTCTGCTCGGAATGACCGATACCAATGTGCTCGTGAACCTTTCCTTTAGACTCACGAATACATTATAGCACCTCATGTCCTAAATAAAGTCTGATTCTTCTTCATCAGGTTGGTTAATGGCGCTGCTATCTTAGAGAAGACCTTGATAGAACGTCTAAAGTATCCCACTAAACTGAGGAAACTTCTCACATCTGTAGTGGTCTTAGGTTGATCCCAATCCTATGCTACAACCACCTTTGCAGGATCTACAAAAATACCTTACTCGGAAAAAGCATGACCCAAAATTTGACTTTCCATCACCAGAAGTGACACTTCAAAAACTTCGCCTTTAATCGGGGCTTCCTCGACACCTCGAGCACAAACCTCAAATTCTCCTTGTGTTCTTCCTCCATCTTCAAAAAATTGGATATCATCCACAAACACAGGTACAAACTTATTTAGTTGATCCCTGCTAACATGATTCATAAAATCAACAAATTACACCAGTGCAATGGTTAGCCTGAAACACTATAGTCAACACACTCTCCTTCGCCAGTCTTAGTTGATGAAACCCTATCGCAATGTCCAACTGAGAGAAAACCCTAGCATCATGGAGCTGATCGAATAAGTCATCAATACACAGGAGTGGATACTTGTTCTTCTTTTTCACCCTATTTAGATCACAGTAATCTACATGCAACCTCAAAGAGTCATCTGTCTTAGTGGCGAATACTACTGGTGCATCCTTCTCAAATTTGCTTCTACGAATGAACCCTCGCCTCAACAGGTCATTCACTTGCACCTCCAACTCCTTTTGCTCTTTAGATGTCATACGCCTCAAATACATAACTATTAGTCTAACATCCTCTATGAAATCTATATGAAACTCTATCTCCCTGTGTAGTGATAATCTAGTCACATCCATAAATATGTCTAGATACTCCCTCGCTATAGGCATAAATGACAACTCATCATATGGGATCCAAGCGAGTATAGAAAGCTAACCATTACCTCATCGTCGGGTAGGTAGCCTATCTCTAACATACGCCCATCATCGATCCCTATTGTCACCAACAGCCTCTCACAATCCACCATTACTCTGTACTTCTACACCCAGTGTGACAACCGCCCTATGCTATTGGTACCCAATATACATAAGATAGAGCACTGCTAATGTACCCGGTCGATGTAGAATGATCATCAAGGTTTTAAAATGAAATAAACATCATAGAACCCGTCGTATATCTCATAGCGCAAGGAATAAAATATAATATACATCACAGATACAAAACAAGAGGCACAGTAATAACTAAGTGATCCAAATATCAAAGTATAGATTCATAGAGTTATAATACAACATAAATAAACTTAAATAACTATCTCATGATAAAAGTAAGTGCTGCCAAGGCTCTATAGTGTTGCACAACAGAATAAGCATAGAAATCTATATAATACGAGATAGCTCCATCCAGCTCGTCCTCTACATAGCTACCACGTCGTATCAAGACTTATTCTCTAGTCTACTCATTTAAGAGTACCCGAGATAATAATAAGAAGAAAATAAAACCTTGAGTCAGACAACAGTCTAATTGTGAGCGATAAATGAATCTCAAAATACTATACAAGTCGATGTAACAAGGAATAAGGTATACGAATCATACATGACCTGTCCTTGCAACCAAATAGTTAGAATACAATAACATAATATGCTACTCTACGAATAGAATAAAGGTACACTACAAACCAAGTGTGACGACGGGTGTCCGAGTATCCCTACCTCCAATACCTATCTACATTAACATTCATTGAGTGATAGTCTATGCAAGAACAATTAAGACAACCTTGTTATCCATCAAACAATCCTCACTATCACTAAATGTGCCCTGGATATATGATAAGCCGTATGACTTTGTAAATTCAAGGGACTGATGAAAATCCTGGTTTTCAATGTACTCTCTTTAGCTAGAAGCTAACACTAGACTCATTCAATCAGTCCAGGGTACACGAATCCATTCAACTAATCTTGAGTTACCTTTCAGCATACCTATGAGCGTCTTGACAATACCCCTACTTTGAGTACATCAGAACACACTCTGAATATTAACGATCCCTTAGCATGCGTGTCCAAGCCCTTTCTTTGCTCCATCCAATTTCTATTATCCTCGAGGAAACATTCTACATTCCTCTATTCCACGATAGAACCATTCAACTGTTCTATCCACGGGACACCTTTCTTAGAACTTACCTTTCGTGGATAACCATTCTTAGGACTCCATTCAACATCGAGCTTCGAGCTGCCATCATTGGAACCAACTCCTTTCATCATCGAGTTGTCATCAAATTCCCAAAACCATCATCGTGCGACTACGTCTCCATTAAACCCTAAGTGAAAAGACAAACACCTGTGGCACGATCTACAGGGCCTCTGCTTCCCCTCCAGGATGTTCATATCCATTAGACCCACCAAAACAACTCAGTATCGAGTTGATCAACTCGACACCAGCTCAAGTACTTATCCAATTTAGGCTAAGTGCCCTTCCTTTCTTCTAGAACTCCATTCCCAAATGCTTTAGACCGGACCTATCCATCAAAACAACTCGGTCCTTACTCCAAAGCATTCTACTTCAAGTTCTAGAAACAACTCGTCGGAGTATCCAATACTTAGCCAATCGCTTGCATGATGTTATGAATGACCTCCACTAGTTATGCTCTATCTATCCATCAAGTTAGCCGATCCAACCGAGCTATAAAAATGACTCGGTACCAAGTTAAATTACTCAAAAATGAGTTGTGTACTTAGTCAATTTGGACTTGCAATTTGAGCTACTGGTTCTCTCCATGCTCCAGAGCCTCTCCTCTAAGTTCCGTCCAATTCCGATCAACTTTACCTCCAATTTGTCAAATTTACCACCTATCTACCTAAGCATCCAATACACTAGCAAACGACATCAAAATAAAACATACAAGCATATAATAACATGCATATACATTCAGTCATACAAGCAATGCACAAGAATGTGATAAACAAGCCAATTCTAACCTAAATCTAACTTTTACACTAGCATGTGCATATGATTACTAGGAATTAATCACTTAAAAATCATTTAAACCTTTAAAATTCGTTTTTAAACATTTATAAAAGTATGATTGAGGTTTGAAGATGTTTTAAGTCGAAATCATATCAAAACATCATTTTTAACTATATAAACATGCATAGTAGAGTGAGAGGTCAAGAACCACTCAGCAATTATGTAAAATACCAATCTTTCTCCTTAGTTCAGAAGTTCACAACAATGGAGAAGGATTCAAATCATCCAAAATGATAATATCTAACTTCTATATGCTAATCACCCCTCTAATTGATGATTTTTCTAAGGTTAGTAAGGAAAAGATGTGATTTTTGGTGAAATTGTGGTTAATGGAGGATTAGAACTATTTTGGGGAAGGTGGAAATGACTTAAATCAGTTCCTACAGCCTTCTCTTAGCACAAATTTCGAAGTAGGTTAGTGAGACTAAGCACGGGCATAGTTAATTACCCACTAAAACTGGCTAGCAGCAGCCAAAACTTAAAACAACTATAACTTCCAAATAATAAGTCCGTTTTTCTATTATGACCACTATACCGAATGGCAAACCATCACCCTAAAGAAATGGAAGTGGTTTGAGATCCTAAATAAGCTTTTATCAAAATTTATAGTCCAAACAAGATTTTCAGGGTCAAAATGGTTACAAAGAAATTCGATAAAAATCATAGATGTGGAAAATGTCCCTATGAGTCACTTCCTAAAATTTTAGAGTCACATGACCTCATTTGAATAAAATAAAATATTTTACGTACCTTCGATACGTAAGACACAAGTCATTACACTCTCCTTCCCTTTAGGAATTTCACCCTCGAAATCCCTAAATGAACCAAGGAATAGTCAACTATAGTTACCCCGCATGCCTGTCAATCATGTGCAACCCTCAAACACATTAAACAAGTAGTCATGCAAATAATAATGTAAGAAAACCTATCCTAGCATGCGAGATACTAAACTACCCTATATGATATCAAAAGGGAAAGAAAATGCAATAAACTGTAGGCCTTATCTTACAAAGAGCTCTGCATGAGTGGTCCTCATGCTCTCCTCGGTTTTCCATGTGTAATCGCCTACACTTTTGCCCTACTAAAACTTCAATAACTCCACCGTCTTTCTTCTAAGTTATTTCATATCATGTCCGATAATACGAACTGGCATATAAGGCCTTGTAGATTCTAATTCTATCTCGATATCATCCATTTGATCTGGTGTAATCATCATGCCTGAGTCGTGCACAAACTTCCGCAAGTGAAAAACGTGGAATACATTGTGCGCACCCGCCATCTTCTGAGGTAAGTCAACCCTATATGCTAGGTCCAAAATCTTCTCTGTTACTGGGAAAAGACCTATGAACCTCAGTTCCAACTTCCCCTTAACATCGAATTGAATAACATTCTTCAAAGGAGAAATCTTCATAAACACCACATCGCCGACGAAGAATTACAAATCTTTACGTCTCATATCATCGTAGCTCTTTTGCCTATACTTAGTAACTTTCATTCGCTATCAAATGATCTCTATCTTCTTCGAGGTTTTTCTTATAATATCTGGCACAATTATCAGTTTCTTGCCCGCTTCCTACCAGCATGAAGGAGCATTACACGGTCGGCCATACAATGCCTCATATAGTACCATACAGATACTAGAATTATAGCTATTGTTGGATGTAAACTCTATTAAATACAAATGATCATTCCATGAGCCTTCGAAATCGAGAATGCAAGCTTGCAAGAGATTCTCCAAGTTACGTTCACTCTCTCAGTTTGCCCATTAGTTTGCGGGTGATAAGCTGTGCTAAAATGCAACTCCATACCTAATGCATCCTGTAAGCTCTTCCAAAACCCATTAGTGAACAATGGGTCTCGTTCGCTTACAATACTCTTCAGCACACCATGAAATCGTATAACTCATTTCACATACAACTTGGTCAATTTGGCTGTCATTCTACTTAACTTGATGGGTATAAATCTAGCACTCATATTCAATCAATCGACTATGACCCAAATGCCATCGTACCTTTTTGAGTCCTTGGCAGTTTATCAGTAAAGTCCATTGATACTTGCTCCGACTTCCATTTAGGAACTTCAAGCAGTTGCAGCGATCCACTTGGCTTCTTCTGCTCTTCCTTCACCAACTGGCAGTTCATGCATTTTGAGATGATTGTCCCGACATCCTTCTGTATCCCCTCCCAATAATAGGTCTACTTCATATCGAGACACATCTTATTACCATCATGATGTATGGTCAACCTAGCATGGTGGCACTCTCGTAGCACCTCATCTCGTATTCCATCAACATCGGAAAAAAAACCAGTCTCCCATCCTTACGGAGCCAACCATCTCGGTCGAGTCCGCATTGCTTCATATATTAAGACTCTACCCCTCCTTTTATTTTCACCATGATCTCTGCTAATCTAGCATCTCGCCTCTAATTAGTACCAATCCGCTCAATCAGAGTGGGCCTGATAGTCAAACTCGCCATCCCTGGCTCTAACTTGCAATAGTGTATGAAGTCATAGCCAGCAATATGATCCAATCATTTCCACTCCATATACATCGCTACTAAAATAGCATGTCATTTGGTCAGTGCATCAGCGACCATCCCTTTACCAGGTGTATAAGAAATGCCGAAATCATAGGAGGCTAAGAATTTCAACTATCGCCGTTGGCGAAGATTGAGATCCTTCTAGGAGAAAAGGTACTTTAAGGATTTTTGATCTATAAACAGCTCGAACCTTTCCCCTGGTAGGTAGTGACTCCAATTCTTCAGAGCAAACACTATAGCTACCAACTTCGAATCATGAGTTAGATCCTTCCTCTCGTACAGTTTCAGCCGTCAACTAGCATAGGCGAAAACTTTTCCCACTTGCATCAATACTGCACCTAATCCAGTACCACAGGCATCTGTTTATACTGCCAGCTCGTCATTCCCGCTCTAAATGGTCAATATAGTACACTCGTCAACCTCTCTTTTAGACATACAAATGCTTGCTCGCATTTTATATCCGAAACCAAAGTTTGATTCTTCTTCGTCAAATTGCTCAACAGTGTTGTTACCTTCGAGAAGGCCCTAATAAAACGTCTATAGTACCCCGCCAAACCTAGGAAACTCCTTACATCTGTAGCATCCTTGGAATGGTTCTAATCCTAAACTGCTGCCACCTTAGTAGGATCTACTATAATGCCCTGCTCCAAGACGACATGACCCAAGAACCTCACCTCTATCCTCCATAAGTTATTCTTTGAAAACTTCGCTTCAACTTGTGCTTTCTTAACACCTCAAGCACAATCCTTAAGTGCATCTTGTGTTCCTCCTCTGTCCTAGAATAGACCCCAATATCATCCATGAACACAAGCACAAACTTGTTTAGATGATCCATCAAGACACGGTTCATGAGATCAACAAAGTATGCCGGAGCATGGGTTAGCCAGAACGGCATAACCAATCACTCGTAGAAACTAGACGGCGTACGAAATGCGGTGATCGGCCCACTCTCCTTCGTTACTCTTAACTAGTGAAATCCCACGTCAGATCCAACTGAGAGAACACCTTTGCATCGTGGAGCTGATCGAACAAGTCATCACATCAAAGTGGATACTTGTTCTTCTTCATCACTTTATTCAGTTCACGGTAATCTACGCACAACCTCAGAGAGACATTTGCCTTAGTGGAGAATACTACGTGTGCACCCTTCTTAGATATACTCCTGCAAGCAAACCCCTTCTTCAACAGGTCATTTATTTGCACATACAACTCCTTTTGCTCTATGGGTACTATACACCTCAAAGGCATAACTATCAGCCTGGCATCCTTAAGTAAGTCTATTCTAAACTCAATCTTTCTATGCGGCGATAATCTGGTTACTTCCACAAACTCATCCGGATGCTCTCCAATGATAGGCACAAATGACTATCCATCATGTGGAGTCTTAAGCGAATATAGAAAGCTAACCATAACACCATCCACCAATATATAGCTAATCACTACCGTTTACCCCTACACAGCTCAATCATCACCAACCACCACTCGTAATCCACTACTACTTTATATCTCCTTAACTATTCCATTCCCAAGATAATTTGGAAACCTAACAAAATTCAAAACGAAGCAATCATAAAAAAAAGAGCATTCATGACTCGATAAGGTCAAACCATGCATAGGCTAGTGAAGCCTTCAACAGGGTTCATCATAATCAACTGTCGGTCAACTATTTCGAGTTTCAATCCTAGCCTATCTACCAAATCATTGGATATAAAGGGGTGTGAAGCTCAGGTATTGGAACATCAGAAACGGAAAGCACACCATGGATTACAATGCTCTTTCCCTTCTCTTTCACTGAGGGAGCACTCGACGAAGTCAGAAAAGCATCTAATGCATATGCCTTCACCACCTGTTTCTGTTGTAATGGTTCTAGATAATTCTTTGGTATATATCCGGGTTTTCCATAGTTATAATACTTTATCTTCCCATCGCAGTCTCTGATTATGTGACCCTTTTCTCCATAACCATAACAAATAGGATCCTATTTAGCCTTGTATTGAGTATTCCTTTCCTGAGACTGTTCCCTCTTTCGACTCTATTTCTTCTTGCCACTACCGCTTTGTTGCGATTTTAGTTCTTCCTTGGCAACCACAATTAATTTGGACTTAGGGTATAAACACTCTTAGAAAGAGTTTTCTCAACAAATCTTTCGAATGGCTCATTGATATGACTAACCAACTTCTCCCTCAAGTAGTCGTCCAAACCCATAATAAACTTCTCATTCTATCTCAACGGAGTGTCAATAAAAGACAACCCATACTTCAACAAAGCATCAAATTCAATAATATATTCGAAGATAGACATATCCCCTTGCTTTAAATCAACAAATTTCTTGAATAGTACCAATTTTATAGCAGTCGGAACGAACTTCTCTTCAAACCTGGCCTTGAACTAGTCCCAAGTAAATCAATACTCGGGTGTATCAATGATATTGGCATTCCACAAGTTCTAGGCTGTAACGACCCAGAATTTTGGACATTTGAAATTAGATATTTAATTTATTTTAAATATTTAAAATTTAGTTTCTAACTTGAATTTCAAATGTCGGCATTTATTGGATAATTTAAATATTGAATTTAATGACTGAAATTGGGTAAAGTATTGAATCTAGGATTTTAAGCATGTTTGAAATATTTTAAAGGCTTATGGAACTTATATTGATAATACTGAAGGTAATAGAACTTTTAATTGGATTTAAAAGTATTTTGTTAAGTTTTAAAAATATATCGTTTAAATTGATAATTAAAAATAGCCTTTCGGGACACAGTCTCGGAATTCGACAAAACCAGTTATTAGATTCGTAATAGTGTATTATTATCGAATTTAAAATTTTGTAGTGTTTGGAGTTGACGTGTGACCGTACAGTTAGTAAACGCGCTGAAATTCATATCGAAAATTTAATATAATAGTTGTGTCCTAAAAGCTATCTTCTCCATACGATCGAATTAGGACTCGAAACCTTTTCCACTGCGTTCGGGATAGGGGTTTAACATTATAAACGCCTAGTGGCATGCCTCGATAAGGGGTCGCGATTTTTAACTACGTTAATTGAAATAATTTGAATTTGAATTAAATATATTGTATTATATATCCGTCTAACCTTTTGGGCCTTCATCTCAAAAGGAGCACGTGTCCTGCCTTCCAAACATGTGTTTGTTTTGTATACATGCGTCATTTTATTTTTAAATATAGAAACAGCGTAGCATTTATACAAAAAAAAGTTAAGAACTATTTAAAACATCTGCCTTCCTTTGTCTTTCCAGTAAAATCCATGGCCGATGCTAATAAAAAAAAGAGGGGGGGGGGATAAATCGAAATGGATTTCCGTCCAAATCAGGGCAAGCTCCATCTTTTTTTTCCCAAAACTCAAATCGCAAGCTTCCTCCCTCCTCTCCTCATCTCGAAATCAATGGCAGTTATTCGCACCAGAAGCTCGTACGTCGTTCATGGAAAAAGAGGGAGCACGGGAAGCGGGCAGTGGCGACTGCGAGGAAGAAGCTTTAGTGATTGGGTTTTGGAAGCGAAGCTCGTGCGTCGGCATGCTGGAAGTGGAAACTTCAGTGATGGCGAGGCTTCGGGGAGGCGCATGCGAATGGAGGGCGTGCGATTCTACATTGATGGTCGCGTAGTTACTAAAGCACACGAGGATGTTCGCGATAACGGAAGACGTTGGTGTTCGACGATCGATAGCTTCGATGGGAGGGTGTGTTTCTCGAGCGGGCTGCTGCGATGATCGACTGAGGTGGCTTTTTCTTCTTTTTATTAAATTTAATAAAAATAGTTTTTTTAGATGGAAGAAATTAAAATGTATGAGCTTTAAACAGAAAATAGTTACGGTAAAACATAAAATAATTCTGTTTTAATTTGATAATATATATATATATATGTATGTATGTATGTATGTATGTATGTATGTATATGTTCATATACATATTTTAATTTAAAAATAGTATATATATATGGAGATAAGCTTTTTGAAGATGGAAAATTTTAAAACGTTTGGGTCTATATAAAATCAGATTTTTAAATCTATATTTTTTTTATAAGTATGTATCTATATATATGTAGTTTCAAAAGGGAGGAAATGATGGTAGGTATATGCATTTTAAAACTTACTAGTTATTTCAAAGTAGTGGATTAGGGTGATTAGCTTGTTCAAATTAACTTATTTAAATACTTTAGTTGCTAAAAATATTTTATTAAAAAGGAAATTAGTTCAAATTTTAATTTATAGTTTAAATTAGATAATTAGTTAACTAAATCTATTGAATGGTAATTAATTTGTTCGATCAATTCAAATATTAATAAACCATATAAATGTTTATACAAGGTCAAAATCTAAAAGAAAGCACGCCGAATTGGGAGTGGAGTACAGATAAAATAAAGGTGAGTTAATCTCACTCAAGTTGGATTATCAGTTAATTTAAATAGTTAATTTAAATTATTGGATTGGTTACTTGAATTGATAATTATTATCAATCTGGATTGATATTATATATAGTTGTATATATACTAGAGTGATTGTTTCCCGCATTATATAGCGGATGAGACCCTATGCGTCCCGCATAATAGTGGATGACCCCATATACCGCGATATTCCACCTCGAAGTGGAATTGGTATTATTATATTGTGCTAACATCTGTGGATGCAGGGAAAAACAGTTTGGAGGGATCCAACTGGATTCCTCAAAATATTGGAATTTTTTTCATATTCTGTGATATGATAGTCTGTGATAGATTATATTGGTAATTGAAATTTTTGAATGCTATGTTTGGTTGAGTATATTTTGGAATTATAAGTTATTAAAATATAAAGCTTAGATTTTGAAGAGAAATAAAAAGAGAATTTTTAAGTAAAATAATTTTAGCTAATTTGGATAAATTCAAAGAACGAAATTGGGAAGGAATAAAGTTGATTTTTAAATTCTAGTAAGTAAATTCCGGTATGGGAAAAGAGATTTTTGAATAATATAATAAACGAAATTTTAAGCTTAGAAATATTATTTAAAGGAATAAAGGATTTGTTTTTAAAATTCAAGGTTTAAATTAGTTTGGGAAAGATAAAGAAGAATTTTGGAAAAAGTATAAAATTGGTATTTTTAGTTTAAAAAAAGATTTTTAAAATCATAAGGGTAGAAGTAAATCTGAAATTAATAAGTTTTGAAATAAAAAAATTGAGTAAGTAAAGAAATTTATTTTTTTAAATGGCGTTGGTTTTGGAAATCGATTTGAAAACTGATTAAGTGTTGAAACAGTGTTTAAAGGAGAATGAGAATTTGAAATTTATAAACGGGGTTTATAAATAAAGTGAAGATTGTCAGTGGATAAATTTGAACGTATGAATTCACGATGGGAATTTATAAAGGAATGTGTAATTTGTTTTAAAAATAAATGGTGGTTTAGTTTTAAAGGTGTGGAAAAGAAATTTATGATTTTGGAATGTAAATTGAGATAAATCGAGAAGGATTTATTAATTGATTAAATGGACTATATTAGGATGGAAGTGTATTTTCCTAAAAATGCCAAGTATGTTTTCAAAGCAGATTTATAAGTATAAGTTAAAAGTTTTAAAGTTATTTTAAAAGAATGTTTTTGAGAAATTATTATTTAAGTTGATTAAAATTTTAAAGGTAGATATTTATTAAATTAGTTATAGTAGTAATTATTTTAAAAGGTTAATTGGTATTATGATCTAAAAGATAATTATTAATATTTATATTTTATAAAGTATTTTTATTTTAAAGATAGTTGGCTAAAGTATTTATTTGAAAACTTGTATAGAATTTCATAACTTTTATTTTAAGATTTGTTTTGGCTTAAGTTTTATATAAGAAATTATTATAAAATTTCATAACTAGTATTTTAAAGGAAGTGTTTCAAATAATTTTTATTTTATTTTAAGTGTTTTAAAATATATATATTAGATAAAGTGATTTAAATTTATTTTAAATCAAAGTATTGAGACTTGGTGATTTCCGGTGGAAATATAACAATTGGGTGGGAATCTATTCCGCGGGAGAAAAATGATTTGAAAACTATTTTCAAAGAGTTGAAGTATGGAAAAAATAGCTTGTGAAGATATTTTGAAGTAAATAATTTAGAACATTATTTAAATCTGATGATTGTTTGTGAATGTTGATTGATAGTTAAATAACCGACTATCAATATTGGCCAATGCATTGATCAGTTCGAAGAGACCAAGATCAGGATTAATTTCCTGAAAACCACTTCGATCCGGTTTGAATGTTTTCGTGAGGAAGACAAGAGCTTGGAGTCAAAGATGGAGCAGTGAAGTGCAAGGGCTAATCGCTGCTAATCCTAAGGGTGATTCCAAAATGGATGTAGTAGGAGTAGTGCCTTCGATTCCGTTCGAACCCGGAACGGACTTGTATGGACAAATGCTATTAGAACATCATCAGGAGGACGATGAGCATTCTAAGTGAATGTGTGCTAAAAAGGTAACGCATAGCCTCGAGCCTCATCAACCGGGAATGGCAAAAACAGGGGAGGTGCGCACAAGGCTAAGTGGCTAGCAACCAATTAGGATAAAGTCACCCCTGTCTAGAGGTCCCTTTTATTCAGCTGCGTGGGCGGTTGCTGATCCCAACCGTGGGGTGATCTTATTCGGACTATCCAGTAAGGGGTAGCTCCAGTCTTGTGTTGCAGGGGATCAGGGTGGATCCTCGGTATGGTGATCTAGACTACATACTGTGACGGGCGGTACCCCAGTAGCCCTGCCATTGTATGGAATCCAATCTCCAATAAGCGCCTGTACGGTTTTGATTGTGCCCAACTATGCTGAAACGTGACATGTAAGCATTTCAGCTAGATTCTATTTCACTTTCTATAGACACTATTATAATATCAGATGGATTTTGATAAAAATGTTTTGGTTATCGTAAGGTAAAAACCCGGCATGCTTATTTGTGGCGTGGTCTTACGAGATACCATTGATTTCAAAAGATTTTGAAAACATTAATAATCCAATTGAGTGTGTTTTCTCACTCTGGCTTTTCAGACCGACTCGGGTGTTATTTAACTATAATGCTTCGGTCAGACTGAGTACTATAGAGTACAGATTCTGGATGGAATGCTGTGGAACTCAGGAGACGAGCTGGATGGTGAGACATATCATTCGTATTTGATGAATATTCCACTTTGTATGATTAACTGCACAGTCAGTTGGTAAGGACAGGTTATGGTAACTGTCCAATTGTGTGTTATGAATTTTGTTGAACTCTGATGATGTAATGTATAAACAGATTTAGTTCTTTTGTTTAAAGATTAGTCATTTATCTATTATATTTTGTTCCGCTGCGTTGTGAGATTATGATGTTGTTTTCTATTTCTTCTTCTACCTCCTTCTTCTTTAACCCTAATGGTTCAGTTTTCCAGCATTCGTTTGTTCGGCATTTGATACAGTGGACGTATTGATGTCGATTTTTGGGCATCGAAAAATCGGGTCATTACATAGGCCCTCCCTAGAAGCTGTCTAGAGCCTAGCTTCCTTTTCATGTCATTATCTACTTCCATATCACCAAAGATACGATCGCAAGTGTCCAACGAATCCTAAACTTCAATAAATGACTCTGTTTCAAGGAATGGTTTGCTTTCGAAGGTAGAGTAATCTTTGCATAGCTTGGCAAAATCAACTCTCGAAGCCTGCATTAAGAACCACCACCAACGTTTGCATTGGGAGCGACCGCTTGGGCATTTAGAAGCATGTTTGCCATCATTTCTTGAACATAGCTTGCAAGTTAGGGTTAGCAGCCCCCGATCTAGCTCCTTCCTCGACTCCGGATCGGGAGTGCCTTGCAGCATTTCTTGATTATTGGCTCATTCTTATTCTGTCATAAGAATGATCAGTCTCTCAAAACTTAAACTATGTCAATGGTACTCGTGCGCACGTGCTACTTATTTAATATATATACTATATAGTTTTGAAAACCAATATATATAACAAGTATGCACTCTCTCGTATATATACTCTCGATCCTGCTTAGGGTGATAACTCGTTCACAGTCTCTATAGAACCATGGTATCAACTTAGGTTAATCGTGTAACCTAAGCTCTAATACCAAATGTAATGACTATGCTACACTACCAGCAACCAATATACATAAGGTAGAGCGCTGCTGATGTGCCCGGCCGATAAAGAACGGTCATCATGGTTTTAAAATGAAATAAACATCACAGAACCTATCGTACATCTCACGGGGCATGAAATAAAATATAATATACATCACATATATAGAACAAGAGAGACGATAATAACTAAGTGACTCAAATATCAGAGTACAGTTTTGTCGATTTATAAAACTTGTGATAGAGTTTATACAACCGAAATAAACTCAAATAACTATCGCACAGTAATAAGCACGCACTACAAGGCTCCATAGTCTTGCATGATATAGTAAGCATAGAAATCCATATGTAATAAAAGATAGCTCCATCCAGCACATCCTCTGCATAGCTACCGCATCGCACCTGGACCCGCCCTTTAGTCTACCCATTTAAGATTACCCAAGATAATAAGAAGTAAAGCATAAAACCCAGAGTCGGACAACAGTCTGGTGTGAGTGATAAATGAATCTCAAAATACTATAGAAGTCGATGTAGTAAGGAACAAAGGTATATGAATCATACATGACATGTTCTTGCAACTAAACATTTAGCATACAATAACATGATATGCTACTCTATGAATACAGTAAAGGTACGCTGCAAACCAAGTGTGATGACGGGTGTCTAGGTATTCTTATCTCCAATACTTATCTAGAATAACATCCCTAGAGTGATAGTCTACTGAAGAACAATCAAGACAACCATATCATCCATCAAACAATCCTTACTATCACTCAATATGCTTTAGATATACGATAAGCCGTATGACCTTTTAACTAATAGGGACTAATGGAAATCGTGGTTTTCAGTGTACTCTCTTTAGCCTGAAGCAGATACTAGACCCATTCAACCGGTCCAGGGTACACGGATGCACTCAACCGATCCGAGGTAGCCTTTCAACGTACCCATGAGCATCCTCATAATACACTTGCTTTAAGTACACTAAAACACTCCGATATCAACGATTCCTTAGCACATGAGTCCGAGACCTTTCTTTGCACCATTAAATTTCCGTTATCCTTAAGGAAACATTCTACATTCCACGATAGAACCATTCAACTGTTCTATCCACAAGTCACATTTCTTAGAACCCGCCCTTTATGGATAACCATTCTCACGACTCCATTCAACATCGGGCTGCCATCATTATAACATAACTCCTTTCATAATCGAGTTGTCATTGTCCCGAAACCATCATTGTGCCACTATGTCGCCATCAAACCCCAAGTGAATGAACAAACACATTCAACATGATCTATAGGGTCTCTTCTTCCCCTCTAAGATGTTTCACATACATTAGACCAAAAAAACAACTTAATACTGAGTCGATCAACTCAACAATGTCTCATATACTTAGCCAATTTTAGCTAAGTCCCTTCCTTGCTTCTAGTACTTCATTCCTAGATGCTTTAGACCCCGACCCATACATCAAAACAACAAGGTTCTCACTCCAAAGCATTATACTTCAAGTTCTAGAAATAACTCATCATAGTACCCAATACTTAGCCAATCCCCTACATCATGCTATGGATGACCTTCACTAGACATATTTTATCCATCCATCAAATTGACCGATCCAACCGAGCTATAAAGATGACCCCGCACTGAGTTAAATGACTCGGCACCGAGTAATGTACTTAGTCAATTTGGACTTTGAATTTGAGCTACTGGTTCCCTCCATGCTGCAGAGTCTCTCTTCTAAGTTTCATCCAATTCCAAGCAACTTTGCCTCTGATTTACCAAATTCGACAACCTATCTACTTAAGCATCTAAAACACTAGCAGACAACATCAAAGAACAACATAAAAACATAAAATAACATGCGTGTATATATATATATATATATATATTCATATAAGCATTGCACAAAATGTGATAAACAAGGCAATTCTAGTCTGAATCTAACTTTTACACTAGCATATGCATGTGATTACTAGGAATTGCAAAACCATTTAAAAATCATTTAAACCTTCAAAATTAGTTCTTAAACATTTATAAAAGTATGATTGAGGTTAGAAAATGTTTCAAGTCGAAATCATATCAAAACATCGTTATATACACATGCATAGTAGAATGAGAGGTCAAGAACCACTCACCAAATACTCAAAATACCAATATTTCTTATTAAGTCTAAAGTGGACTGCAAAAGAGAAGGATTCAAATAATCCAAAATGATCATCTCTAGCTTCTATATGCTAATCACTCCTCTAATAAATGATTTGGCTAAAATTAGTTAGGAAAAGATGTGATTTTTGATGAAATTAGGGTTAATAAAGGTTTAGAACTATTTCGGGGAAGATGGAAATGACTTAGATCAGTTCCCATAACCACCCCTTAGCACAAATTTCGAAGTGAGTTAGTGGGACTAAATACGGACTTAGTTAATTACCTACTAAAACTGGTTAGCAGTAGCCAAAACATAAAACAACTATAATTCCAAACGATAAGTCCATTTTTCTGTTATGACCATCCTAATGGGAAACCATCATCCTGAAGTAATAAAACTGGTTTGAGATCCTAATTTGGCTCTTATCAAAAGTTATAGTCCAAACAAAATTTTGAGGGTTAAAATGCTCACATAGAAATTTAGTAAAAATCATAGATGTGAAAAATATCCCTAAGAGTCATTTACCAAAATTTTAGAGTCATACGACCTTATATGAATAAAATAAAAATATTTTACGATCCTTCGATACTTATGACATAGTTAGTTACAGCCAGTCCATCCCTAAAACAATATCGAACCCCACAAAGCCCAAACAAAGCAGTTGCAAAGCAAATAAACATCCATGACTCAATAAGGCTAAGTCTCAACAAACCATGCAAAGGCTAGTCGATCCTCCAACAGGGTTTGTAACAATCAAAGGTCTGTTAACTATCTCTAGTTTTAATCCTAATCTATCTACCAAATAACCAGATATAATGAAATGTGAAGCCCTGATATCAAATAAAGCACGTATGAGTGTATTAATAATAGAAAGCATACCATGTATAACGATGCCCTTCCCCATCTCCTTTGTCGATGTAGCACTCAATGAAGTTGGAACAATGTTCAAAGTATAAGCAAACACAACCTGCTTATTCCTTAGTGGTTATGGACAATCCTTCTTGATATGCGCTAGCTTGTTGTAGCTGTAGCACTTCTTGACCTCCACCTTATAGTCTTTGACAAGATGGCCCTTCTCTCCACAATTATAGCAAGTAGGTTTGCACTTGCCCTTCTTCTGACCATTCTTCTAGAAATGCTTCTTCTTCTTCTTGTTGTCCCACTTCCTCTTTCCTCCCCCACCAGCTTGCGGCTTTGGCCCATCCTTGGAAGCAACAACCGACTTAGGCTTAGGATACAGACTCTCATGTCAAGGAGCCTTCTCCACTATCCTCTCGAAGATCTCACCGAGATTTCCTACTAGCTTCTCTCTAAGATAATCATCCAAGCCCATGATAAATTGTTCATTCTTCTTTAGTAAAGTGTCGATAAAAGATAGGTCGTACTTCGACAATGTGTCAGATTCAGCCACATACTCCAACACAGACATATCCCCCTATCTTAAGTCAGCAAACTTTTGGAAGAGTATCAACTTTTGAGCGGCCTATATATACTTCTCTTTAGATCTTGCCTTAAACTGCACTCAAGCAATCTGATCCTAAGGAGTAGTAATCTTGATGACGTTCCACCATCCCATAGCTCTCCCTTGAAGCTTCCTAGACGCCAACTTCCTTTTCATTGCATCCTCTAACTCCATATCCTAAAAGATCTGTTCATATCTGTCTAACCAACCCAACACATCGATGGCTGATTCCTTTCCAAGAAATGATTTTCCTCCTAGAGTAGAATAATCCTTGTTCAGTTTGGCAAAGGTAGCCCTCGATGCTTGCATTGGAACACCACCACCTATAGCCGCAGCAGGAGAAACTTAGGCATTTTGAACCATGTTTCACGCTATCTCAATGGACATGTTCTGCAAGTTGGGGTTAGCAGCCCCTGATCCCCCCTCCTCAACTCCAGAAATAGAGTTCCTAGCAATATTCCTTGTTAGTCGGCTCATTCTTCGGCTCATTCTTACTAGCTGCAATAAGAATGATTAGTCTCCCTAAAATGATTACGTGGTGCCCATGAATGCAATGCGGCATATATACTATATATATACACTATTATATAGCTTTGAAAAAAAAAGTACACTCTCTCATATATCACTTGTTCCATTCTAAGGTAAAGCTCCTTCTTTATCTCTAATGGATCCAAGTATCAACTTAGGTCGTTTACGTAACCTAACCTCTGATACCAAAAGGGATGACTGCCTTACACCTCCAATACCTAATATACTTATAGAGTGTGCCACAAAGGTACCCAGTCAATGTAAGGAGATAGTCATGGGTGAAAAGCAAAGAAAAATCCAAACACAGAACTCGAAGATAATCATACACCACATATATAAGATATAATATAATAACATAGACGTAAAATAGGCGAGATAGTAATATAATCAAACGAATCATTAATAAGAACATCAAAATGTAATAGGTTCACAGACAATACAAAAATTGAAATAAAGAGTTTATACATCCAAATCTTTAAAATAAACTCTATAACTGCCTCAAAACATAAGTACTAACATTGCTACGATACTGCATAGCGAAACATAAGCGATAATAAGCTCTAAAGTATATATATATAAGCATAGCCTCATGTTCATACTCCATACAGCTCTATGCGCTATCTAGAATGGCTATCCTTAATCTACTCATTTAAGAGTACTCGAGATAATAAGAAGCAAACCATAAAATCTCAGGCCAGACAATAGTCTGGTGTGACCGATACATCATCTCAAAAATAATACAAACATCATATATAGCAAACAAGGGCATAGGATATAAACAACCATACCTGACCTGTCCATACATCCAAAGAGTTAGCACATAACAGTCAATATATGCTAATATACTATCACAACTATATAAGTGCACTACAATTGAAGAACAGTGTCCAGTGTCTAGGTATATGGTTAAAAATATCTACATCGTGTGACACCCTAGAGGGATAACAACTATGGCAAACATACCATCCATAAAACAATCCTCACCATCACCATTGTGCGTTGGATACATGATAACTCATATGGCACAATCATAAACCAGGGACCTAATAGAAATCTCAGTTCATTTGTGCTCGAATCCATACCGCTTCGAAAGGATAGGAATCAGGCCCACAATCGCAAAGCCAAGGGTAATCTATTATCAAAAGATCTAGATACAATCACAAATCCAGGTGGGCATCCCCACATTTTCCTTCTTTATGTGCACATTAGAAGCCTCCAAGTTATCAACGATCACTTTGCACGTGTCTCCATAATGGAACTTAATCAACATTCCATCACGGCTATCCCTATAGTAGGACACAATCGCAAATCCCATACGCAAGGCCCGTTGTTGAGCATGCCCTTGTGGATCATCTTCATGACTCCCATCATTAATTTGTCATCTCCGAAACGTCTCTAGACACCCATCTTAAGTCGTAGAGCCATCGTACCATGGTTTCGAAGTTATCGTCGTCGTCTGCGTCATCCTGTCGAACCATCCTGCCATCACTTGGCTAATTGCCACACAGGATCCAAGGTTATCCCGAATCGTTTAGAGTCGCCTACTTCACCCCATATCACCCCCAAGAACCACAAAGCATGCCCCAAAGAAGTCCCTAACGTACCGCCACGCCAAGATGTGAATTGCTCACCTCCCACACTCTATTCGGTAGTGCTAAGCCAAGCTCAAAGATGCTGAAACAAAAGCCCAAAGCATCCCCAAAGCACTGAACCAATTTCACTGACTATAGCCGTACTGATCTCCCACCTAGGTTCTCCATCGAGCCGACCTGAAGCCACCAACCAAACCAATTTTTGTGAACGGCTCGAACCAATACCACCAACATACCAAAGTCAAGCCCGAGCCAACATCCCTAAAATAACAATTCTTGTTCTGCTCCGAGCCAACTCATGGCTCGCTCTAAGCCATGCCTAACACTGACCAAAACCTCCTATCCTGAACCAAAATACTATCGTGTCCGCGAATCCCAATTTCACATAGACTCCACCACCACGCTCCATTCTTCAACATGTATACCTCTGCATGCATCGATACAACTCCTAACTTCTTCGAGTCTATCCATTGAAGTCCGCTTTCATGATTCCTAACCGTAAGTCACCCCAGTGAGCAGTTTCAACCATACAAGCATACAAGAAAACACCACACATGCACCAAACAAAATTCAAACATGCAAACATACAACAATTCATGCCAAATCATCCTATAATATGTCACTAAAATAGCCTAACACACACCAAGGCAATCGTACAATGAATTAACATGATTAGAACACTATAAAACATTTTAGATTCTTTTGTACTTCAGGTTTCACTTTAAAAAGTCCAATACATGATTTTTACTTTAAAAACGGGTTTAAAATATGCCAAAACCTATAGATACATATATAAGGTGAGATATGATAAATCACTCGCCAAAATCTCTAATATCCAAGTTTTGAACGAAAACCGATGCAAATCCAAAAATGAACAACAAAGATGCAATTTTCCAACCATAAAAATGTAGATTTGAAGATCTATAATGAATCTCCTTGCTAATCTACCTTTAATCTAGGATTTAAACTTGATTTGAAGGAGAGAAGAGAAGCGTTTAGGTGGAGAAAGGGGTTAATGGAGGCTTAGATCTATTTGGAAAGAGGTAAAAGTTATTTGGGAATGATGCTTCGGCCAAATACAGTCTCCAAACCCAAAATGGATTAATGGGCTTGCCCCCAAATTCACTAATTACCCACTAAGCTGCTCCAAAAACTGTCAATTTTCAAACAGCTCTATCTCATATCTAGAGAGTCCAAATCGCTATTATGACCACTCTTAGGAAAGGGAAACCATCATATCTTTCCAATGGAAGTGGTCTCAGATACTAATTCAGCTTTTATCAAAAGTTATAGCCATTACATTTTTTCTATGGTAAAACCAACTAGAAAATTTTTAAAGATAAAAAATATAACTAGTAGGCATTTTCCAGAGTTATAAATTCTTATTACTTCATACGAATTTAAAAAATATATTTACGAACCTGCGAAATGTAAAATACGGGGAGTTACATATAAGGTCGTGTACTTATGACTAGTATAGGAGATTAAAATTAATTTTGTCTAAATAATAGTTTACAAAATCATATAAGATAAGAGTTTATAATCCCAACGTATCCTAGTCCAAGGAGCCGGTAGGTTGTGCAAGTCGAAAGACTGCAAATAGTATTTGTTCGTAAGAGACCTTGTATGAATCACCCAAAATAGAGTTTGCGAACGATTGCCATTGGATGAAAAATTTATGTTTTGATCATAAGTATTGTAAATTAAAACCAAATAAGTTTTATATATAAGGTATTTCATAAAGTTTTTATGAATAAGTATTTCGTTGCACCGAGAAACAACTATTTGTTTAAACCAGCTTCATTACAATGGAATTTCTTTTTGAAATTATTGGTAGTAAAATGAATTTAGATACGATCCAAAGATGAAACTGATTATATAAGGTGAAATGAAATTAAGCTAACCTAAATGAACATAATGCATTAGTGAGTCTAATAAGTTTTCTCTCAAATTGAAAAGAAACAATGATTTTCTTATCAATGTTGAGAATAGATAATCCTCGGTTGTCAATTATGCCATTAAGATTATTGACTCTACGATAGGTTATGATGCACAAATCCGAAAATGGATTCTATATGCATTATTAAAATATGATTTTAGTAGTCGTACTCGAAGGGATATGATCCATTGGCAGCAAATATGTCTTCAAGAACAATTCTAGTGTAGTCAAAATACAGTGAACAATGTTGATAAGGATAACATCGTAAATTTCAATTCTTGAAATTAGCATATTAGATTCGTTATTCAACGTGCTCAAGTTAAATTGGATTTCTCATAAAATTATTGCTTGGTGTGACTTAGTGCTTTGGTACATATGTGCTTAAATGGAAAATTCTAAATAATGATTTAGAATAAACTATTTGCACATAATAACCAAAGTGCCTCAACGTCAGTGGGACAGATATTGAGTTTGTGGATTTTTTGGATATGAACCAAGAAATGATATGAAGGTATCATTTATAAGCATTGCAATTGAATAGGTTTATTGATGGAAATATCGAATAGTTTGGTTTTTAATCAAAATATAGAGGAAATGTATGTCTATAAGAAAGAACCACTAAAGGCACACAGCTATTTCTAGTCTATAAGTAAACAACAAACTATTGATTATTAACAATGTGCTTATGTTAAAATTAGTAATGGTTGGTTATTTAATACTTGATGTTAGATTTGTAAATTCTATCTTTTATATTAAATATAAAGTATGTTGGAAAGTCCCAACTGATATGCAAAGAGATCATGTTAAAAAATTTAAAATACAACATGTAAGATGGATTTCTTATGTATTGACAATTGGAATTGTCATACATGTTGTATTGTCCATGGTGTCATATTTTACTTATGCATTTGATGCATGAAGCAAATATCAAGTCTGAAATAAGATAACTAAATGGTTGGTTAGAGTATTCTCAAGTATATACGAAATACAAGAGAATTGTTTATAGAAACACCGAACTCCTTATGAAGGAGTTTTCGGATGTGAACATCATAAGTGCTATTGATTATAATATGTCAATATTAAATTCATATTTAAACCTTAATTATAAAGCTTTAACTTCGAAAATTTCCAAACAAAACATTATGGCTAGTTAAATTAAAAGGCTAAATATATCACATTGAATAGCATCATTATAAAAGCAATTTATGTGCGCATATAGGCAAGGATCGGCTATACTTCTAATCCCGTTTAATTTCCACCACAAGTTCCTATTAGCATAATAATACTTTCTCTCTCTTCCCACTACACTGTAGAAAATATTATTATTTAAATCAAAACTTTTGGTAGATATCAAGAGGAAAATGAATTGTAGCGAAATTAAGGTATAGCCAATCCTTGCCCTACGCGCGCACGCACACGCACATATATAAGCACATAAATTTATAATGAGCTTAAGGTGATTCCAAGTATTAAGAATACCAACTACTGTTATGCGATAACAATGTAATATTAAGAGCTTTCTAGAAGTTGAGAAACATACTTCAAATAGTTTTACATGATAACAGTAGTTTATCAGCATTGAAGAGAGTTAATTAACAGTATTGATAATTAAGCCAGCATATCATATCCATTCATAAAGGGCCTAACTCGATATGTTCTCATCAAAATGATTGAAGGGATATGATAGAGATTCCATAACCGATCCCAAATGTAGGTAGGAGATTGATAGAGTTAGAGGTATGCACTAAATGTAATTATTTAATTGTTACAAATATCTAACTTGATAACCAATTTGGTTCGAAATAAAAGGTGTTTTCTTTCTATTATATACTTGATACAATGTGTTATATTAAGTAATTAAAGTTATATTTAATAGAAAATCCATAAATTGTATGTATTATGATAGTAGTTACAAAGTTTGTAACCACGAGTAATTTATCAATGAAATTAGACATGTTTTAAATCTTCCTAGTCAAGATGCATCTAGACTGGATATCGATACATCCATTGAGACTGGAGTACGTAACGCTTTTCGAATCTTGTGTTGTGTAATTACTCATGACTACTTAGACATCAGGGGGTTACTTACTAATAACTATTGGATACCTAGACTCACTTGCTTTTTGCTAGTTAATATAACTAAGGTCAAACAGAAAGTATCGATGTGACAAAATTACATTATTCTCTTGACTTGATAATATTGTTGATATTCAATGTAGAAGCTCTACTTCGATTATAGTTAAATCATGGTATGACGTCTATCGAACGGTTGTAGTTGGGTCGAGTGAAAGCATTGGAAGTAAAACACTATTCAACAGAGGATTTGTCTCTACAATTATATGAGGTTAGTATCATAGGCAACTGAAGTCAACTCAAAGTCAAAGTATCTGGCCGGAGTAGTTTGATTAATAATAATTGTTATTATTGAATCAAAGACTTTATGTTTAGACTATAGGATTGAATATGCGATATTGTAATTTTAATCATTACCAAATTCCATAGTCCTAATGTGATATAGTTTTGACGAAGAGAATTAGTGTAAATAATTGACACTACCGGGTAACATTTAATAAAATAAAATTGGATTTTACAAAGATCGATTAAGTGATAAATTTGACCACAATGTCAAATCATCTGCTAAGTGATGTGTGAACTTTAATATATAAATTGTTTGGTATTAATTCCTGAGCAAATCTACACCTAAGGGTCACATAACCAAAACAATGAATACTCCTCTTTTCGCCTGATTTAATTAATTTGTAATTGTTATAAATTAATTAATATTTATGACATATTAATTATAAAATTTATGTTTGACATGTTGAAAAATATTAAATAGTATGTTTATAGTAGTTATAAATATGCTGAATAATATAAGGTATTAGTATGTGTTTAAATGAGATTTAAAATTGCATTGAATATTGTTCAGGTTTAGATCAAATTTATGGCCTATATGGGCATGCTTATTTTGGCTGAAAGGAGGGATAGTTAGGGTGGCCATATGATGGAAAAACGAGAAAAATTTGAATGGTTAAGATAGTGGAATAGGTAAGAGAGAAACATAAGGATATGATCCACTTTTCTCTCTATTTGACTTACCATTCGTATGCCATTCTCTGCACCATTTATTTTCACACTTTTTTCTGCTCTCTCTCTCTCTTCGTGATTTTCGGCCAGCAACCATCCTCTATAAACTCCAAAAATCTAGGTACAAAATTATATCAAAAAATTTTGATTCGATAGTCGGCTGTTAAGCAGTTCGGGAGCAAGCAGCTCTAGAAAATGGAATTCGATTAAAGGAGCCATTTCATCATTTCAAAGTGTGATCTCTAAGCCTTGGTTAGATGTATGCTTCAAATCTATTAATATTTTAAATTTCTTAAGTTAATAAATCAATCTTTTATTAGTTAGATAGATCATATCATAAATCGATATATTACTGTATTGTCACACGTCAATGGTTATATATAAGTGAATTATTTTATAGATATCTTCTTGTCGATCTTGGCCTAACAATAAAAAAGTTTAATTTTTTATTATTAGATGATTTTATCAATCAAACCAAATTATAAAATATTAATTCATATGATATATGTGTTTAAACTTTTTAAATGTTTATATACACCTAAAAACTATTCGAAAAAAATACTTGTTATATAAATAAATAAATATTTAAATTATTTATTTGATTTATATTAGTTAAACAAAGAAAATATATTGCTAATACATTTATAAATAGTATTAAATTTTGTAAAATAATTATATAATATAAAATATGCATTTTGATCTAAGAAATATTTTAAATATTTTATTATTATTAAATACACATGAACTTAATTTTTTATGTATATTTTATTTGAAATTTTTTTAAACCAAAACAAACATTAAAAAAAATTCCGAACGTGAGCAATAGCAAATATGTTTAAAAAAATTATATATATATATATATATATATATATTAATGAACCAGTTGTATGTTTATATATTTAATATATTTATGTATGTGTATAAATAAAAAATAAAAAAATATTTTTTATCATATATGACAACGATATTAAATTATTTTACATATTAACATTTAAAATAATTTGTAATTTAATTATATTATATATGGGTTTTAACCCGCCTTTTGCCAAGGCAGTACACATGCGGATTTAACCCAATGGACTTTATGATCATCATGGCAGAAATCCTGGAGTGATGGTTATCAAGATTGGAGATCAATTATATTTGAAATTGTGTACTACATTTGAATGGATTCGGATGGATATCACTCAAAAAACGATGAAGTATGGAACTAGCATCCCTCTAGGAAAGGAATTGGATCAGAATATTCACTCTAAAAAAAGGGATCAAAATAGAACGATCAGAGTAGAGGGATCGGATTGAATATGATGCATACAACATAACTCAATAATGATTGCTCCATAACTCACCAACCGCAAGGCATATTAAAGTGAAAATTTAAGAACAAGAAGGGACCCTAGGGAGTCTACCCTAGGGATTGCACCTCAAACAGATCAAGTTGGAGGGATCGGCCCTCTTCCCTCCATTGAGATAGGCTATAATTATCTTTCACAACATATTGCAATAAAGATCAATCAATAACTCAACATCTACAGGTCCAATTGACATGAAACTTAGAGGACGAGTATATTATGGCATAGGGGACCCAAGGGTTCGCACCCCGTAAATCAACAAAAATAGGGATCGGCCTTGACCCCTATTTTGAAGAGCGATCGGTCCATGTTTCTTTGGGCTAGGTCGTCTTGGCCTGGAGGTTCTTCTGGTGAAATTTCAGTCCGGTCCGTACACGTCTTCACCTATAAATACATCGGGCATGGCATCAAAAAAGGAATCATCTTTTTGCTTCACTTCATTTTCTATCTAGGCTACACTCCGTCACTTTGATTACTGAAATTCATATCATTGTAGTTATAACAACAGTATAAAAAAATAAATGATTACTTAGAAGTGGACGTAGGTTGGAGTTAGCCGAACCACTATAAATCGATATCTTTCTTTACTTGCTTCCTTATTATTTTAATTTTGTTCTTTATTTATTTCTCTTCATATTTCTGTTATTGGATGGGATATTGGTGTTTTCATATACAATTGGGTGTTGGTGGCCATTTTTGACATCAACAGTATGCATATATACATATATTTCATAAATGATTTATACTTGTAATTTACAATAAATATTCTTCAATACATACATATTACATTCATATATGTATGTATGTATCTATATTTATATAATAATGTTGCACTCACACAGATACACACACCCAATATATTAGTATACATGAGGGGCTAACATGTCCATTGTAGTGTAAATACCGACACCCATATATGTGTATGTCAAACCATGTACACATTATCATATTGTACATGCATACATACACATATTTGTATATGATACACATATATAAAATGTAATACAAATTATATAAAATAAATTTCATCTATAAAATTGAAATAAAATATTGGTTTTATTTAAAAGAAAACATAGAAAAGTTCTAAATGAATAAGATTACATCGGCCTATTAAAGGTTCAATAATGGGGATTTTTTAAAATTTATCCAATTCCTCCGCTGTGGACTGGCCAGTTCTAACAAAATGTAGGCTATATTAGCATATGTAAACATTTGTAAACATTTAAATTTGGATTTAACAAGGGTATGGGAGGGAATTTGGAAGAAACAATAAGTAGAAAATAGGTTTTCATTCAAATCTTGTAATTCAATGAATATATAACCAAATTAATGAAATAAAGTACAAAGCCAGACTTAGAAACATAGCATTAGGTGCTAGGGGTGTTCTTAGGCGATCAGAGGTGGAATGAAGCCGATTGAGGGTGAAACGACATGGTGAAATGGCAAAATCCGCGACTATAACATGCCTCAGTTTTTACGTGCACCTGTTCACTAACTTGTCCAACGGTGGTCTATTTCGGGCTCATGTTGAAGCTGGACCCGTACAGGCTTATATAAAATAATATTTATCGATTTTAGTCTTGTTCCTCTAGTTTTTTAAAGGCATTTGGAGGCTATTAATGAGGCAAGTGAATGTATGTGATGATTGATCATTGTTTGAGACAGATTCTTTTATTTTTAGTGGTACAAAAATATGATACGATCGAGATTTGAATGTGAACTAGCAGATGGAGTAAGTAGGCTACCCAGGATATTGATATGAACTTGTGGCACAAGTAGGTGATCCAAATATTTAGTTGCTTTCCTTTAGTGCTTCGGTGGACCAATATGGAGGATGGGTGGTAAGTGATCCTATAGTGCAAGAGGCAAGTCTAGAGCTTAAGTCTCGTTTTTTATCCAAGGACAACAAGAACTCTATAGGACCTAAGGCTAGTTTGGGGAAGTGAGTCCTATATACGATCGACATTATGATGGATAACGGGAGACCCTATAGCGCATGGGCAAGTCTATGAAAGTGCTTCTGTATAGATGTGATGTGATACGACTACATGCATTAAATAGTTAAGCATTGTGTAGCTAGTAGGATGCGAGGTGACCAAGCGTTAGACTCATATCATTCAATAGTATTACTTTTGTAGTATATGTGGAGTAAAATATGGCTCACTCATCAGACTTATGTCCAAACCACTCCTTTTTTTCCCTTTTATTTATATATCCAAGTTGATGGATTATAGAAACAAGATGGTATCAGAGACATGGATTTATTAGTTATATTGTATATGATGTAAATAAGGGTTATGACCATATTTGATTATGTGTATGGTTTGAGTTTGATTTGTATGGTATAGACATATGTATTTGAAAGTTAGGCATGTATTAGTAATGTGATATGATTATGATTATTGTTGTATTATATTTTGTTTCTGATATGCACGTAAATGTGCATATTTTTACCACCATATTTAATCCATTTAATTTAAATAAATGATCATATTGGGTATTTTAACTTGTTTTAACCAAAATCCATATTAATTCCAATTATCACATATTCATCTTCATCCAAGGGCAAAATAGTCATTTTTGTGCATACATTAAGTTGAGAAAATTTAATTAGAAATTTCCATACTATTTTGTAGGAATTTGATTTCAATTAAAAGTTGTTTCATGAAGAAGATATGCATGCACAAATAGAACACAAAGGAATGAAGATAGAAATAATTCAAAGTGAAGATCATGGAGGACCACACCTACCCACCTACCTTAATGAACAAATTAGAGGCAAATGCACATGCTTATGGAGTTTATGGCTTCATGTACACTTAAACGATGATTAGTAGAAGCTAATGATTACTTGGCCTCCACACTTTCTCAAGGGTAGTTTGGTCATTCTCCAAATTATGGATTAGGGTTTCATGCTTGTATAACTAACTCATTATGTTCATGTAACCTCTTCTTGCTTAGTTTCTCTTAGTTAGTCTCTCTTTAGTTTAGTTTAGGCTCAAAATAAAAGACAAGTTCTTTTTCTTTTTTCAATGGCTACTTAGCCATTTTTATTTTCATGTAACTTTCATTTTTTCTATGCAATGTTAATTAGTGCTCTCTTTCTTTTACATGCTTCTTTTGTTTATTTACTTTCATATTAGTAGTGTAGATTTATTTTTCATGCAAGTAGAATAGTTTTTTTCTTTACCTTGCTCTCTTTTTTCTTTTCTTTTTCTTTCATGTCGCAAGCTATATTTGTTGTTTTAATAACAAATATGAAAGGCTAATCCCTTCAATTTAGGGGACAATGAAGCCTCTAATCATGTAGCTTCAATATTTTGATAATTATAGCTCTCTTTCTGTGCTTAATGACAATGCTTAAAGTGGTTTAATTTGTTGTTTTTGTTTTGAATTTGATAGTCTATATTGTTGACACCAAATATGCTATGCTTAAATAATCACTAACACAAATGTCTCTTCATCAAAATATGATTATGGCATAAGAAACTGATTTGATATTCAAATTTAATGGTCTATATTTTTAATTAATAGTTAATAGGTCATACTTAAAATAGATTTCATTTTAAATTTTGTTGTCATTTTCATGAGAGTTAGTAAGTGGTTTAAAGGTTGTGTTATAGTTTGATGGCTTATGTTGAGTTAATTAATAGCACAAATGAGTCATACTTATGATAAACACATCATTTAAATTCACTTATGACCAAAAAAGAGATATCATAATTTCATAATTTGTTAAATTATATGATGTAGAGAGTGGAATTATCTCTAAATTGTCATTTAACTCTCACATTTTTATCCTTTTTTTGGTCATTTTTCTACAATTTTAGCTTCACACTTTTCAACTTCGGTTAATTTGATTGAATAGAAAATTTTGAAATCAACAATTCTCGACGGATCGACCCGTACTCGCTACGTACTTCAATAGTACGTCGTGCGCTTGTGGTTATTTTAATTCTAAATTTTTCGATGGTTTTCTAATTTGATAAAAATTCCGTAGATTAACAAGTTTTTGGCGCCATTGCCGGGGAATTGCTTTGATTTCAATTTTCTATTCTTCAAATTATTTTCGTTTGATTTTTGTGTTTCTTTATTTTGTGTGTGCTTGCAACTTTAAAAAAAAAATTAAAAAAATTTGTGTGTTTGTTTGTTGTTTATTTTTGTTCATGTGCATTTTTTATTTTCAACTAGTATTTGCATTCCTAGTTTCTATTTTAAAACAAATTAAAAAAAAAAAATACACAATTTCATTGCCAAATTTCTTTTTTCCATTTCTCTTTGCAAATCATTTACAACTTTTCTTTTTACAAATTTCACTTTACACATTTCATTTCGAATACATTTCAAACTCTCTAATTTACATTGTGTTACTCTCTGTTGTGCACTGTCCACTACAGTTCAACAAACTGCTGCCATAATCTTGCAAGTTACCAACTGCTAATCCATCACCTCCATTCCCCCCTTACTTCCAAACATCTCACAAACGCACTTCTTTCTCCTCTGCCAAATACTTCCACAGCCTTCACAACTTCACAAATTCATTTCCCATCACTGCCTGAAACCACCACCTGAACCACAGCTCTGTGCACACACTTACAAGTGCATCAACCTACTCCAACCTCTACACACAGCAACACCTTTCATCTCCATTGATACCCAAAACAACTCACCTGAACACACTGCCTCCCTGCTCCTCCATCTGCAATCTTCCTTCTCCACAAATCTACCATAACCATTCTTACCACCCTAAACAAACATTGCCAGAAACTACCATCCTCAGTCAAACTGCTCACTCAATCCAACCAATCTTCTCAACCTCTCTGCAGACATCACCCATTATCGCAACCCTTGCCAAACATCACCTCATAACTACAAAAATCACCGATGCACCTCATTACAATAACATCCACAAACTTCATCAACTCATTACCCCTGCATTACCAAACAGTCATCTTCCATTGCATACTTACCTACCAAACAACATCCTTCTACTGCTATCGACCATCACAAACATACTGTCGAATTACCCATACCTGACTTCTGCTGCCAAATTACCCAAACCTGACGACCACACTTCTCACAACTCCACAAGCATTTCCCCATACCATTACCACCCATCAACTTGCCAAAGTGCTTGCATACATCTCACTGCCACTCAGAATTCACAGCAACAACTTCCTGCCGAACATCTCAGTTCATCTCCAACATACTGCCAGAACAACCTCCTCCACCAGAAACAATGCCACTGCACTGTGAACACACACTGACCATCAACCTGCACACCCATCAGTTCTGCCATCATTCCTCCATCTTGCACAGCCACCACATTCTCTAATTGCATAAACCACTAAACTTCGTCAAACTTCACAGTCCATAACTCTGTACAACAGCCTCATTAGAACCACCTTCCTCTTCCAAATCGAACCAATCGACTCGACTATCCCCAAACCAGTGAAATCCCAACTCCTCAAACCTCAATCGCATAATCTCAGCAACACAATTGCACCAGAAGCCATCGACTTCCCCTGGCGACAGTCATCACTTCAACAACATCACTCCAACATTGCGATACCACAAATTTCCACCCACAATTGAACTGCCCTACTTCCAGTCACCACTTCGATCTTGCACTTCCAGTCGCCACCCTACAACGTGCGACATAGCCTTCACCTTAAACAAACCACGAACGAATTTGTGCAAATTGCTATGACTTGTAGTTTGTTTGACATCGAGAATTTTGATTTGGGGATTGTGAAGACTTGTAAAAGCTTTCAATTGTTTTCTGAAGTAGCGAGAGAAGCGAGGAACCGTGAGTGAACGGTTAAATTTCTTTTTGAGAATTTTTTTTTCTTCCTTCTTTTTTGGGCCGGGCCCTAAGTAGAAAAAAAAGGGATTTTTGGTTATCTTGTTTTTAGTTTCTTTCCAAACCAAAAAAACAAGTTTCTAACTTCTTTAGATTTGTTAAAAAAAACGAAGATCTTTGGTTTTGTTTTATTTCTTTTGATTTCATTTGTTTTGATTTTTCTTTGATTTAGTTTCTTAGTTGACATATAAAAAAATCTATATATATATATATATATATCATGTTTGATTCCTTTTCAGGTTGCCAGAGCAGAAAACTGCAAAGAAGAACTGCATAACTTGTTTGCCAAAAAAATTCTGCTTTAAAATAATTGCTAATAAATTCTGAAAGCTCTGCCATTGTGGTCTAATCTCTAGTTCTAATATGCATGGTTTGTTCTTGTATTTTAAAATAAAAATATTTCAAAAATCAAAAACCAAAACAAAAATTCATTAGTAGTTGCACTGTTAATACATGTTTATTTTTTTGCTTTGTATTTCATCATATAATTTTATTAATAATAACGGTTAGACATCGATAACACTTAATTGTATATTAACAAATTGTCTTGTTTGAACAATTTAATTTCTTGGTGTCTAGGCTACGGCAGAGCAATAATCATTTTTAAATATTACAGTGATTCGTAAATATTATAGTGGTTGTTCATCTAAAGGTACTTATATCTTCGGCTGCATTGCTACAGTGATTCGTGGTGCACCGATAAATCATGTCTGTTACCTGACTAAGAACTATCTTGTTTATATAAGACAATGTGTGATTGTACAATTTTGGGTTAACTTAGGATAAATCACTTGTAATTAACAACGGCATTCATTTAGTTGCATTAGTTCATGCATATTTTTTTTTCCTTTCAAATTTTAAAAATCCAAAATTTTTTTAGAAAAAACCAAAATCCAAAAAATATATTTTAAAAAAAAAATCAATTTCCCTTTTGAAAAATAAATTTTATTTGTAAATGTTTTTCCTTTATAAAAAAACATTCGTGAAAATGTCCGAGTTCCCCGCTTTCATGAATTTTACAATAGTTGTGAAAATCAATATGAATCTATATGAGTTCACTCCAAATTCGTATGGATATTTTAACAACAACTATTCTTGAAACAATTCGAATTTTGAAACAAAATTTCCAAAACGGTGACCAACCCTCGACTCTTGAAAATAGTGATCTGCACGTAAATGCGCATATTTTTACCACCATATTTATTCTATTTAAATTAAATAAATGATCATATTGGGTATTTTAACTTGTTTTAAGCAAAATACATATTAATTCCAAATTGTCACATATTCATCTTCATCCAAGGGAAAAATAGTCATTTTTGTGCATAAATTAACTTGAGAAAATTTAATTAGAAATTTCCATACTATTTTGTAGGAATTTGATTTCAATTATAAGTTGTTTCATGAAGAAGATATGCATGCACAAAAAGAACACAAAGGAATGAAGATGGAAATAATTCCAAGTGAAGATCATGGAGGACCCCACCTACCCACCACCTTAATGTACAAATTAGAGGCTAATGCACATGCTTATGAAATTAATGGCTTCATGTACACTTAAATGATGATTAGTAGAAGCTAATGATTACTTGGCCTCCACACTACCTCGAGGGAATTTTGGGCATTCCCAAATTATGGATTAGAGTTTCATGCTTGTATAAATAACCCATTATGTTCATATAACCTCCTCTTACTTCCTCTTAGTTAGTTAGTTTTAGCTTAGAAAATAAATTAAAGCTCTCTTTCTTTCCATGGCTACTTAGCCATTTCTTCTCTTATATAATTCTTTTTTTCTTTATGCAATTTAATACATGTTCATTTTCTTTTCTTCTTTATTTTCTTTCATGTTGTAATGTAGATCTCTTTTATTTTATGCAAGTAGAATAGTTTTTCATTTAACTTTGCTCTCTTTTCCTTTTCTTTTTCTTTCATGTTGCAAGCTACATTTGTTAATCAAATGACAAATATAAGAGGCTAAACCCCTTCAATTTAGGTGGTAATAAAGCTCTCTAATTATGTAGCTTCAACTATTTGTTAATTCATGCTCTCATTTTGTGCTTAGTGATGATCAATGAAGTGTTTTATTTGTTGTTCTTGCTTTGAATTTGATAGCCTATATTATTAACACCAAATAGGCTATGCTTAAACAATCACTAACACAAATGTCCCTTCATCAAAAAATGATTATGGCATAATAAAGTGATTTGAAATTCAAATGTGATGGTCTATATTTCTAATCAATAGTTAATAGGTCATACTTAAAATAGATTTCATTTTCATTTTCTTTGTCAAGTTTCATGAAAGTTAGAAAGTGCTTTAAGGGATGTCTTATAGTTTGATGGCTTATGTTGGCTAATCAATAGCACAAATATGTCATACTTATGATAAACACATCAATTAAAGCACTAATGACCACAAAAGAGAGATCGTGATTTCATATATGTTGAACTACATGATCTAGAGAGTGGATTTATTCTCTAAACTGTCATTTAACTCTTATATTTGCATCTCTTTTCTTTTAGTTAGTTAGATAATTTTCTAATTCCCTAGCTTAACTTTCACTGGACTTTGGTATAATTTGGTTGAATATAAATTTTAAAATCATCAATTCTCTGTGGATCGACCCGTATTTGCTACGTACTACAAGTGTACGCCATGCGCTTACGGTTATTTTAATTTTGAAATTTTTCGATGGTTTTCTAATTCCATAGAATATCCGTCGATTAACAAATAGCATTTCATCTTTACTTGAATTCTCTACACAAAAAAACCAAAGTATAAATGATTTGTGTAATTCATATTTGTGTAAAACTCAAGCCAAGGATTTCAAAATTTGAATTCAATTCAGAATTCAAACGATTTCTATTGTAACCCATGCCAATTCAATTTCAAACTCCAAAATGAATTTCAAAATCAAAACGAAAATGTGATTAACTTTTCAAATAATTTTGGCACTGGGAATAATCTTGATTACGATACGAGTGAAATTTTTTGTCCTCAACAAATCCAAATCGAAAATTCTCAAGTTAACAACTACAAATTGGATTTTGTTGAGCAAATGAATGAAATTTACGACGATCACACGAATTCGTTGTTTGAAACATATATGAAACAACATGAAAAACAAAATCAAATTCCAACGTGTGACGAGTTAAGTAATAATCCACCTTTTACCCAAATTGATGATTTTCAGATAACAACTTTCGAAATCGAAAATGACAATCTTAACGAAGTTGTTGAAAAGATGGTAAGTGAGTTGGATTTCAATTCTTTTGAGGGTGAGAAACTCGATTTAAATTTCGATCTTCCTTTTTCTGAAAATTTGAATACAACAACTTTGGATTTTGAAATGGATATATGCGATGAAGTTGTTGATAATCCAACGAAGGAAGATGAATTTAACGAATACAAGTTTTATGGACTTTTCGAAATTGGGTCATTAAATTCTGATGGGGAAGATTTTGATCAACATTTTGAATTTGAAATCGATAATTTGGAAAAAGTTTTCAATGATAAACTTGAATTTCAATTTGGTGAAAACAAATGTGAATTTCAATCAATTGTTTTATCAATCCCAAAAATCATTGAAAACAAAACAACTCGTTCAATTTTTAATAAAACAAAATTCGTTTTTCCAAATCGACAATCAACTTCGAAATCTTTTACGATTTGGTTTTTCATGCTTAAGCTGTGTCTCGCACATTTGACGAGACAAATAAATCGGTCTTTAGAAGACAGTTTCATTTACTTTTTGACTGTATATTTTCTCATCTTTTGTAAATAATAATCTTTCATGTAAATATAGGATTTTTATTTTTCTCCTTCCAATTGGGTTGACTGTGAGGACACAGTCAAAATCAAGTGTAGGGGGAGACTCTTCTTCTTTTTGATTTTTCAGGATTAGTTTTTCATTTTTCTTCCAAAAACTCTAAAAAAATAAAAAAATTCAAAAACAAAAGAAGAATATTTTTTTAAAGCATTTTTTATTTATGTTTAAAGAAACACTATAGGATAAATATATGGTTTTGGCTTATTAAATTGAAAATTTTGAGTTTATTTATCTTAACAAAAATAAAAATAAAGTTTGATTACAAATAACAATGGTTTAACTAGTATATAGGAAGATTCATACGTGTTAATTACGAAATACATCCTAATTGAAAATCTTTGTATTAAAAAGTGGGTGATTTAAAGTAAAGATACAACATTTTTTTTGTCTTCTAAGTTAAATGGTGCTAAGATGATTTAGCAAAACTCTCTCTCTCTCTTAAAAAAATAAATAAAAAATAATAACATCCAAAGTATTCACTCTCATTTAAAAGTCCTCATAGTTATGCATGAGTGAATTACTTGGAATCTTTGATTATGTGCTTTCATACTCATTTAAAAGTCCTTACGGTTATGCATGTATGGAACACATGTAAAAAAAAGAAGAAGAACAGATTTAATCAAAACCACCTACGGTCGATAGGTGTATGCATGTAAGTGTGTGCACTAGCCATGCTCTATACTCCCCTCACATAAGCCCGAAAAGCGGTGCATAGGTGGTATATCTGGCCTCAGTTTACCTGAGCTAGGCGTGTAATTTTCCTTGCAAATAATGAGAGAGCAAGCAATTGAAATACTAGCACTATTTTACTTATTTGATTTTATTTGTTATTGAAAAGAAATGAAAATACCGCTTTGATAAACTTTGATAATCAACTAAGGATCCATTTCATAGTTACACTGTGTTATTAACCAAAACAACGAGTTAAACTATAGTCTATTTGTTATGATAACTTGATTTTTGTTGGAAACTTTGATGAGTAAATGACATAAATTTTCTAAATAATAACCAAAACCTATATTTAACTTATTCATGTCAATTTAAAGATAAATCCTTCATTTGTAAATATTTTCAAAAACTTGCATTCATCTCTTTGTAAATAAATTTGCGTTTTGTAAATATTTTCATCCTGCATTTGGATTTTGCGGGTAGTATCCATTGAAAACCCTCACGAGACAACGCTCGTCCTACTGGGGACACCTAGAGGTTTAACGGCTTATTGCATACACTCAATGCAATCGTGCTCCCTACAAAAACGTATTTATCTTAGTTTTTCTTTATTCGAGGACGAATAAAAAGATAAGTATGAGGGTATTTGATGTGCATGTAAATGTGCATATTTTTACAACCATATTTAATCTATTTAATTTAAATAAATGATCAAATTGGGTATTTTAACTTGTTTTAACCAAAATCCATATTAATTCCAATTATCATATATTCATCTTCATGCAAGGGCAAAATAGTCATTTTTGTGCATAAATTAACTTGATAATTTAATTAGAAATTTCCATACTATTTTGTAGGAATTTGATTTCAATTACAAGTTGTTTCATGAAAATGATATGCATGCATAAAAAGAACACAAAGGAATGAAGATAGAAATAATTCAAAGTGGAGATCATGGAGGATCCCACCTAACTTAACGAACAAATTAGAGGCTAATGCACATGCTTATGGATTTTATGGCTTCACGTACACTTAAATGATGATTAGTAGAAGCTAATGATACTTGTCCTCCACACTCTCTCATGGGTAGTTTGATCATTCCTCAAATTATGCATTAGGGTTTCATGCTTGTATAAATTACCCATTATATTCATGTAACCTCTTCTTGCTTAGTTTCTCTTAGTTAGCCTCTCTTTAGTTTAGTTTAGGCTCAAAATAAAAGACAAGTTCTCTTTCTCTTTTCCATGGCAACTTAGCCATTTTTATTTTCATGTAACTTTTATTTTTTCTATGCAATGTTAATTAGTGCTCTCTTTCTTTTACATGCTTCTTCTGTTTATTTACTTTTATGTAGATTTATTTTTCATGCAAGTAGAATAGTTTTTTTCCTTTACGTTGCTCTCTTTTTCCTTTTCTTTTTCTTTCATGTTGCAAGCTATATTTGTTGTTTTGATAACAAATATGAGAGGCTAATCCCTTCAATTTAGGGGTAATGAAGCCTCTAATCAAGTAGCTTCAACATTTTGATGATTATAGCTCTTTTTTTTATGCTTAATGACAATTCTTGAAGTGGTTTAATTTGTTGTTTTTGTTTTAAATTTGATAGCCTATATTGTTGACACCAAATAGGCTATGCTTAAACAATCACTAACACAAATGCCTCTTCATCAAAATATGATTATGGCATAAGAAAGTGATTTGAAATTCAAATTTGATGGTCTATATTTCTAATTAATAGTTAATAGGTCATGTTAACAACTCTCTTATTCACGACTTAGCGACTCAATGACCTAAAGGAATAAGCGACTTAGCTGTCCAAGGAATAAGTGACTTAACTACCTAAACGGCCTAACGACCTAACGACCTAAAGCACAAAGCGACTCAACTACTTAAGATGCTCTAGCGACCTAGCGACCTAAAGCATCAAAGCGACTCAACTACTTAAGAAGCTCTAGCGACCTAGCGACCAAAAGCATCAAAGCGACTCAACTACTTAAGAAGCTCTAGCGACCTAAAGCATCAAAGCGACTCAACTACTTAAGAAGCTCTAGTGACCTAGCGACCTAAAGCATCAAAGCGGCACAACATGGTAATGGCCTAACGAGTTAAGGAAGAAGCGATCTAACGACCTAGCAAGCTTTAGGGTTAAGCCGCATGCACACTATCTCTTCCATTAGGTCGCTAACGACCTAAGCAAACCGAGATAACTCCTGTACTACACATGCTAAGTCGCTCACCGCATATATCTATCCCGGATGGCTCTGTTAAGTCGCTAATGACTTATGCTACCTTAGGATCACTCTTAGGTCGCAACTCCTTAGGTCACCCACGGCCTACGACATACGACCTAACTTCGAAACTCTCTTATAAATACCCTGCCTACTCCACATGGAAAGGGGATTTTTTTTGGATTCCTTTTGGGAATTTGCTAGATAATTTCTGGGAAGCCGAGACTCTACTATTTTGACTTCTTCTTCAACACTTCAAACGGAAAAGACACTTCAAGGAACTTCGAGAGAAAGATCAAGTTCATTCAATATGAATTCAAAGAGCTTTTCTACATCCAAGTTCTAACTACTTGCTTTATTGGTGTTGTAATTGAAGAGTTATTGCAAGACTTGTAATCAAATCAATAAAAGAAGAGATTAAGTGGACGCAGGCTTGACTTTGAGCCGAACCACTATAAAAATTGTTGTCTCTCTACTATTTTATGCTTGTTTTAAGTTCCCGTACCAACGGGTGGTGCTTTCACTAAATCACAGCTCACACTAGGGTGTTAGCGTACATTTTTTGCGTTAACATTCTTCGGTGCTTTCACTGAGAATTGAACTCAGGACCTCCCGCTTACCAAACGGGTACTCTCATCATTGCTTCGCAAAGATTTGTTGAAAATCTCTCCCTAAGAACCAGAAGTCTATCCGAAATTATGGCTCCTGGAAGAAAAAGGAGATCTACTAGATCTGGAGATGCTTGTGACAACACCGCCACTTCTCCCACGTCAAATGAAGCGGCTCCTAGTTTTGGAATCACAAGGGCAGAATTGGATGCTGTAGTGACTGGGTTGTATCAACAAATGAAAGCCCAGAACACTTTGATGTTGGACAGGTTAAATGCTTTGCTTGGAGTTAACCATCAACCAGAAAATAATGAAGAAACCTTTGCCGAAGATGTTCATGATTCCCAAGGGAAAAGTATTCCTCAAAGGGCAGTTGGCACCGCCGAAGGGGCACCTCCCCAAGCCGGAGGTTCAAGGCTGCAGCCAACTCTTCGTGAACGTTTGTCCAGGCAAAATTTCGAAAACGTAGCTGACGTCTGTCCCGCGGGGCCTCTAAATGATGAGGAGTGCCTCTCGGGAATGATTCGACAAATTATGAAAGAGAGCATGCAAAGGAAGGAAGACGAAAGTGAGTGGGGGTTTGCTCCAAGCAAGACTCCTTTTACTGAAATAATCCTGAAGGCTGAATTTCCAAAGAAGTTTGTTCCACCCACTATTCCAGCTTATCGGGGGACAAGCGATCCTAACCAGTTCTTATACAAGTATGACTGGAATATGACAAGTGCCAAAACAACAGACGAGATCAAGTGTGGATACTTTTCTGTGTACTTGGAGGGAGTGGCCCTGCTTTGGTTTACGAAGCTGCCAGCTCGATCCGTGGATCGGTTCTTCGACCTAACTCGAAAATTCAAAGATCAGTTCAGTTATATGCTTCGAAGGCCAAAGATATAATGCCACTATCCAGCCTCGAACAAAGCCCCGGAGAGCCTATCAAATCTTTCTTAAACCGCTTTAATATAGCCTTGGCCGAAGTTGATAATGCAGAGCCTCGGATGATTCTGACTTACTTGATGCGAGCTATTGATAAATCAAGTGAATTTGAAAAAGGGCTAAAGATGAAAGAGCCAAATTCACTTGAGAAGTTCTACAAGAAGGCCGATGAATTTATGCGCTTAGAAAGCCTTCCTATTCCAGCAAAAGTAGTCATGAATGAAGTTGAGAATAACAATGTTGCTTCAAACAAAAAGGAATCTGGTGGCCAGAAGAGGGAGAATGACGGTGGAAAAAAGCAGAGAGATGTAAAGAAATCTCGCCACTTTAGACCTTCGGATTTTACTCCCTTAACTGATACTCCAGAAAATATCTTTTTCGCAACCAAGGATACTGTTGAATACCCCCAAACCACCTGAGATGAAGCCTGGGAAAAATGTTGTGCATAATGGGAGATTCTGTCGGTTCCACAGTCAACCTGGCCATGACACTAATGAATGTCGTCATGTAAAGAATTTGGTTGAAGAGCTGTTGAGACAGAATAAACTACAACAATATGTGAAGAGAAACAGAAATGACCCAACTTCATCTACTCAGGGGCAACAAGTTCCTGTTCATCAACCCGATTCAGGTGAGAGGACTGCAGCGCAAGAATCTGAGAGGCCTGTCATTAATGTCATCACAGGGGGTCCTCACCCAGTGGGTAGAAGTTGGGGTGAGATGGAAAGATATGCTCACGCTTTGAGATACGCCCTGGCGGAAGAAAATGTTTTTGTCTTGGAAGATGCTGCACCTTTAAAACAGCTAAGAACTTTTAATGATGACATCATATTCCGGGCTAGAGACTCTGTTGGTGTTGAGGCTCCCACCATGGATCCCTTGGTGATATCTGCAGGCATCGGACCAGCTATTGTAAGAAGGGTGCTTGTTGACTGCGGCGCCTCTTGTAATGTCCTCTTCAGAAAGATATTTGATCAGATGAAAGTTCCTATGGCTGATGTCCAAGCTTCCTCACAGAAAATTATTGGGTTCACTGGAGAACCAAAACAGCCTATTGGGACTATTGACTTATTTGTAGAGCTTGGTGAAGGAGAAAAGAAGGTGGTCCGAAAACAAACTTTTGTGATTGTTGATGAATTCTCCGCTTACAATGCCTTCTTGGGTCGACCAACTCTTGCTGCATTCAAAGCCATTCTTGCCCCATGGTGCCTTACTATGAAGTTCCACACTGATAATGGCGTCGGTGTTGTGAAGGGGAACCAAAATGCCGAGCGAGAATGCTATCTCATAGAGTTATGGGAGGCAAAGAAGAGAGAAATGGGTAAGGGTGCGGAAGCTCCGCTCTACATCAAAGAGCCCACCTTGTAGCAATTACGGGGTGGACCCTGCACTGGTGAGCATAGTGGTGCACGAAAAGAGATTGATCCCAGAAAAACTAGTGCAGGGGAGAGTAGAGTGGTGCCGGTGGAAGTGACGGTGCCAATACCTGTTGACCTGAATGATCCAAATAAGGTGCTGAATGTGGGTTCACAACTCGTTGTGACGGTTCAGAATATGTTGATATCATTTTTGAAAGCAAACTTGGATGTATTTGGTTGGAGTCATGCCGACATGTGTGGGATATCTCCAGAAATCGCAGTGCATGCTTTGAATATTGATCAAAAATTCACACCCGTAAAGCAGAAAAGAAGAACCCAGGGTCCTGAAAGGTCAACAGCATTAAAAGAAGAAGTAGATCGGCTCATGGAAAATGGCTTCATCAGAGAATCTACTTATCCAAATTGGGTTTCTAATCCGGTGTTGGTTAAAAAAGCAAATGGAAAGTGGAGAGTATGCATCGACTTTTCCGACTTGAACAAAGCATGCCCAAAGGACTGTTTCCCGTTACCTAGGATTGATCAGTTGGTGGATGGAACAGCCAGGCATGAGTTATTGTCTTTTATGGATGCTTACTCAGGGTATAATCAAATCATGATGCATGAGCCAGATCAGGAGGACACGAGCTTCATCACTGATGTTGGTCTTTACTGCTATAACGTCATGCCCTTCGGACTAAAGAACGCGGGGGCAACTTATCAAAAACTCGTTAATGCCATGTTCAAACCCCAGATTAGCAAGGCTATGGAAGTATATGTTGATGATATGTTGGTGAAATCGAAGAAGGCAGTAGACCACATGGATCATTTGGCAGAAATGTTTGCGGTCCTCCGAAAGTATGGGATGAAGCTAAATCCTCTGAAATGTTCATTCGGGGTCGAGTCCGGAAAATTCTTGGGTTTCATTGTGAGTGCTAGGGGCATCGAAGCTAATCCTGCTCAGATTACTGCTTTAAGAGAAGTCAAAGCCCCTAGGACAAAGAAGGAATTGCAAAGCCTCAATGGGAAAGTCGCTGCTTTTAGTCGGTTTAATTCCAGGGCCATTGATAAATGCATTCCCTTCGTTGATGCTCTAAAGAAAGGAAATAAAAACTTTGAATGGACTCCTGAATGTCAAAAAGCTTTTGATGAACTGATTCGTCACATGGAAACGCCTCAAGTACTTTCTAAGCCCAGCAATGGTGAAGATCTTTTCATATATTTAGGAGTTTCATCTCATGCTCTCAGTGCAGCATTAGTACGGGAAGACACAAAAGTTCAGCGTCCGGTGTATTACATCAGCAAAAGATTCACTGGGACAGAGATGAATTATTCAAAGCTGGAAAAGCTCACCTATTGTCTATTGATTGCATCCAAAAAGTTGAGGCCATATTTCCAAGATCACCCTATTAAAGTCCTCACTGATCAACCTCTAAAGCAAGTCCTATTTCGCCCTGAAACTTTGGGTCGTCTTCTGAAGTGGAATATTGAACTCAGCCAATATGATATCACTTACCATCCCCGAAGAGCAATCAATGGACAAGCTTTAGCAGATTTCATTGCAGAATACAAAGATAAAGGTGACGGTGAGGAAGAGGTGACTGATGACATCCCTATTCAATGGAAATTATATGTTGATGGTGCATGAAATGACTATTGTTCTGGAGCTGGGGTTGTGCTTGAAACCCCCGAAGGGCGGTCACTGTGCTATGCGTTAAGATTAGAATTTCCTTCGACAAATAATGAAGCAGAATATGAAGCTCTTGTTGTCGGCTTGAAGATTGCTAAAGAACTGAACATCAAAGAATTGCAGATCTTCAGTGATTCCCAGCTTATTGTATGCCAAGTCAAGAAAGAGTTTCAAACTAAAGGAGGAAATCTGCATGCTTACTTGTCAAAGGCCTGCGAGCTTCTCGATGATTTTGATCATTATACAATAAGCCACATACCCCGGGAAGAAAACATGAAGGCAGATTCTCTCGCAAAATATTCAAGCTCTGGCGAAGCTCAATTATTGAGATTGGTCCCTGTGGAAGTCTTGTCAGCTCCAAGTACTGATGTGATGGACATTGACTGGATTATGACTGTATCTCAAGAGCAGGAGTCGTGGATGACTCCGATCAAGAAATATCTACTCAACGGCTCCCTGCCAGAAAACTCAAAAGAGCGCCAGAAGATGTTAAGAAAAGCCCTGAGATATGTAATTCAAGACGGCCGGTTGTACAGATGGGGATTCTCGATGCCATTACTCCGATGTGTAACCAAGGAAGAGACTAAGACAATTTTAGCTGAGGTGCACGGAGGAGAGTGTGGGGATCATTCAGTTGGCCAAACTCTAGCAAAGAAAATTCTCCGCTGTAGGTATTTTTGGCCAGAATTAATCGAGATGCTGCTAGCTACTCCCGAAAGTGTGACAGACGCCAGAGATTTGCAAAAATCCTAAGAGAACCTTCCACCAAGCTAACGCAAATGGTCAGTTCATGGCCATTCGCCATTTGGGGAATAGATCTCATTGGACCATTGCCAACTGCCAAGTCTGGAATCAAATATGCTATTGTTGCTGTTGATTATTTCACTAAATGGGCTGAATCTGAACCATTGGCTACTATCACCTCTAAAAAGATGATAAACTTTGTGACTAAGAATATCATTTGCAGGTATGGTGTGCCTCAGAAGATAATCACAGACAATGGTTCCCAATTCGAAAGCGAAGAATTCCAGGACTTTTGCAGGCGATTCAAGATCCAAAAAAGCTTCTCAGCAGTGGCTCATCTGCAGGCAAACGGGCAAGTGGAAGCAGTGAACAAAGTTATCAAATCAACCATCAAAAAACAGCTGGAAAAAGCAAAAGGTGGTTGGTCGATAAGCTGCCACTAGCACTTTGGGCATACAGAACTACCCACAAGACTGCGACTGGGCACACTTCATTTTCATTAGCATATGGATCAGAAGCAATGATTCCAGTGGAAATAGAGGTCCCCTCACACAGAAGAATTCATTTCAACCAAGCTGAAAATGAAAAGCTGCAACTTGAAGCACTTGACTTGCTTGATGAAAGAAGGGAAGAAGCTAAGCTCAGAGTTTCAGCTCATCAGCAAAGGATAGCCAGGCACTTCAATTTCAAAGTTCGCCAACGCAGCTTTGAAATTGGGGATCTAGTCTTGAAAAGGATCATGACAGCAACAGGAGTGTTTGGGCCAAACTGGGAAAGGTCATACGTCATAGGCAAAAAACTTCTTGATGGCACTTTCAAACTCACAACTGTCGAAGGAGATCCAATTCCGAGAGCCTGGAGCAGCAATCACTTGCGTCCATATTTTACATAGAAGCTATGCTTAAATTTGTAAAATAATTGTGGATGTATCAATCTTGTATTGATTCACACTGATTTTACAATAAATCTTGTGTTCTCTACTACTATAAAAAATGCCTATCTCATTTCGATGTGCAAATATCTTAAATGTATTGCTAAAATGTCGATTTAATATTGCAGGCTATCAACGCAGAGCCTACCTATTCAACACATCACAAGACCAAGCGATTCCTACAAAACACTCAACAATCAAATGTCAAGCCACAAAAATTCCTGATTCAATTCCTACACAAGAAGTGCTTCTCACAAATAGTTGGTGATTCCACCGAATGGGCACCTTCTCGAAGTGAAGGTTCCAGGCCCTTGCTAACTGATTGCGATCGTTTGTGCAAACGGACATCCGGTTAAGTAGCTTGCGCCTGCCCGTGGATTCACTTAACAATGAAATGCACTTCTCTAGAAAAAAGAAAACAACTTGCAAAGGAAGGGAACATGTGCGTGGAAACGATAAAGAGGAATCGCTAAGAGGCAGATGGTGAAAAGACATAGGCAAGCAGACAAAAAACAGCCAAAATGGAATTTTATCTCTCAACCAAAAAGGTCGGTGGAACCACCGAAGGGGCACCTTCCCAAAGTGAAGGTTCCAGGCCCTTGCTAGTTAATTGTGATCATTTGTGCAAAAAACATCCAGTTAGGTAGCTTGCGTCTGCTCCGTGGATCCACTTAACTGTGAGATGCAACCTTCCAAGCAAACAACAAAGCCCTCTTCGAAGGCACAACAAAGCCCTCCAATGAGGCACGTCCAAAAATGAAATGCTTTTCTCAAAGGTTAGTGGAACCACCGAAGGGGCACCTTCCCGAAGTGAAGGCACCAGGCCCTTGCTAGCAAAGTGTGATCGTCCATACAAACGAACATCCAATTAGCTAGCTTGTGTCTACTCCGTGGACCCACTTAACTGTGAAAAGTAACTTTCAGGCAAACAACAAAAAAGCCCTCTTCGGAGGCACCAAAAAGCCCTCTCCGGAGGCACAAAAAATCCCTCTCCAAAAAGCCCTCTTCGGAGGCACAAAAAAAAGCCCTCTTCAGAGGCACAAAAAAAGGCCCTCTTCGGAGGCACGCTTATACCCTCAAGGGAAGATCAATTTCTCCATAATGAGAACATTCTTCCCCAAAAGTTGAAGTGCCAAATCAAAGCCTTCTTTGGAAGCCCGCTTCACCGCGTAGGAGAATCCACTTCTCAAAAATAAAAGTGACCATCTCCGAAGGTTGAAGTGTAAAAAAAAATTTTCAAAAAAAAAGAAAGAGAAGACTTCTCCAATACAAAGCACACTCTACTAGAGCAGAATAGTATTTCCTCAAAATGGAAGAGTTGTTCTCCAAAGTAAGAGTACAAGTCTTCTCAAAATGGAAGAATTGTTCTCCAAAGTAAGAGTACAAGTCTTCTCAAAATGGAGAAGATTGCAATAAGCCGTGGTATGGGGACAATATAATATAGCTACATTAATAAAAGCAACGCTCAAGCAACATACCACGAGCTCACTGCAATATCATACAAAGAAAATAAAGAAACTTGTATGAAAATAAGGAATAAATGCATTTACAAATACAGTCAAAAGATTGTACAAGTAAAAAGAGTCATTTTATTCCATACTATAAAATATTTGTATATATGTGCAGGTTTCAAAAAGCGGGAGCCGGTACCCGCACAATCTTCGGTCAATACAAGTCATTAAATACAAGCAAAAAGCAAAAAAGCAGAACAAGAAGGATAAAGCCGGACCCATTACTTCTTCTTCCCGCCGCCTTTGGAGCCCTCGCTTGGCCTAATTGTTAACTTATTAAGTCGGCTAGAACGAGTTGGGGAAAGAGGAGAAAGAGGTGCAATTGGGTCCTCTTCTGCTTTCTCATCACCAGTAGAAGTATCCTTCCTTTTCATCGAAACTCCACGCTTTCCCCTCTTCTTTGAAGAGGATTCGCTGCTCAGAGTGATAAGATCAATCAGATTTGTATCATCGGCAGTAAATTCCTCCAGGGTCCTCTCACCCTCCTCAAGTTCTTCAGCTTTCTTCTCTTGTGAAGAGGTCGGGTCATCTAAGCCTTGAAGAGCTCCTAGTTTTTCTTCTTGTGACCCCGTTTGAGAAGAAGAAGGACTAACTTGAAGAGATGGAGGGGCAACAACTCGAAGAGGCGAAGCCTGTACAACACTTGTTGTTTTCACTACAGAAGAAGAAGAATTAAACATTAGTATTTCTCGCAAAGAGAGGAGATAGTGGCACGTCGAGGTTTAAGTAATAAGCAAGAAGTTCATCGAGCTCATGTGAAGCAAACAAGTAGTCCACTTGAGCTGGATCAGTGTTGAAGTTACCTGGAGAAGTTGGCTTTATCACGTCAATTTCAAAATCGTGGGCTTCGGTGTCTTCTTGGGCCTCATCTTTGGCATGAGCAGTTGTAATTTCGGTTTCGGCTTTGTCCGGAGGCGGAGAATGGGAACTAGAGCCAATAATATCGACGTCAACCGAAGCCGAAGGACGAGTTGGGTCGGTCAAAAGTGCCTTCCCCAAGTGCTCTTCTTCCACCGCTTCGGCTCGATCTTTGGCGAGTTGTTCTTTCCCTCTAGCAAGGGCGGCTTGACCCTCAGCATCCAAAAAATAAGCCTCAAGACCCTCCTCAGCATAGCCGGCGCCTTTAAGCATTTCAACTGCTGCCTTCCACACTTCAGCCAGGATAATCTCATACTTTGGACCCAAAAATGAAAGACTGCCACGCCCCAAGACGTTGTGAATGTAAAACTCGAATAGAGTGGAGCTGACGTTGGCCTTAGTCGCCTCATGTGCTTGTTCAGCTGCTGCTTTTCAAGCGATGGCCTCGTCGTGCTCCTTTTCAACTTTAGAAAGCTGAGCCTTTAACATTGCAATCTCCAAATCTTAGGAGCTAGTCTTTTTCCGCAGCTGAGCAACATCATTGCGATAGTTTTCCACGATTCTCTGCTGCGCCTCAAGTTTAGCCTCAGCATCTCATTGACTAGCGTGGGCGTCCCTTACTTTCTTTTGAAGAACCTCTTCCTTTTGAGTATAAGAAGTGGAAGAGGTGGCAAGATCATCTTTAAGCTTCTTAACTTCAACCTCAAGCTTCTCATTATAGGCTGTGATTCTCTTCATCTCCGTATCATGCTGATCAAAAACTTTTTGCCACTCAGACTTATCACTTTCCATGGTCAGCATAGCCTTAGATTTAAACGGTTTACTCTTTGAAGCTCATCAACTAGTTTTTTCCAGCCGGACATTCTTTCAATATCAAGCTTGACAGCATCGAGATTTCTCAGCATGGCCTGTTTGTCAATGGGAACCAAGTCCAGATCAAAGCGTACTCCTTTCAAACACCAGTGTGGAAATCGGCTTTGGAGTACAGGCGGAGGCTTCTCAACTTGATAAGGAGGCCTATTAATGATTGTTTGAATCTCAGCTCTTTTGAGGGCTGGGGAGCTAGAAGGGATGTCTAGAGAGATAGAGGCAGCAGGCACTTTAGAAATTTCAGATGAAGACTTTTCGCTAAGTTTGGCTCGCTTGCTTGAATCTTCAACTTCATGACTCTTCCCCTTATCGTCATGAGACTTTCTCTTATGGGAGTCATCATCCCTCTGGTAAGAGTCATGACAGTCGTCTCTTCTTCCATAACGCTCCTCATAAGACTGCCTTTCGCGAGCTTTCCTAGCTGCTCTTTCCTCATCAGTCTCCCTAGGGGCAAGAAGATAACGCCTGAGGTCATAAGAATCACGCATCACATAGCATTGAAAGTCATCATAACATGAGCCGCTGCGTCCCATGGGAGAACCTGAAAGTGAAGAAGAGATAAAGTTTAGAAATCTTCGAAATAAAGAAGCTAAGTGCGCATAATTGCCAAAAATCCTAAGTGTGTGTGTGGCGTGTGAACTACGCGCGTCAAGCTACAAACCACTCTTCAGCTTAGGAGTGATGTCGACTTTTGCAGTAGGAGTCAACTCTTGGGTTGATGGAATTGATCGCAAATTGGATGTCGCTCCGATTGCTGGAGAAACAAGCTTAGAGGTGATGGTGTCATCTTTAAAGAGGTCTTGGGAAGTCACCATAAGGTCGCTCAGTCCTCCAAAGACATCATCTCCATCGTGCCCAACGGAATGGGTCATATCAGCAGTGCCCTCTTCAGCATGCTTTGCACTTTTTGTAACGAAACTTTCTTTCTCAGCTCCCTCATCAGCCTCTTTAGTAGCCTTCCCAGAATGTTGAGGAAATTCATCTTCTTCAATAACTGAAGGAAATTTAGATTTTCCAGATAATCCCGCATCGTCAACGGAACTGAAGCATTTCACCAATGAAGCCTCTACAATAGGTTCCTTCGGTGCGGACTCCTTTACGGAGGCTGGGCCATCTAACGCTTCTGCTTGAGAACTAGGGGCATCACGGGACTAAATGGATCGATAAGAGTGCAAAAGTCCGAATTGGTGCAAAAACTCGTCCTTCAGTAGCAACTTAATACTTCTCTCATCAATTTCTATGGCATTCAATCTTTCAAAAGTCGGTTTGTGACTAGAATCTTTAGAGGGAGGAGGAAGTGCTGCAAAAGTAAAGAATGAAGTTTGCACTTGACGACTAGAATTTTGAAAGGCTCGGAAATGAAGTGAACGGAGATAAGTAGTCTTACTTCCTACTCTCTAGATACCGTAGAATCCCGGGGGGCAGTGGACAAAGAAGAACTGATTTAAAAACCTATGAGCACTCTCGGGAAGATCCGTAATCAGTTTGCGGTTTCTTGCACTCCTTATAAGAGTGATGGAAGGGTGATCTTTGTTCCTCCCAAATGAACACAAATAGCAGATCTCCTCGAAGCATGGGAGGCAGTTAAGAGTCCTCCTAAACAGTACACACAACCCCATCAAAATGGCATAGCCGTTAGGATGCAAATTGAATGGAGAAATAGTTAATCGAAGGAGGGGTATTCTAAGAAAATCGTTGAAGGTGGGAATAGCTCCGTTCAGACACATTTGACGATTGACTGCAATGAAGCCAAGAGGCGGCCTATCGGCAGTGTCATTTACCCCTGGAAGTAGAGAATCCGCTTCAGCAATGCCGAATTGAGTACATAGCTGGTTGAATGCCCATTGGCTCAATGAAGTTGTAACTCTTTCCGGAGGATTCTCTAAAGGGTCAGCTATTGGAAAGACCTCATCGGTCTGCTCTACTATCTCTTCTAGCATTTGTTGAGAAGCCATTCTACATAAGGAACTGGATATTCAAATATGAAGGTGCATGTTTCCTAAAAGTGTGAAGTGTTGTGCAAAACTAATAGAATGACAAGCAAATATAACTGGAATTAAACTAGTTGGCATTTGTCGATTATAAAGTTTCAGGGCTTGTTATTTTAAGTCCAAGTACAGTGTTGATGCAAACAGATCAGCGTTAGTTGATTAATTTAGCTTTGCTTTAATACTTCACTTAAACTGGTTAATTCACAGCATTTCGTTCACATAATTCCCTTAAGTTGATTATGCTTTATCGACTAATCTTTCATCCGATGTGGGCAGTCAATGGTAGTATATTCACCCTAGTTTTCTGCAAATGTTGTATTTAACAGGTTGTTAGCTTAAAAGTTAAAACAATCTGCGAAAGAGTGCAACAAGTTCAAGCAGTTCATTCTGGCAGTTCATCAGTCATGTTCCTACGAGTTAGAGCTAAGCATTGGGTTAAAGTAGGTCGTGTTGATTCTTTAAGTCATTTTTCTTTAAGTCACGTGCTATTCTGGCAAGATAAGTCGCAAGTCATATAAGTCGCAAGTCATATAAGTCGCAAGTCATATGAGTCGTAGTCTCTTATGTCATTCAGGGATTGGATCTTAAGTCGTTAAGTCGCTCATTAAGTTAAGTCATGCAATTCATATCCAAACTGCTAAACCCTAGGTCGTTCGAAGCTCCTAAGCCGGGCACTTCCTAACTCTCCTTAACCCTCTAACTCCTCTTCATTCAACAATTGCCTAACACACAAACCCGCTAGCTTGTAACCCGATAACCTATTATCATCTCCACAATGAAACCCATCATCTCCACAATGAAATCCATCATCTCTCCACACCGCCAAATCACCCAAAACCGATTCAAATCGCCTCAGATCCATCATAAATCCAACGCACTGCTGTGTTCTCGTGAATTACAACGACAACATGACCAATGACGATCAAAAATCGATCGTAACATGACTCGTGGTGAAACGCGGCACATGAAATTGGATTAGGGTCGGAAAATGGGGGATTCGGGATTCGGTGGTGATCGTGGTTGGATAATGATTGGATTCACTTACGTAATGTGATGGTGAAGATGATCAACGACTGGTTAGTTTGAATTCGTCTTTGAGAGCTCGGAGATTCATCAATGGCGGATTGGAGCGTTAAAGCAGGTGAAGAGAAGAAGGAGCAATAAGCGACTTATTACACGGGCAATGGAACTCGAATCAGCATGGACGATCTAGCTCTCTCATAAGTCGCTCACGACTTAGCGACTCAGGGTGGTGCAAGTTAAGAGGTATTGAAGCACACGACCTAGCCCCTAGGCATATACTTCGAGGGGCAAGTGTTAACACCTCTCTTATTCACGGCTTAGCAACTCAACGACCTAAAGGAATAAGCGACTTAACTACCTAAATGACCTAAAGCACAAAGCGACTCAACTATTTAAGAAGCTCTAACGACCTAGCGACCTAAAGCATCAAAGCGACTCAACTACTTAAGAAGCTCTAGCGACCTAGCAACCTAAAGCACAAAGCGACTCAACTACTTAAGAAGCTCTAGCGACCTAGCGACCTAAACCATCAAAGTGGCTCAACATGGCAACGGCCTAACGAGTTAAGGAAGGAGCAACCTAACGACCTAGTAAGCTTCAGGATTAAGCGGCATGCACACTATCTCTTCCATTAGGTCGCTAGCGACCTAAGCAAACCGAGATAACTCCTGTACTACACATGCTAAGTCGCTCACGGCATATATCTCGTCCAGGATGGCTCCATTAAGTCGCTAACGACTTATGTTACCTCAGGATCACTCTTAGATCGCAACTTCCTAGGTCGCCCACGGCCTACGACATACGACCTAACTCTGAAACTCTCCTATAAATACCCTGCCTACTCCACATGGAAAGGGGATTTTTTCTGGATTCTTCTTGGGAATTTGCTAGATAATTTTTGGGAAGCCGAGACTCTGCTGTTTTGACTTCTTCTTCAACACTTCAAACGCCAAAGACACTTCAAGGAACTTCGAGAAAAAGATCAAGTTCATTCAATATGAATTCAAAGAGCTTTTCTACATCCAAGTTCTAACAACTTGCTTTATTAGTGTTGTAATTGAAGAGTTATTGCAAGACTTGTAATCAAATCAATAAAAGAAGAGATTAAGTGGACGTAGGCTTGACTTTGAGCTGAACCACTATAAAAATTGTTGTCTCTCTACTATTTTCTGCTATTTTCTGGTTGTTTTAAGTTCCCGTACCAACGGGTGGTGCTTTCACTATATCACAGCTCACACTGAGGTATTAGCGTACATTTTTTGCGTTAAAAGGCCATACTTAAAATAGATTCCATTTTCAACTTTGTTGTCATTTTCATGAGAGTTAGTAAGTGGTTTAAAGGTTGTATTATAGCTTGATGGCTTATGTTGAGCTAACTAATAGCACAAATGAGCCATACTTATGATAAATACATCATTCAAATTCACTTATAACCAAAAAAGAGAGATCATAATTTCATAATTTGTTGAACTATATGATCTAGAGAGTGGAATTATCTCTAAATTGTCATTTAACTCTCATATTTTTATCACTTTTTTTTGTCATTTTTCTATAATTTTAGCTTCACACTTTTCAACTTTGGTTAATTTGATTGAATAGAAAAATTTTAAATCAATAATTCCCTGAGGTTTGACCCATACTCGCCACATACTTCAATAGTATGTCGTGCCCTTGCGGTTATTTTAATTCTAAATTTTTCAACGGTTTTCTAATTCGATAGAAATTCCGTCAATTAACAGTTTCCTTCTGATGTGAATCTTTGATATTTATTAGTTAGAATTGTATAAGTTTAATTTATTTTACCCCAACGACTCGTCCTTTTCGATTCTCGAGGTGTTGATGTCAGTTCAAGCGGTGAACTCAATGGTCAAAAAGGCGCATTCAAAGAAAAACATACCTTTGGGATAAGAACTAGGAACATATTAAGCGAGCGTGTTTTATTTTCTATTATATATATACTAGTATGGGTCCACGCTTTGCACACGGGCTGTTTGTGTTATTGTATATGTTAGATATTTTGTTTGAGCGTAAATATGTAAACGGAAAGCAAGGGCATTTTTGGAATTTCAAAATGACACCAAGTAAATTAGTTCAACGAATTTTCATTATTAGTAGTAGAGATATTATAGGAATCAAGTACATATTATTATTCTCGTTTTTTACTATCTATCGAGGAGTTGCTAATAAATCCCATTTTTACAGATTGTTGAAAATGAGTAATTTAGTTGAGACTAGAACAAAGATTAATGTAGCTAATGTTAGTGGGGGCAAATACCAGGGTAGGGGCTAGCACTAGAGTAGATGTACAGGATATCCTCGGAGTTAATATTCCGGTATGGTTCAGACGCTACCTCCAAGAACCAAGTCAAGCTAGTGCCAACCCCACTGAACCAACAACCACCGATACAACTACCAGCCAAAGTGTGATTCTATCCTAAACACCACCAACTAATGACTTTCCTAAGCTATATAGGAATTTCTCCGTCCTTAGTGGGAAGCCTTTTGTCGGGATAGAACCATACTCAATGACTCAGGCATTGCTTAGTAATTGTGAGAAGATTTTCAATTGGTTGGGACTTGGAAAGGTTATTAGGAGATAGTTGATCCTCTTAAAATTTGCATGCTGAGGTAGCATACTGGTGGGAGGTAGTGATGACAGACATAGATAAGGATATCATTACTTAGGGAACGTTAAAGATGAAATTTGAGATGAAATTCTTTTCTGGAGCTAAAAGGAACTTATTACTAGAAAAGTTTGTTCATCTTAAATAGGGGAAGTGACAGTTGGAGAGTGCGTGAGTCATTTCAATGAGTTGGCTAGATTTGGTTTTGAGTTAGAATACACCGAGGAGAAGAAGGCATTGAAATTTGTAATGGGTTTGAATTCACCTCCAAGGGAGCTTGCATTGAATGGGGTACCACATGAAGCCACATTTGATGGGCTAATGGAGGCAGCATTATCGAATTCTCTGAATGGAACTTTGGTTAAGGATCAGGTTAAGGAAGGGGAGGGACAACAATAAGGTAAATGTAAAGGAAATGGACCACAAAACTGGTAAGGCAAAAAGCAAGTGATTTCTTGTAATAGATGTCAAAAGATGGGATTCATTGCAAGGAACTATTAGACGAACCTTTCGAATGGTAAATGTTATAACCATAACAAAGTAGGACACTTGTCAAAGGATTATAAGGATGCACCAGTTCAATAAAAAGTTAAAAGCTATAATTGTGATCACTTTCGACATATGAAGGGAGATTGCTCAGCTTTTAAGAGTAAACGTTAGACAGTTAAGACATATGCTACGGATATCGTTCTAACTTCTAGTATTGCACCGCCATCAGCTGAGGAGATGGGGAAACAAATAGTGATGGAAGTTGTTTTTACTTTATCCAATTCTTCTATTCATACTTTATTTGACACTGGTGCAGCCCACTCATTCATAAAAGTGCATTAGTATATAATTTAGCCCTTAAACCTAACCTAGCGCACAAATCTATTTCGGTATCGAATCCTGTTGAGGGATTGACCCACTTATCGATGTTATGTCGTGACTTAAAGTTAGTCATTCGTGGTGGGGATTTCCCTTATGATACATACGTACTAAACTTTTGAGGTATAAATTGGAAAAAGACTGGATGTCTCGCTATGGGGTAGTGTAGGATTATGGCAGGAGGATGGTTCAATTGAGGAACAAGCAAGATCGTTTTCACCCTAGGGGGTTGAATAGGGTGATACTAATAATTATAAAAATTTATGTGAAAATATATAAAATAATTGCAGCAAAGATAATAGCAGAATAATAAAAGAAGAAATAGAACAACACATATTTACCCAGCTTCGGCAATACCCTGCCTATGTGCTGCCTCCAAGGTTTCTACTAGAAATTAAGTAGTCATACGCTTACATACGTAAACTTGCGACATCCGCTATCGACTAACCTAACTCTATGCTCAAAACCCTGCCACAACTCAAACACTGAGTTGTGAATTCTCAAACTGCACCACCGTAGTTCGTCCCCTAGTCACACGACTAGAATTTACAAACGTTTAAAAGAGAAATACAAAATAAAAACACTAAAAACACAAAACCCTAGTTTAAAAAATATAAGACCAAAAGTAATTAAAGATGCCAGCCCAAAATAAGTGAAGTCCTTTTTCTTTTTGTTTATGTTGGCCTTGTATCCTTTGCGTTGAAAAATGGCTGCCTCGTTCCTGTTTCCCTCTTTCAAAAATTAAGGCTTCGTGATTTTCTTTGAAGCCACTGCTTGGTTATTGATCGATCTTACTGTCGAACCTCAATTCAGTTTGATGCTTCTTCGATCTTTATTCTTTTCTTAGCTTCGACTGCTTCAAATTGTGGCGATTTTGATTTGAATTGGTATGTGATTTTCTTTATTACTTACGTTGATATGCTTGAACTTGATGCACTTTAATGCCGATGATGTTGATGGTTTAAATAGGGTTTAATTCCCTAAATTTTCGATCAAATATATTATTTGAATTTGTCTGATAATTTTTGATCGGCCGTTCAATTTTTATTGGTTCCTTGTGATTGTTCCTGACCGGTTCAATTTCGAATATTTCTTTGCTTTGTTACCACGGCTTCATGAATTTGCTTTAGATTTTGGTTCCATTCTTTTTAATACATTGATTTTGTTTCTACTGTGACTTTGACACTTTGATTTGTTTAATTCGAACTTGTTATTATCTTGGTCACCATGGCTTTGATTCGCTGACTTTTTTGAAACTCTACATAAACATGCATTGATTTTATGACTTTGTGATATTTGACTGGGTCATGATTTGCTGACAATTGGTTGTGGTAATATGGACTTTGACATGAAAATTGACTTGAAAAACTCTGATTGAATTTGGCCTTGAATTAGTTCCAATTTTTTTGCTGGCTGTATTCGAATTTGAGATAATATTTTGACTTGTTAAAAACACTTCGACTTGTTAAATTTCTTTTTGCTCTGATTGAAAATGTGTGACCATGGCTTTGATTTGAGTCCATACTTCATATTGATCTTCCATGATACACAACTGTATTGTGGTTGAGTCCATTCCGGTTGAGTCCATGATACACAACTGTACTTTGAAGCTTTGTTGAGTTCATGTGCTTATGCATATGTTTACATATGCCATTTTGTTTACTACATCACTGCATCTTGTCACTGTATATCAACACATGTATACATGTGTGTTTGCTTATGTATATATGTATGTTTGTGTGATTGTACTTTGGTATTGTAGTCTTACTCATCACTGCATATATGCTGTTTCCTTAGAGTTCACCACTTCTTATCTCTGTTTCATGTCTGAATTGGCTTTGTTTCACTGGCTTTGATGTCTTGATACATTTGAGTCTTTGATTTGTGCACTTGTCTGAAATTGCTCATTTGAGCTGTTGTCTACATATCGACTTTTAAATATCGAAGTTGAGGTCTGGTGCTTGTTGCATTTGAAGTCTTCACTTGTTGTTTGATTTGTATGTGGTCAGTGGTTATGTTCACACTTGAATTTGGTCTGCACTTTAGTAAAAATGCCTCTGACCTTGGTGCCTCTGGTCATTGTATTCAGATGAGTATATTTATGGTTCCTTAATATCTTTACATATCTATATTTGTTTGCCTCCATGCCTTCACTTGTTCCACATGAGTCTAGTTGTATTCTCTGGTTTACCACTTTGTTGTTGCTTCTGAACTAATGAACTCTGTTAGCTGTAGTGTCATGTGGTCTTGTTCCTTGAGTTCATATTGTAATTGTTGTTGCTTTGAGGCATATCATGTTGTGTTTATGTCTTTGAGCCTGGGCATGTGTGTATGTTACTGTAATCACCTCAGTTTTGTATTGTTCGAGCTAGTGCACGTGAACTTGTATGCTTGGTTTGTACTCATGGTCTGATCATTTCATGCTCTATATTGATGTATGTGTGTGTCACCACTGTTGCACTACCCTGATGCCATTGATATTTGAATCTGCTCTTTAGTTGATGGTCATCTCCACTTGTATACATACATACATTTATGTATGTATATATGTGTGTGTGTTCACCTCAGTTGCATTCCATTGTTCACTGTTTTTGCATATGAACTCAAATTGCTTTCTATTTTTACCAGGTCTAGTTCCATATGAAATCTTTTTATGCATAGCATATCTATGCCAGTGTTGCTCCTTTGTGTGCTATCCACCTCTTTTTTACCGGTTCATTGTTCTTTTAGAATTTGGTCTTTGGACTTGAGTCTTGTATATGTGCAATCTGATTCATTTCACTGTAGTCCTGTATTATCTGGTCTTCACTTAAATTCTTATATTGCTTTAACTCCATCGTCGAGTCTGTTCTCATGTGTACACGTTTGTGCACTTGTTAGCATGGTCTAGTTTTGGCTTCTTGTTGTGTAAGAAGTTGTACTCGATAATTTTTTGATGTTTTTGTATTGCACCTAAGTTGAATCTAGCCTTGGCTCGGGTTTGACCTTGTGGTCACCTATCCCTGCAGCTTTATCAAGTGTATATCGGTGTGCACGGCCTTGTGGCATGTATAGTGATACACTGTGCATGTCACAAGTTGTTCGTGTATGATGAATGCAAAATGAATACGATGATGAACAATCCAAATAATTGAGGCAAATAATATTTTCAAAAACACATTTTATTTTACACTGCAAAAATATTTCTTTTTTAATTTTACAGCTTCAGTGTTTATTTTGCAGATCGCTCAAATGCTGGATTCAATCTAGAATAGAGTTGAAGATAAATACGAGTGAATGAGTGATATGTAGTGATGTGAACATTGTAAATTCAAAATTGTGATGTAATCGAAATTGTATTGTAATTGAAATTGTGTATATATAGTGAGAGCTCAAATTTGTACTATTCAAAATTGTAATAAAATATTTATTTGAATAAAATATCTATTTGAATTTAAATTCTGTGTTATTTATTTTATTCAGCAAATATTTATTTAATTATGAAAAATAAAAAAGTACAGTAACAAATATATTTAAATGAACATATATATATTATCATCAAACAAAAATCCTATTAGCATATTCTACAATCTCCCCTTTTTGATGATAACAAACATATATTTAAGATTTCGAATTTATTAAATGCATTTGATCATTTAATTTGCTCCTTCTGTTTGAATGCTCTCTCTCTACAATAAAACCCCCCTTCATATATACATGAAAATAAATAAAAATATGCAAATGAACCTAGATGCAAATAGAAAATACAAAATAAAATATTTGACCTTTATTTGCCAAAATCTTAACTTTTCTCTCCCCCTTTTGTTATCAGCAAAAGAGTAATAGTGTTAGAAAAATAGTGATAAAGTGATATACATTAATACAAAATTAATACACAATCGAGTATAAATATTAAATTTCAATAAAAAATCAAACAAAAATCATAAATACTCTGTTAGGTGAATAAATACTCAGTTAGACGCATATTCTACTTTAGAATGATAGGGATGATGTCATTATATAAAACCGTATAATTGTGTCTATTTGTGGTTTATTTATATCAGGAATTTGAGTATCTACTAACCATGCATAACCGTTAAGACTTTTAAATGAGATTAGTAGTATTCCCAATTTTTATAAAAAAATGAATTTCAAGCATCTTCTAACCACGCATAATCGTGGGGACTTTTAAATGGGATTAGAATCAACTTGTCTATTTAATAATCAATTTTGATATGTGTTCCATACATGCATAACCTTGAGGACTTTTAAATGAGCACGAAAACAATATACAAATATTCCAAGTAGTTCATCCATACATAACCGTGAGGACTTTAAAATGAGAGTGAATACTTTGGATGTTTTTCTTGCTAAAAAATAAAATAAAATGAAAACGAATAATTTCTTGTTTAAATTACCACATATTGACATACTATATGATGAGTGGTGGTCATTAGAAATATGATATAAATAGAGATGGTCATTTAATTTTTACCAATCAAAAGTTATTATAAATCTTGTTTAAATTTTTAAAGAAATTTATTAAATATACCGTCTCAAGTTGTAATATATGAATAATATCAACACTCATCACTTTTTCAATCAATATTTTTCTTTTTGATAATCAATAGGGAGTCATATTAGTTAATATAGTCATTTAAGATCAAATCCAAAAATAATAATAAAATCAAAATTTCTAAAATTGACTAATCTGAATCAAAGTCAACGAAAACTATTTTCTAAAAGGGGTTTTATAAAAGAAAATGTTTGTTAATTGAAAATCATTTGAAATGAAAAATATGCAGATAATTTCTCTAAAAATGTGATGCAACTAATGAATGTCTCTACATAAAACACGTTCCATTAGTAAATTTCTATCAACTAGATTTCCAGTATGATCTGCATCCGAATTTCTCTTTGGCTCAACATTATCATTAGTTGGATGTTATAGACTAGACCATAAAGTGTGTAACACAATACCTAAAAATCATTTTTAACAGCTTTTAAATTAAATTCTCTTAAATTTGGATAGAAATCATGCAAAATTACAAACAATGAACATAGTATCAGATCTAGAAGTAGTAAGATAAGCAAATATATCCACGTGTATCTAGAGTAATCAAAAATTAATTCAAGACAATATTTCTTATCATCTAAACTTGCAACATCATTAATCTAAACAAATCTATATGAGATAGTTCAAATACTTCTAGAGATACTTATAGTGTTCTCGTCATAAAAAGGTAATTGGCAATTTTTTTTGCATAAATCAGAATCGTAATCAACATTCATTATCACATAACTGGCTGATTTAAATCAGATTAAGGTGCAGATTATAACATTTAATATATCGTTCAAGATAAATGTATCGTTGCCTATTTTTACCTTTACGATAATTTTTCGTTGTTGCCTATTGTGATTATACCACCTTTATACTAGGCTAAGGAACTTTGATTTGTCGTCCGTTGTGTGCCTAGAACAGCCAGAATCTAGATAACGCTGTTGTTGTTCCTTAGCCTGCCACTACACCTACACGAGAAAAGATTTTTGTGACCTATTTGTTTTTATACGTCCATGGTTGTTAGTGGCAAAATATTTTATAAAATATGTCTGTGCAGACCCAAGACTATTTATATTTGCTCCTTTTGGCATCCAGATTTGTTTGACTTTAAGGGATTCTATATTCATGCCTTTTGGAACCCAAATTGGAATGATTTTCACGTATTTGGGTCTATACCAACAATTTTTTTGATTGTGTTTAATTTTTCTACAAATTGTGCACTCGGATTTGACTTGATTAATTTTTCTTCTAACAAGTTCAGATTGATTATATCCAAGTCCTTGTCTAACAGTATTAACGGTTTATTTCCCTAATAGCATATTTAGTGATCTTTCCCCTTTGGAAAATTTTCCTAAAGTTGTAGACAATTGTTGGACTTGTGTTTTGAGAGATTCATTTTCATTCAATAATTGAGTGCACTTTTTAATAGAATTTTCTCTCCTGCTATTTTCACTTTCTTTCAAAATCAAAATTTCATTTTCAAGTGATTTAATTTTAGTTGCTGATTTTTAAATTTTTTTCTTCAAGTGATGGACACTTGTCACACTTAGGGCTCTTGGTTTGATAGTTTTAAACCAATTGATCAAGCTGTTTATTTAAATCTATCAAAGTATCTCTTTGTGATTCAATTTTAGCGTATTTCTTCTTAAGTCTTTCGAAACAGCCATTTATTTCGTGAAAATATATAAGTAATTCTAAATGAGTAAGTTTGATACCTTGCTTGGCTCATCATCATCACTGTCAATTTTATCATCTCGAAGGCTCAGATCTATTTTTTCACTCTCACTGCCAGTGCTTTTATCATCTTCATTAGTTTCATCCCAAGTGGTTGCAAAACTTCTCCTTTTCGATTTTTTTCCTTGGTTGAGTCGATTCCAAGGATAATTTGGTTTGATATGACCGGGTCTGTTGCACTTGTGACATATGATCTCCTGCTCTTCTGGGTTGTCTAGAGCTCTGACTATTCTGCTTTTCAACTGTTGATTTAGAGCTGGATTTTCATTTTTGCGGTTCCACTTTTTGAATCTCTTTATTGGTAGCGCCAGCTCAGCCGCTTCACCATCATCATCATCACTTTTTGTTGTTCCTTTAAGAGCTATTGATTTCTTTAAAGTATCATCTCCTTCTCGTTCTTCTTTGAATTTCATTTCTATCTCATAAGTGGTGAGATATCCGATGAGTTCTTCAACTTTGATTTATTTCAAATCTTTTGATTCTTGAATGGCAGTAACTTTTGCTTCAAAATTTCACGGAAGGACTCTAAGGATTTTCCAGATTATTTCTAACTCTATGTATGATTTTTCGAGAGCTTTTGATTTGTATACGAGATTGGAAAGTCGTCTATAAATATCTTTGAAATTTTCACCCTTGGCCATTGTGAAGTTCTTGTATTCGCTACTAAGCATGGCAAGGCGAGATTTTTTGACTTAAGATGTTCCTTTGTGAGTTACTTCAAGTGTATGCCAAATTTCCTAAGCAGTTAGACAATGTGAAACATGATTAAATTCAAATTGATCCAATGAACAAATAATAGAATTCATAGCTTTAGCATTAGCATTTTGTAGTTTATTTTCAAGATCTGTCCATTGATCCATTGGATTTTTGAATTTTCTGATTATCTACCACTATATTTGGTGTCCTATAACCTGTCTCAACAATATTCCAAGCATCAATGGTTTTCAATAAAAAATTCATTATATTTTTCCAATAAGCATATTCACCATTGAGCATAGGTGGTCTAACTATGGATTGTCTTTCAGCAAAAGCATTATTAAAAGAAGCCATTTTAAAATAAAATCAAAATTTTAAAACAATTATTTGTTTTTGAAAAAATCAAATTTTTAAAACAAAAATTGACTTTTGCTCCTAGCTCTGATACCACTTGTAGGATCGATTTCACCCTAGGAGGATGAATAGGGTGATACTAATAATTATAGAAATTTATGCGGAAATATATAAAATAATTGCAGCACAGATAATAGAAGAATAATAAAAGCAAAAATAGACCAACGCATATTTACCCAGCCTCGGCAAAACCCTGCCTACGTACTGCCGCCAAGGTTTATACTAGAAATTAAGTAGTCAGATGCTTACACACGTAAACTCGTGACACCTGCTATTGACTAACATAACTCTAAGCTCAAAATCCTGCCACAACTTAACCACTGAGTTGCGAATTCTCGAACTATGCCATCGTAGTTCGTCTCCTAGTCACACGAATAGAATTTACAAACGTTTAAAAGAGAAATACAAAATAAAAACACTAAAAACACAAAACCCTAGTTTAAAAAATATAAGCCCAAAAGTAATTAAAGATACCGGCCTAAAATAAGGGAAGTTCATTTTCTTTTTATTTATGTCGGCCTTGTATCCTTTGCGTTGAAAAATGGCTGCCTCGTTCCTGTTTCCCTCTTTCAAAAATTAGGGCTTCGTGATTTTCTTTGAAGTCGCCGCTTGGTCGTTGACTGATCTTACCGTCGAACCTCAGTTCAGTTTGATGCTTCTTCGATCTTTTTTCTTTGCTTAGCTTCGGCTGCTTCAAATTATGGTGAGTTCGATTTGAATTGGTATGCGATTTTCTTTATGACTTACGTTGATATGCTTGAACTCGATGCACTTTAATGCTGATGATGTTAATCATTTAAATAGGGTTTAATACCTAAAAATTTTGATTGAATATATTATTTGAATTCTTCTGATAATTTTAGGTCGGCCATTCGATTTTGATTGGTTGCTTGTGATTGTTCCTGGCCGGTTCAGTTTCGAATATTTCTTTGCTTTGTTACCATGGCTTCATGAATTCCCTTTAGATTTTGGTTCCGTTCTTTTTGCTCCTTTGATTTTGTTTCTACTGTGACTTTGACATTTTGATTTGTTCAATTCGAACTTGTTATTAGCTTGGTCACCATGGCTTTGATTCATTGATTTTGTTTGAAACTTCTACTTAAACATGCCTTAATTTTCTGAATTTGTGATATCTGATTGGTTCACGATTTGTTGGCAATCAATTCTGGTATTCTGGACTTTGAGATGAAAATTGACTTGGTAAACTCTGATTAAATTCGGCCATGACTTTGTTCCAATTTTTTTGCTGGCTATATTCGAATTTGAGATAATATTTTAACTTGTTAAAAACACTTCGACTTATTAAATTTCTTTTTACTCTGACTGAAAATGTGTGACCACGGCTTTGATTTGAGTCTGCACTTCATATTGATCTTCCATGATCCACAACTGTGTTGTGGTTGAGTCTATTCTGGTTCGAGTGAATTTGAATCTTTGTTGAGTTCATGTGCTTATGCATATGTATACGTATGCCATTTTGTTTACTGTATCACTACATCCTGTCACTGCATATCAATACTTGTATACTTGTGTGTTTGCGTATGTATATATGTATGTTTGTGTGATTGTACTTCGGTATTGCAGTCTTATTCATCACTATATATATGTTGTTTCCTTAGAGTTCACCACTGCTTATCTCTGTATCATGTCTGAACTTGTATGCGTTGTTGTCATATATGTGAGTGCACTTTGTTTCACTGGCTTTGATGTCTTGATACATTTGAGTCTTTGATTTGTGCACTTGTCTGAAATTGGTCATTTGAGCCGCTGTCTACATATCAACTTTTAAATATTGAAGTTGAGGTCTAGTGCTTGTTGCATTTGGAGTCTTCACTTATTTTTTGATTTGTATGTGGTCAGTGGTTGTGTTCACACTTGAATTTGTTCTGCACTTCAGTAAAAATGCCTCTGACCTTGGTGCCTTTGGTCATTGTATTCAGATGAGTATATTTATGGTTCCTTGATATCTTTACATATATATACTTGTTTGTCTCCATGCCTTCCTTTTCCCACATGAGTCTGGTTGTATTCTCTGGTTTACCACTTTGTTGTTGCTTCTGAGCTGATGAACTCTGGTAGCTGTAGTGTCATGTGGTCTTGTTCCTTGAGTTCATATTATAACTGTTATTGCTTTGAGGTAGATTATGTTGTGTTTATGTCTTTGATCCTGGGCATGTGTGTCTGTTACTATAGCCACCTTAGTTTTGTATTGTTCGAGCCAGTGCATATGAACTTGTATGCTTGGTTTGTACTTATGGTCTGATCATTTCATGCTCTACATTGATGTATGTTTGTATCACCACTGTTGCACTGTCCCGATGCCAATGATATATGAATCTGCTCTTTGGTTGATGGCCATCTCCACTTGCATGCATACATACATTTATGTATGCATATATTTGTGTGTGTTCACCTCAGTTGCATTCCATTGTTCACCGTTTTTACATATGAACTCAAATTGCTTTATATTTTTACCAGGTCTGGTTCCATGTAAAATCTTTTTATGCATAGCATATATATTTAGTGTTGCTCCTTTGTGTGATGTCCACCTCTTTTTGTACTGGTTCATTGTGACTTTAGAATTTTGTCTTTGGACTTGAGTCTTGTATATGTGCAATCTGATTCATTTCACTGTAGTCTTGTATTCTCTGGTCTTCACTTGAACTCTCATATTTCTTTGACTCCATTGTCGAGTCTGTTCTCATGTGTACACATTTGTGCACTTGTTAGCATGGTCTGGTTTTGGCTTCTTGTTGCGTAAGAACTTGCTCGATAATTTTTTGATGTTTTTGTATTGCACCTGAGTTGAATCCAGCCTCAGATCGGGTTTGACCTTGTGCTCACCTGTCCCTGCAGCTTTATCAAGTGTATATCGCTGTGCACGACCTTATGGCATGTACAGTTATACACTGTGCATATCACAAGTTGTTCATGTATAATGAATTCAAAATGAATATGATGATGAACAACCCAAATAACTAAGGCAAATAATATTTTCAAAAACACATTTTATTTTACACTGCAGAAATATTTCTTTTTTGATTTTATTGGTTCGTTGTTTATTTTGCAGATTGCTTAGATGTTTGATTCAATCTGGAATAGAGTTGAAGGTAAATACGAGTGAATGAGTGATATGTAGTGAGGTGAGCATTGTAAATTGAAAATTGTGATGTAATCGAAATTGTATTGTAATTGAAATTATGTGTATACATAGTGAGAGCTCAAATTTATACTATTCAAAATTGTAATAAAATAATTATTTGAATAAAATATCTATTTGAATTTAAATTCTGTGCAATTTATTTTATTCAGCAAATATCAATTTAATAATGAAAAATAAAATAGTACAGTGAAAAATACATTTAAATGAATATATATATATATATATATATTATCATCAAACAAAAATCCTATTAGCATATTCTTAGAATAGCTATCATTTATAAACGTAGTGAATGATTATCCAAATGTATTTTAAGAATTTTTTGTCTCTTCCCCAAAAGGAAAACTGAATTTTGGATTGATATCGAGAAAGAAACAAGGTTGGTAGTAATGTCTCTTAGGCATATGGTCCGAAGGAAAGAAAACAGTTGGATACACAGGTTTCAGAATTATTGCAAAAGATATTCATTTAGAGGAGTATTTCAAAATGGAGAGTGCTTGTCATTTTCGTCACTAAGGCAGACGGTTCCCTAAGGTTATGCGTAGAATATTAAGAACTGAATAAGCTAATGAAGAAAAATCGCTATCCATTGCCTCGCACTAAAGACCTCTTCGATTACTTAGTCTGGTAGAAGGTTTTCTCTCAGCTTGTTTTGTAAACTGGGTTTCATCAGTTGAGAGTGGTAAAAGATAGTATCCCAAAGATCGCATTTCATACATCTAATATATTTTTTGAGTGGTTAGTCATGCCATTTAAGCTGACTAATGCTCTGGTTTATTTTGTAGATTTAACGAGTAGGTTATTCCAGGAGCGGTTAAAAAGGTTTGTTGTGGTCTTTGTGGATGACTTTCTTATGTATCCCAAAAGTGAGGAAGGGCATGAGATCCATTTATGAGAAGTGATGGATGTCTTAAGGAGAAAACAATTGAAGTTTCAATTCTGTAAATGCCACTTTTGCAGGACATAAGTTCATTTCCTTTGGCATGTAGTATCAGTAGATGAATTGGCGGTAGATCCAGGGAAATTAGCTATTGTTAGAGATTGAAATATGCCAAAGAATGCTTCATAGGTTCGTAGCTTTTTGGGTTTACCTTGATTTTATTGGAACTTTATTAAGGAATTTTCAAAGATATCGGCACCTCTGACTTGTTTGACAAAGAAGAACCTGATTTATACGTAGAGTTTTTAGTGTAAAGTGACATTTGTTCGACTGAAGGAGTTAATGTAAAGTGCTCCAGTTTTGGTTATTCCCGAGGGCACCAAACTTCTTACCAGGTATAACGATGCATTCGGTACTGGTCTTGGTGTTATCCTTATGCAAGAAGGGAAGATTGTGGCATACACAAGTTGATGGTTGAAGAATCACGATACACACAACTTGGAGTTAGCTGCCATTTTGTTTGCACTGAAGTTATGGAGGCATTATCTATTGGGTAAGAGATTTGAGTTATTTACGGATCATACATCTCTCACGTGCCTATTCTCTCAGTAGGATTTGAGTTTAATACAACGGTGGTGGATGGAGTTCTTATCATCATACGACTTTGGGATTTCTTATACTTTAGGGAAGGGAAATGTAGTTGCTGATTCTTTGTATATGAGGCATGCAGAGGTAAAATGCTATGTTACTAGGGTGAAGGAATTTCGAGTTTACATCAAAGCTTGATTTCCGACTTTGATTGGAATATGCACCTGGGTTGTTTACATCGATGGAGGTTAAACCCTTAATGATGGATCATATTGGGTTGAGTTAAGTGAAAGATGTGTCATTAGTTGGCATTGTGGAGAAGTTAGGATAAGGTGAACAATCGAGCCATTTGGTTCGTTATTCCAAAGACTAGTAGGGTTATTTGAGGAGAGAAGGGAGGTAATGTGTATCGTAGGTCAAAGATTTGATAGATGAATTTTGGGTGAATATCACCATTCTAAGATGACTATTCATCAAGGAGGAGAAAAGATGTATCAGGACGTGAAGAGGATATTATATTGGTCAAGATAAAGAGGAAGATGGTGGAATATATGGAGAAGTGTACGAATTGCCAAAGGGTGAAGGCAAAGCAGAAGAAGCCGACTAGGATATTTCTTACATTAGATGTTCCATAGTGGAAGTAGGAGTGTGTATTTATGGATTTTTTGGATGGACTATCTGGGAGTAGAAGAGGAAATGGAGCATATGGGTTTTAGTAGATCATTTCATGAAAAGAGCGCACTATACTTTAATGAATAATATGAGAACGACGATGACGTTAGTGCCACAATATATTAAATAAGTAACTAGACAACATGGAGTTACAACTAGTATAATGAGTGACCGGGATCCACCTTTCATGGGTGAGAGAAGTCTATGGTAGGCATTTAGGACTGAGTTGTATATAAGCACATCGTATCATCTGCAAATTAACATACAAATTGAGAGAGTAAATAGGGTGTTCGAGGATTTGTTGAGGGTTTTCATATTGGATTTTGAGGGATCTTAGGAGGATCATCTACCTTTTTTAGGGTTTGCATATAATAATAGCTACCAGACTAGTATAGGCCTGACACCCTTCGATATATTATACGAAAGGTTGTGCACGTCACCATCGTGTTAGTGGGAGTCTACAAAAAAGATTATTTTGGATCCAATGATGGTAAGAGATACCGTGGAGAAGCTAAAGCTCATTAGGAAGAGTATAAAACCTACACAAGATTGATAGAAGTCATATGATGATAGGCGGAGGAAAAACTTGGAATTTAAGGTGGGAGATTTGATTTCTGTTAAAGTTTCTACGTTGAAGAGGGTGGTAAGGTTTGGAAGTTCGGAGAAGTTAGCACCAATATTTCTTAGCCCAGTGTTGGAGAGGGTTGGGAGTTTGGCGTATTAAGTGAAGCTTCTGGAGAAGATGGTGGGAGTCCATAACTTATTCCATGTGTCACATTTGGGAACATGTGTACACAATCAGACGTTTATTGTTACACCTGGTCAAATAGAGGAGGTATAGTTAAAGCCTGAGTCGAGATCATCCCACGGTCCAACCTATATTATGGAACATTGGGTTAAACAAATTAGGGACAAACTGGTAAAGTTGGTTATAGTGTAATGAGAGAACGACCCAGTGGAGAGTACATGGGAGCCAGAAAAGAAGATGAAGGCAACTCATCCTTAACTCTTTTCCAATACATTCCTTATTGTAGTGTAATTTCCTTAGATTAGATTATTCTAAGATTAGGATTATATGATTTGGATGAATTGTTTATTAGATTGTATATTTTTGAATTTCTTTCATATAGAAATATATGTTTATATTAGGGTGTTATGCATCCATGCCTAATATGTCATCATATTGCATTCATATAGGTTGTATTAGTTGCATTTTTGCATGGTAGATATAGAAACTACAGGTTTATGGAATCATGCATATCTATATGTTATTTTCATAAATTGGATGTTATGATTGTTTACTTGATTGATATTTGTTTAGCAAACAAGTGAGAGTTATTTTACATTTTTCATTCCTTAGCAATTTCGAGGGCGAAATTCTTTTAAGGGGAATTTGATGACGAAATCTCAGACATTGTGAGCGTCTCATTTTTCCGATTCACAAAGTATTTTGTTCTTCCTCATTCAGAGTCTGTATGAAGGAGTTGTTGTTGATACTATCCCGAGCTGATCGGGCTTCGAAATTTGAAATTTAAAATTTAAGTGATAGTTATTTCCCTCCTATTTAATTACAAACACGTACTCCTCTTTAAATTTTTCAGAAATTGATAGGTCTTCATCTTCCACTTTTACTCTTTACATACAAATAATCAAACCAACATATCTCTCTCAAATCTTAACAAAATTACACAAATCAATTGCATCACGAAGCTATTGGAGCAGGCTATGTATTTGCAATGATTTGGTAATAAAATTCTAAATAAAGGTGGCATAGTACCCTGGACAATAGGGGTCTAGGTAGCGAGAAGCAATTTCGATGAGTGATTCATTGTTTCCACTTTGTATAATGCAATCTTGATCCTATAAATGTGATATGTATGTTATATTAGTGTAGATATTTTTAAACATTTAAATTCAGATTTAATGGGGGTTTGGGTAGGAATTTGCTAAAACGGTAAGTAGAAACTAGGTTTTACTCGAATAACATAATTTAATAAATATATCACTAAAATTGATGAAATAAAGTGTAAAACGGGAGTTAGAAATGTAAGGTTAGGTGCTAGGGACATTATCAGGTAAACCAAAGGTAGAACAAAGGCAATTGGAGGAGAATTATGTGATGAAATGGAAAAATCCACACTAGAACAACCCTCAATATTAACTTGCATCGGTCGACCTGTCATACCAACCAATCCACCGATGATCTATTCGGGCTCGGGTTGAACGTGGATCCATATGTGTCTATAAAATAATATTTATCGATTTGGGTCATGTTCCTCTTATTTTTGAAAGTGTTTGGAGGCTATTAACGAGGCAAGTGATGAAGTTATGAATTCAAGTGAATGTATGTGACGATTGACCATTGTTTGAGGCAGATTCATACGTTGTTAGTGATACAAAAATGTGATACGATAGTGACTTTTACGTGAACGAGCCTATGGCCCAAGTAAGTGTTTAATGATACCAATATGGACCTATGAAACAAGTAGGTAATCTAGGTATTGCATTGCTCCTTTGTAGTGCTTTAACGGACCGGTGTGAATAAGATGGTAAGCAACCCTGTAATGCACGAGTCAAGTTCATGGCGTGAGTCCAGTTTGTCTATGAGGATAATTGGCGACCCTGTAGAGCCTAAAGATAGTCTAGGGAAGTGAGTCCTATATGCGATTGATGTTATTGTGTTCAACTAGGGACAATGTAGCACACTAGGCTAGTCTAAAGAAGTGGCTCCACACAGATGTGATGCATTATGACTAGGCGTATTGGATAGTTAGGCATATTGTAACTAGCAGGATACAAGGTGATCGAGCGTTAGACTCATATCATGTTGTAGTATACTTTTGTAGTATATGTAGAGTAAAGTATGTTTCACTCACCAGACTTATGTTTGACCCACTCCAATTTTTCGCTTTTATTCATATATCCAAGTAGAAGAAGTTTGCAGATGAGACGGTATCAGAGACAAACATTAATTTATACATTTTGTATATGACGTAAATAAGTGTCGTGGCCTAGATTTGATTATGTATATGGTTTGGGTTTGATTTGCATGGTGCAAACATATATAATTATATATTTTTCCATCATCCAATCCACATCGAATGAAACCACTTCCAATAGAATGGATCGGTCTCCTATCTTATTCCGCTCTCGTTGGCCGCTACTAATGGCTTATCTTTTGATTTTCCTTCCTTTAGCTACTCAGATGTTTTAGTTCGTTAAGTTTGAAGAGTCCAAAGAGCGAAAACTAGTCACGGAGCTTGGATACGATATCTTCGTCCTCTTGGAGCTATGTATGCAACGATCTGTAAATTTTGGTTAATAAATTTGTTAGTTTAATTTAAATTTTGCAATTTAATTTAGGAAGAAATAAAAATTCTAGAAGTTATAATGAAGCAGATGTTGGAAATTTAAATGTAGCAATTGAAATTAAGATTTACAAATTCAAAATGTAATTGCAATCAACTGAAATTATGAATCTTTGTCATACTTGGTTATAAGTTTAATATAAGAAACAACGAGAATATTAAATTAACTAATGAAATGTATAATCAGAAGTATAATGGAAATGCTACTAATTTAATATAATAAGAAGGTAAGTAATAAATAAATGATTGTAAACATTATTAAATGAATTAATGTGCAAAGGAATTGAATTAAGCATGAATAACATGTATATTAATAAAAAAAATTATGTAAAAAATTGATAAATGATGACATTAATGAATGAAATAAGGTATGTTAGTAATAAAGGAATAATCTAAAATAAACATTTAACCAATGAATAAAAGTAAAAGGTCGTAAGAAGTAAAATGCAATTCAAATGTGATTGACACGACCGTTTAGGTTATAAGGGAGTGTAAATAGAAATAGTGGAAAACATTATAATTTGTTAATTAAATATGATTGTGCAATTAATACTGAAAGAAATAAAATTTGGAAATAGTATTAATAAAATAATAACTATAATGAATTGCAACTGTATTAATGAATGTAAATATTAATTAATTACTGGAAATAAAATCTAAATGTAGGTTTGGATAGAACATAAGTGAATGCAATTAGGTAGTATGTTATTTGGTAATAAATTTAAGGGTAGGATAACAACTATTATAAATTACCTAATTAATTGGTCAATGAATTTATTTGAAATAACGCTCATTTAAATGTTGAGTAATTATAATGTCGTTATTGATTATAAGCGTTACTTTAATAATTATGATTAATTGAGAAATCAATACGAGAAGTATGTAAAGTAATAACTAAGAAAGTAATACGTTATAAATTGATTATAACCTAAACTTAAGTGTGAGTTAAAAGTTGAAATTGAATCTAATCCGTTTAATCGGAAACTTATTTAAATAAATTGGATTCAATGTATAATAAAGGGGTTATTTTAAGAAATTGAAATAAATACTATAATTGGTGAATTAAGTTACTTTAAGTTGAGATGGGAATTGATTTAAAGAATTATAAATTAGTAAGTAAATCAAGATGATGAAATTTATGAATTATAGAATTTTAATTTTTAATAGTGAGTTAATTTATTTAATTTATAATAGTTGGATTTATTGCAAATGAATGAAATCAAATATTTAATTATTACGTTAATTTAAAAATTAAGTTGAAATTGGAAAATATTAATGTAATAATTTTAAATCCAATGGTAAACCCTTCTATTTGAAATTAATGAATGGAATAATTATGAGTTAATTCAATTTAATGAAAATTTTATCTATAATTTTGGATTTTATGAAATTGAAGATTTATATTGATTAATCTTTAATAAATTGACACTTAAAAATTGTTAAATCATTGTAAATGTTTGAGAATTATAAAGTGATAAAGATTGTCAATTTCAGAATTTAAATAGGAAATTTGAATTAATTAAATTATTTTAAATTTATTTAATTAATATAAAAACAGCCATTTTGGCCACTGACTCGGATTTCGACGAAACAAGTTTCATCGGATACGTAACGGTGAATTATTATAGGATTTCAAGTTTCGTAACGATCGGACTTGTCGTTTGATCGTACGGACTCGAAACGCCTTGAAATAAATGAAATTGAAATCAATTTGAAATCGATTTGAAAATATTGATTTCAGCATAACTTCTTCATACGATGTAATTTGGACGTGAAACTTTTTCCATCGCGTTCAAAATATTTTAAAATATTTATTTTGATATATGGTTTGACCCAATTTATTCCGGAGTCAAAACGGGCTTTTTGGGCCAATTATCGTTTAGCACGTTATAATTCCGATCCATCTGTCTATTCCATCTTTATCTATAAATACCCTGCTAAACCCTAGCCTCCGCCTATTCCCATTGGTCTGCACGTAAAATTCTATCAGCTCCTCTTCTTCCAACGGTTGCAAACCCTAGATCCAATTTCAAAATTCAAAAATCAAATCCAAAGCCTAAAATTCGAAGTCCTCAGAAAAATCCGGAAAAAATATATGTTGAAGCCCTCGACGAGAGAAATTCAATGGTGTAATTCATTTTTCGATTTGAGTCATCGTTCGTCCTAGAAATTGCAATTGATTCTCGGCCGTTCATGGTATATCGTCGCATTTAACGGTGGATTTTGATTCTGGCATCGATCGGAAGGCATGGGGGCGTAGATGGTGACTAGAGAAGCCGATCCATCGTTCGCTTCATCGGATAGGTGCGCCAATTCGCCAGAATTGGCTTGGGAAATACACGGCGGCAAATGCAAATAGGGTGACCGGACATGGAGGCGTTCTAGGGGGAGGTGCGACGTGAGGAGGGTAGGCCTGTGGTGAGGGCCGATCGAGTCAAAGTTCGTTGAGGAAGCATCAAAAATTGAGTGATGTGCGGCGGCCGGTCTCGTTCGAACAAAATTAGGGTTTATGTGGGTTGACTATTGCGTGCGCAAGGAATGGTGGGACGTGACGTGGCAAAAATTTAGTTGAGGCAAGTTTTTTGTTTTAAATTTTATTTTGTTTTCAAACAATTAAATCGATATAACTCTCACATACGAACTCCTTTCTTGCGTGATTTTTTTTGTTAGGATCGTCATAAAATTTCGGACATTTTGGCGCTAGTTTAGTTGGATTTGAAGAATGCGCAATTTTTGGGTTCAAATCAGATTTATATTCGATTTAAATTCAAAAGGTGAGTGTTTTAACCCACTTACAACTTCTAAAATTTCTTATGTTTGTTAAATTGATTTGTGATGTGTTTAGAAATTTATTTATGACTGTTTGGCATGTTTTAACCATCATCTCAGTTAATTGCATTTATTTAAATTAAATTGTTATTTAATTTTATTATTGCATATAAATTGCCAGTTAAAGTTTATTTATTATTGCATATAAATTGCCGGTTAAAGTTTACTTCTTTTTGCATATAAATTGACAGTTAAATTTATTTATTTTTGCATATAAATTGACAGTTAAATTTATTTATTTTTGCATATAAGCTGCTAGTTAAACAGTTGTTAATCTAATTTTGAATATAAACTGTTCGTTGATACCTGTTATATTTTATATGCTCTATATTGATGTTTTGTTTAAATTTGATGATACTATAATAAATTGGTTGATGATTGATATTGGGTGAATGGATGATGTGTTCTATATTATATACATTGCAACTTATTATGCAATTTCATTTCATTCGGGATTGCGGTTTGAAATGATATACAACCACATTTTTATTTTTAAATTGCGGATTGAAATGATAAATATACGTATCACTTGACCATAGGATAGAAAGTTATATACAGTCACCACGGTATATATATAAAATTATTTTTGAAATGATTTTCTATGGTTTTGGAAAGAATACGGTTTAATAAATATTAAATTTTGATATATATATATATATAGTAAAATTCTTGAATTTTGCTGTGTATTAATCTTTTTTGAATTTTAAAATAAGCTAAATAATGAAGTTGATTTCGTTTATACAATATGGTTAAGTCTATATTTGAAATTCTATTGTATATAGAGTTTATAATAACTCAAATAAAAGTAAGGGTGAAGTTAAACGTGAATATGTTTTGAATTAAGGTATTTAAGTATTATCCTTGAAAATTTTGTTTGAAATGTAAATAAATTAAGATTTAAAAGGTATGATTTTTATAACTTGATTTTTGATTTGAGGATTTAAATGAATATCAAATTGACTTAAAGAATATTATCAAGTTAAATTTAATTAAAAGAATATCCTGTTATTGAAGTTAAGGGCATTACTTAAATTATATTTGTTGTATTAAGTAAATATTTCAAAATTTAAATAATAAGAATTGGATTTGATATATATTAAATTATCAAAGAATTCATTTTGAAATAGTGGAATATTTAAAGATTGAAATATATGAACTATAAAGTTTTGAAATATAGAATATTTAAGCTTTGAAATATATGGGAATTAAAATGGTTTATTTGGAGGTTCAAATTGATATTGGGAATTTATTGTGAAATTTAAAGAAGCTGTTTATTTTATAAAATAATATCGTTTTTGAACCATTAAGTATTAAAAGTTATGTTTCAAAGCTATGGTTTCAAGGTATATATATTTGAAAATATTATGATTTTGGAAAAGGGATATTTATAAAATAAAAATGATATCAGATTGGTTTGGGATTTAAAAATATAAATGATATTGTATTTATATGGTTTGAAAGAGATATTATATTCTGGTTTTAAAGTATAAATTATTTTGAAATAACCGCGGTGTTATAATAACGTTTGGTTGTTAAAGAGACCAGGATCGGAAGTTGTCATACTCTCTGCCAACCCCGAGAACCACTTTAACAACCGTGTACGCGGTGGAAATTCCAGAATGAAGTAGGTTGGTGGCAGCGTTTCCTATAAGGTAAATACGTGGACCCAACTCCCGTTAGTTGGCATAAGGTGGCTAAAATAGGAGCGATTGACGGGTTAATTGAGGTAGCACCTTTGATCGGACACATCCCTTCGATATTCTACTCTGACTTTGGTTTATTCGGTGGCCACTTTGATTTCTTTTGATTTGGGGGTGTGGCTCGAGGTGGGCGGTAGCTGCGGCTATGCGTTACCACCGACCCGGAAGCGTAATTGGTATATCTATCCTTGCATTGCCTAGTTGCGCCGTGTCACCTACCGTAGCGCGCCTTATACGATTTTGTTTTGTACCATACCTATGTAGTGCCCTCTGACGACGCCCGGTATGGGGCAGATTACGGTACTGTATAGACTATGGGAATATATTTTGTGTTAAGGGCTATATGGGTAACCTCTTAACGCTATTTAAAAGTAAGTTTATTTTACAAATAGACACTATTATAATAGCAAAATATACTACATAGTAAATAGTTTAACGGATCCTTAAGAGATGTGAATCCCGAGCATCTTTTGAGTTACTGCACTCATATTTATTCCTGTTGATTTAACTTACATAAGATCTTTTAGTTCTGAATCGAGTGTTTTGTCTTTTTAATTCGCTCGGGTCAGTCCGAGCGTTTCAGGATCGAAGACTTTAGCTCTGGAGTATGAAGACGGAGATTTCTATTATTATTATTTATTATATTCCACTACACTCATATTGTTCCGCTGCATTGTTATATGGTATGTGTAACTCTGATGTATGTTGTATAAGTATAATTGAATATTTTAAAACAGCTTTATAAAATGTATATTTGATTATTATATTTAATCTTTCCGCTGTGAGATTCTGTTTTGTTTTATTTCTTTCTCGTTTTTCTTATTTACCCCATAACGATCCGCCCTTCCGAACGGTTTGAATTGGCACGTGTGTCGATTTAAAGTATGCGAAAAGGCGGGATGTTACATCTGGTATCAAAGCCAGGTTTAGCGATAAACCTTAGCTTTATGGGGTTTGACTCTTTATTAATAGGGTAGTAATACCCTATGGGAGTCGCTGAGTGTATATATATGAGATAGCGTATTTGTTAGTGTCATAAAAAGGTTTTGATATTGTGTTAATTTGTTCCGTTTCGTATTTATAAATTCTGGTTGATGCATGGGACGCTATGACATCAATAGGGTTTTCCAAACACTTAATAGGACAGACCGACACAATATTTGTTTTAATATAGGTGAATGAAATAATTTTGCCTATTATATTTTCTATATATATAAAGTAAAATTTTATAAATAAGATATATATTTGGGTGCTATATATTGGTTTTTAGGTAATGAAAATATAAATAGTAGTTGAAAAATAAGATTGAAAATAAAATAAATCAAAATTGGAAATTTTAGAACTTAAGTTTCGAGGTTTTGAAATTTCTTATGAATGATTTTGAAATATAATAATAATATTATTAAAAGAAGTATTTTCGGATATAAGTATTCCAATATAATATGAAAGAAATGTTTTTAAAAGAAATTTTGGAAAGATAAAGTTGTACTCCCCTCTCTGTCGTTGGAAAATAATTTCGGTGATGAGTGCACGCATCATCGACTTTCATTTTCAAGTTTCGAAGTGGGAAGGCCACTATAGTAGTTTTACTACAGATTTATTTTTGATAAATAGAAGTAAATTTTTAATTTGTTTTAAATATACTTGGATTTAGATAAGTTGTAAGTATATTTATCTATTAATTTAAAATAATTTGAAACTAAACCCGGTATTTAATTCTTAAGTTTCCATTTATTAATAGTTTAATTAATGTAGTGAAACGGAGTATAACTGAAACGGAATTTAACTAATAATTGAAACCCTAAATGAAATAAAAGATTTAATGCTAGGTTATTAATGGTATTAAAGGAAATTTGAAATTTGTAACATATGAAACAAAGAGTAATATTATTGAACATTAAATTTAATTAAAGGATGAGATAAAACTGGTATAAGTTCATTTGCATTTTCTTTAACATATATAACTTACCAAATATAAAAAGTTGAATTGTTAATAAGAAAATGTAATAGATATTATAAAAGTAATTAACTTGAGGTAATGAAAATAATTAATGGAACTCTTTAATAAATAAGAATTGATGTGTAGTTGTATAAACTTAAGTATAATTGAATGCTACTAATTAAATATAATAGAAAGTAGGTATTGTAAGTAAGCAATGATAAACTTAAGTGAATAGGTGAAGTTAATTCTGAATAAAATAAGAATAAAAGATGAATGATGGAAAAGAGAAATTAAACAACAAATGTATGAATGAAATTAACAAGGATAAACAAAATTTGTTGTTCAAATTGGTTGTTGTTTGTTTTGGTTTATAGTTGTTTGGGTAAGGATACTTTAAAATTGTTAGGATGAATAAATAATCTATTTGGGTTCCATCAAGGACTGTTGAGTGAATGATGCACTAAGTAATTATTTTACATTCTATGCAATTTAAAGTTTTAAACCGAACAACTATTTGTTGTTTGATATGTATGATTGATTGATTTGTGTTGATTTTATGTGATGATTGTATGCTGTGGTTGCAATGATTGATGTTGTATGGATTTGTTAGTTATTGATTGAAATGACGCTAAATATTTCATTTTATATAATTAATTAATTAACTCTTTTGGATTATATAAGTGAAATACAGGTTATTGAAGCAATTGCTACTGCATTTGGTTTCATAATTAAGCATTAATTGCCTGACAAATAGGTACGTTTTCGGATTACGGTTTATAGCGCTATTGTATTTATATTTTTCCCATGATGGAATATATTTATTTTGGAAAATATATGTTGTATATTGTATATTTTTGATATTATATTTTCTCTCGAGCCTCTCCGTACAAAGGAGACTCTGCCAAAAAAATTCCGTAGAATTTTGGACTTAGAAAACTTTTGAAATAGTGGAATATTTAAAGATTGAAATATATGAACTATAAAGTTTTGAAATATAGAATATTTAAGCTTTGAAATATATGGGAATTAAAATGGTTTATTTGGAGGTTCAAATTGATATTGGGAATTTATTGTGAAATTTAAAGAAGTTGTTTATTTTATAAAATAATATAGTATTTGAACCATTAAGTATTAAAAGTTATGTTTCAAAGCTATGGTTTCAAGGTATATATATTTGAAAATATTATGATTTTGGGAAAGGGATATTTATAAAATAAAAATGATATCAGAATGATTTAGGATTTAAAAATATAAATGATATCGTATTTATATGGTTTGAAAGAGATATTATATTCTGGTTTTAAAGTATAAATTATTTTGAAATAACATCGGTGTTATAATAACGTTTGGTTGTTAAAGAGACCGGATCGGAAGTTGTCATACTCTCTTCCAACCCCAAAAACCACTTTAACAACCGTGTACGCGGTGGAGATTCCAAAATGAAGTAGGTTGGCAGTGGCATTTCCTATAAGGTAAATACGTGGACCCAACTCCCGTGAGTTGGCATAAGGTGGCTAAAACAGGAGCGATTGACGGGTTAATTGAGGTAACACCTTTGATCGGACACATCCCTTTGATATTCTACTCTAACTTTGGTTTATTCGGTGGCCACTTTGATTTCTTTTGATTTGGGGGTGTGGCTCGAGGTGGGAGGTAGCTGCGACTATGTGTTACCACCGACCCGGAAGCGTAATTGGTATATCTACCCTGGCGTTGCCTACTTGTGTCGTGTCACCTACCCTAGCGCGCCTTATATGATTTTGTTTTGTACCATACCTATGGAGTGCCCTCTGACGACGCCCAGTACGGGGGACAATACGGTACTGTATAGACTATGGGAATATATTTTGTGTTAAGGGCTATATGGGTAACCCCTTAACGCTATTTAAAAGTAAGTTTATTTTACAAATAGACACTATTATAATAGAGAAATATACTACATAGTATATAGTTTAACGGATCCTTAAGAGATGTGAATCCCGAGCATCTTTTGAGTTACTGCACTCATATTTATTCCTGTTGATTTAACTTACATAAGATATTTTAGTTCTGACTCGAGTGTTTTGTCTTTTCAATTCGCTCGGGTCAGTCCGAGCGTTTCAGGATCGAAGACTTTAGCTCTGGAGTACGAAGACGGAGATTTCTATTATTATTATTTATCATATTCCACTACACTCATATTGTTCCGCTGCATTGTTATATGGTATGTGTAACTCTGATGTATGTTGTATAAGTATAATCGAATATTTTAAAACAGCTTTATAAAATGTATATTTGATTATTATGTTTTATCCTTCCGCTGTGAGATTCTGTTTATTTTATTTCTTTCTCGTTTTTCTTATTTACCCTATAACAATCCGCCCTTCTGAACGGTTTGAATTGGCACGTGTGTCGATTTAAAGCGTGCGAAAAGGCGGGATGTTACAATGTACCTCTGCAATTAATATACTAGGTGAGGGGACTATTAACTGATTTTTCCCAATCAATATACTGGCCTCGGTTTGGACCAATGCTGCCTTCTTTAGTAGGGCAGGAGTTAAGGAAGAGAGCCAGGTGTTGAGGACCCCTATACCTTAATAATCCATAATATATATGTATATATGTCTACACCATGCAAATCAAACCCAAACCATATACATAATCGAATCCAGGCCACAACACTTATTTACATAATATACAAAATGTACAAATGAATGTCTGTCTCCGATACCATCTCGTCTCCAAACTTCTTCAACCTGGATATATAAATAAAAGAGAAAAATTAGAGTGTGTCAAACATAAGTTTGATGAGTAAACCATACTTTACCCTACATATACCACAAAAGTTTATATATATATATATATATATATATATATATATGACAGTTAGATATGTGTTGGTGATAAGATATGAATATGATTATCGTCGAGTTATACTTTGTTTCCTTCTGCTGTGAGATCTAAAAGTTATTACTTAGAAATGTATCCATTTATTTTATCTTACCCAACAACCCATCCTTTTTAGGTTCTTGAGGCGTTGACATCAGTTCGGACATTGAACCCAGGGTCGACAAAGTGGGTTGTTACAAATATGACCAGAGTTCGCCTCACGTGATTATTCTAGTAACATGTAGCGATATGAAGAAACTCTAGCCCAATATCTATCGAACACACATGAAGTGAAGAAGTATGCCTCGACAGTTACCCATCTTGCATCTCTAAGAGTCACGAGATATTGCAGTCTTATATTCCTATTACTCCGTAAAATTCCATCACATAGAAATAGATCCATAGGTACACATAGCTCATCAATAATCTGATGCAATTATCCTTCTCTTGGATACCAAATAGGAGAAATGTGTTATCATCGAAAATCACTCTAACTTTGTTGAAACTTGAAAGAATGCAAAAGAAGGATTCAGGAAGAATGATAGCAATAGAAAGACCTTTCGAAAGAGTTGAAGGGATGCATCTACAAATGTTGGATAAGCTATGGGATTTCAAAGAGGTCAAAAGGGGATGAGGCTACCCTTCCACTTCAGTTAACCCCTTTCGAAACAGTTGGTTCTGCATGCATAAAGGAGTTCCAAATGTGTTAAAAGCACCTTTCGAAGGTATCGAATAAAATGATTCCTCACATGTATCAGACCTTTCGAAATGGATGGTTCTTCCACTGTTTACCTTTCGCAAAAGAATATTTTGCCAAAGCGACCCCTTAAAGATCATAGATCGGTCTTTTGAATCGGTTAAAACCTTCCAGAAATATAAAGGAGATCTCATATGCGACCAATATAGCTTCCTCAAACACCAAAAAATGGGGGTTCGGCATTAATCAACAGGGATGCTTTTGAAAGCTACCTTCCACAACTAAGCCTTCTATTATGCTACAAATCATTCAAAGCCCAGAAAATACCCCCTTTCAACAGTGTCGAAAGCCTCCAAAAATGCATGAAAGTGGAGTGCAAACCGACTTGATACCCAATGATGGAAGATTTAAGTGTTTTGAAAGCTTAAACAAAGAAAGCAACATCACTTTCCACAAGCGTTGAATGTGTACCTTTCGAATGCATTTGAACATTCTTTCTTGCTTACACAACACATCAACAACAAAGTGATGGACGCTTCTATAACTTTTGATGGAGTCGAAAGAACCCAAGTTCTATTCAAAAGCGGAGTTAGAAAGGCACACTAAACTCAACAGTGACGAGACGCCATCAAGGAACCCATTTAACTAAGTTGAAAGGACCAATGTGAATGGATCCAAGTTGTTCCTATAAATAAGACCTTGAAGGTGTTTTTTTGGAGATCCGAATTCATTCATTATATACTTGTTCTTTTCTTGAATTTATAAACCCTAATCCTTAAATTAAATTAGAGATTTCATTTCCTTATAATGCTTAAGCCTCTTGTATTCATGAAAATCATTAATAAAGCAAGTGCATGGTATCTTCAAATACACAGAATCTGATTCTATGCTTTCATATGGATTCAACTATAGAGTACTCGCATTAATACCTTTCGAAGGGATACCTTTCGAAGGAATAAAACCCTTATGACACAGTTAAAACCCTCGGACACCATTAAGTTACCTCAACCATTTTGAAAGGTGGTTTCGAAGAAGTCTTAGATTTATCTTGACGATTCAAAAGGTGGTTTCGAAGAGGTCTTTCACACTTTAAATCCAACTTTGGGGCGTTAACAAGATTTCTTTTTAACATTTTTGGTACAAGAAGGAGGGATTAAACCTCCGACTTTGCTGAATTCCCAACCCTACTTTCCTCCATCCCTATTCCATTCCAATTTAACCTTAGACCCTACACCATAATGCTTAGAAAAGTCAAAAAGTCTGATCAAGGATCTTCAAAACCACACTTGGCTAGGTCCTCTAATAAAATTGTTAAAGATTCAAGACTACATGAAGAACAAATGTTAAGATTGGAGGCTTTAAGAGTCATGAAAAAGAATAGAGATGAATCTTATGATACAAACAGTTGGAGCCTAAACCCATTCCATACTGGCCTTACACCCATCTTTGCTTTAGGAGGAACAACATGTAAAGGTGATAATTTGTTTGTTCAAATGAAGAAGGCTATCCAGTGCTATGCAAAAAGGGACTATTTTCGAAGAAGAAATGATGGCCGATTAGTACACCTTTGTTCAAAAATGGCATTAAGCAACAAGTGGATCAATACCAACATGCGAACTTTAAAAGGTTTTAAAAAGGAAATCGGTTATTGAGAATGAATTTTCCAAATCGAGCAATAAAAAAACTACAAGCTCAAAAGACAAGCTTCAAATCAAGACTCCTTAAAGAGTGCAACTTGACCACATCAATTGAGAACATCTACATACTAATAAGGGAGGAACTCAGTTATTGGCCATCCAAAAAGAAATAGTCCAAGTATGAAATAAATTTAGGAGGATCTTACTACCATTACCATATCATGAACGCACAAAAACAATTAATGCAGAGCTTTTGAAGGAATGATAATAAACTTTTTCAGACAAGGCAAAATCAATAGGTTTGTAAAGTAATCCTAGTCGAATTCAATAAAGCACCTCTAAGAAAAACCTACATGGTCGGAAGTAGAATTCTTCTAAAACTTGGAAACTACCTTAAACGGTCATAAGCCTTTGTCCACGTCGAGTTGGCCAGGTCAAAGTACCTCCTGGAGGGAGGTTAGAGAAAACCTTTATTCACGCCACTCTATGGCTAGGATAAAGTATCTATAAGCCCTTGATCTCGCTACGCCATGGCCAGATTAAGGCGCCTCTTGGAGGGCAAACAGAGTAATCCCTTGAACGCGCCACGCTATGGCCATGTCAAGGCACCGAACAGCCTTCAATTCTTCCCATAAAGCCTAGCTGGAGCACCTCCTGGAGGGAGGACGGAGTAAGCCCTTGATCCCGCCATGCTATGGCCTAGTCAAGGCACCAAACAAGCCTTCAGTCGCGCCTATAAGGCCTAGTTGGAGTGCCTCTTGGATGGAGGTCTGGTAAGTCCTTGGGTCCTGCTTATGGATAAGATAACCAAGTGCACTGGACTACAACACATTAAGATGTTCAAGCCCAAGAAGTGGCACGTAAATCATTAACAATATATGAAATCTAAAGGATGGAACATTTCAAAAGAGTCAAGTACATGGAATCGGAGAGGTGGGATAAATCAAAATAAGAAAACGACTAAAGCCCCAAACAGTGGAATGAATTTTGGGTCTTATATTATTTCTAAACGGTCATTCCTTGATTACTTTCATTATTTATTGTCTTCGGCTAATTTCCAGAAGATGATTCCTGGACTTCTCTTACTAATACCCAAATTTGGGTCTCGAGTCTTCTACTGTTAATTTTGGGATTACACTTAACAATACACAAATCAGGGTTGTAGGTTTTCTGTTATTCCCAAATGATGGACTCTAGGCTTTCGTTATTACCAAACGAGTTTTCTCGGTCTTCTATCAGTTATGCTAGAAGAGGATTTCTATTAGTAAAGCCAGTCTTGAATTTCTAGTCCTTTATTACTAATTCCATTTCTGATCTTCTCACATTACCAAAGTTGGATTATAGGACTTCTATTATTGTCAGATGAGGATTTCTAGTCTGTAATCATTCCCAATTGTGGACTTCTCATCAATAACTATCTTCAGATGGCGATCTGTTGACTTTCATTACTCCTAGACTTAGATTTCTAGAATTCTATTATAAGGAATTCTAATGCTATCGCCAATAATATGGGCGAATTATCAAACATATTCTTATATAGATTTCAATTTAATAACAAAAAATGTTGTCTACTATGTACTTTTTAGGAAAACAAGATTAATAAGGGAGACCGAATGATTCAGTAAATAAAAAAACCATAGTCAAAGTTATTATGAAGCAGATTCAGAAACAACATTGCAAGCACAGGAAAGGTCAATAAAACAGGTGATATTTACATAATTACATAATTTACAAAAAAAATTACAAGAATATTACACGACATTAGTGTATACATCAAAAATCCTGGACAACCTTACCTGAATTCTCAGCAATTAAAGGGTCAACAATATGGAAAATCACTATACAAAGAATTTCTTTAACCTTCTTTTCCTTCTTCTTAATTTCATCAGCATCATCAATAGATTCAATACGAGTCTTCAAAGCATGATTGAAAGCATTATTGGCACCTTTAAGGGTCTTGTTTTGTCTTTCTAAATTGACGATACACTTTTGAAGAAGATATTTTTCATGTTCAAGCCTTTGAATTTTAGCAGCATACTCATTGATTTTTTGCGAGTATCTCACTTTCTGTTGATCGTCAAAGTATCTCATCACTTCAAATTCTACACCATTCACCCACTGGCTTCTCGTTTAAACCCGAGGGAGGGTTTTGCTGTAGCAGGGAATTTTTGAATAGCTAAAATCGAAGACCTCATCGATTTCACAACAGATGAGGTGATTGGAGAAGTTGATAAATTGATATTCAGAATGTCGCCCCCATGATAAATTCCAAGGATTTACACTGAGCTTGGCTATCTTTTAATTTTATCTCTAAATCTCTTACCTGTTGGAAAAGCTTAGACATCTCATGATCAAAGTCGATCGAAGGGTTTGATTTAATTTGGCGTTTTAATTGGGAAACAATTTCATCTTTATTCTTGATATCCGCTTCGAGACTAGTGATTTGATCATTAAGGTCTCTAATAATCACCTTTTGAAGCAAAAATTTCCTACGCTATCCAAATGCTTTAGTATTACCTTGAAGTCAGGCAGATAAGGATCTTTAAATAGGCTTCTCCTTTTAAGATCTGCCACTAACCTATCTCTAAAACTGGTGAAACGAGATAATGGATCTAATAAGAGTGGTATGGTAGCCAGCTGTAATTCCTATTCAAATAAACAAAAAAACAAATTAATACCAAATGAACAAATTTCTTTTATCACAATAGTAGAGGTTATAACTCAAAAAAAACAAAGGGTATAATATCAATGTTATAGTTAAATACTTGCTTTGCCCTATCACACTTAAAGTCTATAAACATCATTTTTAACTTTATTCAAAGAGTTAGCCGAAAGTGTGATTGTTGATTCAAAAGTGGCATTAAATCCTTCTGGGTTTATAACTGGGACGTTTACTATAATCTCATTCTCTGGCTGAAGGACTATCATGACTAAAACAATTTTGTATGATATGTTTGAATTTCCCTAAAGGTGCTTCTCCTTTTCTTTGCCTAGAAAAATCAAAGTGAAGGCGGGGATGTTGCATATAAAGCTTCTGTAGATTTCTAAGAAAGCAATATCTACCCAATTTCGAGGATTCAAGAACAAGGCCTTTCCTAAGTGATCTCTTCTTAATTTGACGTATTTCCCTAAGTAATCCTTAGTAATAAGGCTCCTGAGAGACATTTACTCTGTAATAACGTAATAAATACGACTAGTATAAAAGAAAACTAATACAGAAAATTTACAAATCAATATGATTACATGATTACAAATTTTCATCTTCTTCATACAAGAATGACTTTTTGAATAACTCGAAAATGAATTTATCCTTATAATATTTAATTTTTTCTGGAGGCAATGCATGAGGAATTGAGTTGACTCGTGGTAAGTTCCAGCAAGCCCCTGGATGAGGATCAGATCCAAATTCGTCTAAGTACTTTTTATGTAGATATCTAAGTAGACCCCCACTAAAATCACCCAAGTATGAAAAATCTACAGTTGTATGTCTTCAATAAGCTTTATATAGGAAGTCTACCAGGATATCTCTGTCCTCGATCAACATCCAAAAGAGTGTTATCAATTCTCTGTTCTCTTCCAAGAACTTATCATAGCGAAGGCGTGCCTTTTTAAGTCGAGGGGCCGCTTCATGATCTTTAAAAGACGCTAATACTGCAGTGCTTTTATTAAGCTTATAATACCTGCCAGAGAGTGCATTGCGTTCTTTTAATTGTTTATCTACCTCCCTATACAAGTTATTTATTTCTTCCTGTTTTCTTTTAAGCCTTGTTTTATAAAGATGAATGGATTTCTTCGTTATCTAAAATGGAAAGATATTAGCCAATGTTATATTGGAAGTGAAAGCTATTTTGACAACGAATTCCATACCTAAGAAACTGGGATTGAAGTTTGTAGGGTCTACTTTTTCCCCACTTGCTCTCCAACATCAATATTAGTGTTTTTTTCATGGAGATCAGAGGGTTTAGGGAATTCATCCAACCCACTTCATGGGCATTCGGATCAGGGATAACTTTTTCTGAAACCTCGAAAGTTTCATCATCATCCCCTTCGCGAGAGTCATCATGATTGCTCTCGTTGCCGCCCGAACCCTAACCTTTATCATCATCATCAGGGTTATCATCGTCATTGCCACTTTCTTCAACAACGACTTCATCATCTTCATCGTCTTCCTCCTTGTCTGAATCAGAATCTTCTTCTACATGAGGGACTTCAAAAGATAAGAGCTTTGAGGCATCAATTTCTTATTTATCAGGGAACTCAATCCCTTGCTCCATTTCCTTGATTTTATCCATGAATCTTTTAACCAACATATGATCGAGTGAGGGAAAGCTTAAATTTGGGCACTTCTCTATATTATCGGAACAAGCTAACATGAGTGCGTCCTTATAAGAATTTATGATGATGTCATTCATAGAAGTGCTTAGAAATTGAGACACCATTTGTTTACCCTCGGAAATGGTTTTGATGACCATGATTAAATAATTCTTCTTCTTCTCCAACTTCATTTTGAAAAAAGTACATTTCTTATTGGGAGAAGCATGTTTAACATTCACCCTGGCCTTTTCATCCTCCGACTCTTTCAGAGTCATTTTCAAAACTAAAACTTCATCGGTTAAGATTTGTTTAGCCTTCGTCTCCTCGAAAATTGTAGATTTTGCTTGAACAAGAGAAGCGCTCAATCTTTCTTGTTCCCTCATTGTGTTACCTTTAGTAGCAATTAGGAAGTGATCTGGTTATTTAGAGTTGAGACTTCTTCTTTAATCTTTGATGTCTCACAGGAAGACTTTGAAATGTTCTCTTAGAGGAACTACCAGCTTTTGGAAATTTGAAAGGAAAAGTAATACATGAGTCAAGATTCAGCATAAAATAGTAATAATAAAATCAATTAGTATGGAACATACCAGAAGTTATTGTTCAATGAGAGATCAATAATGACTTGATGGATTGAGTGCAGAGAAAGGAAGTTGAATAGAAAAAAATGATAAAGAATTCATGGTTGGTTGTACAACATTCTCAAAATCATTAGGAAACACCGAAGATGAGGGCTCAGAGGGATTCAACTCTTGGGAAGGAGTTGAAGTGCCTAAATCCTTCTACATTTGCTCAATGACGCTTGGAGAATCGGACACAACCATGTAAGACATGAAGTCGTACTTCAATGGAATCATTCTGGGTTTGTCAGCATTGGCATCAAGAGTAGGACCTTCTAAAGCTTTTCCTGGATCAACAAGTTCATCCTCTTCTGGAGGAAGAGAAGGCTAGACGTTAGCAATTTTAGTTTCTTGGAAGTAGAATTTGTGGCAGTCACTCCACTCAATTTTCTTTTAGCAATCATTCTTAACCTAGCAGTGGCTTAGGTCAGAGCTAAAGCACCAAATTCATAAGATGGAGGGAGTAGATCCCTTATGGTTAATTTAGTCGGAGGAGCAGCTGCTAAAACCAAAAAGCATAGGTTAGCAAAGGAATCTAAAGAGTAACATGACGGTAAGTTACAAATGATACACTTAAGTTTACCAAGTTGGTCGGGACAAATCAGAGACAAAGGTGAAATTTTTTTGGGGTCACCCATGGACAAGAAGCGTTTTCTTTTGGAAGTATGTTGGAAAAAAGAGGAGGTTGTCCAAGAATCCTCTAGCCTTATAAATGGAGATAATGTTTCTGAAGATCGCTAGGGGTCAATAATGAGAGCCTATTCCCAATGCTATTCGAGATAGCGGTTAAAAAATTCACAATTCTCTTGCCTTCATCATCGGGATCCTTAGGAGCAGTGCCTAATAAGAAAACATAATTCGGAAAAAGAAAATAATTTAATGAAAATAATGGCAATGGTCTAATTACGAGCAGAAGAGAAGGCTCCACTAATACTTGGAAAGCATTTGATATAAAAGAACCGCGTCTCCCAATCCTTGAACTTGTTTACTCCTCTGAAGCTAACTTTTTATAAGGGTTAGCCCTAAAAATATGGCTATTCAAATTGTTAAGCTTGATGAGGTGCACCAAGTAATTAAGAACTTCAGCACTTAAAGAAGGAATGCCCAACTCTAAGGCCATGAGCTCCAAGGAGATGAGGTATGTATATACATTAGGTGATAATTGAATAGGAGCTCTGCCAAGGTGACTTAGAAATCTTGACAAGAACTCAGGAAATGGAATAAAACCTCCATGCCAAGTGAGGATGGTCGCACAACACCAGAAAGGCAATTTCCTCATGCTTATAAGCGTGACAAAATCAATTTGTTACGGTTATAACTGTGAAAATAGATACCGTGGGCAAATTCAATCACACTTTTGCTCACGGTTATAACCGTGATAAAAATAGTAATTTCTCATGCTTATAACCGTTACAAATTTAGATATTATCACACTTATAACCGTGACAGAACAGTATTTACTCACTGTTATAATCGTGATAAAATGGCTATTACTAACGCTTGTAACCGTGGGAAATTTAGATAGTATCACACTTATAACCGTGACAGAACAATAGTTTCTAACATTTATAACCATTACCAAAATGGAAACTCTAACACTTATAACCGTGACAAATGCAAATTATATCATAGTTATAACCATTACGAAAGGTTATTCTCTAACACTTATAACCGTGATAACTAAAACAATATCAAACAAACTATATAGCACCAATATTTTATTACAGCTACAAACAATCTATACAAAAAAATATAGCATTAACATTAAGAAAACATACGATCAATAATTAGAACAACACCAAATATTTATGTTTCATACAAACACCATAAAGGATACTTCATACCAACACTACAAATTATAGCATACAAGCATAATATATATAACAAACTTTAAAACACAGTTTCAGAATATAACTACATAGTGTTTAGTAACTTACTAATAATGCAAACGATACTCGGGCCAAATCACAAAACCCCCTTCAGCTAACCTTAAGCTGACTATCGGCAATCTGCTATCAAAATATTCATCTGCAATGATAATTTTTTATCTATTAGCTTTTCAAATAATTTATATCTATATAAAGCACGGAAGTCTATGTTAATAATTTCCTATGTTATAAAGATGCATACCTTCTAAGGAAGTACCCTCAGTAACATCTTTATAGGCCCAATTGCACGCAGCAGTAATGCCTTCTGTTGCATATCTGTGGAACATGCGCAAATATTAATTCATATACATAATATCTCAAAAATACCATAACTCGATTGTTTAATTAGAGTTGTGAACTTTGAAGTACACATACACATCAGGACATGTAGTTGAGTTCTTATCACAAGTCTCCCACTTTGTAACTTGATCCGACAATCTCCCTTCTATACGAAGAAACAAAAAGATAATGTATAATTGACTGTCTTCTTTTTTCTTTTTCTTTTTCCCTTTTCAAGTGTTAAAAATCAAATTTTAAGAACTGCATCTTACTGTTATATTTGTTTCCAATGCATCAACAAATTGGTCGACGTCGGAATTGTAGAAGTCGTCTAGTGTTGTTTCAATTATGCTACCATCCCACACCTGAAATTTGCATTTTTTTACTTTGATGTAAAATTCAAAAGACTAATTTAATATTAGAAGCTGATTAATATTATGAAAAGTCCAGGATATTACATGATGGGAGTACAGCTTTTCTTCTATACCAGTGCACATTAATTGTGTTTCCTCCTTTGTCCGATGCAAATCCAACGTGTAGAGGCTGCAAATTCGAAAGCATTAATTCATTTCCTAATATATTTTTGGTACTTCCATATTGTCCTATTATGCTTCAATAGTGAAAAAAAAGGTGTACTTGATGAATATCACCCATGAAGTGAGAAAAAAACAGAAGAGCCTCAGTAAGATTATCTGAAAAATTAACCCCTTTAATCACTATAATGTACCATATTAAAGCCACATTAAATATAACTATTATTTTGACATACATTGTGAATCTTCAAGGGGAGTTTTGGTTAATGTAGTTGGAAATTGCCCCAGAAACACATACATCTTTATTGCCATTGTCGTCCTTACAGTCTCCTACATATATGCAAAACAAGTTCAGAAAACTAATAAATTATTTGAGTAGAAGAAATAGAGGAAAAAAAGATTAAGGTACAGACTTTCATAGTTGTAATTGAAAACGTCAGGTGTATTGATGTAGTGTAGAGGAGAAGACCATTTGTATCTGAAATTGACTCTATCAGCCCATTTGTAGTGTAGAGGATAACGTATCCAAGTATCCAAACATTAAGGAGAATATTTCAAATATAGAGAATAAATTTTGGAAAATAATGATGACCAATATATCAAATTGCAGGTAACTAATATGTCAGGTAACTAACATGTATATTTTTATAATTTACACCATCAATCAGTGCTCCCTCAACAATTGATCATCATGCACATGCCACTCTTTACCATGTACAGCAACAGCTCAACAAGCCCTGTCAACACAAATATACAAGCAAAAAAAACAATACCTATATATGCACTGAACATACTATACGAGTAGTGATAAAAAGTTTGCATAAGCACAAATTTATACTTGTACATTCCAAATTTGCATATGCACAAATTTTCTTTTTTAATTAGTGATAAAAAACGAGTAGTTTAATTTTAATTAAAGTTTAATTAATCGTAATTTAATTTTGGTTTAAAGTTCAGTTAATGTGAATTTAATTGTAGTCAACTTGTGTAACTTGTAAAACACTTAAATGTAAACAAATAGTAATCTAGAAACTGATAAATTTTTGAGAAATTTTTGAGATGTGATTTGAATCTTGAACATGCTTCTGACACAAATTTAACTCTAATTTCAAGCTTCCAAGTTTCTAACACAGTTAAACAGTACAGCTTTAAGCAATATAGTACCAATAAAATATATCATTTCAAAATTAATTTTTCTTGGCCCAAATGTTGATTTTGGTTAATAAACATGTTATAGTACCAGCGCCTAATAGACAATGATGCATGAGTGGGCTTCGTCTATAAACATGTTAAAAACTTTCAAACCCTACAGACTACGAAATTTATTTTTATCCATGTACTTTTTTGTAGTGTAAGCGGGCATTATAAAATCTAAAGAACTAAACATCCTCGTTAATCATAAACCTACCTTAATATGAATTGGCCACTGAATCAGATCGGCATCCCTGGCCAACACCCTAACACCATCTTTATATATTTCCCTATTGCACATATGTCATATTAGCAAAGATGAAATTGATTAAAGTTGGTGCACTGTAAACCAAAATTTTGTGGTATAATGATGGATGTGCTTTGAGTAAAGAATACCTTGAGAGTTTTCGTTGTTATAAGCACCGATGAGTCAATATTGTCTGCATTTATGAGGCTTGCAATCTTCCCAAGCTTGATAGTCTATTTTCATAGAAGAGAAAAATGAGATCAATATCTAACATGATTTTATATTATAGTTTTGTTGCTTATTGCATATGCAACATGTACCTTGTTTCAGCAAGAAGTGATAATGCACCAACTATAACAGAATATTAAAATGTCCAAATTATGAAAATGAAAAATGAAAATTATTGTATAGCCAGCAGTTTGTTGGAAAGTCCTTACTAATGGAGAAGGTATAATAAATGTTTACCCTATATTCATATTATCTATACTATAATATTATTATTGAGTTAGATTTCAAGAGCACACAGACCTCCTTCATATTTTGGAAAACGAACAGTCATGTTTTTAATTTCTTTCTATTCCGAACTTTGAAATGTGGTAACTTTTTCTACATTAATTGGATTTAAGAATCGATTTCACTATTAAATCTTAAATTTAATATGCTTTCCAATGACATCCATTGTCGGTAGATAAAAATAAATTTTTTAAAATCATAGTTTTTCGGATTATTCATATTATTAAAGTTATTAAATCTGTTTGACTTTATTTCTTTTAACTAATCTATGTCGTTGATTGCTTTGAAAATTTCCAGCCTTTGATTCTACTTTCACAAATTGCAGTCAAGTCTGGTGAAATCCAACATTACCAAAATACAGCAACAATGTTCGATGGAATTAGAAATGGAACCAGAAAGCTCAAAAGCATTAAATACAATTATATGCTTTTTATTATATTGAATTTGCTTTGACTGTAAAAAAAGTACAATGATACTCTTCATATTAAAATAAATATTGTTGAATAATTGTTGTTAGTTCCAACACTTCAGACATAAAATATGTATGCTTTAGATTTAGCATATCTTTCACATGAATCATTCAAAACAAAAATAAATCTCTTTATCCTCTAAGCTTATCATTTTACAATAATATGATGCCACAAAATATGTTCCTAGACACAGTCAGTTATGGGATCATCATCAACACTTACGTTCTCATAAATCATGTCAACGTTGCTTTTGGCCTTTTTGCATCAATGGTCAAGTGTAAACCACATGTTGTTGCCTGCACTGCTATTATAGATAGTTATTACCGAAGCAGCAAATGGAATCAACGACATCAAGTATTAAAGGGAATGATTGATAAAGGTATCTCACCAAATGAAGTTATATATAATACAGCTGATGCATGGAGCAACAGCTGATGCACACAATAAATTTATATATGTATAATTTATATGTGTATTATGTGGAAATTTTATCTTTGAAATCATTTTTGCTTGATATTTTGCAATTGATTACCACCGGTACTACATGCATTACTGTTTTCAAAGATTTACACACAAGTTTTAGAAAAAATGCAAACTTATTTGAAAATTGATAAAAAAGATCACTATTTTTTAATCAATGAACCATATAAATCATTTAAACATGTTATGATGATAAGAGGTTGAGTGCGGTCCGTATGCGAAGCACGGGTTCGCACTAGTTCTATTTGTATTATAGAGGTTATAGGGGATAAATATCCATTATTCTATTCATATTATTCTATTTGTCTTATATTGAAAAAACCAACTCTCCTCTAAAACCCTCACCATACCACCCCCTTTTTTAATTTGGAGTCACTTTAATAATGCAATAAATATAAATACATCGTTTGAATCGCATCAAATGCTTTAACAATAAATATGCAAATATCATACCGTTTTTTTCAAAAAAAATATTAGATTAAGACAAACGTGTGAAATATGCATATAACAAACAAATTATAAACTATATTAAGATCCTGTACATAAATAAATAGTAACAAAAGATGTAAATGCGTAACCAAATTTTTATCAATCCAGTTGAAAATGGTTGGGTCCTTACAACAACAACAATTTCCAAATCTTCCTTATTAATCCAGCCCCCATGATTATATCATGAGATGTTTCCTTATCACAGTATGTCTACAATTTATATCAGTTATCGTAATTCTTGGAAAATTACAAAAAGAAATGAAGAAAAAACGAAGAAGAAAAAAAGAAGTAAATGACTGTAGTAAGATTGCCATGTCAAAAAAGTCAACTTGTCTATGGCCAAAGCAGTCAATCTTAAAAAGCAAGAGTGGAAGCACCACTGAAATTCATAAGTTTAACCATGATTTTAATGCAAAAGCTGCAAATAAAACAATGCACCGTTGTAACAGATTCTTTTGTATTTCCAATTTAAAAGCAGAGCCAAATAATTATTCATGTAAAAGCCGCACACTACGTTCTCATTAATGACGTTTCTTTTAGAACAATTTCATCTAGGAGTTGCAAAAGGAGAGAAAATCTTGTAAAAATTGTTGTCCATAGCTTTTTTGCACCTGTTTTATGCTATTGTCTTTCCCTATTTTCGGCAATTTTGAGTTTTTGTAAATGAGTATGTTCAACTTTGAATATTGATCTCATTATGGTTAAAAACTTCTACATTTTCGCTGTAGTTTTACTATAAAAAGAATTATGATTATATATGTGAACAATACCGTAAATGCAAAACTTAGTTTAATTTCTCATAATACTTTTTTATTAGATCAAATTCAAGAAGACTTCTTAGATAGAATGCCAATAATACATTTATTTTATCCAACACACATTTACTTGTTCTGCTCCAATGCTCCACATCTCATATATGACAGCAATGCCTCAAACTAAGATTTGTAAACATTAAGAAATGTATATGCATATTTTCATTTCAACAAACACCCAGTTATATAGCGCGACTTACAGTATTATTCTATTTTCTTAATCAATTGCTTTGCAAGATCATAAGTAACGAGCCACATTATCTAATCTCACGCACCAGCTTGTTAGTGAAGCATATCAAGTCATATTCCCATGAGCCCCCTACAGTGCCACTATGGGTCCGATAATATAGACCTGTATGGAACGAATTTGGGTAAAATATCGTTACTAAGTTGGATTTTGTTTCCCAAATAATTTTCAATAATGAAAAAAAAATCAATTATAATTGGTCATATGATATTGTCAGTATTTCAGATACCCAGTAACAGATTTGAACTCCGTACACAAATGGGGTTTGGATCTGCTTGATACGAACATTCAATAACAGGTACCGAAATTGCTAACTCATGAATGGTAAGATCTTTCTCATCTCAAACCTTTATGCAGTGTTATGATAACTATGTTATCATTTTGAAATTAATGTCTTAATTTCTATTCATGTTTGGAACAAAAATGAGAATTAAAATGAGCAAGCAGAAAAATAAGCTGAAAGCTAAAGTTGGTCTCAATCAATTATAAGAGTATATTACCACAATCATAATCAAAACTGAAAGGTTAACATTGCTCTTATAACATCATTTACACTTGCATCATACAAGCACATTTTGTTGGAATTTGCATGCTTGTATCACATTAACATGCATTTGAGGAAGGGTTAACTGTATAACTATCACAATTGCTACAGTTGACATAGCTAATGATTTTGAGGAAAATATATGTATCTAAACTTCAGTGAATTTGGGTTGATCTTTGCCACAGCTGAATTTTTACTATGCAGTGTAGATTGTCTTTGTAGTTGTACATTGACAATATTTCCAACTAATCATTTCAGCAGATGGTGTCTTTATCATCATTGTTTGCAAAACATATAACTTTTACCGTGGCTTATTATTAACGTATTAAAATAGTTGCACTATTTAAATTGCTAAGTTAGATTATCCAAATTTTGTTAGAGAGGGTCAAGTAGTAGAAAACAAACTCAGCTGCGACAGGAGATAAAGCAACTTTTACAAGAGGCTAGCAAATTGTCTACGTATGTTTTCCAATCATCTTAACTATCGCTACTTTTGGCTAACTACCTTAACTAATCTTAATAAGTGCACTTATTGACTATAAAGACTATTCAATTTTTTATAAACTAACGTACAGATGACAAGTGAGAATTGTCTCAGTCCATTCATAGCTAATATACATTTTAACAGGCCATGCTAACATACTAACTTATTTTTTTTCCATTTGATCTTATATAATTTTGGGGCCTCCACATTCGCCTAAGTCGCAAAAACTTTGACGAACGACAGCAACTAAAGAGAAGGAACTTTTGAAGTGTATGCCAACCACATTTGTATTAATCCTTCACTTACTATATCCATGCGGTTTTAAGATTGGATCAAAACATAGTGTATGCATGCATCGAAAATCAGTGTATGGAACAAATTTAGGTAAAATATACTTTCACTTTATAATTAAACTGGAACTGGTATGGCAGCTCTTTGATAAATGATTGTATACTGATTTCGAAGATGGAGATTATGTATTAAGAAAGATGTAAAGTTTGGATAGAAAATGAACAATTGATTCAATGGAAAATACAACGGAGTTTCAAATTCTACATGGTTGAGTGATGTAAAAACAGAACATAAAAAATTGATGAAATTCCAAAAAGAATAATTTACCAATTCATGTAAATTCACTACCGTAACTTAAAACTTGTCAGCAATTTGAAATTTGTCTACAATTTAAAACAACAATTAAAAGCAATAGTTGAACACGTTTATCATTAATGTTAAAAAACTAAAATGAAGAAGACTGAAATAAATATACCTGAATCGAAATTCAAATAGAAACCAGAAACGCTAGACTTTGAATGGATGAGGCAGAGGATGACAAAAGAGGAGGAGGCGGTGACAAAATCAGGCGAAGGCGATGACAAAAGCACGCGGTGTCAAAACGAGGCGGAAACTGCTCCTGAACGATGCGGAGGCAGTGACAAAACCGAGTGGTTGCAAAACGAGGTAGAAGCGGCGCTTGAACGATGTAGAGGCTGTAACCCTAGATTAAAAGAGGGGAAGAACAATGAAATGGGAAAACTAACCGTTCGAAGTGGGATTAGGAAAAATAAAAGGGAAATTACTATTTCGTCCACTTAAGTTTCGTAAATTTACGAAATTACCATATTTAGTAACGGTAATAATCGTTGCAACACGTTCCAACGGAAATAACCATTAGAAATTTGTTACGGTAATAACCGTTGCAAATTGACAGCGAAAAAGCATTGGAAAATGCCCTATTTGGTGTTGTGTGGTTTAAGAAAAATATCCCTCAGGAGGATTTTGAACGGTGTCACTATCGCCAGGAGGAATAGCTTCAAATCCTATAATTCCAAAGTCATTAAGGATTATATCTACTTTGTCTTGAGAAGCTATAAGGGAATGCCTTGAAACCACTTCAGTCTTTTTTGGGGAAGAATCTAGTTTTGAAACTATATCCTTTTTAGATCTCTTAGAAGTTCTTTTTAAACCCATGATCCTGCCAGGTGAAATAATTTCAATAAATTTATCATTCATTCCACTATTAATGCCTTTCGAACGTGTTGAAATCTTATTGCAATGGCTCAAATATCCACTGAAGCACAAGGTCCCATGCCTTCGAAAGGGGATCGAAGTTAGCAAGAATTATGAGAGTCATCGAGCTTTCGACGTTGTCGAAAGGAAGGATGAAATACAAACACCTGAACACACCTTTCGACAATGTCGAAACTCCAAAAATATTTTTTTTACTCTATTATTAATAAATGCAGCTATCCACATAATACCAATTTGGATATATAAATTTTTGAAACACTATACCCCAATCAAGTTGAAAAATTCGAAACAAAGTGGCATTGACACCGATGAAAGGGCATTAAGACATTTTGACGATGTCTATATTGGGAAGTGATGATAGCTACACTCCAATTAACTGTTATGGGTTTCGAATGAGTCAAAGGGTATAATAGAGTCTTATAAGCGTTAATACTAAGTTGAAATAATGCAAACAATTGTGATTATTTAAGTTTTGAGGTTTCGACTAAGTTAAAAGGTGGATTAGTGGTTTTAACGGTAAAAAAACTGTATCATTCTCAATCCAATCAATGGTAGGAGAGTAAACTTCTAATTTTTAATACCCTCCAAAGTAAATTAAAATTGAGCATAATTGGGGTCGACCTTGAATCTACATGCAACAGCAGCAAATAGCCTTAAATTTGACAAATTCAGGTTAGAATCATAAATTGATACCATAGATCAATCAAAATTGGCATAGAAAATGAGTCTAAAATCATCTTAGACGAATGATAAACTTGGATCATTTTCAAAATTTAAAACAGTAATGCAAACTCAAACCTTAGAAATTTGAAACTGAAAGTGAACGTGAAAAATCGGTTTGTAATATAGAACAATGGATGCTCACCTTAAATCTGAGCTTGCATCTTCTGAAATTAAGAATTTAATGAGAGGTTGAAATTTCTTATCCTTGCTCCAAGATTTTCAATCGTAGGTAAATGAAAATGGGGAAGAAGGAAGCGTAATTTATAAGCAAAGCAAATGCAAGTAAAGCCATTTGATCAGATTTAAATAACAACCAGGACTCATTTGGGAGTATCAAAAGGTGGGAAAATTTTATGTTGAAATAATGATGGGTGTCGAAACAACTGACTTGAAAAGTCAAGAGCATCCCTTCGCTAGGGGGACAAGTGTTATAATCAATAATCACTCCAACTTTGTCGAAACATAAAAGAATACAGAAGAAGAATTCATGAAGAACGATAACAGTAGCAAGACCTTTTGAAAAAGTCAAAGGGATGCATCTACAAATGTTGGATGAGCTATGGACTTTCGAAGAGGTCGAAAGGGGACGAGGCTACCCTTTCGCTTTAGCTAACCCCTTTAGAAATAGTTGGTTCTGCATGCATAAAGGAGTTTCATATGTGTTAAAAGCACCTTTCGAAGGTATCGAATAATAGGCTTCCACACATATATCAGACCTTTTGTAATGGATGGTTCCACCGTTGTTTATCTTCCGCAGAAGAACGTTTTTCCAAAGCGACCCCTTTGAAAGCATAGATCAGCCTTTCTAATCGGTTGAAACCTTCCACAAATATAAAGGAGATCTCATATGTGATCAATATAGCTTCCTCAAACACCAAAAAATGGGAGTTCGGCATTAATCAACGGGGATTCTTTCGAAAGCTACCTTCCGCAACTAAGCCTTCTACTATGCTACAAGTCATTCAAAGCCCATAAAATACCCCTTTTCGACAATGTCAAAAGCCTCCAAAAATGCATGAAAATGGAGTGCAAACCGATTCGATACCCAATGATGGAAGATTTAAAAGTTATGAAAGCTTAAACAAAGAAAGCATCATCACCTTCCACAAGCGTTGAATGTTTACCTTTCGAATGCATTTGAATATCCTTTCCTGCTTACACAACACATCAACAACAAGGTAAATGTCACTTCTATACCTTTCGATGGAGTCAAAAGCACCCAAGTTCCATTCAAAAGCGGAGTTAGAAAGGCGCCCTGAACTCAACAGTGAAGAAAGGTCATCAAGGCACCCTTTCGACTAAGTCGAAAGGTCCGATGCGAAAAGGTCCCACCTACACCTATAAATAAGACCCTAGGGGTGTTGTTTTGGAGATCCAACTTCATTCATTCTATATTATTATTTCTTGAATTTGTAAACCCTAATCCTTAAATCAAATTGGGATTTCACTTCCTTGTAATACTTAAGCCTCTTGTATTCATGAAAATCATTAACAAAGCAAGTGCATGGTATCTTCAAATACATAGACTTTGATTCAATGCTTGTATATGGATTCAATTATAAAGTACTCGCATCGGTGCTTATTAAAGGGATACCTTTTGAAGGAATAAAACCCTTCTAATACAGCTAAAACCCTTGGACACCATTAAGCTATAACCTTAAATTACCTCAACCATTTCGAAAGGTGGTTTTGAAGAAGTCATAGTTTACCTCGATTGATTCGAAAGGTGGTTTCGAAGAGGTCATTCTCACCTTTAATCCTACTTTGGGGTGTTAACAAGATTTCTTGTTAACAGAAGAAATGCAGTTTTATGCAAAACTATCCTGTGCCTAGACACAATTATGCAGTCTTCAAGGGATGTATATTTTGTAGTTGCTTAGTCTAAGTCTAATGGATCTAGTATCCATCCTAAGGTTCCTATAAAATTGTTACTCCTGCACTGTAAGTTAATCTAAGATCTGACCTCCATTAAGTCATGACGGACCTTCTTAGATGCATGGTATACATACTGCATACTCTCCCATCACTTAATTTGGGGAAAATAGCGCTCCATTGATTGGCTGGTTCTACCAATGTTGGTGGGATGCATGTTTTCACTATACTCATAGTACCGGCGTAACAAAATATTCCAGAGTGCAAACATATACTTGACCTCCTTTAAATCAAACATGTGAAGTGCAATTGCACAAACAATCTAGCGTGCCCCCTCAGTCGACAGTATAAAGATGGTCTAGATGGGCTATTACTACAGGATGGGCCGAATATATCGTGCTTGGTTCGAAATAACGTTGAACCAAATAAATGTAATAGAAATTCATGCAAGACTGCTTCATCCATATCTGCTCTATCTCTAAACACTATAATGTACTATTGTAGATGTAAAGCCAACCCTCTATAACCCTTCCAATCCATGCATATAAGAAACTAGGTTACACAAGTACCATTGATGATGTTCCATTAAGGGTAGAATCTAAATAACAACATAATGTATGACTATCACATATATAATCATACTAGATTTCATAGCAGGGGAAACAAATATAATATCGACATAACATGTAAAAGACTAAGTATCTTATCAAGAGATATAAGATTCAATATCATAATACATAATGCAAAAAGGTACGTCAAATCTCATATACAATGTATCTAAAATTAATATATAGTCTAACATGTCTATATAATGAAATACTAGATATATATAAAATAACAGTAAATAGCTATGTCCTTGTAGCCTACCTCTAGTTAGTAGAATCCCCACCTCGATATCAACCTACTCAAATAACAGACAACAAAGGAGACAACAAAGTGAGTGCTAGTTATAAACTCCAGTGAAAAGGAAATGCCACTAATATAAATGATTACAAATATGCTACTATATCATGTACAATACCAAATGGTAATATACAAGATAATGAATACATACCTCATCATGCATCCAACAAGTTAGCGCATTTCTAATATAGTGTTACACTATATGCGATAAGTCTATCATACAAAAATCATCATGACACTGATTATGATTCAACCATCACACACTAGGCTAGTAGGCCTCGGGTATCCCAATAAGGCCAAGGTCAGCTAAGCATGCTCACTAATATAATACCAATACTACAACACATCACTACGTTGTTCACTATCGGCAATCGTGTCGAACCTGAATTGATATATACTTATCTAACTGCTACCATTTATTCACCAAGAATACTCAAAGACGAGTAACTCAAGGTCAATCACCTTTTGCAATAAAGTAGCCCAAGGTGTACTTCCTTTACTACCGAAATAGAAAGTCTTCTATCTTCGAATCGGTGTCACCTAACAAGCAAAACCGAGACAACCTTGCCTCAAAATATTTTAGAAATATCAATCCAAAGTAAAGCTAAGGGATACAGGCTTGCTTTGTGTAAGAATTGTTCAATTGGGTTCATATTTAACAACGCTCTAGATGTCACATCTTAAAGCCTCATAATGAATCTATAAAACCACCGTACGGATTGAAGCGCATTCCAAACCATTGTCGTAGCCTTCATCTCCTCCTCAACCACACATTTCCTAAGACAAGGCATACCATCCCTTAATCTTCATATTGCTCCATAGTCATACCAAACCCTATGAGCAACATGATGTGGGTCCCCAAATCACCGAAACATCAATTGTAAAACAAAAAACTCAATTGCATTAAAAAAAGCATTTCAGATGTTTGGAGAAGATATTCAGACAACGGACTTTGATTTTAGATATATAAATCCAAATTTAAAATGTCTGAAAACCTTATAAATACTCAGGAATATTGTCAGATAAAATTTTAGGATTTCTTATGTTGAAATTGCAATTCACACATCTAAACGCCAGTTCCGAGTTGACCTGATCCTAGATAGGAGACTTTCATCTACTGGAAATTCTTCCCACCTTTTCCTTATTTGCTTTTCCTTCTCCCGTCTTCAACATATAGCTCCGCATCGTCGAGATGCATTGCATTAACATCGTTCAACATAGATTCACACCCCTATAATAAGTCTTTTGACATTTGAGCAAGTACAACTTAGCACTCGTCAGATATGACTTCAAGGTAATGAATCGTTTCAACTACCATTCGAGTTCAAATCTTTATTTCAACTGTACATTCATTCCACAATGTCCTCTACCAAAGTCATTAATTATGGTTGTTACGGTAACGGTAAACATTATCAAATACGAGAAATTTTTTTCCCATACGAGAAAATTGTCACCATACCAAAATATTAGTAAGTTAAATGACTACTAATACTTAATTCTTACCATTAGTAAACCAGTCATTGGTATATCGATAAACTGATATACCATTGACTTATAATGGTAAATTTGCCAATATAGACGGATGATAAAATTTATTGCAACTTGGTTTTGATAATGGTAAAAAAGTTTAATATTATTTTTACTTATCCCAAATCCAATAATGCTTATATACACATTTCAGTTTATTTTAATTGTTAAAAAAAATTTGCATAACCCATCAAAAATTATTTACAACACTATGACAAATTATCTTTGCTAATCTCGGATTTTGAAGTTAGAAAAACTAAAGTAGAAATATAATTATAAATAATACTACAAAAATTTTCGTAAAATATAAGATATCTTCAAAAGTTTTCATGACTAGGATTTAGTTAGAATAGTGAAAGATTATTAATATGATGGGTAAAATTACCATTACCGCTGGTTTTTATGTTCTTTACAGTTAGACTTATCGTTAATAGTGGTAAACTTACAATTCCCATACCGAATGCATTGGTATACTGATGTAGTTCAATATTGTTTACCGGTTGCTTTGGTCATGATAAATTTATCATTGCCATAACAACCCAATCATTAATCATCTCCATATCTTCTATCAATTCCAAACCCAAAAATTTTCACATTCCAAAGCAACTATAACAACATTACATATCAAATTATAAAACGCATTCAGTATGTAATCAAATTCATTTAATACATTCATTAAGATTCTCATATCTAAAACCCAAGTTCAAGTGCATTAACTAAGCCCTAACCAATTTTAATATTTAACATGTTCTCTAGCACATCTAGCGATCATACATCATATAAAATCTCATTCGCGTGCCCAATATTTAAAAATCCAAGCTTCAATATAGCCCACTTTAAAGCTCTTTTTTATTTCTGGAATCTAGCTCTGAACTTCTCTAAAATACAAACTTAAAGAGATAGTTTTATAGAGAATGTCTTCGCTTGAATTTAGGTATATATTTTGTTATTTTCTGCAAAGAATGAAGAGGTTGTGTTAACTTTAGGGTTGAAGAAACTAGTTTTCTTACTTTGAAGAGAATAACGAAGAAGAGGAAAATACCGAGAAGCTTTTCCATTTTCGAATTAATACGGCCACTTTTGGCCAAGTGATAATTTCCCCCCTAGCTTCTCTTTCCTTCCCATTCTATCAACCTTATCCGAATATTACAAACTTGATATGTTTTTCATACGTAATGCCATTTCAAATGCAATGGAGTATGTCTTGAGTTCTGACTGATTCATCTTTAAAATATTTTTTAGTCATTAGTACATTAATTCAATTAAAACGATAATATATTTTTATACCCAACGTTAAAAATATGAATAATTATAGTACATATGTCAATGGAGTAACACCATTGAAAATAACTTATTCATCAATAAGAAGTAAAATAAAAAAGCATATAATGATGAAGACTCACAAGAAAAATGGAAAATATCTCCTATTTGGCCTCCTACCTCAATATCAGTCATTATGTAAAAATCAATAGGAGTAACGTGCAACCTGATATCGGGAAAATTGAACGTTGGGTGGTAGATCACCACTCTAAACTAGGGTCGATATGAGTGGACGATGGAAAGTCTGTACAAGACTAATTTATAAGAACTGGATATTAGACAAGCCTGAAAGTTGTCTGCTAATGCATGAGAGTGTGTGCTGTAAAACTGTACAATGCAATTTAACCAACTATCCTAATGGTTGATATACGTGGTCTATATAATAAATGACAATGCTTAATTAATAGTCAATTAGCCTAACATGGTGTGTAAGCAATTATTTGATAGTTACAATTTTTTTTCATGATTTGACTATGGATACAAGTATGGAATATAAACTTTTATGTAAATATGCCTCTATAGAATCTAATGCATGTATATACGATGTACGTATTCAGTTGGAAGTCACGTGTAATCCATAAATCGTCTATCAAGGCCCGAACCACTGTGAATCAGACCAACTTCCTCATGTATCTTCATTCAAACTGTTCGTCATGCAACTTTGGTTGAACGCGACAATATTTCGATGTATTTTTGATTAAAATGAAAAAAAAATGGAAAAATGATAGCAAACAAAGCGTGTGAGGGTATTTGTGAAAGCTCCACCTCAAACGCCTATTAATAAGCGTGCGATCATTAAACACCAATTAGGTATACGCTTAAGTTTAAATGTCTATAATATAAAACAGCTAGCCGCATATTAGATAAACCTTCGATCGACAAGCACCATTGCCCCAGTGGTTAAGTGATTCGGCTTTGGTGTGAGAGGTCACAAGTTCAAAACTTGCGTAGCGTGATTTGAACATATATCGACATGTGATTTGTGTTATGTTGTTCTGATGACATGTTATATCTAAGTACCATTTCAAAAAAAAATAGACGTCTGATCGTTGGGCTAAACCAATTAATTCAACCATTAGGCTTCGCTTTGGAGTTTAGTAGTACCGATTATGAGGGGTTTCGTGGGCACATGTTTTGATAATGATCATAGAGGTTTTGTTGATTTATATAAAGTGCTGTTATAACCGAGCAACACATGTTTAGAAATTTAATATGCACTTGTTTTAAGAGTTCTTTCTAAAAGTAAGTTACGTATATATTCTTTTATTTTTTTTCCCTAATTTAGTTTTGAATGCGAAAATTAATTTCCTAATATAATTAATGTGGGTATGATTATAAAAAAAATTAGAACCCCAAAACACTCAATTTTTTTAAAGCCCCGGGATGTTAATCACCTTTTCCAGCCTATAAATAACATTAACCATAGAGATTACAAAGTTCCCATACACCAAAATACAACCACCAAAACACAATTACAGCACATACAACAACCACATGATTAATACAAACACAACACTAACAAAATTACATAGCCCTAAAACCACAACTCAAATACAAATACCCCCTAAGCATTTTACAACATACAGACAACCATAAAAGTCGAACCTACTACATATAAACAACACACACACACACATATATATATACACTACAAACCATAGAAACTGCGAACAGAACAAGCTGAAGGGACAATATAGCATATCAGGCATCTCCATCACCCCTCTTCCTCTGACCACCCTTTTGCCGATAGAGCCCATGGTCTCTCTAACACTTTTCTACAACTCATGAAGAATTGCTCTCCATTTCCTCCCATAAACAAAAGCTCCACCTAGCCAGAATGCCATATTAGATATAGAAAGTCTAAGTAATACATCAAAAGGTTTAGCTTTATGATTAAAACATCTATTGTTTCTTTCACACCATATCACCTAAGTAACACTCATATTGATCAAGTCAGCTAAAATTCTATCAACTTTATTAGAAATCATTTTTCTATCTTCTTCCCAATACCAATATTGATCAAAGAAATGAGGAATAGATCTAAAGTGAAAACACTGAATGCACTTGATCCATGGCAGATAGGAATAGGGGCATTGAAAATATAAGTGATTTGTATCTTCCTCTCTATGCATGCAGAATAAACATTAAGGTTCTGTTTTCAAACCCTTGCGATAAGTAAGACTTTAATATTTTGTTAATAGCTAACCACATATGCATCTTCACTTTTGATGGTACATGTGTCTCCCATGAAGCTTTGTAGTATTTCACTTTAATACCTCCAAAATTCATTAATTTGTATTAAGAGTTAACACCGAAAGTACATCTTTTCTCAAAGTCCATTCTACTTTATCCCCACCATCTTGCATTGATACTTGCTTCAGCAGACTTATCAAAACACTTAAATTTGATGGGTTGAGAATTACCAATAAAATTACGATGTATCGGTGTTCATCGGTTTTATAACCGATAAGAACGATAACAATAGATCATTCAAAATCAGTCGAACCTGACCGGAAAATAAAAGGCGATTTAATATGTAACCCTCAAAATATTTGATGCGGTTGGAGATGATTCTATCATCCACGTAAATATCCGTCTTTTAAATTATCATGTTGCCTTTTATCTAAATTAATCCTGATTAGTTGATAAAGTAAGATATAGTTGGATAAAAATATATACGGTACCGACATCAGATAATTGCTCTCTTCTAATAAACCCCCGTTTATTCTTTCGACAGACACGTGACAATTGTTCTGTAGAGTGGGTCCTTCTACATTCTACTTTCACTTTGCTTTATCTATCTATCAAAAGAACAAACATCGTCCCCGCAATCAATTTTCTAATCTTATTCACACAAAATTTATGAATATAATAACGTTCACGTACCAACAATCCAATCTGTTCTCTTCATTCGGAAAAATATAAAATGAAGTATATGGACACATGAAAAGATGTTTTACTGGAGAAAGACGCAAGCTTCTCTGCCTCAGAATTGTGCTGGCAAGCTTCCTCCAAAAGCAACTCCCAATGCATTTTTGTTTGTATGTATGCTACTCATTTAGCATACTTACATGTGTATTACTAAAATCACCCAAAAAAACCATTATGCCTACCATAATTTACAACCATCGTACAAACTTTGTTTATGTGCTTGTCATACATTATTTTATTTTATCAAATAAGCATTCGACTGTTAATCACCATAAGACCGTAAACCGTAGTTGAAAATTAAATTTGAACGGTAGTTTATTGCCGTATTGTAGGGGATGACCGTTCGAAATACAAAAAATGCATCGTCCTTTAAGACCGAATGAAAAAATTGAATTTGATATTAAATAGCACGTAAAAAGTAATAATATACATTAAGATTTTCATAATGGTTAGAAGCATAATTTTGAATGTCAAAGCATGCTTGACCTTTATTTTTTATTTTTCTAATTTAAATGTTAAAAAATTCAAGTTGACGCTAAAATTTAACCAATCATAATTAATATATTCACCTTTAAACTAATTATTTTTGAACACTTGATAACAACTATTAATTACATAATTCTATAACGGCCTTCTTATTGTAAAATTGTAAATTTTCTATTTTTTTTGGGATAAAAGAAGTTCACTTCAATGATGATTCATAAAATGTACGTTAATAATGTAGAACGTAATCCAAAATTGATAAGCTAATCTAATAATTTGGTAGTTAATGTTATGAAATTATTTGTTAAATTGACTATGTGAAAAAGAAAAATGAAGAGCAAAGTGAGTTTTTTTTTCGAATTTGAATAAACGTGTGGTTCAAAGATGTTGATCTAGAAGACTTTTAGGGTTTTAAGGTTCGATCGTGGGTTCATACACGCGTAAGCGTAAGGTTGTTTCATTTTGAAAGCCGTGGCGCTCCAAGATTGAAAGTTAACCGTGGTCGAACCGTATCTTTAAAACACTGTGCAAGATTGCTTAACTTTGAAAATTTTGGAAACTCACACTAACTTGGAAATTCTGTAAACTGTTTATCGGCATATTTAATCAAATGAAATCTGTAGAATTCAATTTCATGTTGAATAAAATATCTGCATTTACCAACTCAATTATATTGAAAGGCTTGCATGTAGTCTCTTCTAAATGTTCTACATGATATACACATGGTGGATACACATTGTGGACTCTACATACAGTGTTTCTTTTATATGTCCATAAGTAGGAATCAATAAAACATTAGTTTGTTTTAAAGCAGCATATTTGAACTTGATATACATTCCTTCCTGGACACACTTTTCATGTTCCCTCCAATCAAAGTAAAAGAAAAGAAGCAAAGCATCTGATTTCAAGCTTTTTCATGCTTTATGCATTTTTGACGAGTATCAAACTTTTCTTTCTCAATATCCCACAGTTAATTTATTTACTTATGACCCAAATTCACATTTATGCTTTTATTCTCAACATGCAAAAAGAGACACCTATCCAAAGTTAAGCATCTTCACTTTCCTTAATTTTCACCAATTCACCATTAATGTTTAGTTTGCATCTCACATTCATCTTCATATTGTAAATATTAATTTTAACTTTAAGGTTTCTAATTTTATCACTTGGTGTAATATTTTGTAAGTCAAGACAGGAAGCAACATTTTGTATCTTTCGCCAAAATTGACATGTGCACGCATAGTGATCTTTTCATCCTTCTCTTTTCTTCACATTTTATTTACTAGTGATTGATTTTGTCATGTGAGAAGGGAGATTGTTTGATTGGATTTTTTATAATTTGGTTGTTGAATTTGTTGGTTGCTTGTCTAAGATCTAGTTCAACAAATCTCTAAACATATAAGAATTTCCTCCTCATTCCCATTGCATTGCCATTTGTTTTTTCATTCTTATCCGTTAAATTCATAAAGTTTGAAGAGTCTGGAAGAAGAAAAAAACATGCATTTTTCAGCAGGGCCATCAGAGCATTCATGGCAGCCAATGAAGACTGCAGATACAACCAGTGCGCATTACTGGCTGAATTGGCGAGTGTATTTATGTGCAATTTGGATACTGGTTTCAATGATTATAGCTTCTTTTCTAATATGGAAATATGAAGGCAAATCAAAATCAAAAGAGGGAGAGATCAGTAATCAAGAGGATAACTCGGGCATTCTTTACGAATACGAGTTGTGGATGCCATGTCTTGAAGTGATACATCCTGTTTGCCTGCTTGTGTTTCGAGTTCTGTCATTTTTTTTGCTTCTAGCTTTGCTTGTTACTAATGTTGTTATCGATGGCGCTAGCATTTTCTACTATTATACTCAGTAAGCTGTTTCTTTTCATTTCTGTACTGCATTTATGTTTTGTGGAAATTAAAGGGAAATACTACTAACATATATTAATTACATATTTTCATTTTGAACAAACCTCATATGTGATATTAGACATTATCACTTAGTTTTCGCATATGCCTATAGTTTTCGGCTATCCCAACTACTATTCAGATTGTATATTCAAGCACAATCTTCAAACTAATGTACCTTTCCCTTATGTAGGTGGACATTTATGTTGGTGACCGTGTATTTTGGGGTATGTCTTCTAGAATTTTAAAAATAAATTGTGTCATAATATAGATATTGATCAGATTGCTACGTCTATTCATCTACTACTCAATCTAAATAGGGGCAATTTGATCTGTACAGTTCTCTATTTTATGATACATATTCATTTACCTATCTCTTATGTTGGATAAACATATACTGAATGCATGTACAAGAGGTGTAAAATATGACACAGACTCATACACAGCTAGATTGTTGCACTCTATACATCTATCTTACATGCGAACTGTATGTTGCAGCTTGGTTCATCCCTTTCCATATATGGATGCCACCAATACTACAGAAAAACTGCCAGCACTGATATAATTGAAGACGTTAGAAAGTTAGACGAAGAAAACACAACATATGCAACTGCTATAAAAGAGATGAAGGAAATCAAGCATAAGTGTCTTTATAAGAAAAAACTTGCTGGATTCTGGGGCTACTTGTTTCAGATCATATATCAGGTTCTTAATTAAAGACTTGATCACTGTTGTAAATGTTTTGATACACACACATTTTTTAAGGTACACCTCTTTGTATACATACGTGTTCAGACTAATGCAGGTGCTGTGATCCTCACCGACTGTGTGTTCTGGTTCATCATCTTTCCTTTCCTTGCTTTGAAAGATTATGAGCTCAACTTTGTAAGTATAATCATTCAATATTATCGTCATACTATATAGTCGTACCTATCCTAGTAATTTTAGTGTAATTTTGTAGATATTGATCGGGATGCACACTGTGAATGCAATCTTCCTCCTTGGCGATACAGCCCTTAATTGCTTGGTACATGTTTCTTTCATCCTACATGAATAATTGAAATAAATAAACTGATAATTCCATTGTTGATCATTTTTCCTGAAAATTATATTTTCTTGTGTTTGCTATTTTCCTATAGCGCTTCCCATGGTTCCGAATCTCGTATTTCCTTCTTTGGACCTCTGCATTTGTCATTTTTCAGTGGCTTCTCCATGCTTTTGTCTCAATCTGGTATCATACATTCTGTACATAGTACATATACTTTATTTATCTTTAAATATTAAGTAGATTATTTTTTATTTTTTATTTTTTGACTGCAGGTGGCCTTACCCATTTCTGGACTTAGCATCTCCTCAAGCCCCAATGTGGTAATTTACCTGTGTTGAAAAATTATTTCATTTTCCTGTAATTTTGACGCTTTTTTCTTTTTTCTTTTTTCTTGAACTAATCAAAGCAGTATTTAAATGGGTACAGGTATTTAATAGTGGCAGTGATGCACATTCCCTGTTATGCAATCTTCACTCTAATAGTAAAGATAAAGCATCATGTTTTATCGCGATATTTTCCTGAGTCATATCTTTGTACAAATCGACTTTGAAGGATGCTCATTCATTTATTCTTTGAATGGCTCAAAATATATTTATGATAACTGAGGATTTCAAATTGAATTTAGCATGTACAGAAATAGATAGAAAAGAGATAAAGGATGACTTTGATGGCTTTGTTTTGTTTGTCATTTTTATTTAATGTCAAATATGTAATCATTCAAACACCGAGTTCAGTTATTCCTATTTTAGCCATGAAATGAACCATAATGATGTAAGCCTTATGAAGATGTTTTCCTTTTTTTAACATGATAATGTCAACTTTATTATGTACATATAATTACAATGCGCAGAGGTGGGAGGAGTTTTAAATCAAACCACATTTGAAACTATACTCTACATTCACTTGCAATTTGCACAATGCTTTGACTAATAACACCCGGCTCGGGTACAAACAAAATACTTGTAGCGGATTCTATTAACACTCGATTAGTTTCCTTTTAACGCCGCATTTAAATCCACTAGTAACGTTCTTCTTCTTCCTGTCTCATGAAAAGTAGCATGGGTTAGAGAACTAGGTCCAAAAAGAGTGTGATGTCTTGATACACCATGTAGAGTCGGGGGAAGATGAAACATTCTACAAATAGAGAAATCTTTTTCAACTTTTTTTAGAATGTGATGTAGAATTTCATTGATTAAGAGTTCTGTGTAAAAATGAAATTGATCGAGATGACTAATAGTGCATCAATTTTATATGTTAAAAAGAACATATATTGTTTTCGGACGTCGTAGGCATGCATGGCATCGAAAATATGTTTCCGACTCCATTCCTATGTCGCGTCGAAAAAATATGCATTGGTGGAATTTTTCATTAAACACCAACAGCCCAAGATTGAAAAGTCGCAATGTAAGCTTCAATCTCAGCCTCCTCTATAAAGTCTTCGGTAGGCCGATTGGAACCATCCGGATTTTTATCGTTTTGATTTGTGAATATCTATTAATTTTAAATTTTCAATTAATGGGTTTTAATAATTAAATAACCCTATTCTAATTTATAATTAAGTATAGAAAATTCATTTTTGAACTTTATTTACGAAATTAGGTAGTTTGATGGAAAACTGAAAATGTGATTAAAACTTGCTTTTCGGATTTTTGACTGTTTGTCAAAAAACAAGTTGTAGAATGTTGTTATATATTTGTGTCCACTTTTAAACAACAATTAAAATATATATGGTAGGTTAGGAAAATATTAAAAAATAATATGCATATATATATACACACATACATAATATTTAAATAAAAGTTGAAATGACGAACATGAAGTTTGAATTTAAATTTCAAGATACCTTAGGTATAGATGTTAACAAAAGTACATTGACTTTTCAAAAGTAACATTTAGTGACTTAGATAATATGGAAAGGAAAAATGGATTAAGGTGCAACGACCCATCTTTTGACCATCGAAAGTCGGTACCAAATACATCCACAGTATTACAATTTGTTATCCGGCATTTTGACCCGACTATATCCGAACCGATTGGACAAGTTAGACTCGACTGTCATCAAGGCCAGTAATTCAGAGCGATGATTGTGAGGTCTAGAAATCAAGCATAGATGATAGTATGAAGCCGTGATCAAACGGAATCAAGAGATAGACTCTCTAGAATATTCTAAGGACGGATTAGTACCTCTACCAAGCAGGGGATCAGTGCATATCCCTTCCACTTGGAGATTGGTATATACCCTTAATTTTTGTTCCAAACTTGGTGAGATCGATATAGAGTGACAAGGAAGGGCCACGAGCCTACATTTCAAATCTCAAGTCGTTTCGAGTTTGTATGCTCAAATTATGTGCAAATTACTTCACTTAATAAAGGGATCGTATAAAAAGGGATTGGATTGTATTTAGTCCAATAATGCAACTCAAAGGAAAAGGATCGATGTCTCAAAATTCAGAAGTCCAATACACTTAAAACTTTGAAAACAAGAAGAAGGGACCCTAGGGAGTCCAAAGTAGTGATCACATCCCACCCCAAAAAGCATAAGAAAAAGGGATCGACCCTTTTTCCTCTAGAAGGATCGGCCTAAATCAGACAACATCACATATTGCAACAAAGATTGATTAATAATTCAAGTTCTATTAATCAATTGACATGAAACTTGGCGGCTAGGCATATACAACATGGAGAAGCTCTTATAAAGATCGTACCCCTAAAATCACCAGTCATAGGGATCGGCCCATGTAATGACTTTAATTTTGATTGACATTATTTAAAGCATTTAATTATATAAATTAAATGAAACAATATAGATGGCTAAGGGATTGAGATTCGTTAACCAATAAAGGGGTCGTGCCTTAATGAATCTATAAGCCAAAAAGAAATAAAATGGAGTAAGTATGAGTAATATGATGAGGGAAAAAATAGGAATAGGTTATGTTCTTATACCCTAAACCCTTCTTGCCTTTATTCCTTGTTCATTTTCAAAAATTGCAAACAAAACTAAAATACTTATAACCTTGGCTGGTCACCATTAAGGGAAATCAAAGGAAGAAAAGCTAAGATTCAAAGTAGAAAGCTTAAACAATCAATCAAAGGACAAATATCAACCTTCTTAACACCAAGCTAAGGTGAATAATGATCTTATCTCATTTTTATTAGTTTCGGTTTCTAGTTAGATTCGAATAAATTTTGCAAATAATATGCCAAGATATGATTGTTTAAATGGCTATATATGCTTGGTGATGATTTATGTTGCTTCATATAGATTTTACGATATGCTTAAATTTGACAAAAAAACTATTAAATGAGATCCAAATGACTTAGGTTATTGATATATGGTTGAAAACATTATTTATGAAGTGGGTTTAAAGTTTCATAATTTTCTAAGTTATTGTGGATTTATTATGAATTTTTTATGAAATAAAATAGTTAAAATTGGGTTTACAATTATTTACGGCAAGAAATTTAGATATATTAGAAAACATATTAAAAATGAATTTTGATGATTTTTGGAGAATTTTCCTAAGTATTTTACTATGATAATAAAATTATTTAACTTAAGGGACTTAAATGTTTTATATGTTTATCCAAGGTGAAGGGATTATTTGATAAACATTTTAATTTGATAATATTTGAATTTGGCAACACTTTTAGAAAAGGATTTTTGATCAAAAGAGAGGTAGCCAATAGTATTTTGACAAATAAGGCAAGTTAGTTGAAATGAAATTACTTTAAAAGTGCTATAACTTAGTATTGCTTTAAAGTTACTACTTTGCCACTCCCATTTGCAAGCTTTTGACACCAATCTCTCGCTTATGACCCACTCGAAACTAATACACATAGTATCAACCCTTTGGTACGTAGTGGATTGAATAAGGGTAGAAGGAACTGTGTCCAAACCATGCTTTCGAAGGGGTTGATTTTAACTTACCTTGTTTTAACAGAAGAAAGCTTTCAAACCAGTAGCTACTTGTGTAACGACTTGGATTTTTAGCCATCTGATATTAGGATGATTAACTAATTTTAATTTTTGAAATGTTAATTTTTATAAGTCAAATAGGAAAAAAATATATTTGATATTTAAAATATCTGAGTACAAAAATTGATAAAACTATATTTAATTATAAATTATAAATTTCTGGATATGATAAATTTTATAGAAATGTGTATATAAACTCCACCATTAAAATTTAATATAGAATATCCACATATGTATATATATAAATATATGTAAGCTTTATGATGTTTAAAAACATATATAAGTATATATGTATATATGTGAAGTAATGTAGACATGTATAAAATGTAAATATGATAAAATAAATATGTATAGCGTATATGTATCCTTACTTATATATTTATGGTAAAGATAGTATATATGAGATTATATATAGGTATATAACGGAAAAATTTCACGATAATAAAACTCCTAACTTTGGGTGAAATAAATATAAGTATGTGTAGATATGATAAAATATATATAAATATGTGAGTATATATGTATGTTAAATTAAAATAGCGGATAGTTAAACCCATATATATATATATATATATATATATATATATATATATATATAAACATAAGGGGACATCATGATGGCAAACTTCATTTCAAGCATACATATGAAATCTAATCAAACCACAAAACATTAAATCAAGTCTCATGAAATCAAATCACATGAAAAAAAATCAAATCAGCCAAAGAAAATAGAAAAAATAAAATAAATGAAAAGTGAAGAAGCCTGTACACTCCAGCCCCATTCTCTCATATATATCCATGCATAGTCGTGCCTTGATCACTTATGCATACTTATAAAAAAAAATAGAAAAGAAAACAAGAGTGCTGCCATTAAATCAAACATCAAAAGATCAAGTTGATGAAGCTTGAAGCAGGAGATAAAGTAAGACAAAGTGTTCATCTGTTCGTCTTTATAGTGAGTAAGACACCCTTGTTTTATAACTTGTCATTTCATATGCTTATATAACTGTGATTGGATGGATTTTTGATATATGTCGACTGAGGATGGATCTGTTATGTGTATGTATGTATGAGTTCAACATGGTCAAGTCCACCTACACACAAGATACTGTACATCTTCTCCAAAGAACTGCTTTGTTCATGTTTTTGTGTACAACAGTTAAAACCTTTTATCTTTGAAAATCAATATCTCGTTATCGGTTTAGTTTTAGAATATGATTTCAAAAAGAAGGCTATTTGTTTTAGAGTATAAATCATTGTGAAATTTGTTTCATTGGATTTCATGAAGTATGGAAAGAGAATAAAACCTTTCCACAATATGTGATTAAAGCATGGTCGAAACTCAACTTATATAATTTAATGTTTGGATTATATGATCACGATCGTTATTGAAATTCATGACTTTTGAAGGTAGTTTTGTGATTTTTAGTTGTGGAGATTTGAATGGAATTGGGGGTTTTGTTCAATTTTGGCGACCAAGGCGATTGAGTGGCATGTCGTTGGGTGTGGAGGATGCTTGGGTGATGGATGATTGGTGAAAATTGGCGTGGATTTTTTTTATAGTGGATATGTTTGGTCGAGGCGGTTATAGGGTTTTAGGACAGGTGGTGTTTGTATTCGGTTTCGAGATAATGGCGACGTGACGAGGAGATTGGAGACGTGCGGTCTAGGGGGAATAGGTGGTGATGGTCGTGGCTAAGCTTTGGGCAAATTTTGGTGAAGAACGGAGGATGTGGTGGTTGTGCCGGTGCATTCGAAGGGAAGGATTTTGTTCCAGGCTTCGATGAGCTGTTCAAAATTTTCAAACGATGGTGAGTTCGTGTTTCCAGGTGCATGGGCATGTGAGATGATCGCGGGTGACGTGTGAGGGGGTTTGGCGGCGAGTGAAGTCAGCTGGAGTTCGTATGCATGTGCACACGTATGTGCACGGACTGGTTCTCGAATAAAGGAAGGGAGAGGAGAGGAGGAAGGAAAAGAGAATTGGAAAAAAGAGAGGAGAAGAAATAAGGATCGACCGTGTTTTCTCTTTGGACCGTGTTTTCTTTGGGCTAGGTTTGCTAAAAAAATAAAGAAATAAATTAAATTAAGCTATTTATTTAAATATCTCTAAGTTTTTAACTCGATCTCTTCTTTATTTAAATTCCATTTGACACAACATTTTTGTTTTGTGTGCCGATCGTCGAGTAGTCCCATCTGAATTAATACCGTCCAGTTTCTACAATGTAAAAGTATGATGATTTAAAACAATTGAAGATGAATAATTAAATAATCTCTTATTTAATTTATTATATGTTAATAAATTAATAAGTTGATTATTAAATTGACTGTTTAATGTTAATTAACTGAAAATAAATTATTTGTTTAATTTTATCGAGTTTAACAAATAATCTGGATTTAAATATAACTCGACTTAGTTAAGATAAAATTAGTCGATCTAACTTGTAAACTGATTTTATATTAAATCAAAGTCATTGATTGAGTTATGGTCTATAATTGACTAGTATGGATCTTAGATATTATTTTCAATTGTCTATTACTATGTCATTAAGAAGCCATAAAAATTTAAGTAAAAAGAATAAAACATTAACACATTTTATTGATAAGTAAATCGGCTGGAACTGATCTTTATTCCAATTTCGAAAGTGGAATGATTTCAAGTGAATAATTTTGGTGGACCGGTGTTGATAAAGTAGAGATATAGATGAATTTTCATATGTAAATATTGCCACTCTGATTGTGAAATTGTTATTTTAAACAACTTGGTCTTTTAAATTTTATCGTATGGATTCGAAAGGATCAGGATCGGATATCAGTATTATCTGGAACACTTCGATCCAATAATCACTATGGACCTTTACAGGTTTTAATTATAGAGTCTATTATACTTTAATTTAGCCAAATTTGGCTATTTTAAATAAGTATTTATATTTATGCACTATTATAAGATCACCGGATTTCTGAAAAAGTGTTTGGTTATCATAAGATAAAACCTATCGCTTTTATGTGTGACGTGGCCTTACGGGTTACCTTTTTTTTCGAAGGATTTTGATAACTTAAGTAATTGCTTGACTCGGGTGTTACATTGTTGTAATGCTTGGGTTAGACAAAGTATAACAAACTCAAGTTAGATTGCTTTGGAGCTCAGGAGACAAGCTGCATGGTAGAGACGTATTATGTGTTTTTTTGATTTTATTTCGCTGTGTATTATAGGCTGTATATTCAACATTTTAAGGACAAGTTATTATTACTGTCCATATTTATATATTGATAGTTGTACTCTGATAATTTTTGTATGCATATTAACTGATATAACTTTTGTATAAAAAAACCTGTTAATGTACATTATATTTTGTTCCCCTGCAATTGTGAGATTCTATGTCGTTATTTCTGTTTCTTTTTCTATCTTTTTTCTTCTTAAACCCTAACAACATGGTATTTCCAGCACTCGATTGCTTGGCATTCTATAAAGTGAACGTATTAGTGTCGATTTTCGGGGGTCAAAAATCACCAATTTGATAATATCTAAATTCGCCAGTACTTTTAGAAAAGAATTTTTGATAAAAGAGTGGTAACTAATAATATTTTGACAAATAAGGCAAGTTAGTTGAAAAGAAATTACTTTAAAAGTTCTATAAATTAGTTTTGCTTTAAATTTACTACTTTGGCACTCCCATTTTCAAGCTTTTGACCCGCTTATAACCCACTCAAAACTAATACACATGGTATCAACCCTTTGGTACGTAGTGGATTAGAGAAGGGCGGAAGGAACCGTTCAAAACCAAGCTTTCGAAGGGGTTGAAGGGGTTGATTTTAACTTACCTTGTTTTAACAGAAGGAAGCTTTCAAATCAGTAACTACTTGCCTATGTTTATATAAAAGAGCTTTTGAATGATTTTCCACTTACTTATTATTAACCTGCCTTTTGGTAAGGCCGTAGTCAGGCGGATTTAACTAAATCGATTCCTCGGATATCAAGGCTGAAACACAACGGGTTTGGCTCGACTTGATGGATAGACGATCGATCATGGATGATAAAAATGATAATGAAGCTGGGATTCGGCGTAGTCGACGGACAAAAGGCATGGGGTACTTGAAATACGAGTTTTGACAAAAATCGAGTCGCTTCGAGATGGTCGAGTTTGCTTCGAGTCACACTTGGGTCTACTTCGGGTTCTCACGCAAGTCATTTTGGATCAGGCAGTGCTGCGCTTCGAGTCACTTGGAGTCGGTGTGTTTTTGAGGGATCTGTGCTTACTTCAGATCGGCATCTTTGAGAGGTCGGCATGTCTTATGGGATCGTCATGTCTGGATTTCTTTGGGTTGGTGAGCTTTTTTCTTCGGGTCGGCTGTAGTGTTTCTTCAGGTCGGTAGTAGAAGGTCGGGCGGCAACAAGGCTATTGGGTTGGCATGTTTCTTACTTCTAGTTCTGGCATAGGTTACTTCGGGTCGTAAGCGGGTTTTCTCCAGGTCATATATACGTTTACTTCGAGTCATTCCCAAGGCAACATCGGATAAGTATATTCTAAACTTGGGGTCGGCAGTGATGATGGATTTGTGTTTGATTATGGTCTAAAAGGGCTTGGATCACTCAGGAAGCCTGGTAGCCTGGATTTTGCCTATAAATATAGCGGCGGGGCTTCAGAAAAGGGATTCTCATTCTATTTTCCTTCATCTTCTTTATTAAGGCTACTCTGCCATTATTATTTTGAAAACTATGGATTGTAACTATAATTGATTCACTAATCATTAAAAAGAAATTTCTTGAGTGGACATAGGCTGGAGTTAGCCATACCACTATAAATCATGTCTTATTACTACTTTCTTTTTAATTTTGATTGTTCGTCAAATTTCCTCTTCATATCAACTATCTGTGAACTGTAATTGTGAATTGGTGCTTTCAATGGCATTTGGGTGTTGGCGCTAACATTTTGGTTCTTTCATCGAGAAAGCTTGCACTCAAGGACTTTGAATCTTCGATTTTGGATTTGAAGGTTTAGGTAGTGTTTGGTTTGTTATTTTTATTTTGGGTTTTCGTCCATACAAAAATGCACACGACGCATTGCCGAAAACAACTAATTTAGAAAAGAAGTTAAGATACAAATTTTTTTTCTACGTTTTGGGAAATAACACAAGCATGTGAAACAATCAATTCTTCTTTTGTCCTTCTATCCTCTTCGTCCTTCCAACCGTCTTTCATTCATTCTCTCCGTTGTCCCTCCATTCTTTTCATATTTAACATACATATTGGAAATCGAAAACACAAAATTCATTTTTAAACCAAACACTACTTTAGGAATTCTGATTCTTGGGAAACTAAGGAAAAGTAATCAACGAGGAGACAGAGGGCAAGGACAATATGGAAACAATAGGATGCTAAGGAAGGAGGAGGAAATCCAAGATCAGAACCGGGAAAAGAAAAGGCAGGATGCTGGATGAAGCTATGGATTTTGGCATGGACAAGAACTTGGATGCATGTTTGGAAGAGGATGATCTGGGATTCCCTCATGGGCTCGGGGGTAGATGGAAATGATAATTGGAGACCATTTATGGATGCTCATCCCGAAGGGCAGGTTTCAGGATTTCCTCTTGAACCTGGAGGCAGGATGCGAATGATGATCGAAAACAACCCATGGATGCTAGAATAGCTGGAAGTTAGAATCCAGGACTTGGAACAGGAAGTAGTTGGCTTGGACATGGATCGGAATGACTGGGGGAAAGCCCATAACCAAGGAAAATGGATCGACACTAATCATTATAATGGATGGGCATTACTCTCCTCATCGAACTAAAGGCATGGATCTTGTTGGCTTTTCAAGAAATTGAATAGAGATGATGGAACAGGAGAAGCCGTCATCCACCTCAAACTAGAGCGAGCCCGGCTTAAGGGCACAACTAGTCATTCTTTGATTGGGATGGAGTGAGCTAAGTAACTAATGAACTCTACACTAAAAAAGCTGAGTCACTTACACATGTATGGGAACCGAAGCAATCCCTAGGCGTGCTCTAAGATGGCGATAAACCATAATAACAAATGAATTTGAAAAATCAATGTTTTTATACTTTAAGAACATCCCATGAATATAAGTCCTTGACTGGAGAGCCAAGGCCTATAAGCGTTCGATCGGTGAGTCGAGGCCAGATTAGGATAAAATGACACAGCGAGGTCCAAAACTTTGGACTTGGACATGGAGAGGTCCCGGCTTTGGATAAGGGCCTGGTGAGGTCCCCATTTTGGATTTGGACTCGGAGAGGTCTCGGCTTTGGAAAAGAACCCGAAGAGGTCCCGGCTTTGGATAAGGACCCGTTGAGGTCCCGACTTTGGATTTGGACTCGAAGAGGTCCCGACTTTGGATAAGGACCTGGTGAGGTACCGACTTTTGATTTGGACCCGGGGAGAACCCCGCTTTGGATAAGAAGCCGATGAGGTCTCGAATATGTGGATTATAAAAACGGACGAGGTTACGTCTTTGGATATGGACCCGACGAGGTCCCGGATTCGGATGTGGATTCGGCTATTGGATATGGATTTGGATTTTGTGACACAAGCCCATAACTGAAGAGTTATTGGGCAGATACCGGAAGTTAGTTGGAAATTAATCACTTAATGTTTAGGGATACTGAACCGAAGTGCAGGGTGTGACGTCGCTTCGCCAAAGAGCAACATGATCGGCTCGCTCGACACTATTTCCCTTTCACCGAAGAGTAACAGGACGGGATTCAGCAAGAGCCCGGAGTGGCTGTAATTGGTCTAGGACTTAGGCCAAGGCATCGGTTAATGTTCAAGGATAATGAACCAAAGTGCAGGGAGCGACGCCACTTCGTCAAAGAGGGACATGATTGGTTCGCTTAACGTTGTTTCCCATTCACCGGAGAGTGACTGGATGGGATCCGGTAAGAGCCCGAAGAGGCTGAGATCAGTTTAGGAGGACAAGGGTATCACTTTATATTCAGGGACACTGAACCAAAGTGCAAGGGATATGCTGCTTCGTTGGAGCACGATAGGACCTGCCTATTCAATTGTTATGTTTGGATCGAGTTTAGCAAGGGTCCGAAGAGGCAGTCAACAATCCGGAAAGATCATAGGATTCGATTACTAACTTCCGAAGGGTGAAATGGATTTCGATAATGGCTTCGAATAGCTATGGATTTGTCTAAGGACACGAAGTGGTCCCAAATTTGAATATGGACCCGGAGAGCTCCCGGACATGAATAAAACAATCCGGAAAGATCATTGATTTGATTAATGGATTTGAAATTAGATAATGACTCGTACTAATCGCGGATTTTAGATATCATATTTAAGGCTATTCAAAACATACCTTCCAATAACAAGGCATGTTTTAGGGGGAAAATATTAACCCGCCTTTTGGCAAGGTCGTAGATAGGTGGATTTAACAAAATTGATTGCTCGAATATCGAGGCTGAAATACAACGAGTTTGGCTCGACTTGATGGATAGACGATCGATCATGGATGATAAACATGATTATGAAGCCGAGATTCGGGCATAGTCAACGGACAAAAGGCGTGGGTACTTGAAATATGAGTTTCGACAAAAATCGAGTCGCTTCGAGATGGTTGGAGTTTTCTTTGAGTCACACTTAGGTCTACTTTCGGTTTTCAAGCAAGTTGCTTTAGTTAGGCAGTGCTACGCTTCGAGTTACTTGGGGTCGATGTGTTTTTGAGCGATCGGTGCTAACTTCAGGTCGACGACCTATAAACTTCGGGTCGCCTTCTTTGAGAGATTAGCATGTTTTCTGGGATCGACATGTCTGGATTGCTTCGGGTCGATGAGCTTTTTTCTTTGGGTCGGTTGTAGTGTCTTCGAGTCGATAGTAGAATGTCAGGTCGGCAACACGGTTATGGGGTCGGCATGTTTCTTACTTCGGGTTCTGGAACAGGTTACTTCAGGTCGCAAGCGGGTTTGCTACGGGTCATATATACGTTTACTTTGAGTCATTCCCAGGGCAACATTGGATCGACATATTTTGAACTCGAGGTTGGTAGTGATGATGGATTTGGGTTCGACAATGGTCTTGATGGGCTTGGATTATTCAAGAAGACCAGTAACCCAGATTTTGCCTATAAATACAGTAGGCGGGTCTTTAAAAAAGGGATTCTCATTTTGTTTTCCTTCATCTTCTTCATTAAGGTTACTCTGCCATTATTGTTTTAAAAACTCCGTATTGTAACCGTAATAGATTCATTAATCAACAAAAAGCAAATTTCTGGGTGGACGTAGGCCGTAGTTAGCCGAACCACTATAACTCCTGTCTTATTAGTGCTTTCTTTTTAATTTTGATTGTTCTTCATATTAACTATCTATGGACTATAATTTTAAATTGGTGCTTTCAACGGAATTTGGGTGTTGGTGACCAATTTAAGCGCTAACGCTTATGTTCAAAAGGAGCTTTCGAAGGGATAGCCACTTTTGATCTTATTCGAAACCTTGCTGCCACATTCAAACCTTTTGAATCAATGCTTTCGAAAGGGTGCTTTTGCCTTTATACTCTGAAGCCGCCTTCTCAATGATTTCGAAAGGGTAGTTTAACTACTTTTAAAATGGTTTCGAAGGAAATGGTTACGGAAGGGTTGGTTTCGAAACTATCCCCTTTCTTTTACTTGGAATATATGCTTTCAAAAGTAATGCTTTCGCTTTTTTTCTTTTATGGCCCTTAGTCGTATTAAAAGTTAAACCCAAAAGGTTTCGAAAGGAATGATTTTAAATGGTTTCAAAGCCATGTTTCCGTAAACTTTTACTTAAACCCAATACTTTCGAAATGTATGTTTTAAGTGAAGATTTCAACACTTTTGAAAGGTATATAATATGGGTTTCAAAGGGGATATCAACAATGTTTTCGAAAGGTTATTTTGAGTGTTTGAATGGTGGGTTTCTAATGTTTTCGAAAGGAAAGTTTAAATGGTTTTAAAAGAGGATGTCTAAGCTTTTAGTAAAACTTTCGAAGGGTTATTCTCAATGATTTCGAAAGGCATTTTTTTAAGTTTTAAACATAGGTTTTAAAGGCATTGTTTGGCTTAACGACCTAAAATCTTTTAAGTTAAGAAGGTTTTTTTTTAACTTACTTGAAAGGGATAGATAATCCTATTGATTAGACTTCATCAACATTGTTTTGAATAAAGTATGTATATCGTGGCATAAGTATTTTGAGTAAAGCAAATTATATGATTTTCTTGTTTTATAAAGGTATGATTTCAGGGGTAAATCATTTGAAAAGGCTATTTACAAGGAAATGAAATTTTAGCAGGGTAGTTAACCTTAAAACAGGAAAGGAAACATGAATAGGGTAGTTAGTCTTAAGTTTATGAATAAGATATTTGAAGACTAGATGAGACTGTATAGGGTCATATCCTATACTTTACCTATCAGCCCCTAGCTAAAAAAAGACCAAAATTTTAGTGTGTAGGACTTGTCACATGTGGCACTAAATTGAGGTTACACATAGAAGGGAATATATGGAGTAAAGGTAGGTTAATGGTGAGCGCGTAAAACCATTAGGTTCAGTTGTTCCAAAAAAGAAAGTTAAGAGCAGTTAGCCCAGTATTATGTCTAACAGATGTTGAATTCTTGATTATTCTGGTAGGCCCGAGTCAGCCGATGGTTAATAGTTAACCAAGTAAAACTATAATGTGGATAGACAATCCATTGATTTCTTGATTTTATTCATATATGTATTTTCTATTATTTTCATAATCAGTTTGATTGTAGGATTATAATTTGCAAAAGATATGCTTTATAAAGGGATATTAGTGAGGGAAAACCTTTCTCGCTAAGCGGCGTAGTCTCATTTAATATCAGTAAATCGAGATGTAATGATATTATTCACACCAGGCTTTATGTCTGATTCGAAGTTTATATTTTTCTCTTAAACTATCTGGTGCTCAAAATTTAATTTGAGTAGATTGAGAGTTAAGGTTTTTCAGGTTTAGTAGGTTAGACGACTAAGCTTCTGAACACGTGTAGGAGACAAAGTTAGCTATGCAGAAGCTATTTAATTTTATTTCCGCTGTGATGTATTTATGACTGATATGTCTATTTAGCACTCTGATCTTCTAAGGATGCATTTTCATATGTTGCTCTTGGCATAATTTGTAATAATTATATTTGATTAAAACCTAAGATTCAATTTGGGATTATGTAACTAAATGTGAAATATGGATTTGAAATATAATCAAAAAATTGTTTTTTTTTGAAAATTTTGATTTTATTTCATATTCGTGTGCTTCTGATATGGTGGATACCATTAACATTTCCGTTATTTATCACCGAAAGTTAAATACTGTAGATGACAGCATCTGTAACACTTAGCTTTGGGCCTCAAGATTGGGGGTGTTACACCTTGGTATCAGAGCATAGGTTTATGAAAATGTAAAGAAATTTCAAACTTAAAATGATTTTGAAAACATAGTCGTAAAGGAATTAGAGAAAAGAATAGGATATGAGATTATGCTATAGTAACATGCTTGTATTTGCTATATATAAGCATACGCTTTATCTCTATTCTCCCATCTCCCTCTTAAGCTATTCTTTTGTATCTTACAAGGAATCAAATGTAGATTTTAAGGACATATGATATGGATGCTAGGAGTAGAAGAGTTAACATCGATGGAGGAAGCACCACAACTAATAGGAATTCCAGTCTTGACACTAGAAGAAATCCAGGTCAGGCACAAGCTGCTAATGTGGGTGCCGGAGTACCACAAGCTGATATGGGAGCTATGTATCAGTTTTTCATTAATATGATGCATGCTGGAGTTGCAGAGGGATTAGTTGGAGGAAATGGAGAATTTCCGATGGTCAATAACTATGCAATATTAAGTAGTGACTATGCTATGCTGGAGGAAAACCGTTTATCGGGACTAAAGACGCAATTGAAGTGGAGAATTGGTTGCTTCATTGTGAAAGGATCTTTGTTGATTTAGGACTTAATAATGAGCAGAAAAGTAGACTTTCTTCTAGACAGTTGGAAGGAGCAGCACTGTATTGGTGGAACAATCTTACTGTGGTAGTTAATGAGGAGATCCAGACTTAGGCTGAATTTAGAAGTAAGTTTAGGGAAAGATTCATGTTAGAGATTACTAAGTCAACTCTGCTCAGGAAGTTTATGGAGTTGGAGCAGGGAGACATGACAGTGCTTGAGTGTGCAACCAGATTTGAGGAGCTGTCGAGATATGGATATGTTACGGTTGATATAGTTATTAAAAGGAATGAGAAGTTCATCCGTGGATTGAAACCTGAACTAACTAAAGCGACTTTGCCGCATATCAGGGATCCATGTGATGTTATTGTTGAGATGACTTTGAGGCAGGAGTAGATGCTTGCTTTTCATGGTGGTAACAAAGCAGGGGAAGCTCAAAGTGGGAGGAACCAAAAGAGGAAGATTTTCCATAGGCACTCAGAAAGGAGGAGCAGCCAAGAATGAAAAGGCCGGAGTAGTTTGCTATAAGTGCAACAAGAAGGGAAGCTATGCTCACAAGTGTAGGACAGGAAAAGGGAAGAAAGTTGCTGAAAAGAAAGAGGTGAGGTGCTTTAACTGTGATCAGGTTGGACACTATAAGAACCAGTGTAAGGAACTAGCCGAGGATGGAAAAGGCAAGATGTTTGCATTGGAACCAGCTACCTAAAGACCAACAGTTGAGGAGAAAGGAAAAGCTGTGTTGGGAGGTACGCTTTTGATTTAGGTTTATCGGTTAGGGTTCTGTCAGATACTGGTGCATTGCATTCTTTTATATTTCATTGTTTATAGATAAGCTTACCCTAAAACCCTCATATTTAGTTACTTCCTTAAGGATTTTGAATCTGATAGGATGGTATGAGACTCTTGGGATGAGATGTGATCACTTAGAGTTTGAATGGTTAGGTCATATATTTGCTTGTAGTTTGCATGTATTTGATTTCATAGGGTTCAAATTTATTTTCGGTATGGATTTGTTAAGTAAATATGATGCTAGGATATTTTTTCATAATAGGAAAATATCTAGACACCCTAGTTGTAGTGATCAGATTATATACTCCATAGAAAACCCTAGTTTTGGGGTAAATGTTGTATTGGGTGTTAAGGAGAAAGAAGTCGAGTTGAACAAACTTTTTATTGTTAGAGAGTTCGTAGACATCTTTCAGCCCATAGTAGGACTACAGTCGAAATGAGCTATTGAGTTTCGAGTAGATTTAGTACCAGGAGGAACCAGTGAGTAGATCGTCAAGAAAAATGACACCTGTCAAAATGAAGGAACTAAAGGTGCAGTTGGTGGATTTGGAAAGTAAGAATATTATCAAGCCAAGTAGTTCGCCTTGGGAGAAACTGTAGTGTTTGCAAAGAAACCAGACAGATCATTAAGGTTGTGTATCTATTATCGTAAGTTGAATGAGAAGACAATAAAGAATCGCTATCCATTACCTAGAATTGACGATTCGTTCGACCAGTTGAGTGAAGCTAAAGTATTTTTCCAGTTGTATTAGGCAATAGGGTTCCATCAGCTTAGAGTAGCAGAGGATAGTATTCCTTTGATGTCATTTAGGACAAGATATGGATCGTATGAATGGTTAGTGATGTCGTTCGGATTAACCAGTGCGCCAGCATTTTTGGTGGACGATGAACAGAATCTTTCATGAGCATCTTGATAGATTCATGTTAGTTTTCATAGAAGACATTTTGATATACTCTAAAGATGAAAGCGAGCTTGGTGTTCATCTTAGAGTGGAGCTTGAGACGTTAAGGCAGCGTCAACTGAAAGCGAAATTTTCGAAATGTTAATTCTGTAAAAGGAGGTAAAATATATTTTCCATGTAGTATCAGAGAAAGGGTTGTTTGTAGATCCACCTAACATCAAGGTAGTAAATAATTGGAAGAGACCCGAGACAGTGACGGAGATAAAGAGTTCTCTTGGATTAGCTGGTTATTGTTGGAGATTCATTAAGGATTTCTCACAGATAGAGGCACTGATGACCAAGCTAATCAGAAAGATGTGAGGTTTTTTTTGGACCGATAAATCTGAGAAGCTATCTAGAAACTAAAACATTTATTGACTAATGCACCTATACTAGTTGTTCTAAAGAGGAATCAGGACTTGGTGGTGCATATGGATGTATGTGGAATAGGGTTAGGAGCCGTGTTGATGCAAAAAGGCAAAGTGATTGCTTATGCTTCATGACAGCTCAAACCGCATAAAGTGAGATATCTAAATCATGATTTGGAATTAGCTGTGGTGAATTTTGCGTTGATGGTGTGGAGACATTACCTTTTAGGAGAAAGGTCAAGTTGTACATGGATTATAAGTCACTGAAATATTTATTCTCTCAGAAGGAGTTGAATATGAGACAACAGAGGTAGTTCGAGTTTTTAATCATTTATAACTTTGGTATTGAGTATACACCAGGAAAAGGCAATATGGTTGCGGATGCACTTAACAGGAAACATCATAATGCAATATCGATAATGATAGCCGAGTGAAAAGATTTAGAAGCATTGACTACATACAGAATACAGTGGAAATCTGAAGCTTGTTCTAGTAAGGAAATTGCAATGTTGTCATGTTTAGAAGTTTTACCAATGATGATCGAAAGGATTGCTTCTAAACAATGGACGGATCTATTATTAGATGAATGGATCAGAAAACAAAGAAATGGAAGGAGAGCGATGACTTGAAAGATTTCATTCTTTACCAGAATGGGTGGTTTAAGGAAGAAAGGATGACTATGTGCTCCGAATGTGGGAAACACTAGGAAAAAGGTTCTTGGAGAATGCCATCGTTCAAAGTTCACAATTCATCCGGGACGAAGTAAGATGTATCAGGACATGAAAAGAAGTTTCTTCAAAGAAGGTATGAAGAAGGATGTAGGCTTATGGGCGAAGCAGTGTTTGAACCGTCAATAGGTAAAAGCTGAACATCAGAAACCAAGTGGGTTACTTTAGCCATTAGATATTACAAACTGGAAATGCGATTCTATCTCAATGGATTTTATAGACGGGTTGCCAAGGTCTAACTGGGGAAATGAAAGTACACGAGTTGTAATGGATAGATTGACCAAGAGTGCCCATTTCATTCCAGTTAAATCAACCAGGACAGTACCAATTTTGGCTAAATTATTCATGAAAAATATAGTTAGACTGCATGGAATTCCTGGTAATATAGTAAGTGACAGAGATTCCTTATCCATTAGCGAGTTCTGGAAGAGTCTACAGGAGACTTTATGTACCTAGATCAAGACGAGTACTGTGCACCATCCGTAGATGGATGGACAAATAGAAAGAGTTAACAAAGTCTTAGAAGATTTGTTAAGGGCCCGTGTGCTAGATTTTGGAGGATCATAGTAAGACCACTTACACTTAGTCGAGTTTTCATATAATAACAGTAATCAGACTAGTATAGGGATGACACCATTTGAAGCTTTGTATAGAAGGCCATGTAAATCTCCCATTTGTTGGTTAGAGATCGAGAATAGGTAGTTCTTGGTCTGGATTTCGTTTGAGAAGCTATAGAAAAGATTGAGTTAATTCGAGCTAGAATGAAGGAAGCTCAATTTAGGCAGGAGAGTTATGCTGATAGAAGACCGAAAGGGAAAGACTTAGAGTTATCAGTCAGAGATCATGTTTTTGCAAGATATCACCGGTAAAAGGTGTAACTGGAGTTGGAAAATACAGAAAAATGGCTTCAAGATACATTGGATCATTTCCTATTATAGAAAGGATTAGAAAACTCGTGCTTAGAGTAGAGTTACCAAATAGTTTGGCAAGACTTCATATTGTTTTTCATGTTTCTCATCTAAGGAAGTGTATTCGAGATCTAGAAACTATTATACTACCGACTGTGTTAGATGATTTAGTAGTGGTTCGTATAGTCGCAAGAGATGAGAAGAGGTTAAGAAACAAGAATTCAGGTTAATCAAAGTCTAGTGGGGTGACAATGAGAGGGGCTGTAGTTGGAAAGCTGAGCAGGTTTAGAGAGACTTATCCTGATTTTTTTCATGGTAAATTTTACCTTTATGTTTGATTGTTATGGGTACCATATCGTAATTTCGAGGATGAAATTCCATAAGAAGGGAAGTCTGTAATGACCCTAATTTTGACTAACATTATTTAGAGCATTTAATTAGATAAATTAAGTGAAATAATATAGATGGTTAAGGGATTGAGATTGTTAACCAATAAAGGGGACCGTGCCTTAATGAATCTATAAGCTAAAAAGAAATAAAATGGAGTAAGTAGGAGGAATATGATGAGGGGTGAAATAGGAATAGGCTATATTCTCATACCCTAAACCTTCTTGCATTCATTCTTTGTACACTTTCAACAATTGCAAACAACACTAAAATACTTGTAAGCATGGTCGGTCACCATTAAGGGAAGTCAAAGAAAGAAAAGCTGAGATTCAAAGTAGAAAGCTTAAGCAATCAATCAAAGGAAAAATCTCAACCTTCTTTAAACCAAGTTGAGTAATGATCTTACATCTCATTTTTATTGATTTTGGTTTCTAGTTAGATCGAAATAAATTTTGCTAATGATATGCCATGATATGATTGTTTAAATGGTTATATATGTATATTGATGATTTATGTCGCTTCATCTAGATTTTATGATAAGTTTATATTTGACAAAATATATTAATTGACATCTAAATAACTTTCTTTTTTATATATGGTCGAAAAAACTATTTATAAAGTGGGTTTCAAGTTTCATAATTTTCTAAGTTATTGGGGATTTACTATGAATTTTGTATGAAAGAAAATAGCTAAAATTGGGTTTAAAATTATTTATGGCAATTATATATATATTTTGGGTTTGATATTTAGATATGTTAGAAAACATATTAAAAGTGAATTTTGATGATTTTTGGGTAGTTTCCTAAGTATTTTACTATGATAATAAAATTATTTAAGTTAAGGAACTTAAATGTTTTATATGATTATTCAAGGAGAAGGGCTTATTTGTTAAACATTTTAATTTGATAATATCTGAATTTGGTAGCACTTTTAGTACAAAAAAATTGATAGAGGAGTGGTAACCAATAGTATTTTGACAAATAAGGCAAGTTAGTTGAAAAGAAATTACTTTAAAAGGGCTATAAATCAGTTTTGCTTAAATTTACTACATTGCCACCCCCATTTGCAAGCTTTCGACACCATATTCCAGCTTATGACCCACTCAAAACCAACACACATGGTATCATATATTTGGTATGTAGTGGATTGGAGAAGGGAGGAAGGAACCATGTCGAAACTAAGCTTTCGAAGGTGTTGATTTTAACTTACCTTGTTATAAAAGTAGGAGGCTTTCAAACTAGTAGCTGCTTGCCTATGTTTATATAAAAGGGCTTTCGAATGATTTGCCTCTTAATTATGTTCAAAAAGGATCTTTCGAAAGGATAACCACTTTCAAACTTATTCGAAATCTTAATGCTGCATTCAAACCTTTCGAATCAATGCTTTCGAAAGGGTGCTTTCTCCCTTATACACTAAAGCCGCCTTCTCAATGCTTTCGAATGAGTAATTTAACTACTTTTAAAATGGTTTCAGAGGTAATGGTTATAGAAGGGTTAGTTTCGAAACTATCATCTTTCTTTTACTTGAGATATATGCTTTCGAATGTAATGCTTTCGCCTTTGTTCTTTTATGACCCTTAGTCATATTAAAAGTTAAACCCAAAAGGTTTCGTAAGGAATGATTTTAAATGGTTTTGAAGCCATGTTTCCACAAACTTACTTGAACCCAGTACTTTCAAAAGGCATATTTTAAGTGAAGGATTTCGATGCTTTTAAAGAGTATATAGTATAGGTTTCGGAGGGGAGATCCCCAATTTTTTCGAAAGGTTATTTTGAGTATTTGAATGGAGGTTTCCAATGCATTTGAAAGGCAAGTTTAAGTGGTTTTAAAAGAGGATGTCTATGGTTCTAGTAAAGCTTTAAAGGGTTATTCTCAATGATTTCGAAAGGCATTATAAACAAAGGTTTCGAAGGTGTTATTTGGCTCAATGGCCTAAAATCTTATAAGTTAAAAAGGGTTTTAACTTACTTGAAAGAGAGATAATCCCATTGATTAGACTTCATCAACATTATTTTGTGTAAAGTATGTATATAATGACATAAGTATTATGAGTAAATAAAAGTATATGATTTTCTTGTTTTATAAAGGTACGATTTTAGGGAAAATCATTTGAAAAGGCTATTTATAAGGAAATGAAATTTTATCACGTAGTTAACCCTAAATGTAACGACCCGTAGTTTCACTACTTCGAAAATGAGAGATTTCGTTTATTTTAAACTGAAAAAGGTTTAAAACTTAAATAAATATGTTATATATAATAAATAATAATAGAGAAATTATTTATTCTTATAGTTAATTATTTAAAAAGTATAAATTTGGATTTTAGAACAAATCAACAAAAGTTAAGTTTTGTTAAAAATAAATAAAGGCTTAAATAAATAGATTTAAATATTTATTTGAAAATCTAAATCTTATTTAAAGCATCTAATAAATATAATAGAAGTATATTAAAAGATTTAAAAATATGTTAATAGTCGTAACCAAAATTTGTTGCATTTTGTCAGTTTTACATACACTGTAGAATTAGAGATTTTGATATTATTAAAATACGATTTTAAAATCTAAAGAGACATGTTCTAATTTATTTAAAGAATTAAAAAGTTCATTTTAAAATTTGGTTTACATAAATACATAGCTTAACAAAAACGTCAAAATGTGACCGAAACACGTTTTGTCAAAAATCAACGTTTTGTTCAAAATAAGTTGCCGCAACGTAGTCGCACCTTTGTTAACATGATTTTAACACATATTAACACACATTTGAAAGCATCACAATTAGTCACATCAAAAGATAAAAAATATCTAAGATATTTTCATAATATAATTAAATAAGCATAATCAGAAGTAAAGTAATTAAAACGTAAACTTACCATCACCTTTCATTTCCTTACACATACTTTCCATCATCATAAATGCTAGTAGTTAAAGGTCATTTCATGCATAAAGAAATGTGATAAAATTTGATTTTATGTTAAGGGTATTTTGGCCTTTTTGGCTAACGGTAGTAAGGTAATTTTGGTTATAAATTTTAGCTATAAGTAGCACCACCATCCTTCCACTTTTCTACATTTCAATCCATCCTTCTTCATCACTTTCTCCATCTTCTTTTTCATCCTCTCCACTTCCATTTCCATGGCATCCAACATCTCTTCCACTTCCATAACTTCGTCCATTTCCTACACCACATTTTCGCCTCATCCACACCATGAACACCCCTACCCTTCCTCTACCCTCGGCCACACCACCCTACACACCTCCACATAAGCTCCAAAACCACCACCCACCTTCCAAAACCCACAGCCCAAGACCTATACCCCTATACACTCCACTTCCACCCACCCTCAAGACTCCATGGCAGGACACCTACCCCCACCTACACACGCCCAAAACCCCATACGGAAACTACCCAAGGTCGTACCCTCCTCCTAGGCCACGACCCCCTAGCCGAGCCATACACCCTCCTCTCCAATAATTAAATAAAAAGAGAAGAGAAAAAGAAAAGAAAAATAATAATAATACGATGCGATGTTCGAAACGAGGAAGAAAGTTAAGGTGAGAAATGCTCATCGCTTTTGAAATTATATTTTGGTTATGTTAGAACAATTACATTTACGCCCTTGTAATATATGAATGTTTAAACCAATTTATTGTTAACATGGATAATTGGATAGTTTGGTTAGATAATTGAATTGTGATAATATATCTCATTATGGTATTAATAGTGAATGTTGGATATGAAATCATATGTGGTTGAATAGATGTTCTGTTAGTGATAAATATGGACATTGGTTATGTTCATTTTGATTAAGTGATCTCTTTGTTAAGAAAGACCCAATTTTAGTGATATGATATACTTTGAAAAAATAAGTCTTTTTTCAATTAGAATCGGAATTAAAGTAAAAATAAAAGAGAATTTGAAATTTGAAGTGAAACGGGATTAAAAGGGAAAGTTAAAGTGAAACTAAAATTGAGATGAATAGTGAAATTGAAATTGAGATGAATAGCGAAATTGAAATCGATTTTGAAAATTGAAAGTGAAATTAGGATTGAATTTGAGTTTAAACTGAAATTAGATTTGATATCTAAGTTTTAAATGAGTTTAATTTGAAGTTAGAATTTAAATTGAATTGAAATTAGATTTTAAAATTTAATATTAAAACTATAGGAATATAATAATATTATAATATCGGAATAGTGGAAATACTTTTTAAATACTTCAAAATGTGGAAATATTAATTTAAAATGATTTGTAATGGTTTTATAAGTAATAAAATTCAATTTGAATAGATTATTTCAAGTATCAAAAAATAAGCGAAAAGTAGGTGCGTTGCGCAACGGTAGTTCTCGACTTCGCGCCGAGAAGTTCAAATGAGTGTATAGAGTGGAATATAGCTCGGAATTCTTCAAGATAAAAAAATTCCGGACTATTATATCCATTTCTCCTAAATGAAGAAATAAAATCGAAATTTCATTGAGTAGATTTTGAATTAAGTCCAAATCAATTTTCTAGAAAAAATCGCGCTAGTGTAGTTAAGTGACCATAATAGAAAATCTATTTAAAGGAACATTTTAATTATGGAAAATATGGAATAAATTTGATAAATCCATTTAAATAGTTTTAAAGATATTTGAATTGGGAAAATATGAATTATCAAATGTTTAAAGTTGTTTAAATCAAATTAGCTTATATAGCACTTTCCGTAGCTCTTTTATGCTGCGAATTGTATAATTTTTTGAATGTGAGTTTAAATGTAACGATTTTACCTATAATCAATTGTGAATGTTTTTAAAAGGAAAATTAAGCATTTAAAAGATAATTTGTAATCTTTATAATCAATTCCAAAATGAAGTTGATAACTGAGTATGTAGAAACGACTAGTGCATTTGTTCCGCCTGTGAGATCTTGGAAGATAAAACAAGATGTTTAACTAAGATTAGGGATGGAGAAACTGGTGCCCTGAACTTACCTGGCTTATGTTTTCTTTTCTTAGGAGAGGGGTGGAATAGATTGAAAGGAAAGCCTGGATGCTCGAAAAAGATTGTATTAAGTTTCTGAAATAAAAGAAGATCAGTATTATCCCAAATTTAAGCAATCTCTAAAATGGATAAATTAAGACTTGGGTTACATAGAGATAATATTCTTATACTTGGTATTAAAATCCGAAGAAGGAACTCATCCTATTCGTGGAATTTAAAAGGTGATTTCACCGTTATTCGGCCTATAGCACTTGTTGCATATAGAAATTGATGATCAGTAAAATTAGAATGATTTCTATGATCCTATTTACTCAAAAATATTTCCTAATATTGATTTTAGGGTTTAACGTAAACAATGTCTTTAACAACATTGTTTTGGCCCGCCTAAAAGTTAAGGAATTTGGATCGAGAGTTAAGTAAGAAAATTTGAGATTCATCCAAAGAAAAAGAATGAATAACTTAGAATTATTCTAAGTTAAAAGAAATAGAATTCAAAATCATCCAAAAAAATTAAAGTGAAAAGAGACTTAATGATCATGTATACTTATATTCTTTTTATCGATGATTGGCTTCGAAGGAACCAGGGTCGGATTTGGGCGATTCCGATCCCAAAAACCACTTTGAACCAATATATATGTTCGAATGTGAAGACATATTGAAGATGATGATTATTGAAGACCATGGATCTTCATAGCATGAGGATTTCTTGTTGACATGCTTTGGGTAGCTCCCATTATAGAGTTATTTGTGGCAGCGGTCTCCTCATTGTGGAGATTTTTCGGATTGCAAGGACTACTCGCTACTAGTGGTAGTAGGAGAGTGCCTTCGGTTGGTCCTGTTCATGGATAACTTGCATGGACGTTTGTCTGACATTTCATTTCTAAAGATTACGTACAATGGTTTTTACAAACATACATCTGTGGTGGAGGAGAAGGCAACTTCTCTTAGCTTCGCACCTTCCTTGAGACATACGAGCTTAAGGGTTGTAATTTTATGGAAGGCAATTAGTAGTCAACGGAAATGGCAATGTGACATTCAGAGATGTGATAAGTGCTATATGAAAAGGTAATTGTTGCCTCTAGCCTCATCAACCGAAAATGACCAAAACAGGGTTAGATGCGGCAAGGCTAAGTGGGTCATTCTCAATTAGGGTATGATCATCCCCTTCTAGATATATTTCTTCCCGCTATGACATTCGGGATGTAAATTAAGGTGGTTTGTATGCTAGAGCATGCTCGGTTAAAGGTCGGTAATGACCGGGGGATGACATATTTGGTACTATCTAGTTACAGAGGTAGGTCGGTCTTGTGTTGGTAGAGGGTAGATGTTCTGTGCCTCGAAACATCGATCTAGAGGTGTACCATCGGAAGATAGTCCTCATTTGTATGGAAATCCATCCTCTAATAAGAACCTACACTTTTGTTTGTAGAGCCTAGTATGCTGGAATTTAATAATGGTAAAATTTCAGCTAAGATTAATAAATTTATTTTCAAATGTTTTCAAAGAGATGTCATTAAAAATAATATCAAATGTTTTGATACAAAAGTATTTTAGTTATCATAAGGTAAAAACCCATCTGTGTTTATGCATGGGCATGGTCTTATGGGATACTCTTTCTTTTCAAAAGATTTTTTCCAAAGGCTAATATATGACATTGTCATTGATTATTGAGTTTTCTCACTTTGGCTTATCAAGCCTGATCTGGTATTTTCAATACTCGGGTTAGATCAGAGTAGTTTCAGGTTTAGTCGAAGATGGTCGGAGTTTCTAGAGGAGAGCTAGAAATATTCATCTACATATTCTATTATTCGCTGTGGTTTGTTTGTTTTTATTTGATGTTTGTCAGCAATTGTAAGGACAAATATATATAACTATTCAAAGATGAATTCAAGATAGACTCTGTTATATGTAATATAAAAGTTTTCCGCTATAAAGATATTTGTTCAATATTATTGTTATCCCCATTCGTGTGAGATTTTGTTCTGTCTATTTTTCTTTATTACCATTCATGTTATGTCTTTTCATGAAATTTGAGTTGGACACATGTGGTTTATTGTCGATTCAAAGGGTACGGAGAAACAACCCTTGACGCTAAAACAGGAAATGAAACATGAACAGGTAGTTAGCCCAAAGTTTATGACTCGGATATTAGAAAACCAAATGCAACTGGTGTAGGGTCGCATCCTATACTTTAGCTATCAGGCCCTAACTAAAATAATTCCAAAATTTTAATGTGTAGAACTAGTCTCAGATGGAGCTAAATTGTGGTTACACACAGAAGGGAATATACAGAGTATAGATAAGTTATCGCTGAGCCCGTAAAACCATTAGGCTCAGTTGACCCTAGAAAAAGAACGTTAAGGGAAGTCAGCCCAGTATTGTGTCCAACAGAGGTTGGATTTTGGTTATGTCTATTAGGCCTGAGTCAGCCAATGGTTAATAGTTAGCGAAGTAAAACTACAGTGTGGACGGCGGTCCATCGATTTCCTAATTTTTATGCATATATGTATTTGCTATTATTGTTATAATCGGTTTGATTGTCGGATTCTAGATTGCAAAAGATATGCTTTTTAAAGGGATATTAGTGATGGAAAACACATTCCGCTAAGCAACGTGTTCACAATTAATATCGGTAAATTGAGATGTAATGACAGTATTCGCACCAGACTTTATGTTTGATTCGAATTTATACTTTCCCCTTAAACTCTCGAGTGCTCAAAATTTAATTTGAGTAGATTGAGAGTTAAGATTTTTTAGGTTTAGTATGTTGGATGAATAAGCTTCTGAAAATGTGCAGGAGGCAAAGTTAGCTATGTAGGAGCTATTTAGCTTTTTTTTTCCACTGCGATGCATTTATGACTGATATGTCTATTTAGTACTCTTATTATCCATGAGGGCATCTTCATATGTTGCTCTTGGCGTCTAATTATATTTGAAAAAAACCTTAGATTCGATTTGGGATCATGTAACTGAAAATGAAATATGGATTTGAAATTTAATCAGAAAAGTTGTTTTTTTGAAATTTATGGTTTTATTTCATATTCATGAGCTTCTGATATTGTGGATACCATTAAAATTATTGTATTTTTTCAAAGAAATTAAATACTATAGTTGACTACAGCTTCTGTGGCACTTAGCTTTGGGCCTCAAGATAGGGGGTGTTACAGCCTCGATCCCTATTTCTTGGGATTTGGGCGATGCGATGCCTCCTATGGGCCTCGATGACTTTGGAGATCCTTTTGCCGAATTTTCAGGGATAAAATAATACCAAGATCAGTCTCGAAATACCAACGTGAGAAATCTCAAGTAACATAATGAACGTATAATAATTCTACAAGATCACGCCGCTGGACGCAGAACGGTTTTTTTACCCCATAAGAACAACTTCCACGCACGAATGAATGGTAATAGATTTTTAAAAAAACCCAAACTTGAAAAAATAGGCATATACATGATCTAAATCCAAACTTAAAGAGTGCAACAAATAATTAAGCATCGAGAAGAGCTCCAGTTACTTCTGGTTGTAATTAAGAAAATAATTCAAAGATTTGAACCGACAACAAGGAAAATGAAGTTTTTCAAAAATGATTAGAAGGATGCGCCCTCCTTGCTGAAAGTATACCTTTAGAAATATACTTGTGAACTATGATTGCTCTTGGAAACCCCCAAGCTGAACCCTGCCAATCTTTACCGAAAATCCTAGTATTTCACATCTCCTCTTGTATACAACCGAAACCAATCTGGCGTAGATGTAAAAATCCCTAATGGAAGCAACCCCACATAGCTTGGCCCTCGCTCATGCTTTGGTTTTAGTCATATCCGACAAAAGATATCGTCGCTCAAATGAGCAAAAAATTGTCTTTTAAATTGGCGATACACAAAGATAAAAATCTGAATCTGTAGTTAGTAGATCAATTATTGGGAATAATCAAATGATCGTATATGGTTCATACCCTTACCACTACTCGTTGATTACAAACTTGCATTATCCCTCGGTTAAAAATAAAGTGGGGCAAGTGAAGGTAGTGGTACCTCTAGGCATCACCTTGGCCACAATTTTAACCTTTGAGATAGAAATGCATTTCCATACCTCGATATTTAGTACTAGGAGTACGACTAAATCCTATACATATAAGAGAAGCCATTTACTGAAGTTAAATTCCTTGTTTTTCCATAACCGGATCAATCTTTTAAACTTTTGAAAACCCAAATTTGTGATTGTGTTTTTACATCACAAATATTTGTGAAACACTTTTAAAACACTATTTAAAAATATTCCTTTTTAAAGATTTCTCATTTACAAACTATCATTTATAAATTTCATTAACATTTATTATTCCAAAAGATAATAAATCAATTAAAATGCTTTCATATATTTGAAATGATATTAATCATCCCAAAAGAGAATTAATCAACTTTATAACTCCATTAATAAATAAATCAATTAACTTTAAATACCCTTTATTAAATCAGATAATAAATTTTAAACACCTTTATTTAAATCAATTAACTAACTTCACATATGATTTATTATAATAACTAATAAATCTTAAATATCATTATTAGAACGCTTAATTAACTTAAGAACCTTTATTAAATCAGTTAATTAAGTTTAGCACTTTTATTTAATCGGATTAATTAGGTTCAAAAGTATTTCTACATTTATTAATTGACTTTATTATAGTTAAATAATAATTAAGGAATATTTAAATCTCTAATCATTTTCAAAATACTTATATAATCTTTATAAACTCATTTGGAAAGAATTTACAAAATATTTAAGGTAAATAACCTTTATATAAATTTTAAACAACATTAATTACCAGAAAAATAACTAAATCCAATTTATACCCTTTTATAAATTTAAATCGACATAAAATATCTCGAAGGATAACTAATCAAAGTTATAATCTCTTTATAAATTAAAATAGCGTTAATTATCCTGAAAGATAATTAATTAAATTTAGTATCCTTTCATAAATTTTAAATCAACAATTATCCTTAATTTCCAAAATTTTCAAAATATTTGAAAATATAGTTTAGACACTTTCAAAGTGCAAAAACACAACCCATTTTTGTTTTGTAAAAATACAGGCTCAAGATCAAAGCACAACAATGGTTTGAGGGGATGATATTTTATAAGTGATGGTACACTGATAATTGCTGTAACAACACTTTCACAATCAAACAACACGTCACAAATATTTCAATTAAACAACAATATAAGTAGCATAAGAGCCTAAGTAAATAAACAAATATTAGCGAGAAACCCCTTAGAGTCTCTTATAAAAGTATGTTGTTAATCATACATATGTATATGAATTTTCAAAGTGATCCGTTCTTATTCCTTACATAATACTTCGACTTTTGTTTCGCTTTTTGTTCCCTGTAACACAATGGTAATTTATGTGTTTCAAGCTGAAACTTAAAATTTAACAAACAACTAAACAATAATATAAATTATCATCAAAGATTCAACAATAATTTATAGCAATACAAGTATCATGTAGTTTATTTAAAGATGAGTAAACTCACCGAAATTCCAGTTGACGTTTTTTGCATTTCGGTTTGGTCTAAAATCAACGTTTGATTTTAATCCAAAGTTCAACTAGCTCCAAATTCTATGAAATCAGTTCCAATGCAAAGGTAATAATTCTAGGAGTACAACACAACTGTATGTGTCTGAATCCGACCTCTTATGGATGAGATATGAATTAATTACTAAAACAGAGTTTAAATTGCTAACTTAATTTAATTAAGATATTAAAATAGAAGAAAGAGAAGAAGGGAAACTTGTTGAAATGTATGTTGTGCCGTAACAACCCGGTATTTTCGATCCCAAAAATTTCAGATAGTTAGGAGAAAAGAAGAAAGAGATAGAAGAATAAGAAGAACAGAAACACCAACATCTCACATTCGCAGCAGATAAAATACAATAAAAAACAATAACAGTTATTCAAAGGAAACTGTACTTGTCAAATTTCACTCTAATACATCAGAGTTACACATATATACAGAAACTGGATATACACAATCATCATGTCTCAGATATACAACAATATAATACAGCGGGAACACTCCTTACGTTCTTGTCATCCAGCTCGCCTTCTGAGCTCCAGAACGTCCTTACCTGAAAATTTGTAATACTCGGTATGGCTCAAGCATTACATCAAAGTAACACCCGGGTCAGGCTGGAAACCGACGTGAGTAAATCCACCTAACAAGGTATACAAGCATACAACTTAAATAAAACCCGGGGTAACTCGTATCAATTGATAAATTCACAATTTGTTATAGACATCACTTATTTCACACATCAATTTTTTAAGTACTAAAATTTAGATTAAATAGTCCAATTAACTTAAATCATTTCATTCCGGCCTATTGATTTCACATATCAATCTATAAAAATTCGAAGTGGTTTCGGGTATTTTCTAATACCCGTCCCCGGTCTCTTCGAGTCTCATGTCATCCTATCCCAACTTATCCAAGTGAAATACACTTCAAACTTTAAATACAGGATGTCCCTTTCACAATAATTCATCATTGATAGATAACCACAATATCATGTCCGTCCAAACAGATGACACTACAAAACATTTCATATCAGAGATATCAACTCATTCAAGGCATCCAATACCATTCAATCATCCATATGCAAAGCTTGATCACTTCCAAATTGATTTAATTAATTCTAATTGAATTAATAACCTCAATCACTTAGATTCCTTTACTTAACATTAATTAATTTCAAATCAATTAATAAATCATCCCTTAATTATCCATCTTAATTAACCACCCTGGATTAATTATCCTTCAATTATATTCAAGTAATTATCTTTAATTAATTACACAAATTAATTATTCTTAACCAAAAACAGTAATTAATCTTTAATTACTTCACAAATTAATTATCTATAATTAATTATATTGATCCTTAATTACTTATATCAATTAATCTCTCTTATATCCCTTATCATTCTAATTTATACTAGTCTAAATTAATTACATTAATCAAGCCACAATATTAATCACTCTTGATTAATCTTAACCTGTAATTAACTATCTTTTTATTTACTTAATTAAATAAATTAATTACTCGTTTTATAAAGGAAGTTTAAAGGAATTCAAAACCAAATTCATTTTTAAATTCAGATCAATTTAAAAAAATGCCTTTTGACATTCAAGTTGTTAAAACAATTTAAATTTAAAAACTTTACTCGTTTAAAAACTGAGATTCACTAAACTCGAATTCCATATTTAACTTTGATTTAAAACTTGTTTTAAATCCCTACTTTACAATTTAACTTCAGTTTTAAAAATCACTTTTATTTCTTTCTAGTTCATTCTTATTTTTGTTCTATAGTTATTTCACTTCCAAACTTTACTCTTATATTTCTTTTCAAAAATCCAATTCTATATATTTTGATAACCCAGTGTACCGGAATATCCAACCAAACCATGGTAACCAATATTCCAATTATCAATATAATTCATCATAGCATATCAAACATTCATAACACAGAATATTAAACAATCTAAGTAATTTTGAGGAATCCAGTTGGATCCCTCCGACATGTTTCCCTGTATCCACAGATGTTAGCACAATACAAATTCCACTTCGAGGTGGAATATCGTGGTATATGTGATTTATATAATATCATCCGCTATTATGCGGCGCATAGGGTCTCATCCGCTATATAATGCGGGAAATCATTCACTCCAATATATACTATATACTACTATATATAATATAGCACATCCAATCAAATCAACCAATTAACCAATTATTTAAATTAAAATTAAAATCTAGAAGAGGGAGATTAACTCACCCTTGTTATTGATTTGCAATCCATTCCCTCTCGACTTGTTTTCCATGATTTTCAGACCTTTAATCCTGTTGTAGGTCATGCATTCAGTTTGTTTTATAGTCGGACATCGTTCGACTATAGTTCCAGATTCAGCTAGATCCAAATGCAACCAATTCAACTCCATCATATAAAGGACGATGACACGATTTCAATGCGACCGACGGCATCCCACTCTCATCTTCATCATTATCCCAGAAACGTGCACAGGCATCACCCAAACCTAAATCACCATGCACGATCATCTATGATACGGAGCTCCAGACCTTCATTTCATGAACTGATTTCTCCAATGAACAGCTAACGATGAATCGCACCTACATGCCACCTTGGATCAACATCCGCACCCCTCCTAAGAAATCAACGTGCACGTGTTCAAATGCGACCGTATAATGTCGCGACTTCCAATAGGCGATCGGACCTTACAATATTTTGGTCGCCGATGCTCTCATCCACCATGAACTCGAATCCAACCTCTAAATCCCACATCGATCTCTAAATCAAGCCTAAATCATAACCCTAGTTTCACGCTTCCAACGTCATGGCTGTGTTTTCCCCTAACTCCGATCGAACAACACCTCCCCCATACTAGCGTGAAGCTCTCATCGTCAGAGGAATTTTAAAATTGGTTTTAGATTTTTTTTCTTTTCTCTGTGTTCGATTCAGTATGAAAATTAGAGAGGGAGACGGAGATGAAATATAGATTAGGGATGACTTTTTGAGTACGAGTGTCTAATTATAAAAATATATTTGACTAGTTGATTTCCAATGCATATTATATTACAAAAATTCCAAAATGTCTCGTTATACATATCCTGAAATTTTGAACCCCAGTGGAGGCATGCTACTAGGCATTTATAATGTTATACCCCTATTTCGAATGCAATGGAAAAGGTTTTGAGTCCTGATTCGATCGTTTGGAGAAGATAACCTTTGGACTCAGTTATTATATTAAATTTTCGATTTAAATTCTTCGCATTTATATATCTTACGCTCATACAACAACTCCAAACACTATGAAAATTAAATCCGATAATAACACAATATTACAGATCCAATGGAACTGGTTTCGTCAAATTCCGAGACTGCGTCTCGAAAGGCTATTTTTAAATGTCAATTTAGATGATGAACTTTCAAAATTTAACAAAAACATTTTCAAATTCAATTTCAACACTTTTACTATCTTCAGTGCTATCGATATAAATTTTACAAACCTTTAAAATATTCTTATTCAGCTTAAATCCAAGATTTACAACTTAAGCCAATTTCAAATGATTTAGTTTAATAATTAAATTACCTAATAAATAGTGATATTAAAATTCAAGTTAGAAACTCACTATGAAATATTTAAAATCGATTAAATATTTCAATTTCAAATAACCAAAAATTCTGGATCGTCACATTCCTCCCCCCTTAAAAGAATTTTGTCCACGAAATTACTAGTTAGGAAGAATGATCCAATACACGTTTACTTTCCTCCCAAAACCAACATCTCAACATCCTACCAATTATCTTTTTATAAAAGATCCATTATCATTCTTACTAACTTCCCAAAGTCTCCCACAGTTTCAAAACAATACCTTTTGCTCAATCATTCAAATTTCAATTTAAAACCAAATTTTTAATTAACAAAATTTCCTCAGAAATTTTCTAACTCTCTAAATTTTCGAAAAATTTCGACAGCGTCTCCTTTGCGTGGTTAGCTCGGTACAAATACAAAATGCCTCTACGGGCTCCTAAATTCCAAAAGAAAACAAAAGGCCAAGTGGCTAGATCAAAAAGCCAATCATACAGAAATCTAAACACATACTTTTTTTCCGAGCAATTCAAATTTATCTTCTGAAATCAAAACTAATTTTCCTTTCCCTTTATAATACCTGCATATCATACTTAGCACTAATATCCAATCATAGCTTTTAAAATCATTTTATACACTTCCTTACAGAAGTTTTCAAATCTACTTCTATTCAAATTAGTTTTACCCATTTCCATATGAATTCAATTTATCTTCAACTATGAATATTGAATTTTACCTTCCACTTATAACTGATTCATACCATTGTTTTTAAATTAGGTTCATCCACTAATTTATTTCAATTCCCAATTTGAAATCGTTTTGTCGCTAATAAAATTTTTCTCAAAAAATTTCTAACTTCCAATTTTTTTGGCAGAGTCTCCTTTGTACGGAGGAGCTTTTGTAATTTGACAAAATATATAAATATATATACATCGACCCACGCGGTCGGAAAAACAAAAACAGTTCATGCTTCCTATTTTTATTGCGTAGTTGTACCTTTATTTAGCATTTTAAGCAAGCGGCTTATTGTTTTAGCAATTAGCGCAACCAAATCCAGCCAAACGGCTTCCCGGTACATGTACTTACTCAATTTAAACATGTAAGCACTATATATATGAAGTTTATAATATTTCTCTTACTTAAAAAACTACAACACATCAACTCTAAAAGAAAAGCATTCTAAATAACTTTCATGAGCAATTTATACAATTTCAAAACTAATTCAATTGCTTTCAACCAATTCATATACCATTTCGTTCAATTTTATTGGTTTACAACTCAATTACTTACATTCAATTTATTTTAACCCAACAGCTCATATTCACTTCAAATGATTTGAAAATCAATTTTATTTGCTTCATTAATTCATAGAATTTCTTTACCTTCGTTTACGTCAAACGACAATTATTTTTATGCAAATTCGGCGATATTCGCTTAATAGAGTATCCATTTTAGTTTATAACTACTTCAAATTAATTTCAACTCATTCTATATTTAATTCCATTTCATTTCTAATTTATTCACCAACCATACATTTGCATTTCATTTCATCTCCGCATTGGTTTCATTTTAAAACTATTTCTTTGAGCTTGACAACATTCGATGCTTACATTAATATCCATTTTCCAAATAAATTTAAACCAAACTTTTATATAATGGTCTTCCATTCTTACTCGAAACCAAGCTTTTATTGACTTAAGTAATTTTACTTCAAATTAATATGCCTCATAACTTAAGTTCATTATGACAACCCAATTCTAATTAAAACTTTGATTTAATTTTTATTCAATCAGACTTCATCCATTTATTATTTAATTCAATTAACCATTTATTCACCCCATTTTAAATTTTTAATTCACCTACTTAATTCATTTTCGAATTTATTTTATTAATACAAAGCCATTCTCAATTTATTTCTACTCACCAGGGTTTTGTTTGCAACTCAAACCATTTCTATTATAATTCAATTCCATTTTATTTTTACAACATCTCCACTTATTTAAATTCATTATCAATCCAAATCGAATTCTATTTATAATTCGAATTTATTTCCAAACTTCATTATTAACTTACAATCCATTTTATTTAGGGGAAATTAATTTAAAGGACAAAAATTTGTATATTTTTTGCCTCAAGGACACGACCTCGATATTTTTACCACAAGGACAAACATTTTTTTAAAATTATTCATAAGGACAAACATTTTCCAAAATTATTCATAAGGACAACAAAACTGCTACCGAGCTAAAAACTGATACCTAAAAACTGCTACCGATAACTAAAAACTGATACCTAAAAACTGCTATCCATAACTAAAAACTGATACCTACAGAAAGTTGTCCTTCAGGATAAAATATCGAAGGTCTGTCCTTGAGGCTAAAAAGCTGTGAAATTTTGTCCTTGACAATAATTTCCTGTTTTATTTAACCGAGTTAAATTTTATTAACATACTCTATCAAATAATTTATTTAGCCAATTAGCATACTCCTTTATTTTAAAATTTTAGAAATACCTTTAAATTTTAGTGAATACTATTAAAATAGCTTTTTATAAAAATAGTTCTTATAACTCGATGTCTCAACCAGTCCATCCTTATTGTCATCGAAATTCGGTCATACGTTGATCAGGCGTAGGACCGAAAATCTATAAGTACTTAGCAGACCCATTTTCAATATTCAGTGAAAGTACTTGGAAAATAATTTTATTGAAAATATCGAAAACATTTTTTTGAAAATAGAGAAAATATTTTTCATGAGAATGCTCGGGAAATCATCATCCCCATCCATGGTCGTAGTTACATCTTGGGTTACATTGTCATCGCAGCAAAAGTCCATGTAACTGTAGGCACTCCACGCCCCTCGATTACGCCATGGAACCCACAACAGATCGCAGTTACATTCCAGGGTTACATTGCCATCGCAGCAAAAGTCCATGTAACTATAGGCATCAGCACCCTCGATTTTTGCTGTCAAAAATGAAACTTCTCCACTCCCACATAGGTCGCAGTCTACCGATATAAAATCAAACGCAGATTGTTGGCTCTCAGCGGCACACATGACTTTCGCTATGTTACCATAGGTCGCAGTCTACCGATATAAAATCAAACATAGACTGTTGGCTCTCAGCGGCACACACGACTTTCGCTATGGTCTGCAGTAGATCGCAGTGACATCGAGTTACAATGTCGTCACAGCATAACCCAAATTCCTCTGTAGGCATTAGCGCCCTCGACTTTCGTTACACACTACTCATAATCTTCAGGAACTAGTTTTGTCCGGACTCCTCACAGTATCAACTTTAGAACCCCCCTAGGATTCAAGGCAGTACCAACCTGTGGCACTCTTGAGAAGTTCATTTCAAGGGAGCGCCTTTTACCCCAGAGCCATTATCAAAACACTTTATACTATACACATATAGTATCTTCCAAATCATACACCTAGTATGAATCTCATATAAATCTCCTTTTCTCAAAATCGATTATCCCAAAATCGATAATTCTCAAACTAGGCTTTTCAAATTCCAATATTGATTTTACCCAAAAATCAAAAGCCTTTCCAAATCCAAAGGTTCCCAAAACCTTTTCCCAAAATCCTCATAAGACCCTTTATATATATATATATATAAATTTGAAAACTTTGGATCATTTCAAACTTGTATAAAACTCCCTTTATACTTAAAACACTTTCAAAATCCTTTTTCTTCCGGCAATAGATTTAACAAAGGGAGATTTATCTTATATAACAAAGATATATAATTTTGTTTATTCAAAATCATATATTCAAATTTGATTACTCTTTTTTTTATAAAGTTGTTTCCATCTTACTTATCATCATAAAAATACCCAACTTTCACTTTTATCCATTGTATATTTCACAAAATATACTTTCATTTCAAAAGAAATCATTTCACATTTCTTATCCACAAATTTCCAGTATCAATTTCATTTAAACCTATTCGATGTACACATATCATCGTTACGCTATACCAATCTGATCGCTCACTCGATCACACAATTTCACTTCCGAATTAGTATCATCCACCCGACTTCCTGCACAGATCTGCTTTCTTGATTAGAAACTGTCATTCTCCTTACATAGCCATAATTATGATAGAGAATATCCAGAACCAATCAATAATCCATATCCAGGTTCACCATCGAAAATCGAGTGAAAAATCCCGACTCGGAACGATATAACTATCTCGAAATTCTGTGCTCGAATCTGGATCAAATCACTATGCGAATAGAATAATATACGTACATCCTACGTATTTATCTTCATGATTATCAACTAAATCAATTTCTCTTTCTATTCACATTTCCTTAAATTTCTATCCACATAATCACAATTGTTTCAATTCCATTGGATTATCACTTTAATTCTTATCATAAATGGATATTCAATCATAAACAGTTTGAACTCTGTCCAACTTAAATTTAGAAAATAGTTTGAAAAGTTTAAAATAGATAAGTCGTCGAAAAGTAATTATTAGTTTGTAACATAGCTATAAAACAGTTAAGTAATTGTAAAATAGTTGGAAAATAGTCAAATAGTTATAGAAATTTTAAGTAATTGCAAAATAGTTGTAAAATAGTAATTAATTTGTAAAATAGTTGAAAAATAGTAATTAGTTTATAAAAAAGTTGAAAAATTGTTAAATAATTCCAAAAATAATCGTAAAACAAATATAAAATAATTTGGCTTTAAAAAAGTAAGGCTGCATATACTAAATAGCTTGGAAAAATAAGTTTATATTAAAACAATTTATATTGAAAATAGTCCAGAGTCAAAACTGTTCACTTCTCCATCAATTCAATTTAAATTTCCACTTTCATTTAAATTGACTCAATTCCAATTTGAATAACTTCAATTTCCATTGAAATTGATTCAACCCAATTCAAGTTGAACCAATCTTGATTTCTTTCCAAATTCAAATCAAATTCCATTTGATTTTAAACCTACTCAACTTTAATTACAATTCTGAATTATTCCAATCAATCTGGACTAATATCAATTGAATCCACTTCAATTTCAAATTATTTCAATTCAATCCAATTCAAATTTTCCATTTAAAATTTTAAACTTATACATCTTCAATCACAAATCCAATTAATTCAAATTAGATTCAATTTGAACGAATTCAATTCAAATTTCAAATTTAAACCATCCCGAATTATATAAATTCGAGTTAAATTTTTAAATGTTGATTCAATCCTTTAAATCAAATCAACTTATCTCTTTAAACCATTTAATTCTGAGTCCATTTCAAACTTATCTTCATTTAATTTTAACTTGATTGTATTGTTATTACCATTTAATTCTCATTATTAAAATTTTCAATTAATATAACAACCAATTACCTTAATGTTTATTAGAAAGAAATATTGCTTTACATATCAAAATATATTCTTATATAAAATCATTTAAAACCTTTATATAAGAAAATAACAAGTACGCGCTCATACACACACACACACACACACACACACACATTCTAGGGTACCATTGACCCTATTCTTAATGAGTAATCCCAATAGAGTCAAGGTTCTCGCTTAACCTTCCGCTCTAATACCAACTGTAACGACCCGGTATTTTCGATCCCGAAAATTCTAGATAGTTAGAAAAAAAAGAAGAAAGAGATAGAAGAATAAGAAGAACAGAAATACCAACATCTCACATTCGCAGCGAATAAAATACAATAACAAATAATAACAGTTATCCAAAGCAAACTATACTTGTCAAATTTCACTTTAATACATCAGAGTTACACATATATACAGACACTGGATATACACAATCATCATGTCTCAGATATACAACAATATAATAAGCGGGAACACTCCTTACATTCTTGTTATCCAGCTCGTCTCCCGAGCTCCAGAACGTCCTTACCTGAAAATCTGTAATATTCGGTCTGACCCGAGCATTACATCAAAGTAACACCCGGGTCAGGCTGGAAACCAGCATGAGTAAACCCATGTAAAAAGGAATACAAGCATACAACTTATATAAAACCCAGAGTAACTCGTATCAATTTACAAATTCACAATTTGTTATAGACATCACTTATTTCACACATCAATTTTTTTAAGTACAAAAATTTAGATTAAATAGTCCAATTCACTTATATCATCTCATTCCGGCCTATTGATTTCACTTATCAATCTATAAAAATTCGAAGTGGTTTCGTGTATTTTCTAATACCCAACCCCGGTCTCTTCGAGTCTCATGTCATCCTATCCTAACTTATCCAAGTGAAATACACTTCAAACTTTAAATACAAGATGTCCCATTCACAACAATTCATCATTGGTAGATAACCAAAATATCATGTCCGTCCAAACAGATGATACTACAAAACATTTCATATCAGAGATATCAACTCATTCAAGGCATCCAATACCATTAATCATCCATATGCAAAGCTTGATCACTTCCAAAATTAATTTTATTAATTCTAACTGAATTACTAACCTCAATCAATTAGATTCCTTCACTTAACATTAATTAATTTCAAATCAATTAATTAATCATCCCTTAATTATCCATCTTAATTAACCACCCTGGATTAATTAACCTTCAATTACATTCAAGTAATTATCTTAATTAATTACACAAATTAATTATTCTTAACCAAAAACAGTAATTAATCTTTAATTACTCCACAAATTAATTATCTATAATTAATTATATTGATCCTTAATTACTTATATTAATTAATCTCTCATATATCACTTATCATTTTAATTTATACTAATCTAAATTAATTACATTAATTATGCCACAATATTAATCACTCTTGATTAATCTTAACCTGTAATTAACAATCTTTTTATTTACTTCATTAAATAAATTAATTACTCATTTTATAAAGGAAGTTTAAAGGAATTTAAAACCAAATTCATTTTTAAATTCAGATCAATCTAAAAAAAATGCACTTTAACATTTAAGTTGTTAAAACAATTTAAATTTAAAAACTTTATTCGTTTAAAAACTGAGATTCACTAAACTCGAATTCCAGATTTAACTTTGATTTAAAACTTGTTTTAAATCCCTACTTTACAATTTAACTTCAGTTTTAAAATCACTTTTATTTCTTTCTAATTCATTCTTATTTTTGTTCTATAATTATTTCACTTCCAAACTTTACTCTTATATTTCTTTTCAAAAATCCAATTCTATATATTTTGATAACCCAGTGTACCGGAATATCCAATCAAACCATGGTAACCAATATTCCAGTTATCAATATAATTCATCACAGCATATCAAACATTCATAACACAGTATATTAAACAATCTAAATAATTTTGAGGAATCCAGTTGGATCCCTCCAACCTGTTTCCTTGCATCCACAGATGTTAGCACAATACCAATTCCACTTCGAGGTGGAATATCGCAGTGTATGGGATTTATATAATATCATCCACTACTATGCGGTGCATAGGGTCTCATCCACTATATAATGCGGGAAATCAATCACTCCAATATATACTATATACTACCATATATAATATAGCACATCCAATCAAATCAACCAATCAACCAATTATTTAAATTTAACCATTTAAATTTAAATAAAAATCCAAAAGAGTGAGATTAACTCACCCTTGTTATTGATTTGCAATCCATTCCCTCTCGACTTGTTTTCCTTGACTTTCAAACCTTTATTCCTGTTGTAGGTCATGCATTCGCTTTGTTTTATAGTCGGACATCTTTCGACTATAGTTCCAGATTCAGCTAGATCCAAATGCAAGCAATTCAACTCCATCATATAGAGGACGATGAAATGATTTCAATGCGACCGACGGCATCCTACTCTCATCTTCATCATTATCTCGGAAACGTGCACAACCCAAACCTAAATCACCATGCACGATCATCTATGATACGGAGCTCCAGACCTCCATTTCGTGAACTGATTTTTCCAGTGAACATCTAACGATGAATCGCACCTACATGCCACCTCGGATCAACATCCGCGCCCCTCCTAAGAAATCGACCTGCACTTGTTCAAACGCGGCCGTACAGTGTCGCGACTTCCAATAGGCGATCCGACCTTACAATATTTTGGTCGCCGATGTTCTCATCCACCATGAAATCGAATCCAACCTCTAATTCCCACATCGATCTCTAAATCAAGCCTAAATTACAATCCTAGTTTCACGCTTCCAACGTCACGGCCGTGTTCTCCCCCTAACTCCGATCGAACAACACCTTCCCCATACTGGTGTGAAGCCCTCATCATCATAGGAATTTAAAATTGGTTTTAGATTTTTTTTCTTTTATCTGTGTTTGATTCGGTATGAAAATTAGAGAGGGAGACGGAGATGAAATATAGATTGGGGATGGTTTCTTGAGCACGAGTGTCCAATTATAAAAATATATTTGACTAGTTGACTTCCAATGCTTATTATAATATAAAAATTCCAAAATGTCTCATTATACATATAATGAAATTTTGAACCCCAATGGAGGCCTGCTGCTAGGCATTTATAATGTTATACCCCTATTTTGAACGCAATGGAAAAGGTTTTGAGTCCCGATTCGATCGTTTGGAGAAGATAATCTTTGGACACAGTTGTTATATTAAATTTTCGATTTAAATTCAGCGCGTTTATATATTATATGCTCACATAACAACTCCAAACACCACGAAAATTGAAATCCAATAATAATACAATATTACGGATCCAATGGAACTGGTTTCGTCGAATTCCGAGACTACGTCTCGGAAGGCTATTTTTAAATGTCAATTTAGACGATGAATTTTCAAAACTTAACAAAACATTCCCAAATTCAATTTCAACACTTTTACTATCTTCAATACTATCGATATAAATTTTACAAACCTTTAAAATATTCTTATTCATCTTAAATCCAAGATTTACCACTTAAACCAATTTCAAATGATTTAATTTAATAATTAAATTATGTAATAAATAGTGATGTTCGAATTTAAGTTAGAAACTAACTATGAAATATTTAAAATCGATTAAATATTCCGATTTCAAACAACCAAAAATTCCGGGTCTTCACATGTGCTTTTTTCCTTTTTATGTTTACAAATAGAAACCAGTGTATATCTAAAGTTTCTTCGGCGTGTGCATATATCCATGTCTTCATACTGATAAATAAAAGTTATATTCCTTACTCGAAAACAAGTTAACCTAAATTTTCAAGTTAAGCTATATTCCCAAGTTAAATAAACATTTCAAACAACATATCAATCACCTTTGATTTTTTCTTTACTTTTTTATTTTGAATTTTGATTTGAATTAAAAAGTTTTGAAAAGATGGATTTGAGATATCCCATTAAGCAATATCCTATCTGCGTTCGAACCACGAACGACAAAAATAAAAGTACGATCATGCACCGAAATGCGATATGATCACAAAAGAAAAATAGAATACATAGATTATTTTATTCTGTGAGATTCCAAAAATACCATCATTTTCCATAAAAGACACCAAATGAAAATATAATTATTTTCCAAATTAAAAATTGTGGAAAAAATGCAGTAAATTAAACTAAAAATACATTATTAAAAGTCAAGTTATTTTAACAACAATTGATTTTCCTGTTACTTATTCGAACTATTTATGCTTGTTAATAAATTTACAAAATGAGTTCACCATTATTATTTATTTATTAAAAGGCATTAGATGATGCTATTAATTCCATTTAATTAATATCTTAATTCACAATACTAATATTTAAAATAACCACTATATTTGAATTCAAGTTATTAAACTTTAAAAACCAATTATTTTAATATTTGAAATTAATTTAGTATTCAAAATTAAATGACAAAATTCTGGGTAATTGCATTCTCCCCCTTAAAAGAATTTCGTCTCCGAAATTCCCTTAGATTTTTTTTTCAATCCCTTAAGTTTAAAAACTATTTATTAAATTAGACCTTTAAAGTCCTTTATGCTATGGAAAATTTCGGCAGCATCTCCTTTTCGTGGCTGATCCAAAAAAATTACCACTAGCCATAATTAGCCCAAACCAATCAAAGAAAACAAAAACCAAGTGGCCTACTGTGACGCCCCACCTCTATACCCACGCTAGCCAAGAACACTCCGGAGTAGTGCTGTCAACTAGCACGGAGAATAAGGCTGTTGAGGAGCGACCATCCATGTAATTGCTTATCACACGGTGGCTATAAATAATCTTCGGAAACAAACATAGAAATAATCATATCACAAATCAGTCACAGATATCCATATCACAAAGGCGGAAGAAGATATGAATATATAACTAACACATGAAAGTGTACATCAGAGTAGTGGTCAGTAAGATCCACGATAATACAAAAGAATAGCAACACGTGCTATACAAAAGAATACAACTATGAGTCTATATCTCAAGTGTATACAACAAAAACTGCTAATCTAAACAGTTAGCCAAAAGTCAGAGTGATGAATCCCTGGGAAGAACTCAAGCAGAAGCACCTGTAACATCTCGGTCTGACCCGAGTATTATTTAAGAAAATAATAAACGGGTCAGTCTAGCTATAAATATCAGATGACATGATATAACATAAAAGATATGGCATAAACATAAACATCCATAATGACATACCACTATAAGTATGTAAATAATGATCAACGGAAGATCAATCAATAAGAGATAATCAATATCACAAGAATCTTCTCAAAGATCGGAAAGGGCATCATACCCCAAACTTGTACTCATAACAAGTCAATGACATAAATTCTAGAAATCAATGCAAGAAGTCCAGAAATCATAGAAAAGAGAAAGAGGCCTATCACATGACGGTCCGAAGACCAAGGGGAGCTACCCCACATGTGTGAATGGAATCACACAGATTAAGGTCCAGACTAACCAAAAAGTAAAAAGGTATGTGTGAGTGGAATCACACAAGTGGTGTCTAGTCTAACCTCGCAACAAGAGACATCGCACAGTTGCTAGTCTAAATCATCAGAGTGATCGTCATGATCAACGAGAAGTGTCAATTACACTAAGCTAGTAAATATAGAAGTTTAGCTTCATGTCCCATAACCACTTGCTTAACTTAAATATTTACGAACAAACTGTAAATCTTCACTAATAAAATTGTCACAAGAGGTTCAATCGAACAAGTCCAAGAATTAACCGACGAAGTGAACGCAAGCGTTTCATACCACTTGTTTTACTAAGTCGTTTAATTAGATTTCTCATCCGAGTGAGGTAAAGGTTTGTATATACTAATAGATTGGAAAACGGTTTAAGAAAAGAGCTTTGTTATTAAAAATAGAGTTGAAATTGTTTGTTAAAAGAGTTTTGATATTTACTACTAGTATTGAAACCTTTATATTATAAAGTGGCAAAATACAGAAGCAATTGTAGAAACAATCAGTCACAAAAATCGCATACGGAGATGTGAATAAAATCCAAGGAAATCAGCTCAATGTTTTTCAGATAAGATCCCCTACGGAGGGGGGGTCCAGGGGGGTGGCAACCCCCCAAGGTGGGGGTGCGGGGGCAACGCCACCGCTTACGGGATTCGACCTGCCCGGTCAGATCGCGGGGGTCCAGGGGACAGCGCCCCGTCCAAAACGGTACGACCTAAGTGAAGACAAGCGGCCTACGACCTAAAGCAAAATGAGATCTAACGACCTAAGGGTTCACGCGACCTAACATAATGGCCGAGCGACCTAATGTGGAGGGGTCGAGCGACTTAAGGAAGGCGAACGACTTAACAAGGTTCGCGGGCTAAGGATGAGCGACCTAACAAGGTTCACGACCTAACGGAGACGAGGTCATGCGACCTAAAGTGGTTCGCGACCTAAAGGGGAACGACCCATCGAGTTATAGGTCTAACGACCTAAAGGTTTAAAGGTCATGCGACCTAAAAGTGAAACGACCTAAGGTCGAAAACAAGGTCACGCGACCTAACAGGAAACAAGGTCAAGCGACCTAAGGGGTTACGCGACCTAACGTAACACGGGTCAAACGACCTAACTGCTTAAGCGACAGGCGACCTAAAGAGGTTCGCGACCTAATAGGGTTCGCGACCTAAAGGTGCACGACCTAAGGTCTTTCGACCTAAGGGTATATAGGTAACACGACCTAAAGATGCCGCGACCTAAAAATAGAAAGCATGGCCGAACGACCTATCGAAGTAGAAAGACATGCGACCTAACGGTCAAAAGGCCAATGACCTACGACCTAAAAGCCATACGACCTACGACCTAAAAGCCATACGACCTACGACCTAAAAACCATACGACCTAACGTGAAACGACCTAACTCCGAAGTGAAGATTCAAGGCAGTGCGACTTAGCGCGATAACACGCGAACGACCTAAGGGTTAGGTCGCGAGCGACCTAACTCCGAACACCAAAAATGGCCAGAACGACCTAAGTGCAGAAAATTCACCAAAACGCTAAAAATTGGAGTTTTTCGCCAATCCAATCCAAACCAAATGCTAATGTGCATGCAAAAGTGATAGGGAATCATTCCCAACAGTCCAATATAGTTATAGACTAGATTTGTGAGATAAAAATCTCACCTTTGCACCAAATATCAATGAAAATGAAGTTTTAAGCAAGTAAGAATCAATCCTTCTTCTATCTAAGCACAAGAAGCTTGAATCCAATGTCTTCTTCTTGAATTTGGAGTAGAAAGATGGATTGCAATTGAATTTGAGTTTTGGAATTTTAATTTTCCATTCCCTCCACCATTAATGCCAAAGCTTGATTAGTTAGGAAATTTATGAAGAGTGAGGAGAACAGGGTTGGAACTTGGGCTTAATAGGCTAAACTAACCCAAAGTCCAAAGCGGGAAAAGTTAGTGAAATTTCACTAACTCCAAACCTATCGATGTTTATACTTAAAAAAGTTGTAAACGACATTTCAAAGTCAATGGAAGTGGTCTCGAGTCCTAATTTGACCGCTTGCAAAAAGTAGCTTTTCGGACCAAAATCCGATTAACGAGTTAATATTTAAATAAAATATTTAAATACAAACTCGATAAATATGCGGGTTGTTACACCTACTATATATTGGGCATAAAATCATTAATCAAAATACCAATTTCTAAATCTACTACGTACCTCTTTTGCATTTTATTTTTATTTTGCAAGCTACTTATTATCTTGAAGTGAATGCAGGTGCACAAGAAATCAAATAGTAATTTCTTACTTCCATGTGCTTACATAATTCAAAAGAGAATCATATTGACAAAAGAGAAATATACTAGAAAAATAAATAATATAACAACCATATGAAACAAAAGTACAGAGAGTACTTGTAATAAAATACCAAGCATCCAATCTTTCAAAAGACAAATTTAGAGCTATTTGCCTAGGTTTTCTATATTCAAAATATATATTTTAGATTCTTCCAAAGAGAAATAAATCAAAACCAAAATCAATTATGACAAGGAGGGGCCTCCTCCTACAGAAGCATAGTATAACTTTAGAATCAAAACAATATGAAGCATCCGGTGGTATTCTGGTTCCTCTTAAAACAACAACTAGAGTTAACAAATATACCTGGCAAATCTTCCATATCGAAAAACTCCTAATTGCCCAACTTTAGCCATAATCAAAATACTTGAAAAATTACTTTACAAAAACTGTTTTCAAATATCTTGAAATAATAATAATAATAATAATTTACCAAATTTTTCAAAATAATTTTACTATTATTTCTTTCATAAACTTTTTCAAAATCATTTTTTCAAAAGCACCAGGATTTAGGTCCTAACAAACAACTTTATTAACTGTAGTCTATAAAATCACACAATCAATCAAATCAAATCAAATTTTATAAAGGAATAAACTAAAACTTAACATCATTAAAATGTTAAGTGAATTATTAAACAAATTTTATAATTTCGCTTAGTTTCACAACTTTCTCGATCGTCCAACGATATAGATAATTTCTTAAGCAACCAAATGTCATATTCGAATATACTCTAGCATGTATGATATAGATAAATCATCTGTACGTAGCAGCTGATATGGCCACTTGTTTGGATACATAAGACTTTATTTCTGAACTAGTATCGCTCGTTCAACCTCCCTAGTGCGGACTCCGATCAGGTTCTATGATTATAAACCTATGTTCTCTTTACATAGCTATATATTGTGATGGAAAACCTCAGTATCACGTCAAGAATCCGAATCAAGCGTTTGCTGATAAGAATCAAGTGAGAAATCCCTTTTTGGACTGGTGTGAATCACCTTGAAGTTATGCATTCGAACCCAAGATCGAGAACCATGTGAATAAAATAATCTACGTACACTTACTTACTTAATTTTTATTGGTTTCTTAACTACGCAAATATTTTTCTAAATCTCATCCGTTTTTATTTCTAGTATCTCATTCAATACTAAAATCATTTATGAATTATTTCATAAATTTTCACTTAAGTTTATAAACATTTTACAAAGACACATCCTTATAAAACATTAAAATAAAGATTTACTCCACTTTTATTCACTTACACACTACTATTTAATATCCGAAGAGTATATATGAAATGTTAATCTTAATTTTATTTATTTATTTTTCATTTTTATTTTCAAATTTAAATGGAGCCTAAAACATAATATGGGTCTTAAAACCGAGTCAATCTTTCAACCTCTTTACCTAAGAGTATTCTAAGGAAAGGTGTTTATTTAGTCAGTCCAATAACATCAAATAGTTTAAATGACTAGATGTTTAAGCTAAGATACAGTTTTAATAAAACAATGCTAATTAGAACCTTCCTATCCATTTTAACCATTTAAAACTTGAGTTAAGTTATCTCTTTTCTATCCAAGAGTTTAATATTTTTCATTTATCAAATTATTATTCAAAATACTTTTTGTAAATCAATTTCCTTTAAGAAACTTAAGAACTAAATGCCGGTTTTTATGTCAAACCATTACTGAAATAATCGTAAAATACATATCTCCATTTTTTATGTCAAATCATACTTTTGAAGTTTAAAAAAAAATTTGTTCTACCAAAACAACCCTTTAGCAAATTACCATGGTAGTATTTCCCCCACTTACAAACTCAAAAAGAACGCCAATGATGCTGCAGTCATCATCAGAATTATTATCCAATGACAGAAGTGGGTTCTGTACTTTCTTATCTCTTCTATAATCTTTTCTATATATCTATACACAAAAACTATTTTAATAATACTATTATCATTTCCTCCAAACTTTGAAAATAAATTTCGAAAACAATGGGATTCATGTTCTCAAATTATCTACTTAAATCCTTTTTTATTTATAAACTTTATTTATAAATTATACTTACATAAACTTCTCTTTAAAATATTTATTCAAGTAAATACTTCCAAGTAATATTACCATTACTTACTCAAATCCTTCGAAATTATTTCAAACAATGTTAGGATTTTAATTCTTAAAAACCCTTTTTTACTTATAAGACACCATCTATTAATCATATAAATCATTTTATATATACCATACCCATACGAAATGTACCTTAAAATTTTTCTTATATTATCATAATTTTCCTTTAATTTTATCAAATATTTATCCCATAAACACCTTACCTTACCAACTTTTATTAAAAGATGACTTTTAATTTGGCGTTTTCACCAAACATCTTATAGCCAAATTGCAAAACTTAATTCACAAAGGGTTCATTTTATTATATTTACTGTTATCAATCAATAAATGACCCTAAACTGGTTGAGCATAAATTAACACCCAACGAAGAATAATCAACGCTTCTAAATTATCTGAGCATGACAAATCAAACAATAATGATAATAAAGAAACATTATCATTGCCAAACAAAAACTATAAATAATTATGTAAATATGAAAATTATTCCTTTATATATATATATATATATATAATACATAATCCTGGGTGAAATATTTCATTCTCCCAATTTTCAAAAATCAATATCATATTTGCTTGCCTCGTTTAAGTGTTTAGGAATCTCTATCAACACCGTGGCATCTCACATCTCGACCAAAATCCATAAACAACTCAGTAGACCAATCAATTATATTTTTATAGCAATAACAAATACGTTCTCATATATATGATACTCCCAACTCATTTTAGTGTGTTACATACCTTATCTCTAATGAGTTTACCTCATCAAATCCAAGATTCTCGCTTAACCTTTCAGATCTGATGCAAAATCTAACAACCTACCTTTTGGACCATCGAATGGCACTAAATACATCCATTGTATTCCAACGGTTGAACACCCAATTGTCATAAAGGCAGATTGTTAGGGTAAAAAGAAAAGGAAAATGAAAAAGAACAAGAGAAACAGAATCTCATAGCGTAACGACAACATACAATATAACAAAGAAAATATAAGCTGTCACTCTAAAATACATGGTATATTAGGGTTAAAAACAAACCTCATCAGCCAGGACAATTATATATTCCTGACTTTACAATTACTGGTGGGTATATAATAATCAAGCGGATAATAAAAATACTGTAGCAGGTGAACTTAAAGCTCTACACCATGAGATCCATGTCACACCAATGAGAACGTGGAAAAATACTCGGTTTGACCCAAACATTATAATAAAGTAACACTTGGATCAGTCTGGAAATACCAACGTACGAAAACTCAAGTAATATGTTGAACATATAATAATTCTATGAGATGATGCTGCTAAACATGGAACGGGTTTTTGCCCCACAAGAACAACTTCCACACGTGAGTAAATGGCAATAGATTTAAACAGAATCCAAATTTGAAAGAAAGGGCACAAACAAGATCAAAATAAATAAAATAAAGAATAAACACAAATAATTAAACATCAAGAATAGCTTCAGTTACATCTCGATGCAATTAAGAAAATAACTCAAAGATTTGAATGAACAACAAGGAAAATGAAGTTTTCCCATAATGACTTGGAGGGAGAACCTCCCTCACCAAAAGTATACCTCTAGAAATATACTTGAGAACTACAATAGCTCTCGGAAACCTTCAAGCCGAACCCCACCAACTTTTATTGAGAATCCAAGTATTTCACATCCGTACACGCATACCACCTAAACCAATCTACAGTAAATATGAAAATACTCTAACGGGAGCAACCTCACATAGCTTAGTCCCCGCTCACACTTGGTTTTCATCATTTTCGACAAAGGATATCATCGTTCAAATGAGCAACAAATCATCGTAAATCGAGATACACAAAGAAGGAGCTGAATTGATAGTTAATAAATCAAACATCTGAAGTAATCAAAATGATCGTATATAAAAATTAAATCTCATACCCTTACCACTATTCATCGATTTCAAACTTGCACTATCACTCGGTTAAAAATGAAACAATGCAAGTTAAGGCTGTGTTACCTCTTTACATCGCCTTAACCACAATTTTAACCTTTGAGATAGAAATGCATTTTCATACTTCGACATTTAGTACTAGGATTATGACTAAATCCTTTCCATATAAACGATGTTGTTTATGAAAGTTAAATTCTTTGTCCCTTCAGTAATCGGATCAAGCTTTTAGACTTTCAAACTTTTAAAAACCTGAACTTGTGCTTGTTTTTTGCATCAATAATATTTGTAAAAAACTTTAAAAATAATTTTTACAAATATTCCATTTTATAGATTTTTCATTTATAAACCATCATTTATAATTTCAATCAACATTTGTTATCCTGGAAGATAATAAATCAGTTTAAATACTTCGATAAATTTAAAACAACATCAATATTATGAAAGAGAAATAATCAACTTTTTAACTCCTTTAGTAATAAATAAGTTATATTCAAATACCTTAATTAAATCAGATAATTAATTTTAAACACCATTATTTAAGCCCATTAATTAACTTCACACGTCATTTATTAAAATGATTAATAAATCTTAAATATCATTATTAGAATGATTAACTAACTTTAAAACCTTTTTAAATCAGTTAATTAACTTTAGCACTTTATCAAATTAGATTAACTAACTTCAAACATCACTAATACATTTATTAATTGACTTTATTATAGTTAAATAATAATTGAGAATATATTTAAATCTCCAATTCTTTTCAAAGTACTTACATAATCCATATAAACTCATTTGGAAATAATTTACAAAATATTTAATGCAAATAACCTTTATATAAATTTTAAACAACATTAATTCTCCCGAAAGATAAATAAATCCAATTTATCCTCTTTTATAAGTTTAGATCGACATTAATTATCTCGAAAGATAATTAATCAAATTTATAATCTCTTTATAAATTAAAACAATGTTAATTACCATGAAAGATTATTAATTAAATTTATAATTCCTTTCATAAATTTTAAATCAACGATTATCCATTATTTTTAGAATTCCCAAAATATTTGAAAATATAGTTTAAACACTTTCAAAGTGTTTTGCATGACCAAAATTTATTTTATAAAAGTACAAGCTCAAGTTCAAAGAACAACAAAGGTTTAAGGGGATGATATTTTATAAGTGACGGTACAACGATAATTGCTGCAACAACACTTCTACAATCAAACAGTATGTCATAAATATTTTAATCAAACAAAATAGTAAAAGAATGTAAGTAAATAAATAAATAATTGCAAGAAACCCCTTAGAGTCTCTCTACAAAAGTCCCTTGTAAATTGCACATATGTATGTGAATTTTCAAAGTGTTTTATAGCGACCTATTCGGTATATGTATACACTTTGACTTTTCTTTTTCTTTTTTTTCCTTACAACATAATTGTTATTTATGCCATCCGTTTTTCAAGCGGAAATTTGAATCCAACAAACAACCAAACAACCATACAAACTATCATCCAAGCATTCAACAATAACTATAGCAACATAAATATCGTATTGTTTATTTAATGGTGAGTAAACTCACCAAGATTCTAGTTGAGTCTTTTCACATTTGGTTTGGCTTAGTCTGAAATTCAACTAGCTCCACCTTATCATGTAGAACTTGCAGAGGATCTGTCTAAACTTCTTATGAGCTCTCGATTCCCTTGCAATCTGTATTGCTCCATTATTTTCAAAATATAATAGCATTGGATCTTTTCTTCTTGGGATCACTCCTAGCTCCTTACCGAATTTATGCGTCACACAACTTCTTTTGTGGCATCATTCAAGGTGTGTACTCTACCTCTATGGTTGAATCAGCTACAACTTCTTAATTGGAGCTTTTCTAGATATGACCCTTCGTTGAGGGTAAAGACAAGCCCCAAGACCGGTTTACTATCTTCGGCATCACTTTGAAAACTCAAATTTGAGTAACCCTTCATAAGGATGTTGTTGTTTTCATATATTAGAAACAAATCCTTAGTATTTCTTAAATACTTAAGGATGATTTTAACAGTTGTCCAATGATTTTTCCCACATTTGATTGATATCGACTAATGCACCTAGTGCAAAAATAATATCAAGCCTAGAACATGGCATAACATACATGATGGATCATCTTGCCAAAGCATAAGGAATCCTATTCATATGCATTATTTCCTTGTCCATAAATGGGGAGTCCTTCTTTGAAAGGAAAATTCTATGCTGCAATGGAACATTTTCACATTTGAAATTTTCCATATTAAATCTTCTTAGTATGGTATTTATACAATTGGAACAACACTAACAACCTTTTAAATCTACCTTTACATACCTTTATACCGAGTACAAAGGTTGTCTCTTCCAAATCCTTCATTGAGAAATTATTGGACCAAGAAGCATTCACTGATTGTAACATAGGTACATCGTTACCAACCAGTAGCAAGTCATCAATGTATACAACTAGAACATTATAGCACCTTCTTTTTTCTTTTCTACATACACAAGCTTCCTCCGTATTAAGATTGAAATCGGCTATTTGTTACATTTTCAAGACATTTATTCCAATTTATAGATGCTTAATTAAGACCATAAATTGATCATAAGAGTCTACATGCCTTATTTTCTCTTTAACTGACCTCGAAACCCTTTGGCTGTGACATATAAATAGTCTTCTTTAAATTACCATTTGAAAGCACTATTTTAACATCCATCTACTATATTTCATAGTCATAGTAAGTAGCGCTCGCAAGTAGAATGTAAATTGATTTAAGCATAGTGACAGAAGAAAACGTTTCATTATAATAAACATCTTGAATTTGACTAAAAAAATTTCCAACTTTGCTTTATTGGTCTCAATCTTCCCATCTAGACCGATCTTTTCCTTAAAGATCCACTTGTTGTAGATGGGTTTTACCCCTTCATGTACAGTCTCTAAGGTTATACTTTGTTTTCATAGATAGAATCCGTTTTGGATTTCATTGTATCAAACCATAAGGTAGGGCCTTTACTCTCCATGGCTAGTCGGTATGTGAGAAGATCATTGTCATTAATGACAGGGTCCTCTTTTTTGCCATCAATGAGAAACTCATAGTATCTTTCTAGCACACGAAATTCCCTAATATACATTCTAACAGGCTGTGTAATTCCTTTAGGTGCTGAATTACTATCTAAACACTTAGTTTCTATGAAAGTTTATTGGTCTCATCCAAGTTTACCCTATTACTAATAATTTCACTGAAAGAAGTTCCTTTTCCAAAAAGGTTCAATGTATCAAACCGAATTTTTTTTTATTCCTTACTATGATATATTTGTATTCATGAGAATTTCTTAGATACTGTACAAACTTACATAAAACTGATCTTTCCTCAAGCTTGTTGTGTCTTATGTTCTTTATGTAAGTCGGACAACTCTAGACCTAAAGATAATTAAGGTGAGGTTTCTTCCTAGCCCATGACTCATACGGGATATGCTGTTGTTTATGGTGCAGTCCAACAAAGTTTGATTCTCCCTTTCTGAAACACCATTGTGTTTAGGAATATAGAGAGGATTGACACGAGAGAGAATCCCATTCTCTTTTACGTACTCTTGGAGCTCAAATCTAATATACTCACCACCTCTATTAGATTGAAGGATTTTATTTTCATATTCATTTATTTTTCAAATTCACTCTTATACTCTATGAATTTATCATATATCTTTGATTTGTATTTTATAAGATAAACATATCCATATCTGGATACAGCATCAGTAAACATAACGAAGTAAGATGTTCCACCATTGGTAGTTGTAGATATAGAACCACATACCTCGGTGTGTACGAATCCTATGAGTTCATTAATTCTTTCGTTGCTCCCGCTAAATGGATGCCTGGACATCCCTTTAAGATGCAACGTACAAGTATCAAATGATTTAGAATCAAATAGAAACCATTGGTTTCTTAACTAATTCAATTGTTACTTATATAGCTAATATATAATGCCAAAGGTAGTTGTCATTTACCTTGGGCGCATTGTTATCTTCAACAATAAACACATAATTATGATTAAGTACATAAATGACATTATTTGAAGTACCAAAACCAATAGTTTTATTAAAATAGCAAATATTGATAATATTGTCATTGCAAACAAAATAATATCCATTTTCTATTAAACGAGAAACAAAAATTATTTACTAAAATAATTTGGTACATAATAGCAATTATATAAAATTAAATCATGTCTACTAGCAATATTTACTAAAAAATACGGGTCACTTGCCTCTAAGTTCTTGTAACGAATTATTATGAGATCCAAATCAAGCATCTAAAACCCAATTAAAAACACTTAAGGCAATTTTCTATAATGAAAATAACTTTAGAAGCAGGATTGGATTTCTTTTCTTTGAGCTTCTTCAGATGCTCCAGATAGTTCCTCTTTTAGTGTCTTTTCTTAGAGAAAAAGTGACATTCACTCTTCTGTTGATAAGACCTTACCCTTAACCTTGCCACATTTCTTAAAATGCTTTCTCTTGTTTGAACTTTTTAAGGAAGAAGCACCCTTGATAGAAAGCAACATACTTGGTTCCTTTATGAACGTACTCTTGGATATCCTTAATATATTAAGGAGATCGATAGCAATACAATTCAATGAATTCATACTGACATTCAATATGAATAGATCAAAGTGTGGAGTTGCGATCAAAGAATCAAATTGAACTGTAATTCACTATCAAGAATTGTTCATAACATCACAAGTCTCCCCATGTACCCAATCATATTTAGTGCATCATTTTAGACAGTGGTGCCCTTGCTCATCATTGCATGGAATACATTCTATGAGATCTCATACCTTGCAATACGTGATTGCTCACCGTACAAATTTTGTAGGTGATGAAATATGTACCACCATTCATATTCTTATTCTATCTTTAAAGCACAAGCTCATAGTTTAGATCACATAACATTAAGAAAATTCACAATCCAACGACCAAGACTCATAGGGCTTAATCTATTCAGATATGAAATCTTTGTCGGATTCATCCATATGCTCATTAGCGACAACAAACCGGAGTTTTTCATAGATGAATGCAATCTTAACATTACTTAACCACCTTTATAGTTTATGCCAGTTAGTGTGTTCTTTTCTAGAAACAGCTTCATAGTTGTCATTTGATCTGCATAAGTTTATTAGAAAAATTATATTACATTTCCTATGTTCTTATGCTTGTTAGATTGGTTTATTATATTTATCTAATAAGGCTCTTGGTGAATTCTGCAGCTATTAAATAAACCTAAAAGAGATGCAAGAATTTCATAAATTCCTTGAGTGGGTGTTGGGACCTATTTATCTTATTACTACAACCTTTGGGGTACTCAACAAGTTGTAGTCCCATAAATGGTCAGTAAGTTTTACTTATTATACCTCGTATATGACTCCTAGCCATACCTTTATTTGTTCCTAATCATCTTTATAACCTTAAGGGTGTTTAATAAATCATAAAATAAATTAGATACTCAAGACCCATCATTTCATGATGGCCTAAGGGTAATTATGTGAACCTTAAGGATTCTCAATAGAGCCACGTAATATCCTTACCTATCAAGTGGAAATGCAAACATCATTATAGGTACTCCATGGCTTAAGGGTGCTCAAGCACTCAATTTGCATTGTAAATGATTGAGAATAACTTTATTTTAAATTCATAATCCAAAATAATATTAATTGAGTATTATAGACTTAAAAGGGAGGCAGGTGTAAACTCATGACATCGCATATCTCTGCATCCAATGTATACTCCCTTTAGTCTAAGAGAGCTTCGATTCATTTAAACTTTCCTCTTTTCTTTATATATAATATATGTAATATAACATTTATAACTCATTAAATTATATAAATATGTATATGCATGTGTGTTTATATATATATTTATTCATATGCATCCTTTATCAGTTAAACATTTTAATAAACATGAAATACAACCTTTATATTTATGCATATTTAAAAACAATTTCAAATTTATTTATAATTTCTGTGAATATAATTTTAAACTATATTCATAAATTTTATAAATTTTAATTTTAATTTAAAATAATTTTAATTTAATTGTTTTATGAACTTTATAAATCTGAATATGAATTTAAACCAATTTTAAAATTTTTGATTTTTATATTATTCAAATGTGCTTATTTGAATCAATCTAAGGAGCAAAACACTTTTTAGCTTTCCACTAGGGCATACCCTTGAATAGGGACCACTTTGTTGAGCCAGATCAAAGCTAAAAGCAAAGATGTTTCTCATTCATAGGAATGTTCCTTAATTAAGTAACATTGTCCATATTTAAAATCCATTTTCCTACACACCCACCTAGTTGGTTTTTCAAGAGGTTTCCCTACGTGTTAGCTAATTATTCATGCAAGCACAATTCAAGCTCTGATAACATTGTTGAATCAAATGCATTGCCTGCAGGGTTTAAAGGGAAAATTTCAAAAGAAAAATCTATTTATTAAATTGTACTAGCTCGTATTTTGTGTTTACATGAACAATTAACTTTTTCATTGAATCATATTTAGTAAATTAAATGAAAACGAGTTTTGTTTCAATTATAATTACATTTATTTATATTAAAACAGTTGCTTTTTTATTTCAATTTGATTAAACATTGTGTCTGCATAGTAAGATGTGTATTTCTTAAGTTTCAAATTCAATGTTGTATTATTTACTTTGTTTTAAATTTTTTTTTTTGAAAAATGGTACTTTATATACAACAAATCATTGGGACAACATATCCCATGTCAATAAACGTTCGAAAGCAAGTTTCGAACTTGTGACCTCTTGCACCAAAGCCGAATCACTTAACCACTTACGATTAACTCAAATTATGTCTATGTTCAAAACATAAACGTGGCTAGTATTATAAATGTGAATGTATGTTAGCACATCACAATTAAACAGACATTACACGTTAATAAACACCACTAGAGCCTAGGTTTTCTATTTGTTGTTATGCATGGAGTAGAGAGAAATAGGTAGTTTATATAGGCAACCACATATCAAAACTTTCTATAACTTCAAAATCTTGACATCCTTTCTTTTCATTTCATGATTGGCCACCATATATGGGTAAAATAGGATCGGGTTTACTTAATTTAGCAGTAAATTAATTATTCGATTTATTTATTTATTCCAAACCTTTAATCAAACCAATATGTACTTATTCATCATTTTAATTAACTTTTAATTTTCACATAATAAATTAAAATGCAATGGAAAACAATCATCTGTATTAATTTTATTTATTGATTTATAATATTTCTGAATTAATTTAAAATTGGCTGAACTAGGATATTAACTAATAACATGCTTGTGTTGACTTATGGCATGCACTCGATCCTTAATCAACAATTAAACTATTTAAATACTGAAGCTTGTATAGACTTTTCTAAAGTATAGTATCAAACACAAGTGCATCGCTTATAGATCATTTAGGCAAAATTCGATTGCTAATCTATATATTAAGCTACACAACAATAATGTTTATGCACGTATTTGTTTCATCATCACTAGTCACTTAGATATATAGAGTTTGATTAGTAGCCAAAAACTCTAATAACAACCATGGTTAATTTCATAGACAAATATAAATACCTTATTTTAATCTGATAATGTCTATCGATTAACTCAAACTAGATTTTTTGACTTAAGTCAATTACCAATTACGATGATACTAACCTTCTATAATGAAGGACATGAATCGTCTCTTGGATAGTGTTTTACTTCAAGCAGTTCAACATATACCTAACTATAGATGCAACAAGATCGCATTGTCATTGATTGAGCATAATCAAAGTATAATTTAGTTATTTAAGATCCACAATACCCTTAAGTTTGATGATTACTGCATACCGTCGCTTAAGATCTTCTGTTTTGACTTAGTGTCATTAAACGGCAGAAGAATCTCGCTTAGTCATTATGTGATTGTTCCAAATAATCACAAGTATGTAACCTCTTGATGCCTCCAACGGTCATGAATAATTCATAACTCTTCGTATGGAGCGCGTTATGTACACTGCTCTCAACGGATGTACCAATATCTTTTTCTTAATACATTTGAACTAATAGCATTTAAGGTTAAGATTTAAATATAGATCGTTACTCATGGTTAGAAACATTTTCGCAATTGCAATCAAAATACTTATTCTAAGGGTTTTCTATTTATATATCTAAAGCGTATAATGCATACTTATATCCAATATAATATTATATATAATAAAGAAATAAAACCAAAGCATACTTTATCTCAAACAAGATTGTCTTATAAGAGTTATGTTGTGCAACATATTACATAATTTCCACTAAGAGACACCCTTATCTCTATCAAGAATGTGTGGTAGTAAACATATAAATAATATTGGTAGCATTTATGGTGCAAGTGGAAAACCGTAAATGAAATGCTGAAGTTGCTAATGAGGTCGTTAACTATTTTGAAGATCCATTTAACACTGATATAATTGAGTTTCAAATGCCAAATATTACATTTAAGAAAATTCTTAATCATAATGCTAATGAAATTTTACTACTCCTACCGATATCAATGAGACTAAGTATGTTATATTTAATTCTTGTGATAACAAAAGTTCAGAACTGGATGGGTTCAATGCAAAATTTTACAGAGCTCATTGGGAGAATATTTTTGAGAAATAATATTTTTTAGGTGGTAAAGGAATTTATGAGCTCAGGATGGTTACTTAAAAATATAAATAATACTTCCATTACTTTAATACTGAATGTTAAATAACTATTAGTGATTAGTGACATAGTTGTTGCAAATTTACTTATAATATCATATCAACTATTTTAAGTAATTGGATGAAATAAGAACCTACCTTTTCTAATTTCTGAAAATAAAAGTGCATATAATCTTAGTAGATTAATACATGAAAACTCATTTATGGCACATGAAATGATCAGAAATTTCAATTGTAAATGTGGGAACAATTCATGCATGAAAATTGGTTTACAAAAAACATATGATAGAATTAATAGAATGTTCATATATCATACGATGTTAAGTATATTTTCGTTAGAAAATTATACGATCTTATATTTAAAGGTATAATTACTTCCAACTTTTCTATTATAATACAGGGGAAATTGGATTTATACATACTAATTGAGGTATAAGGCAAGGTGATCCCTTATCACCATACTTATTTTTACTATATCTTTGGAATATTTTTAATTCTGATGAAAATGGAACTAACCAGTAAAAAATTACTCCTACTAATAGAGTAAAGCCATGCATAACACATGTTATTTATGTTGGTAACCTAGTCTTATTTATGCAAGTTGACAAGACTAATGAAGATTCAAAAAAGGTACATTTGAAAAAAATGAGCATATATGAAGGGCTCAAGATTAGTGAATTCAAAAGCAAAATTTATTTCACTACGTGCTGTAAGAATAGAGAGGAAGTTCTAGAAAGCTTACACGTACATTAAGGAACTCTGCCAATCAAATATGTAACGAATGCGATTTTTCGACGCTCGAAGATCGACATCAATACGTTCACTGTATCAACTGCCGAGCAATCGAATGCCGAAAAACCGAACTGTTATGGTTAAAGAAGAAGAAAAGGGTAGAAGAAAAAGAAGAAAGAAGAAAGAAGAAAGAAGAAGAAACAGAAAACAATATCAGAATCTTACAATCGCAGCAGAACAACATATAATAGATAAATGAATAATCTTTAAACAAAGAACTATATCAGTTATTACATTACACCACATTACATTACATTATCAGAGTGTACAACAACAAAAGAAGTATTTTAAAAATAGATCCGTAATGCTTTTGGAAAATGAAACTACCATAAGGCCTCCCGGCACACACACAATGCAAACGCAGAATTAGAGGAGATTTCTCCTTATGATAGTCAAAGATACTTACTACGCAAAACAAATCATTTTTGATATTATTATTAGTGCATAGTGTAGAAAACATTTCGAAAGTATAATATAAATCTTAGCCAGCATAGGTACCATTATATTATGCCTACTATAGCTACCATATTAGATGGCAGGTTCTACAACTAAAACCATACAGGGTTCGTATTGTTTCTTTGGATTTTCAACAAATGGTCAGGCCAAGGAACTTCCCATTGCCACATGAGTACGCCTCTGGAAAGATGACTTGAGAACCTCAAGTTATGGTTAGATCTCTACCAATACAAGGGCGGGTTACCCCTAACTTAGTAACTACTGACACGAATATGTCATCCCCCAATCGTAACCGATCTATATCCGAGGATCCTCGATTCCAACAACCACAAAGTAATAAATTTGCAGCAACAACATAGGTTAAGTATCTGGGCTCCATACCATGATGCCACCTCTATCCAGAAGGAATGACATACACTAAAGGGGCGCTACCCCCTAATAACCTTGCTGCATCCTTCTTGTTTTGACCATTTCCGGGGTGTGAGGTCCGACGAAGTCTCGTCCACAAAGCTACGCTTTATACAAAAGCCGTGCTTTGTTCAACAAATACTCAACAGCACTTCGTATGCCACATTACCAATTTGGGAATATATCACTAGTAACCATCAACTACATAACCTCTAAGGGTGTTAAGCTAAGAGAATAAATTCCCTGCCACCAACGGGAACATATTTGACAGAAACCAGCTTTACATCTCAAATTGTAACGTCAGACACACATCCATACAAGTCCGTTCCGGGATCAAACGGAACCGAAGGCACTTCCAAAGAAGCCCTTGCAATCCGGATATTCACTAATCACGATCGGACTTCCCATCACAAAGGGTCATAAAATCTCTATATCGGAGATCAGCCGATGCAGAGACATTCGACGGTAATCCTTCCGTTTCACAAATATCCAGTCTTCAACACCGGTCTTCAAATGCTATCCATTATGACGTATCACATATTCGGAATGGGTTATATGACCCAAAGGTCCTTTCTCGACTAATCCGAATAGCGAGCGCTTATTTTAAAAATAAGCGTGGCATTCAAATTCAAGAAAATCACAACAAATACCCATTTAAAGGTGAATATTGATAGTTGGTTATTTAACTATCAATAGATATGCACAACATCACCAGATTCCAAATAATTTTCCAAATTATTTATTTTCCAAAAATATCTTTACAAGATATATATTTTTCACACTTCAACATTTGAAAACAAATTTCAAATCACTTTTCACCTTTACAACTTTTGAAAACAAATTTCAAATCATTTCCCTACACGGGATATATTCACAAATCTTTATTCATTTTCATTTCAAAATGGTTCATTTAAACCAATTAAATAAATCCTTACCGATTTACTTTATATTTACATTCCAAATCCGTAAATTTATTTCTACACTTCAAAAATAAATCAACGTTTATTTTTAAACAAATTTCCCTTTCTTTTATAAAATCCATAGTGAATTTACAATTCCAAAATATCTATGAATACACGATTTCCAAATCGATTTCTAATATTCATTTTCAATTTATCTTTAAAAGATAAAATCTCAAAACATTCACTTCATATTAGAAAACATTTCCATACTTATTTAATAATAAGTAATTCACAAATCCATTTATTTTCAACACTTGGAAAATATTCAATATACTTAAATCACAATTAAGTATATAATTTATTCTTTAAGGAAAACATTCTCTTGAACACATTTATTTGAGTCAAAACAAATGTTGCGTAAAACATCGTTACGACGACCCAAAATCACTAGTATAGGGATTCAAAATTAAGATAGATATATAAATCCCAATACTATATAAAACATTTCTTTTCGGAAATCATTTACTATAACTATAGTGTTATAGTCCACCATTTCCTTCTATTTCTCGAAAACGTCTATTTCAACAATGAATTTTGAAATATATGTATTCGATACTTAATGCATTTTAATACATCTTTAAAACAATTAACTTCATTTTATAATATCACTTCCCCAAACCATATCCCTTTTATTTAATAATATATTCACTGTCTAAAATCGTGAATATAACTCCCGATCCAAATTCTTTATTATTACACATATTATACAAAAGATAATTCGCTATCCAAAATCACGAATATATCCCCTTTAATAAACTTCTATGTTTAATTCACCAAATTCAATTGATTTTGGATTTATAAACAATGTTTATAAATTCCATTTCTATTTATAAAAACTTCGATTTGTAAATCTCCTTTATTAACCACTTCAATTCATAACTCAATTTTATACCAAAAATCTAATTTACAAGTTAATTACTTATAAGTCCTTTATTTTACAAATATCTATTCATTTTATAACTTCACAATTTATAAATCGATAAATTTCATTCACTTAAGAAATCCAATCATTCTTCATTTTAACACTTATAAAAACTCGTTTTATAATTCCTATATTTTTAATTTATAAATATCAAGTTTATAAATCTTTTATATACATCGTTTAAAATAATTCAAAGTTCCCAATTTAAACCATTTTATAAATTCATCAACTACTTATTTCAAAAATCATACTTCGGTTATATTTCACAAAAATCATAACTTTTACAACTTTAAATATTATAACGTTTATTTATTTAAAATAAATCAATTCCAAAATTTAATAAAACGTATATTTTCAAAAAAAATCACTTTAAAACCCTTTTAAATTAAAAATCGTTACTTTAACATTTTTAAAATTTCAAAATAGGGCCTATGATGCAACAACACCAAATAATCAAGCACGGCATCCAAACATCATATATCAATATGATAATCAACAAATATCACAATATCTGTAATCAAATAAATACTGGTGAGGAATCCAGTTGGATCCCTCCAACCTGTTTCCCTGCATCCACATATGTTAGCACAATACCAATTCCGTTCCAATACGGAATATCGCGGTATATGGGATATATAAAATATTATCCGCTATTATGCGGCGCAATAGGGTCTCATCCGCTATATAATGCGGGAAATCAACTCCAAGTACATATATAATACCAATTCCATACAAGTTGGAATTATCGCGGTATATGCTTTTAATAAATAACCTCCGCTTAATATACGGCGTATAATGTCTATTTAACACAATAGATAACAAATTATCATCCAATCACACAATCAAGAAATTTTAAATCTAACTATTTAAAATTTAAATCGAAACAGATTCGATTGAGTGAGAAGTTCTCACCTTGAGTTTCCGATAACAGTTGTAGCGTTTTATTTCGAATAAAATTAAACGTGCGTTTAATTTTACCCAAAATTTTCACTAGCTCTAAACGACACCAATCCAGTTCCATAGCGTAGTGCTCAACAAAACGAAGCCAAGGCAATTCGTTTCGTGCGTTTTCGACCTCGTATGAAAAAGTTACACAGTTTTAAAGTTTGAACGATTTATAATATAAATAATTTACAATTTCTTTTTTTTATTTTTGACCTGCAATGAACCAGAGCCGTGCATTTCCTATTCAACAAATTGTGGCCGTCCCCCATCATCTCCCTCCTCCCAATGAAACGCGCACGATAAATGTAACAACCCGAAATTTTCGAACCCGAAAACTCCAGATAGTTATGAAAAGAAGAAAGGGGTAGAAGAAGAAGAACAAACAACAAAAAAATCTCACAACGCAGCGAAATAAAATATAATATATAGAATACAGTTTTAAATACAAGAAATCTGTACTGTATACATATACATACATACCATCATAAGAGTACATCAATCAATCATACATGTCCATACACAGCGGAGATAATAGACAAATACGTAAATACGCTCTGTCACCAGCTCGTCTCCTGAGCTCCAGCATATAACCTGAACCCTGTTTAACTCGGTCTGACCCGAGCATCATATTAAAACAACGCCCGAGTCAGTCTGGAATACCAGCGTGAGAAAATCACACTCAATTGGATTATTAAAGTTTCAAAAATCCTTTGGAAACAAAAGCATCTCGTAAGACCATGCCACAAATAAATATGTCGGGTTTTTACCTTACGATAGCTAAAACAATTTTTATAGAAATCCTCTGATATTATAATAGGGTCTATATACAAATACTTATAAAATAGCCGAAATTGTTACATGATTAAATTCCACCTACTAGCCACAGAGTGGGTAATACAAACAAAACTCGTACAAGGCTCGTAGGGAGAATTGATTTCCATCAATGGATGGGCTACTGGGGTACCGCCCGTCACAGTACCTGGCCTAGATCAGAGTACCGAGGAGTACGCCCGCTCCCCTGCAACACAAGGCCGGAACCATTCCTTACCGAACAGTCCCGAACAAGATAAATCCTGTGGTTGGCGCGACCAACCACCCACTAAGCCGAATAAAAAGGGACATCTAGACAGGGGAAATATCTTGTCCTGCTTGGGCATGACTCACCTAACCTTGCTGCACCTCCCCTGTTTTAGCCATTCCCGGTTGATGAGGCTTGAGGTTAAGCGTTACCTTTCAAGAACGCGTCACTTAGAATGCTCATCGTCCACCTGACGATGTTCTGATAGCATTCAATCCGTACAAGTTGCCCTGGGTTTGGACAAACCGAATCACCGTCTTCAACTCTTCACGGTCTTCATTCGTAATCGTACAAACTGGATCGAAGTGGTTTTCGGATAATTAAATCCGATCCCGGACTCTTCGAAACGATCAGCGCATTGTCCAAAATTGATAGTCGGTTATTTAATTATCAATTAATCATTCACAAGCAACCATCAAATAATTTCCACAAATTATTTATCTCAATATCATTCAGATATTATTCCCAATTTAACCCATTTGAAATAAATTTTCAAAGTCCTTTTATTCGCATGAAATCACTTAACTGATTTCTCATATACACTCAACTTGATTTTACCTTTGAGAATATTTCCTATTTTCTCATCCCTATCTCAAAAATCAATTTATACCTTGTTTATAAATTTTCAAACTCAATTCCTTCACTTAATAAGATTTCCCATAAATCTTATCTCATTTAATAACTCACTTATCATCACAAGAGGATTATTGATTGGATTTTAAAAACATTTGAAAACATTTAGGTTTATAAAATAAGAAGCATAGTTTTTATACAATTTACGGTTTAAAAGAAATATTTAACATAAAAATTAGAGTTCATATCCAGTTAATGATAAATTGTAAATCTGGTTTTAGAAAATTAAATTTTATTATAAATATTTGCTTATCCTTTAAAATAACTAATTCGAAACATTTTAAATTCAAGTAATAGTTTACAAGAAATTTTTATAGTGTAGTAATTTAAATTATTCCTTTTTAAAAAAAAAGTTTATAATTTTAAGAAAGCCAATATCCATCTATAATTCCTCTTGTCCAAATTCACACTTCTTGCTTTCAAAAATATTTGACTATTTCCCTCCAAACCAATTTTCATAACTCAAATCAAGTCCTTACCATGACTTATCTCATTTCATATTCACTAATACTTTCTATCTCATTTATCAACTCCGTGAGTTTCCCTTTTTCATTTAGTTATGAAGACAATTTATTCACAAATTCTATTTTTTTTTATTCCTCAATTCAATTTCATATTGTTCCTTATTAAAATTTCATTTCATTTCTTAACAAAGTTCCCTATTTTATTCCTTGATAAAATCCCTTATTTTATTTTTATTAATATAGTTTTACTTTACTTCGAATCCCTTCATCGATTAAAATATTTCCTTCAAGTCTTTGTACAAATTTTTTCCCAAACTCAACTTTAACAAATTTTAAGTTTAACCAAAGTAATAATCATTCCTTTACTTTTACTCTAGTCTCAATAGGAGTAAATTCAAATCCTAAAGAAATACTCTTTTAATTTAAATTTCATTTAACTTCCTTCAATTAAATTATTTATGGTATTTAAAAATTAGTAATTTCCAATTACTATGTTATTTAACATAATAAAATTCAATTAGCATGCAATTTCATATCAATTCATTCATCCCGTCACATGACATCATATATATATATATATATATATATATATATATATATATAATAAATATCCTTGAGGAATCCTGTTGGATCCCTCCAACCTGTTTCCCTGCATCCACAAATGTTAGCACAATAACATATCAATCCCACTTTCAAATGGATATTACAGTATATGGGTTATGATATTAACCAGTGAATGAATTATTATCAATCAATCAATCACATCCAATAATTTAAATTTAACATTTAAATTTAATTTAGGGCATCCAAATGAGTGAGAAAATTTCACCTTTGCTTTTAGGTTGCAATCCATTCCAATATTGCCTTGGTTTTCTCGATTTTTGACCTTGAATAACAATTTGATGAATTTTATTAATATTTGAACAACCGAATAAATTATTTATCATTTAAATAAATTTATTCTTTAACTCTAATAATTTAATTTCAACTAATGATTTATCTTAACAAATAATTATATTTTACACTAATTTTTCCCTTTATAAATCTTTTAGTAACTAAAATCATTAAATAATTAAATTAACAAATTAATCACCTACTCCATTATTTTTAAGTAGACTAGTAATATTTAAAATATATAGATGTATATTTATTTTACTTTCTATTTCCCAATTACTTATAAAAAAATAATTTAGGTTTTAATATCTCATTTTATATAAATTCTTAAATATTTTAAAATTTCCAAAACCCTATCTATAAATGTTTTTTACTGTTTATGTAAGTACAGTTAAATCAAAATAGGTACGTATATTCTTTTTCTGCAAATATATATATATAACAATCTTTCTGTTCCTATAAATATATGAGAATCATCATATCTATATTCAGTCACTGTATATATATTAAATAAATTAAATAGAAAATGAACTATACCTCATTGCGCACTCAAAACGAGCATGAATCAGCCCCATTGTCGCCGCCACACTATACGCGTGCGCGAGCTCGTCTTCCTCACGTAGCTACCATCGCGACCGACCTCATGTAGGATCATCAATGCCGCCGCACCACCTCTTCGCGCGCACGGCCATCAACTCGCGATCGAAACCCTAACTCACACACGCTCGCCTTCCCTCTCAGCTAGCGCCGCCACTACCCACACGAAGCCACGCCTTCGTTGACATGCCATCGGCCCAAGCTTGCATCGCCGACCCCCTCCCTCGAGCTCGCGTTCGAGCAAAAACAAGTCGAGCCTCCTTCATTCGCGTGCGCGAGCCCCCATTGAAAATTCGATTTGGGTTTTTTTTATATATGAATGCCGATGAATTCGGCTTACAGGAAGAAGGGGATAATTAGGGGTGGAGTTAGGGTTGGAAGGTGAAGGAGTGAGGAATTTTAATTTTCGCGATTATAGGAAGATAGCGGCCATGATTGATTTTTGGTTTCTGAACGAAGGTATAAACGAGAAGCATCGTGATAACAAAGAAGATGGGAGGCATATTCAAGAAGACGAATAATGGTGTGTTGAGGAAGCTACGCTAATTATTTTATTTTAACGTTATAATTTAAAATCTTCTCGAATTCAATATAAATTATAGTGCGTTTTCTTATCGTACAATCACCCGGTCACTCCAAAAATTACGAAATTTGAAATCCGACAATAATTCAATATTACGGATCCAACGGAACTGGTTTCGTTGAATTCCGAGACTGTGTCTCGGAAGGCTATTTCCAATTGTCAATTTAAACAATGTAAATTTAAAATTGAACAAACGGCAGTTAAATTCAATTTTAATCCACCTATTATTCTCAGTATTATTAATATAAATTTTATAAGCCGTTAAATATTTTCAACAAACTTATAATTCCATATTTAAATAATTTACCCAATTGTCAATCACTATTTAATTTATTCAATTAATTGTTATATTTAAATTCTGAGTTCTTTTTATTAAATCAAACCAACTTTTCATATTGAAAACAAATTATATTTCAAATTAATTATTTAAATTCATTTTAATTATCACAAATTAACTGTTGAAAAAGCCGGGTCGTTACATTCCTCCCCCCTTAAAAGAATTTCGTCCCCGAAATTACTAATTAGAAAAAAATGGTCCCATACCCGATACTATTACTCCAAAACCAACTATTCAACATCCTACTAACTATCTTTTTAATAAAAGATGCATTACCCTTCTTATTAACTTCCAAACTTGTCCCTAGTTACCCTTCTTATTAACATCCAAACTTGTCCCTAGTTTCAATCTATACTATTTGTTTAACCATTCAAGTTTTCAATTTAAACTCAAATTTTGAATCATCAAAATTTCCTCAAAATTTTTCTAACACCCTAAATTTCCGAAAATTTTTTCCAGCGTCTCCTTTGCACGGCTAGCTCGGTACAACTACAAAATGGTTCTACGGCCTCCCAAATCTCAAAAGAAAACAAAAAACCAAGTGGCTCAATCAAAAACCCAATCAATCTCCATATAGAAATTTAAACACATACCTTTTGTCGAGCATTTCAATTTTATCTTTTGAAACCAAACTCAATTCTCCTTACTTACCTTTATATTACCTGCATATCTTACACAGCAATATATCCAATCACAATATACAAAAACATTTTATCGACATCCTTACAAATGTTAACATCTATTTATTTAAATATTATTATATTTGCAAGAATATCAATCCCCAATTGAGTATGCATCATTCCTTACTTAAGTTAGTATAAGTATCTTATGTATTTCTTATATTAATTTCCTTCTTACTACTTTAGTTTATATCCATTCCCACTCAATTAATTCTTCCACTTATATATGAATTCAATTTATTTTTAATTCTGAATATTTAAATTCTATTTTTCATTTATAATAAATTCATGTCATTATTTCAAATTAGTTCCTTTCTCTAATTATTTCAATTTCCAATTTGAAAACATTTGTGGTTAACAAAATTTTCAAAAACTTCAAAAAATTTCTAACTCTCAAAATTTCTGAATTTTTTTGGCAGAGTCTCCTTTGTACGGAGGAGCTTTTGCAATTTGACAATAGATATAAATATATATACATCGACCCACACGGTCGGAAAAACCAAAAGCAGTTCATATTTCCTAGTTGTATTGCCTAGGCGTACCTTATTTAGCATTTTAAGCAAGCGGCTTATTTAATTTTAGCATTTACGCGCCCAAAATCCCGCTATACAGTCTTCTGATACCTGTACTTACTCAATTTAAACATATAAGTAACATATGTATGAAATTTATAACATTGCATTTATTTAAACAGCTACAACAATAAATATCATAAGCAATGCAATACAAATAACTTCATAACAAATTTATATAGTTTCCAAACTAATTCCAATTGTTTATAACTGACACAAACACCGTTTGCATTCAACTTTAAGTGGGTTACAACACATTTATTTAACTCCAATTCATAATTATGACCGAACAAACCTATTCTCCATTTAATTGATTTCCAAAATCAATTCCTGCTTCTTATCGATTCAAAACCATATTTTATAAGCAATTATATGCGAATCAAGTTCTATAAGCAGGTAATAAGGTTTCCATATTAATTTAGTTGCTCTTACTTAATTTAAATCACCCTATCCAATTCGGAATGATTTTCACATCATTCTTTTATTCAATTCATTTTTAATCCGAACTATTTTGTATTCAAAGCAATTTTATTCAAGAATCAAATTTAATTACCTTTATCATTCCATAAAACTTTATTCAATCATGTTTACGACAACAACAATTATTTCATGCAAATTTGACAATATTCATTCAACAAACAATTTCTTTAATTTATATAACTGTTTAAAATTGATTCCAACTCAAATTATATGAAACTTCATTCCATTCTAATTTACTTTTATACCACATCTTTGCATTGATTGCATTCTCATATTGATTTTATTCCAAACCATTTTTATTAAGCTTGACAATTTCAATGCTTAAAATTTAACACTCATGTCCCAAATTATATAAGTCATGCTTCATTGAATTTAGACTTAAGTTAATTTTCTTCAAATTATTTAATTTCATAACTTAAATTTATTTCATTTACCCATAAATTCTTTTCCAATTTAATTTGATTTTATTTAAATCAAATTTCTTTCATTTACTTCTTAACTCAATTAATTATTTCATTTAATGATTTCAATTCCCATGTTCGATTCATTCTCGAACTTATTTAACTTATTACAAGACCACTTTCACTTTATTTATACACAATTGGATTTGTTTGCACTTCTAACCATTTATATTTAATCCAATTTCATTTTATTTACCAACCAATCCAAGTTGAATTTTAGATATATAGCTCAAGTTCTCTTTCCACCATTCACTTTATTTCCACTTTTATTCATTCACCATTTAACTTTTATTTAACCAATTCAAAGTTTATTCACATATTCAGGTTACTAATTTATCCCAAATTAGTTTATTCCCAATTTATAATTCAATACTTGATTTTTAGCTTCAAAAATCTCTTCATTTAAATTTCTTTGGTTCAATTTTATTTTATAATTCAGGTTTGGATTTCTATTCATCTTCCAGATTCACAATTCTATTTGACTTATTTATTCCATCATAATTTTACAAGTCCACTTCTTATTTATCTTCACACTTCCATTTATTTACAGTTAACCACTTTCCTATTTTTATTTTACTTCGGGTTTATACATCCTCACTTAGCCAAGTATATATTTTTATTTTAATGCTACTCACTTCTTTTACAAGCTATCGAAGACTTATTTATTCAAATTTCACTTAGCTTACATTAAATTCAACCTCATTTCATTATTATGAATTTTTACTCAAGTGAGAGTTTTATTACAATACCATCTACATCTCATTTTAATTCATCTTCATTCAAATTCACACATTAACTTAACTTAAGTTAATTCCAGTACAATCAAAGTTCTCAATCCAATTAAATTGGCTATTTACTATCCATTCACATCCAAAGTTTAAGGTACTTTACCAATCCATTTTATTCAATGAACTTCCACTTTCATCGAAATCACCTTTCCATAAATTTTAAATCTTAAGTTAATTTAATTATTGCGACTTCTTACTTAAATTCATATCAATAGATTTGATACTTATCTAGTTCAAATCCCATGTAATTTCATAAACCAATCTAAATTTGTTAAGATAATATTCAAGGCCAATTCATTCCATCCATACTTGATTTGGATCTAATTTGTAACTTCGAATTATCTTTACTTTAGCCCAATTCCATAACAATTCCAATTCTTATTTAATTTACTTACCATTCAATGGAATTTCTATTTATAACTCAAGTTTCATCAGTAAATTCCATTTTTAATTCCAATTACAACTTAAATCAAATACAACTGAATTTTATTTTCAGTTTAACTCAATTTACTTCCATTTACATAGCTTAAATGAATTTCAATCCATTTTAAGTTTTATTTAAACTTCTCAATTCATTCACATTCTAATTTTTATTTACTTCTCCACTTTATTTATATTTATTTATTTTTTTGTATTTTCATCAACTCACTTCAATCACAAACAAAAATTTCTTATTCATTAATTAAATTTCAAAAATTTAATCTTAAATCCAAGTTAAATCCTCATTTTTAACTTTTCACTTGATTTTAAATTCCAAAAATTCAAATCTAATGATTTCCTGGGTTATATAAGCTATTTCGGATTTTAAAATCTCATTTGTCTACAATATTAGCATCCAAACATCCAAGTTATAATAATAATTTCAGAAAATATTTCTTATATATCAAAATATATTTTGGATGAAATTATTTCATTCACCCGCTTTTGAAAACAATATTGTGTCGAATTGCTCTATTTAAGTGTTTAGAAACCCCTTCGATACAGTTTTCGAGGCTGTGCCGACGAAGGTTCATATACCACTCAATAAATCAATCAGCGCAATATACAACCATTTTATATTCACTAACAAATACGCACTCATATCTATTAATACGCTCAAACTCATTCTAGAGTACCATTGACTCTATTTCTAATGAGTAATTTCCCACCAGAGCCAAGGTTCTCGCTTAACCTTTCAGCTCTGATACCAAGTGTAACAACCCGAAATTTTCGAACCCGAAAACTCCAGATAGTTATGAAAAAGAAGAAAGGGGTAGAAGAAGAAGAACAAACAACAACAGAATCTCACATCGCAGCGAAATAAAATATAATTTATAGAATACAGTTTTAAATACAAGAAATCCGTACTGTATACATATACATACATACCACATAAGAGTACATCAATCAATCATACATGTCCATACACAGCGAAGATAATAGACAAATACGTAAATACGCTCTGTCACCAGCTCGTCTCCTGAGCTCCAACATATAACCTGAATCCTGTTTAACTCGGTCTGACCCGAGCATCATATTAAAAGAACACCCGAGTCAGTCTGGAATACCAGCGTGAGAAAATCACACTCAATTGGATTATTAAAGTTTCAAAAATCCTTTGGAAACAAAAGCATCTCGTAAGACCACGCCACAATAAATATGTCGGGTTTTTACCTTACGATAGCTAAAACAATTTTTATAGAAATCCTCTGATCAGAGTACCGAGGAGTACGCCCGCTTCCCTGCAACACAAGGCCGGAACCATTCCTTACTGAACAGTCCCGAACAAGATAAACCCCGTGGTTGGCGCGACCAACCACCCACTAAGCCGAATAAAAAAGGACATCTTGACAGGGGAAATATCTTGTCCTGCTTGGGCATGACCCACCTAACCTTGCTGCACCTCCCCTGTTTTAGCCATTCCCGGTTGATGAGGCTTGAGGTTAAGCGTTACCTTTCAAGAACGCGTCACTTAGAATGCTCATCGTCCACCTGACGATGTTCTGAAAGCATTCAATCCATACAAGTTGCCCTGGGTTTGGACAAACCGAATCACCGTCTTCAACTCTTCACGGTCTTCATTCGTAATCGTACAAACCGGATCGAAGTGGTTTTCGGATAATTAAATCCGATCCCGGACTCTTCGAAACGATCGGCGCGTTGTCCAAAATTGATAGTTGGTTATTTAACTATCAATTAATCATTCACAATTAACCATCAAATAATTTCCACAAATTATTTATCTCAATATCATTCAGATATTATTCCCAATTTAACCCAATTGAAATAAATTTTCAAAGTCCTTTTATTCGCATGAAATCACTTAACTGATTTCTCATATACACTCAATTTGATTTTACCTTTGAGAATATTTCCTATTTTCTCATCCCTATCTCAAAAATCAATTTATACCTTGTTTATAAATTTTCAAACTCAATTCCTTCACTTAATAAGATTTTCCATAAATCTTATCTCATTTAATAACTCACTTATCATCACAAGAGGATTATTAATTGGATTTTAAAAACATTTGAAAACATTTAGGTTTATAAAATAAGAAGCATAGTTTTTATACAATTTATGGTTTAAAATAAATATTTAACATAAAAATTAGAGTTCATATCCAGTTAATGATAAATTGTAAAACTGGTGTTAGAAAATTAAAGTTTATTATAAATATTTGCCTATCCTTTAAAATAACTAATTCGAAACATTTTAAATTCAAGTAATAGTTTACAATAAATTTTTATAGTGTAGTAATTTAAATTATTCCTTTTAAAAAAAAATAAGTTTGTAATTTTAAGAAAGCCAATATCCATCTATAATTCCTCTTGTCCAAATTCACACTTCTTACTTTCGGAAATATTTAACTATTTCCCTCCAAACCAATTTTCATAACTCAAATCAAGTCCTTATCATGACTTATCTCATTTCATATTCACTAATACTTTCTATCTCATTTATCAACTCCGTGAGTTTTCCCTTTTTCATTTAGTTATGAAGACAATTTATTCACAAATTCTATTTTTTTTATTCCTCAATTCAATTTCATATTGTTCCTTATTAAAATTTCATTTCATTTCTTAACAAAGTTCCCTATTTTATTCCTTGATAAAATCCCTTATTTTATTTTTATTAATATAGTTTTACTTTACTTCGAATCCCTTCATCGATTAAAATATTTCCTTCAAGTCTTTGTACATAATTTAAATTTTTCCCAAACTCAACTTTAACAAATTTTAAGTTTAACCAAAGTAATAACCATTCCTTTAATTTTACTCTAGTCTCAATAGGAGTAAATTCAAATCCTAAAGAAATACTCTTTTAATTTAAATTTCATTTAACTTCCTTCAATTAAATTATTTATGGTATTTAAAAATTAGTAATTTCCAATTACTGTGTTATTTAACATAATAAAATTCAATTAGCATGCAATTTCATATCAATTCATTCATCCCCGTCACATGACATCATATATATATATAATAAATGAATATCCTTGAGGAATCCTGTTGGATCCCTCCAACCCGTTTCCCTGCATCCACAAATGTTAGCACAATAACATATCAATCCCACTTTCAAATGGACATTACAGTATATGGGTTATGATATTAACCAGTGAATGAATTATTATCAATCAATCAATCACATCCAATAATTTAAATTTAACATTTAAATTTAATTTAGGGCATCCAAATGAGTGAGAAAATCTCACCTTTGCTTTTAGGTTGCAATCCATTCCAATATTGCATTGGTTTTCTCGATTTTTGACCTTGAATAACAATTTGATGAATTTTATTAATATTTGAACAACCGAATAATTATTTATCATTTAAATAAATTTATTCTTTAACTCTAATAATTTAATTTCAACTAATGATTTATCTTAACAAATAATTATATTTTAAACTATTTTTCCCTTTTATAAATCTTTTAGTAACTAAAATCATTAAATAATTAAATTAACAAATTAATCACCTACTCCATTATTTTTAAGTAGACTAGTAATATTTAAAATATATAGATGTATATTTATTTTACTTTCTATTTCCCAATTACTTATAAAAAAATAATTTAGGTTTTAATATCTCATTTTATATAAATTCTTAAATATTTTAAAATTTCCAAAACCCTATCTATAAATGTGTTTTACTGTTTATGTAAGTACAGTTAAATCAAAATAGGTACGTATATTCTTTTTCTGCAAATATATATATATATATATATATATATAACAATCTTTCTGCTCCTATAAATATATGAGAATCATCATATCTATATTCAGTCACTGTATATATATTAAATAAATTAAATAGAAAATGAACGATACCTCATTGCGCACTCAAAACGAGCATGAATCAGCCCCCTTGTCGCCGCCGCACTATATGCGTGCGCGAGCTCGTCTTCCTCATGTAGCTACCATCGCGACCGACCTCACGTAGGATCATCAACGCCGCCGCACCACCTCTTCACGCGCGCGGCCATCAACTCGCGATCGAAACCCTAACTCACACACGCTCGCCTTCCCTCTCAGCTAGCGCCGCCACTACCCACGCGAAGCCACGCCTTCGTCGACATGCCATCGGCCCAAGCTTGCATCACCGACCCCCTCCCTCGAGCTCGCGTTCGAGCAAAAACAAGTCGAGCCTCCTTCATTCGCGTGCGCAAGCCCCCATTGAAAATTCGATTTGGGTTTATTTTTTATATGAATGCCGATGAATTCGGCTTACAGGAAGAAGGGGATAATTAGGGGTGGAGTTAGGGTTGGAAGGTGAAGGAGTGAGGAATTTTAATTTTCGCGATTATAGGAAGATAGCGGCCATGATTGATTTTTGGTTTCTGAACGAAGGTATAAACGAGAAGAATCATGATAATAAAGAAGATGGGAGGCGTATTCAAGAAGACGAATAATGGTGTGTTGAGGAAGCTACGCTAATTATTTTATTTTAACGTTATAATTTAAAATCTTCTCGAATTCAATATAAATTATAGTGCGTTTGCTTATCGTACAATCACCCAGTCACTCCAAAAATTACGAAATTTGAAATCCGACAATAATTCAATATTACGGATCCAACGGAACTGGTTTCGTTGAATTCCGAGACTGTGTCTCGGAAGGCTATTTCCAATTGTCAATTTAAACAATGTAAATTTAAAATTGAACAAACGGCAGTTAAATTCAATTTTAATCCACCTATTATTCTCAGTATTATTAATATAAATTTTATAAGCCGTTAAAATATTTTCAACAAACTTATAATTCCAAATTTAAATAATTTACCCAATTGTCAATCACTATTTAATTTATTCAATTAATTGTTATATTTAAATTCTGAGTTCTTTTTATTAAATTAAACCAACTTTTCATATTGAAAACAAATTGTATTTCAAATTAATTATTTAAATTCATTTTAAATATCACAAATTAACTGTTGAAAAAGCCGGGTCGTTACAACTAAACCCATAGGCCGCCATCTCCTCCTCAATTTTCGCGGCCTCCCCGAGCATCGAATACACGATCAAGCACCATCATTTCGTGCACCATCACGAGCTCCACCTTCAGCATGAACGCGGCTAGGCTCGTCCCTGCATTGGCCTCGGAATTCGTGCTTGAACCCACTGCCTTCAACTTCCAATTGTCGTCGACCCACCAGCTCGTTTCCAATCATAGCCGTTGGATGTATAGTTCTCTCGATACTCTACATTTTTTATGTTGAAGGTTTCTTGAAATAATTGGTGGATTTGAAGAAAAGAGGAGGAGGAGGATGGAAATTCTCGGCCATGGATAGAATAGAGTGGCGGCTGGCATAGAATTAGGGTTAGGGTTTAGTTTAGTTCGCAAATGAAAACATAATCGTCCTTATATAGAAAATTTCACAAATTACTATTCACTCGAAATTTCCCGAACTCCAAATCTCACGTGGTGACTGTTGTTTCTAAGGTTTACCCGCGTTTCGGACACAATGGAATATGTTTCGGAGGCCAATTCGATAATCTGCGTGAGTTACGGAAATAAACGATTGATTTTAAATTAAATCAATTAAACGAATTTCTATGCGTTTCGGCTTGCCCCGGACAAACGGTATATCCGATTGACACAAAATTTGAAACCATACAATAATATAACATTACAGATTCGATGAAACTGGTTTCGTTGAAATCCGAGACTGTTTGAAAAATGGCTATTTTAACTCGTCAATTAAATATTAAATAACTACAGCCGCATATTTCAATTGTCGTTTCAATCGAAATCAAATTTATTGAATAAAAAAAATGTTAATCGTGAGTGATTGCTCACCTTTCGAGGCTAGAGAATATAGAAGGGACACGGATACGCACACTGATACAGAAACAAATTAAATTTCAAATCCAAGCAAAGCAAAATCGGCACGAATTCAACGATCAAAGCTGATTGGCTCGAATTGATGAAACGGATCAGATCAGAACTGGAACGATGAAGATAAATGGTATAAGCGAACTTTTATAACCACCTATAACTATATATACACATATAAAATTTATATTCTAAGTTCAAACATCATAAATTTAATTTACATGTTTTTCAAACATCTAAATAAATAAATAAATCAAGCTTATGTTTTTTTAAAATCAACATACACTTAAAAAAAATATAAATACTAACACCTTTATACCAAACTTATACAACTGGTATATATATATTCTCAAACAGATAAAATAAATGTTTAAATATGAATACCTTAAAGAAGACTTTTTTTATATATAACTATTTCTATATATATTAAATGTTATATATATAATTTAAATCCATCCATATTTTTTACATTCAATAACATATTATATTCAACTTATATAAATTTCCAAATTATATATGTGTATTAAAATAATTTATAAAGTAGAGTATTTATAGAATCATCATAAATCCAAAATAGTATAAATATAATACTGTACATAACCTATATCAACCAAAAAGAACAAAAGTTGACTATTGTTTCTAAAATATGGGAATAAACAAAGACTGCTCATGTATAAACTGAACTAACTCTTATATAACCAGAAACATATTATAGTTATAAATATACATATATATTCATACGTGCTTAAAAAATTTCAAAACGTCAATAAAACTAACTACTGACTCACAACATCCTATACAACCAGTTGTATAACAAATATATGATATATACTCATCTTAAAATAGTAAAATATAGAATGACAAAACAAAGCAGCCTGGATATAATATATATATATATATATATGTGACGCACCAGATGTTCAAAATACAGCTATCTTAAACTCATATAATATAAACTTTACATATATAATAAATCGTATTAACATATATCATAAAATTTTATATAAACCTTATAGTATATAAATAACTTACTTTATATACTAAATAGAACCTATGCAAGTTAAAATATGTAAGCTAATATAGGTTGCGGCCATTTTAAAAAAAAAATCAAAATACATTATATACTTAAACAACAATAAATTATGTACACAAAACATATTAAAAATTAACTTAGTCTTACTATACATATCATATAATAATATATATATATATATATAAAACAAAAACTGATTTATATAAACAGACATATTGAAGAATAACATATCAAACTTATGTAAACTTTATATATACACAAAATGTCATTTCTACTAACATATATACACTGTCAAACTCATATATTACTAGCATTTACAATGGAAAACTGACATAAATCATTTATACCAAAAATCCTTTTTTTTTCATAACATATTTTATAAACATAACATACCAAGCTGTTAACAAAACATATTTTGTATAAATATATACTCTGCCAATATATATAATAATACTATAAAAGCTATATATTTTATATGCAGAAACCATATAGCCTGCATATACCTAACACAAACAACTAATATATATAATAATCTGTACAACATGAACTTATCCAAATATGCAGAAATCATATATACATACCGAAAAATAAATATGTGTTATGAAAATCTATTTCAAACTTATAAATAAAAACTTAAAATAACCAAGCAGATTATATATATACGCTCTAAAACCAACTCACCAGGATACTTGAAATCTTGTATAAAATAAAATATACATATAAATCTATGTTTTAACAAACCTTTCGTATGCTTGAATATATATAAAGCTGCAAGTATAATAATAGATATAATATATAAAGAAATACTTACATATAAAGAATGAAAGAAGAGAGGAAACGGTTGTGGGTAATCGAGCATGTGGTGAACGCGCGGAGCAAAGAGGAATGAGGGGAAGAGTTTTTTCCAGAGAATGAAAAGAAGAAGGAGAGATATGCTTATCATGGGCAATATATATATATGCGTTGTTCTTATATTTTTTTCCATACAGTTAGTACAAGATACGCTAAATTTATACAAAAAGTAACGTATCTAAATTTATACGTTACTTATTTATTCTCTACCTATTAATTTATACGTTACTTATTTATTCTCTACATATTAATTTATACGTTACTTATTTATTCTCTACCTATTAATTATACGTTACTTATTTATTCTCTACCTATTAATTTGTACTATTTATTCTCTAACTATTAATTTATATGTTTTATTCTCTACCTATTAATTTATACGTTACTTATTTATTCTCTACCTATTAATTTATACTATTTATTCTCTACCTATTAATTTATACTATTTATTCTCTAACTATTAATTTATACTATTTATTCCCTACCTATTAATTTATACTATTTATTCTCTACCTATTAATTTATACGTTATTCTCTACCTATTAATTTATTAAAAATTATTAAAATTTTATGGGTCGTTACACTCTCTCCCACTCAAAACTTTTCGTCCCCGAAAAGGAAGGAGGTAGGAGAATAGAACAACCGGAAATAAAAGTAGATTGAAAGTCAGGGGTAAATAATTGATTTTACTATATAAATTTTACTTGAGATATTCATACTTTTCAAAACCCATTTGTAAAACTTCTTGATTCCTTTATAAATACCATTTATATGTTTAAGTAACACCTGTATAAGTATATGAAAACTATTTGAAAACAATTATTTACATCATTAGTTATATTTAAAGAAGCTATTTGAAAACATTAAATCCATAACTCATGAAAATTTTAATTTATCTCAAGATACTTTTCAAATATTATCAATAAATTAATAATCATTTTCTTTAAATATGTTTTATTTAACTAATAACTTCAAAAATATTTATATCACTAAAATTTTCTATTAACCAATGTAGTATACAGATAAGCAATATTTAAAAGATTATATTCAAAAAGGAAAGGAAGGCAGATTCTGGAAATGGAATATAGGTGAACAACTAAAGCTGAGAAGATAAGGTAGATTCAAAGAATAGTATCGGGCTCGAATAATTAATTTCAAACCAAAAAAATTCAATTTCAAATATTAATACAAAATTTCTTTGTTGAAAAATACCTTTATAATAAAATACCTTTATATCGAAATAAATCTTTCTTTCAGAAATATTTTTATAACTTGATGTTTCAACAAGTTTATCCTCATTCTTGCAGACTCTGGCCATGCGTTGATCAGGTGCAAAGCTAGAATTCTTCAAGTACTTAGTAGACTTGTTTCAACACCCAGTGAAAATACTTGAAAAACCTTTAAAACAGATATTGAAAGTACAATCCAAACAAAACAACCAAACCAAAACCTTTGTCCGACCATGGTTCACAGATACACAATGGTTACGCCTGGATCCCCCAGGAAACAATCCAAATCCGTAAGCTTTCTCAGCCCTACGAGTTACGCCATGATGACTAGTAGAGTGCAGGATACACAATGGTTACGCCTGGGTCCCCCAGGAAACAATCCGTACCCCTAGGCTGTCTCAGCCAGGCAGTTTCGCTACTATTCGCGACCTATACAGATTGCAGGATACACAATGGTTACGCCTGGATCCCCCAGGAAACAATCTGTACCCCTAAGGCCAGACTCAGCCAGGCAATTGCGCTATGCAGTCGCGAGAGAAAAAAAACCATGGGTTATGCCATGGTGGGAACACTCGAGTATTACATCTGGAAAACCAAAAATCAGAGAGATTAATATCGATAGAATGAATCCACGATGTGGCCACAAAGCAGATATCAAGCAGAAGGAACTTTCCATATCTTTACTTCGAAAATATATATCAATAGTACCTTTTCAAACCACTTTCAAATATCATACTTATATAAAGTCCATATATATATGATTCCATTTTTCCCAAATCGAATACTTTCCAAATAAATAGTAGATCAAATCATACTTATATAGACTTCGATTATATAAAATCTCTTTCCAAATTGAGTATCTTTCAAATCAATAGATTTCAAATCAACTTCATACTTATACAATCCATTTTATATAAGTTCGACCACTCCCAAATCAAGTGCTTAATAATATAAGGTTCTCAAATTTCAAATCATTTCAATATCAATTCAGTTTCAAAATCATATATGATTTCACTAAATTTTCTTCCAAATTAAATATCTAAATTTCAAAGTTCCCAAAATAATAGGTTTAGAAAATTATCCCATTTTACAAATTAAAATAATTCAAGTCAAACAAATTCATTTCCAAAAATCACCATATAAGTACTGGTTCTTAATTCCAATTTAATTTCAAAACCAAATATTTTCCCAAAATCAATTATACTCAAAATGGTTTCCAAATTTATAATTATCCCTTTTTTTAAACTTTTAAAGTATCTATTTCTATGTGAAATATCCAATTTACCTTTCTGAAAAACATTATTCAACTATTTTTTTTCCAAAACATTTCCAAAATAAATTTATATTCTTTATCAAACATTTTATACTCTTCGAAATTTCCTAGCTTTGAAAATTTAATCTTGATTTGGAAGTGTTCGAACATTCAAAATAGTTAGGGAAATCAAATTTTCAATTCAAGAGTTGAAAATCAACAATAAATCAATAAATCAATTATTAAATCCGAAACTCGAGAACTGAACACCGTTCTCATTTTAAATTGTTTCAAATATATACTTATATCTTTCTAAAATATCAAATTATACTTCAGAATTTGAAATCAAAAACGGTTTTACAAAATCACTTGCATAGCGAAGCTATTAAAGTGGCCTCTCCCCCACTCTGAAACTTGAAAATCAATGTCGATGATGCGTGCACTCATCACCGAAATTATTTTCCAGTGACATAAGTGAGTTCTGGATTTCTATTTTCTTGAAAACTTCTTTGAAATTTCTTCAAAATTATTGGAATTCATTTGAACTCATTTGAAACATTTCTTATTCTAAAAATACTTTTAAATCGTATTATTTTTATATATTTTCCAAAAACTTAAAACCAATTTCAAAATACCGGAATTCAATTCTCAAATTTCAAATTTAACCCTTCAGTTATAAATCATTTTTATATAAATCAATTCTTATAATTTTTCAAAATTTCAAATCCTTTCAAAACCTTTCTATATAGAATAGAATTTCTTATTTGCTTTATATATATAGGTATATAATCCTTATCGAAAACATTTTCACTTTTATATAAAAAAAAATCATAGTTATCAAAATAAAATTTCGGTATAAACAATTTCAAAAATACAAACAAAACCCGATTTTCAAAGGATGATTCAAGAATGGATTTCAAAACAAAGATAGCGATTTAATTTAGAGGAACTCCAATCAATAGAATCCTGATTCGAAGATAGACTCGATCGAAGATGAGATAATTAAATTACAAAATAGAAGATGGATATACTTCTACAAATAGCGGGCGACCTTAATCAGGTCAATCGTGACCTTAGGAATATAATCGATGCGGAATTCCAAAACAAATCGACATTCGATCGCCAGAGATAGAATTCAACATATCAAGATATAGCAACATCGTAAACCGAGGATACAGAAATCTTCGGTGAACCAATGCCGATTGTAAAGGAGTTTTCACCCCCTTTACAAAACATTCAGTGGAGTTATGGGATACTCCGGAATCAAACGAATATAAATAGGGAGAGACAGAATGAATTTCGGAACCGAGGGACATTCCAAAATTCAAAGGAAATTGAGTCAAAAGGAAGAGATTGAACTCGAGCGAAAGTGATTCTGTAAATAAATTTACCATATATCCTAAGTTTTGCCTAGAGCCAAAGCTCTGATACCAACTGTAACGACCCGCTATTTTGGACCATTCAAATCGACAATAAAACCATACATATCCGACTTGAATAATTCAAAATACCGAATTGTTAATTAAAGTTTGGCAAAACTTAAAATATACAGTAAATAAATCAATCACAGATCACAGAGTAATATAATGCAGCGGAATAGATAAAGAATAGTAGTTCATGAAGCTACTATATACATCAGAGTTAGAAAAATACAACCGAATAGTTCAAATGCAGTGAAGTCTCCAATGCAACAGATGACTTCTCTTAACCAATCAACTGGAAAGGCTGGAATCTGAATCGATAGTTGGATTTTCAAATGAAGCTCCGAACTCCAAAGGTGAGTCTCAAATGCTGTATCACTCACTCTGACCCGAGCGTAAAGCAAAACACAAAACACTCGAGTCAGGATTAACATTCTTATATTAGTAAATCCAACTCAAGTGAAATATCAACTGAAATACAAATAACTTAAAGGATGTTTGGGATAACCATCCTCTAAGGGTCCATGGAACTTTCTACAAGGTGGAAATATACACTATAACACCGTGGTCATTTCAGCTTAATTTATACTTCAAAACCAAATCTCATTTTCACTTCAAATATCTCTATATTTGCCAAAATAGTATTTATATATATTAAATAATTTATACAGTAAAGTATTTTCAATTTCCTCAACTTAACAAATCGTTCCAACATCAACCCGACCTTCCCATTCAAATTAAATTCAATCTCAATTTATCAATTTAAATTCAACTCAATTTCTAAAATAACAACTTAAATTTTATCGATCTCAAATTCGGATTTATAATCACAAATACCCCTTTATATTTCCATATATTTCAAAACTTTAAGTATTCAACGTTTCATCTAAATTTTCGTTCAATTTAGTTTTCTAAATAATAAATTCAAATTTAGTTCAACCTAAATTTTCATTTTAATTCAATTTAGTTGCTAAATAACAAATTCAACTACGTTGATTTCAAATACAGATCTGAATCTCAACATAAACCATTTAAATTCCAATATAGCTAAAGGCTTTAATATTTAAATGTTCTATATACCAGTTTCATATAAATCTCGATTTAACCTCATTATTATTTAGTCTTGAAATAGTCCCTCATTAGATTCAATATCATTTAAGTAACCTTAAATTACATTTTACTCAATATTTTCTTTAATTTATTTAAACGTGAAATATTCATTAAATCACTTAAATCAAAAATCCAGTTATAAAATCATACCCTTTAAATTTCCCATTCAAAAATTTCAAATCGATTTAATTAAATAAATCCTTATTTAAATACCATTTTTATAAACCCAAATTTATCTCCCAATCTTAATTATTCAATTTATTACAAAAGAATCTATTTGAAATATAGATTTACATAAATACTTAACCATATTACATGCATTAAATCAATCTAATTTAAATCAAATATTACTGCTAAATCTATATATACAATTTTCATTTATATAATATCTTAAGAATCAAATTTATTAAACCATATATTTCTTTCCAAAATTATAGAAATTATTTTCAAAATATTTATATGGACCAACGGTGTCTGTATATATTTCCTATCATATAGTCAAGTGCTACAGATATTTATCATTTCAATTCGTATACTAAATATATACGTGTGGATATCATTTCAACCCGTAATCCCAAATTCAATTAAATGAAAATCGCTTGGGTTTATCATTTCAACCCATAACGATTTTCTCCTATTCTAAAGTCTGTTCGGGTATGTATCATTTCAACCCATAGTGATTTCTAAACTACAGGGAACTTGCAGAGTGATAACAGAAAATACAATAAAATAACAGGCATATATCATCAATAACAATATAATATAAACAACGGTATATGGTGTCATATCCCGCAGGTGAACAGTTACAGATAATAGCAAATATAACAAATTTAAATAACTACAGTGGCATGCTTCAATTGTCGTTTCAATTGAAATCAAATTTAATGAATAAAAAAATGTTAATCGTAAGTGATTGCTCACCTTTCGAGGCTAGAGAATATAGAAGGAGACACATATACGCACACTGATACAGAAACAAATTAAATTTCAAATCCAAGCAAAGCAAAATCGGCACGAATTCAACGATCAAAGCTGATTGGCTCGAATTGATGAAACGGATCAGATCAGAACTGGAACGATGAAGATAAATGGTATAAGCGAACTTTTATAACCACCTATAACTATATATACACATATGAAATTTATATTCTAAGTTCAAACATCACAAATTTAATTTACATGTTTTTCAAACATATAAATAAATAAATAAATCAAGCTTACATTTTTGTTAAATCAACATACACTTTAAAAAAATATAAATAATAACACCTTTATACCAAACTTATACAACTAGTATATATATATTCTCAAACAGATAAAATAAATGTTTAAATATAAATACCTAAAAGAAAACTTTTTTATATATATAACTATTTCTATATATATTAAATGTTATATATGTATAATTTAAATCCATCCATATTTTTACATTTAACAACATATTATATTCAACCTATATAAATTTCCAAATTATATATGTGTATTAAAATAATTTATAAAGTAGAGTATTTATAGAATCATCTTAAATCCAAAATAGTATAAATATAATACTGTACATAACCTATATCAACCAAAAAGAACAAAAGTTGACTATTGTTTCAAAAATATGGGAATAAACATAGACTGCTCATGTATAAACTGAACTAACTCTTATATAACCAGAAACATATTATAGTTATAAATATACATATATATTCATACGTGCTTAAAAAATTTCAAAACGTCAATAAAACAAACTACTGACTCACAACATCCTATACAACCACCTGTATAACAAATATATGATATATACTCATCTTAAAATAGTAAAATATAGAATGACAAAACAAAGCAGTCTGGATATAATATATATATATGTGACGCACCAGACGTTCAAAATACAACTATCTTAAACTCATATAATATAAACTTTACATATATAATAAATCGTATTAACATATATCATAAAATTTTATATAAACCTTATAGTATATAAATAACTTACTTTATATACTAAATAGAACCTATGCAAGTTAAAATATGTAAGCTAATATAGGCTGCGGCCATTTTAAAAAAAAAATCAAAATACATTATATACTTAAACAACAATAAATTATGTACACAAAACATATTAAAAATTAACTTAGTCTTACTATACATATCATATAATATATATATATATATATATATATAACAAAAACTGATTTATATAAACAGACATATTGAAGAATAACATATCAAACTTATGTAAACTTTATATATACACAAAATGTCATTTCTACTAACATATATACACTGTCAAACTCATATATTACTAGCATTTACATTGGAAAACTGACATATATCATTTATACCAAAAATCCTTTTCTTTCATAACATATTTTATAAACATAACATACCAAGCTGCTAACAAAACATATTTTGTATAAATATATACTCTGCCAAAATATATAATAATACTATAAAAGCTATATATTTTATATGCAGAAACCATATAGCCTGCATATACCTAACACAAACAACTAATATATATATAATAATTTGTACAACATAAACTTATCCAAATATGCAGAAATCATATATACATACCGAAAAATAAATATGTGTTATGAAAATCTATTTCAAACTTATAAATAAAAACTTAAAATAACCAAGCAGATTATATATATACGCTCTAAAACCAACTCACCAGGATACTTGAAATCTTGTATAAAATAAAATATACATATAAATCTATGTTTTAACAAACCTTTCGTATGCTTGAATATGTATAAAGCTGCAAGTATAAGAAATAGATATAATATATAAAGAAATACTTACATATAAAGAATGAAAGAAGAGAGGAAACGGTTGTGGGTAATCGAGCATGTGGCGAGCATGTGGTGAACGCACGGAGCAAAGAGGAATGAGGGGAAGAGTTTTTTCCAGCGAATGAAAAGAAGAAGGAAAAATATGCTTAACATGGGCAATATATATATGTGTTGTTCTTATATTTTTTTCATATAGTTAGTACAAGATACGCTAAATTTATACAAAAAGTAACGTATCTAAATTTATACGTTACTTATTTATTCTCTACCTATTAATTTATACTTACTTATTTATTCTCTACATATTAATTTATACGTTACCTATTTATTCTCTACCTATTAATTATACGTTACTTATTTATTCTCTACCTATTTATTTATACGTTACTTATTTATTCTCTACCTATTAATTTATACTATTTATTCTCTACCTATTGATTTATACTATTTATTCTCTAACTATTAATTTTTACGTTTTATTCTCTACCTATTAATTTATACGTTACTTATTTATTCTCTACCTATTTATTTATACTATTTATTCTCTACCTATTAATTTATACGTTTTATTCTCTACCTATTAATTTATTAAAAATTATTAAAATTTTATGGGTCGTTACAAGGTCCATCATGTCTAGAATGTCATTAAAGTTAGAAAACATATATAACTTGTTGAATTTGGTTTAACGGACTGGAAATTAGAGGAAGTCAAGCCTATTGTTATTTTTGTAATGTAATAATTTTGAAATTTAACCTATGAATAGAAATGAAAACCCTATTCTTTAATCATGCTTTAGCCTAAGCATCTTATCTCCTATCTTCATCTTCTTCTTCATCTTATCTCCAAACAAATCAAACCAACTTCACATTATCCAAATTAAACAAAATAAAAATAAAACCGATTGCCACAAAGGGAACTATGGAAATAAATCAATGCCATTGAAAGATTTGGAGTTTGAAGGCATGGAGTTTATGGGCAATAAAGGAGAAGGAGGATCTACATTAAATCGAGGAAGATGCATGGCAAATCGGTGAGCAATATTCATCCTATTCATGCGTATATCATTAAGATGTTGTAATTCATCCTTTATGGTCATAAACCATATTATAAATGATGAAATTGAAATATAAAAAATGATATTTTTGTATTACATGAATAGGGGTAGTACATCATGGATGGATGGTTAAAAAATTATTTTTATTCAACTATAGTTAGCTAAAATTAATCAATCCCTAATTAGAAAGTGCGTAATACAAAAATGTTCCAAATTAGATATATTATATATCAAAACTATAATTCTCGATGACATGAACCCATTGTTAGTGTTCATTCATCGATTGGGTATGCGGATTGATTAGAAAAAACATTGAAAGTTCTATAAATGTGGACCGCCCTTTTGATCTAATGGTGAAACGAAGATGATTGGATGATCGAGGAACATGGGGTGTAGAGGAAGATGTGTCGAAGCACTCACATGCCCATGGTCATCCATCAAAGGCGTCAATGGCCGTATAACTAGCAAGGAAGTTCCATAATAGAGATGGTCAATAAGGTGATTAGAAGTGCACGCAATATCGAATACATAGTTGGTTTATGATTTGGCGACGATGGTCTATAGGTAGCGCAGTGACTTGATAAAGGTGGTAAAAATTAATGAAAGGGGGAGTCATGTGTTCAATTCTACTATAGCAAATGACAAAGAGGGAAGATGTGAATCAAAAATAAAAATAAAAATAAATACAATAATTACAAAAATGCTCCTTAACTTCAAACTCTCACAACTCTCGCATACAAACTATGTTTCACATGCAGTTAGTTGCATTGGGATCATGGCGAGATAAGAAGCGCTTTGGTATGTTGTTTGTTATATTTTGAACTACTTTAAAAGGGTGTCTTATTTTGGTAAATTCATTATATAGGGGTAGCACAGGGATGTTTCGCTACATGTATAGGGAAATTAGTGCTTGGTTGTACTTGTGACGTTTGGCGATGGCGAGTTGGGGCTTGATCTAGTATCTTCATAAATGGTGCGGCGATGACGAGTTTTGGGCTTGATCCCAATAGTGTCGCTGACCATTATACGAATGTCGAGTGCGGACTTGACCTCAATAGTTACATATGTTTTTGGCATACGATTTGGGACTTTCGGCTCGATCGTATGCATATATTTTCAAAATACAAGATGGGAACTTGGCCTCGGTCTTATGCATAAGTTTTCACCATATGACTAGGGACTTTAAAATCGGTTGTGTCCATACGTTTTTTACATAAGAGCTAGGATTTAGGCTTGGTCAGGTGCATACGTTTGCGGTGTTGGCAAGTTGGGATTTTGGGCTTGGCTGTAGTTGTTTTGGAATATGATTAAACCCAGTAAAGATATTAGTGAGATCTTAGCATGTGATGTTACTATAGTATCGTATTGTGTTTAGCTGACTTATTGGATGCAAGTAACACATGATAAGGTATGGTTTTTGAGCCTGAATGTTGTTTTAATAGCTTATTAGTACTATTCATTTTGAATGATGTGTTTCACTCACTAGAAATATGTCTGACCCCTCTATCATTTTCTTCTTATTAGTTATACCCCGATAGGTTAATAAAGAGGTTCAGTGGTGACTTGGAAGCATAATGGTATGATGGAGATAAGCCTCTACTTATTAGCTATCTGATACTTATTTGATATCTTTTCTAGACATTACTTTTTTTGTTATTAGTGTAGAGAGATGTTGTAAGTGAAGTTTATTTAACACTATATCATTTTGTTCTTCTAGGATTATTATATTTTATTCCTTTTACTATGAGTGTCAGAAAATATAGAATATTGTAGATAGCTCTGTGATTTGTTTTATATATTTTACCTTAAAATAGGTTACCTTCTATGAGGTCCACGATGTTAGCATCTTTTTATGCATGAATCACGGGGGTCATAAATGGCAGGTTGTCACATTTGGTATTAGAGTGAGGGTAGGTGATTTCTGTTAAATTAGGGCATGGGAGAGTGTATTTGTTATTTTTATAATTTATATTTGTTTATAGTAAGTTTACGTATATTTATTGTACCAGATCCCATATATTCTGATTTGTATAGGTAGTTGTTAGCTTATCCCTTATAGAAGTAAACGACTATGAGTTAAATAAACATTATGATTTAAATATTTTGGGGTAGAAGGTAAATCCATCACATTTATTATAATTTACTCCATAGAGAATTGCTAAATGAGGGTTTATATGCGAAGTAGCAGTATAGCAAATTATGGGGATAGGGATGAATAAGAAGAAGAGCGGCACCCTTAAGTCCAAAGAATATAGGGTGATGTTGATGAGGCATAATGTAATGACCCAAAAATTTTGATATTTCAAATAGGAATATTTAATTTAATTAAATATTCAAGTTTGATTTGAATTTAATAAATAATACGAAAATTAATTTTTGATAAAATGAATTGATTTTTATTGATATATTTTTAAATGAATTTATAGGATTTTTCAATAATTTTTAATTTGGGAAATGGTTAAATATTTGTTACATGTATTTTATAGCAAATGTTGGTATTTTTGAAATTTCACATAATGAGATAATCAGTGTATTTTATTATTGTTTTATGATTGTGTCATATTGTTGTGCATGATCGTATTTTTATTTCTATTGTTCGCGGCTCATACGCGAATGTAGTGTTGTGTAGCGGACACTCCAGAAACAAAATTGACATATATCTTTTCTTCCATCTTTTCTTTCTATTTTTCATCTTTTCTTTGCTAAGCTATTATTAGCTGGCCTATCTTATGCAGGTTGTAGAGAGGCACCATTTTGTTTACTATCATTTCATCTTTTAGATTTCCTGTGCATGTCTATGCAACTCAAACATACTTCGTCTTGCTGACATTATTTTTCTTTTGTTCATCTTCACAATGCATTTCAAAACAAATAAACCTCCTCCTTAATTCAAAAATAAAAACCACATAAACTGTTCACTTTTAGCTAAAACTCTTAACCGAAAAGTTGTGGAGCATGACCCGTAGTATTCTACAAAAATAGTCATTTAGGGTATCATTAAGCAGGGAAGCTATGGCAAATTTATGACCGTTGATGGTTCTGATTTTTTCAAAATCGGACGATAATGAAAGGATGAATGGAGAGAAAGATCACGTTCATCTCATTAAGTTATGATTTTAGGGGGTGTTCATATGCGACGAATTGGCCGGAGTTGGTCGTGAGGGGTGACGAACCCTTTTGTTGTCATAAATTAATTGCCGATGTTGCGTTCAAGGAGAGGAGTAACGGCCAGTTCCGTGACGTAGCTTGGGTGAAGGTGCAACCTTTTCATGTTGGTGGGGAAAGCTCCGGTGGTCGAAATCGCCTTGCGAGATCGAGTCAGGGTTTTAGTGGGTGTCTATTTTGGGTTCGATGATTGTGGTGTGGGCGGTGAACGGCGACGTTGAGATGGTGTGGTGAGAATTAATTCACTTAGCTGTTTATTTTTTTCGAACTAAATATGTATTAAATTTTAAAATGGAATATCATGTTCGTTTTAAATTCATTTTATCCTTGAATTTTTATGTTGACTCGTAGTAACGAGCACAACACTATGTTATAACTTATTATAGTTTTAGCAAAGTACAAATTCATGACAAAATAATAGTGATTGAATATAATTACCTTGTTTTAATAATTATGTAGTTAAAAATACTATACTTCGTTTGCGATAACTATTTAAAAGAATAAAGCACTGTTCTACTGTAATTAAATTAAATAGATTATTTTGAACATCTATTGAGCAGAATAAATCCACGTTCTAAGCTTGAAAAGTAAAATGATGTTTTTTGAAGTAAATTAATATGTGGATAAATTAATATTGAAAAAATGTTGTGTTAGCTATTGATTATTAATTTTTGAGTGCCAAAAGTTTGGTGGCCTGGCCGTATTGGGTATGAGATTAATATATGTTAAAAGTTGAACCTTTTTAATAATAAAGGTAATGGTAGCATTGGTTAAGTGCTATGGTAGCTCTAGGCCTCATTACAATATTTTGCAATACTATTAATTGTGGTTTTTTTTATTTAAAATCGTTTTGATTTGAAGGATGATTTTAAAAGTGATTTTGGAATTTTGGTGACCTTTTATTTAGAAATGGTTTTAAGCTTCTCTATTTTACTCCAACATTTTTGAAAATATTTTAAAAGTATTTGAAAAAAAAATTATTTTTTAGAAAAGTCGGTATAATAATGAGTGTTTATTCTTAAGGAAAATAAATAGGTTTATCATTTATTATAAAGTGATTATGTTTTTAAAAGAAGCTAGTAATATTTTGGAATAAATATTGGTGAAATGTTTCGCATAAAATGCAAAATAAAAGAGAGATTTATAAATGGTTATTTAGAAATAAAGGAGAGATTTATAAATGGTAATTTTGAAATAAAAGAATGGATTTGTAAGTGCTGTTTTAATAATAATGAATATTTGTGTTAAATATACAAGATTTATAAAAACTAGTTTTGGATTTAATAAAGGATTTTTATAAAGGATCTTTATAAAGAGAGATTTGTAAAAGAATTTTGCAAATAGAAAAGAGTTTCATAAAGATAAAAGAGTTTTTTAAATAGGAAGGAGTTTTATAAATAATTTTAAAGATATATAAAAGGATTTTTGTAAATAATTTAAGAGATTCATAAAAGATGTTTTACAAATTAATTTGGATATTTATAAAAGGGCTTGTAAATATGGAATGAGTTTACAGAAAGAGAATTTTATAAAATAAATGAGATTTAACTTTGATAAATAATCCTTTTTAATTATGTGGTATGAAAGCATTTTTTTCATTCTTAACACCGAAGGAGAAGTGCTTTTAAGTTCATAGTAACAATGTTTTAAATGACATCTGTTTTGGCCCGGTAAAATATGATTTTGGAAATATGGTAAATGTTTCCTACACATTGGAAGTGAAATTATTTGTGAATATACCTATACCGTTGACATAAGTATATGCATATTTTTCAAGTATTTTCATGATGAATTTTAATTAATGAAAGGATTAATTAAATAGGCTTAGGGATGCCTATATTTTTAAACGTTCTTGGTTTCTTATGAAATTAAACCTTTGATTTGATTAATTGTTTATTTGATAGTTAAATAACCAACTATCAAAACTAGACCAAATATACTTTGAAAATATCTAGAAGAAACAAGGGAATTGTACGGTACAATTATCTTCGATGATCTATACCGTACATATAAACTTGTTTCGCTCTTCTAGGACTAATGATAAGGAAATCCGTTCACTTAAACGATTAGAAGATGATCTTCTCTCTTATATATTGTCTATTTATTTTCCATAGAACAAAGTTGAGATCAACCAAAACTATTGATTGGTTTTAAAGCATCCGATAAGCGAAGGAGTGTACCTATATGAGATGACTTAAAACTGTAACCACTCCAAAACCATATATAGGCTCCATGCTTTGTAATAGGTTTGTGATCTATTTTGAGATGTGGGAATTCATGTGTGATTCCATGACCTATTAAAGTATGAGACTCCATGTGTGATTCCGAGATTTGTTGAGATGTGGGAATCCATATGTGATTCCAAAACCTATTAAGGTATGGAAATCCATGTGTAGTTTCAAGATCTATTCGAGTGGTGACTCATGTGCTGGAATGCTTTAAGTAACCTCACTAATGAGATGACTAAAACAAGAGATAAGATGCATAGCTGGGGGTTTAGCTAACCCATTACGGTGCAAGTAACTCTACCCTAGAGATACATATAGTTTATGCATGTTGTGAGTGGTGCAATTGGTCCATCTATGGCCAGCTATGTATTTCTTATTGTACATCAGCTAGGGATATACGATGCTTTGGAAGGATATCTCTGATCCTTAGGCAAGAGGACCATTCTTGAAGTACTGAGGGCACCTCCATAGTATCCTACATAATTAACGAACGTGCCTTAGTGGTAGATTTGTATACTTATTATTGTTGTGTTGTACACTCACGTACAACACAACTATTTCTTATGTATTTTCAACTCTAAAGATTATTGTAATATTACGGGAGTTTCAAATATAAATGATTTGGTTATTATAAGGTAAAAACCCATCTGTGTTTACGTGCAGTGTGGTCTTACGAGAAACCTTTATTTCAAACATATGATTTTTATTTTTCACGCTGGTTTATCAGACCGATCTGGGCATTATTTGCTTATATAATTCTCGAGTCAGGCCGAGCATATTTCCAGATTTAGTTATGAATACTTGGAAGATTCAAAAGACGAACTAGATGCCTCTAAGACGTATTCATGTATCTTTTATTATCGCTGCATTTGTTGTGCTGTATTTATCAGCATTTGTGATGACATGCTGTTATAACTGTCCAGGCTGATGATAGATTATTATTACTCTGATTGATTTGTGTATATATATATTACAGTTTTCTTTTGTAAGGTCATTGGTATATTATAGAATACTCATCACATTGTGAGATTCTATTTTGCCTTTTCTTTTCTTTCAACCTACAATCTATCTTTCCGTCACTTGGATTTTTGGGACGTGGATACCATGGATGCATTAGTGTCGAATCTTGAGGGTCAAAAAGGCGTCGTTACATGTGTTATCGAAGCTTCGGTTGAGCGAACATCTAGGCCTTGTGGGGTAAACTCATTGGAGACAGGATTAGCAACATCGAAGAATGAGTTTAAGTGTATTATATATGAGAGCGTGTATTTGTTAGTGCTATAAAATTGTTTTACATTGCATTGATTAGTCTGTTGAGTAGTTTACAAATTCTTGTTGATGCACCTGATCAACGTTGTTGATAGGGGTTTCTAAACACTTGTAAGGAAAACCGATATGGTATTGTTTTGAAATTGGCAAATGAAATTATTTTACCTAAAATTATATTTTATGTATAAAAGGATAATTTCTAAAAGTATATATAGATTGATGATATGTATGTTTGTTAAGAGATGTTAATATACAATTATTATCATTTATTGTTTGGTTGGTTGTGTTTGACCATTTTATGAGCAGTTTTACCTTTTCACCGCATGATTGGGTAGATAGTAACTGTAGGAGCATGGAAATGATCATCTTGTGAATTAAGTCTCATTATTTGACTATAAGGCATTTGATGATAACATTGGATTAAAATTTAATATTAATAAAAGTTGTTTATTTTAATGGAAACAAAGATATGCATTTGTGAAATGATTTTGTATAAGAAGATTTAAAATTGAGAATTTGAGAACTTAAATCCTAGTATTTTGAAAATTGTTTTTTGAATTTTTAGGGAAATCAATAATAGTATTATTTGAAAGTGGTTATGAATAGAAATATTTCAAAAAGGATTTAAAAGAGACAAAAAGCACTAAACTCACTTCTATCGCTGGAAAATAATTCTGGTGATGATTTCAGGATCATCGGTGTTCATTTTTGAGTTTCTAAGTGAGGAAATGCTACCGTAGTGATTGGCTGTAGAGTTGTTTTGACAAAAAAAATTTGTTTTAAATTCTACAAGTATGATTTGATATACAAAATGATATACGTATATTATTTTTATTTCAAAATGATTTGCAAAAACCTGGTGTTTTAGTTCTAGAATTTTCAGTTAAGTGATATTATAGACTCATGTATCCTATCCATTAGGATATTTTGGTTTGTGCATTTCATTTTAATATGTTGTTTGGTACTTTCATTTGTTAAAATGAAATGGAATTGTAGGCCATTTTGGACAGTCAAAAACTTCCAAAATAATTGAGAACTTGAAGCTAATTATTTGCGAAAATATATAAGTAAAATTTTTATAACTCTAGAATGAAAGGATAATAAGTTAAAACAAGTTACATTCTAGCTAAGCAAAAAAATCTGATGTTATGTATATACTCTCATGATATAGTAGGTTTTTATACAAGTTTTACACTTTAGTTAAGTTTTAAGGAAATATTTTCATAAATGATTTTGGAAATAAAAAGAAATTGGTATAAGTATGAACATATAAGAACTAGTATGTAAGTTGTACATAGACCATTCATTCGCACTGTTCTTGATCCAAGGTTCGAGTACATGAATTTGAGGTGATTCGCACCAACCCATAAGGATTTATCACTAAATTCTTGATGGCAAATACTTGGTGAGGGTTCTTGATATGGTATCGAGATTTTCTACCATAGTTTATGCCTATGTAAGGAGAATGAAGGTTTCTAATCAAGGAGCCTGATCGAAGTCCATACTAGGGAAGTCGGGTGAGCGGTACTAGTCGAAAGAAAGGTTTTTGTATTCGAATGGGTTATCAATCATATAAGTATAGATAATCTATACACAACGTATGGGCTCATGGAAAGTGTTATGTATTTATGTGGGCCTATTTCTTTCTTGGTTTGATAGTGATGAAATTTCAGGGACGAAATTCTTTTAAGGGGGAATTATATTGTAATAGTCCGCTTTTCCGTACTCCTTGAATATACACTAATCTCCATAGATTTACTCAAGATGAACGCAAATACGAACCATTAGGGTTTTAAGAAAAAGGAAGAAAAAGAAAAAGGTAGAAGAAGAGAGAAAAGATAGAACAGAACAGCAAGAAAACAGAACAACATCAGAATCTCACAATTCGCAGCGGAATAACATATAATAGATAAATGAATAATCTTTAACCAAAGAACTATATCAGTTATTGCATTACATTACATTTCATTTCATCATCATCAGAGTGTACAACAACAACAACAAACAGCGGAAAAGAAATACTATATACTAATAATACGCCATGCCATCCAGCTTGCCTCCAGCAACTCCTGAATTCCAGAATATCCTGATAAACCTGTCTCTTGACTGCCCGTGTGGAAATTGGTGGGCACCCAGAGTTTAGGAAGGAAAACAATAAACTCCGAGTCAGTCATGTGACTGGTGCGAGAACTCAAAACAGTTTATTTATCTTTAAAAACAAAATAGAGGAATATTTTTTTAAAGTCAATTCGCAATGCTTTTAAAAATGAGACTACCATAAGGCCTCCCGCACACACACACAATGCAAACGCAGAATCAGAGGAGATTTCTCCTTATGATAGTCAAAGATGCTTGAAACGCATTAAAAAGAAACATTTGATATTATTACTTGTGCATAGTGTAGGGAAAATTATTTCGAAAATAAAGATATAAATCTTAGCCAGCATAGACATTTCGCACTTATGCCTACTATAGCTACCATGTTCAATAGCAGGTTACCGCCACATTCCATGGCAGGTTATACAACTAAAACCGTACAAGGATCGTATTGTTTCTTTGGATTTCCAACAAATGGTCAGGCCAAGGAACTTTCCATTGCCACATGAGAACGCCTCTGGAAGGACGTCCCCGAGAACTAAATCGGATCTCTACCAACACAAGGCCGGGTTACCCCTAACTGGGTAACTACTGACACGAGTATGCCATCCCCCGGTCCTTTGGGACCTTTATCCGAGCGCTCGTAACCATCATCACATAATCATAAATAAAGTGTTTCAACATGAGTAAGTATCTGGGCTCCATACATGATACCACCCTTTTCCAAAAGGAAATGCACATACCCTAAAGGGAGCTACCCCTCATAACCTTGCCGCATCTTTCCTGTTTTGACCATTCCGAGGTGTGAGGCTCGACGAAGTCTCGTCCACAAAGCCACGCTTTATACAAAAGCTGTGCTTTGGGTCAACAAATGATCATAGAAATGATCACAAAGATAAACGACCACACAAATGATCCTATCACAAATGATCAAACAATGATCATTTCACAGCAACACTCAGCATGTCACATTACCAAATTGGGAATATATCGCTAATGATCTTCAACTACATAACCTCTAAGCTCGTACGTCTCAGAGAAGGGTGTTAAGCTAAGAGAATAAATTCTCCGCCACCAACAGAAATATATTTGAAAGAAATCAGCTTTATATCTCAATTTGTAACGTCAGACATATTATCCATACAAGTCTGTTCCGGGATCGAACAGAACCGAAGGCACTTACAAAGAAGTCCTTGCAATCCAGATATTCACTAATCACGACCGGACTTCCCATCACATATGGAGTCTCTATACCAGGGACCAGTCGATGCAAAGACATTCGACGAGTTGTCCTTTCGCTTTCAAAAATATCCGGTTTTCAACACCGGTCATCAATGCTATCCATTACGTCGTATCACTATTCGGAATGGGTAATCCGAATAACGAGCGCAATAATTTAAAAATAAGTGTGGCATTCAAATTCAGCAAATCACAACAAATACCCATTCAGAGGTAAATATTGATAATCGGTTATTGAACTATCAATGGATATGCACAACATCACCAGATTCCAAATATTTTTCCAAATTATTTATTTTCCAAAAATATATTTATAAGATATATAATTTTCACACTTCAACCATTTTGAAAACAATTTTCAAAATCACTTTTCACCTTTACCACTTTTGAAAACATGTTTCAAACATTTCCTTATGCGAAAATACTTTCATTTCAACATGGTTCATTTAAACCAATTAAATAAATCCTTAACGATTTACTTTATATTTACGTTTCAAATCCGTAAATTTATTCCCATACTTCAAAAATAAATCAATATTTATTTTTAAACAAATTCTCCTTTTCATTTATAAATTCCATAGTGAATTTACATTCCAAAATATTTATGAATATACGATTTCAGTTATTCATTTTCAATTATCTTCAAAAAGATAAATTCTCAAAATATTTCATTTCATATAGGAAAAAACATTTCCATACTTATTTATTTATAAGTAATTCACAAATCTCTTTTATTTTCTACACTTGGAAAATATTCAATATACTTAAATCAAAATTAAGTATATATTTCATTCTTTAAGGAAATCATTCTCTTAAACATATTTATTTGGGCCAAAACGAATGTTGCGTAAAACATCGTTATGACAACCCAAAATCACTAGTATAGGGATTCGAAATTAAAATAGATATATAAATCCCAATACTAAATAAAACATTTCCTTTCGGGAATCATTTACTATAACAACAGTGTTATAGTCCACCATTTCCTTCTATTTCTCGAAAACGTCTATTTCAACAATGAATGTTGAAATCTATGGTTTCGAATCTTAACACACTTAAAAAACATCATTAGATCATTTTAATTCTATTTAAAACATCACATCCAAAACATTTTCTTTAACATATTATTCACTATTCAAAAACGTGAATGTACTTTGTTAACCAATTTCATCATTTCTATACATTTCATTTTAAAGGATTATTCACAGTCTAAAACGTGAATATAACTCCGTTAATAAGTTATAACAATTTACTTATCAAAATAAGTCGTTTGCGGATTTATAAAACAACGTTTATAAATTCCATTTCTATTTATTTAATAACAACTTCCTTTTTATAAATCTCCTTTATTAAGCTATTTCAATTTATAACTCAATTATATAACAAAAGTTCATATTATAAGTTAAACACTTATAATTTATTTGTTTGCAAAATCGTTCCTTTAACTTCTCAAATTATAAATCTTATAACTGTAAGATTCAATGACGCCTCCAGTCGCTAAAAAAAATGTAAACCCACTGCTGCCGTTCAAGCTCCTTTAGCCATCATCGTAGGTCATGGCGACCTAATCCAACCTTTGAATACGTTCACCTTACCGAGCTCTACGTTTCTCTAGTTATGGTCGAGTCGAAGGAAAATTCTGGCCATGGTGGCTCTGGTGAAGTGTGGCTGTTGGATGGAAGGAGGGCTTAAATTTAAATTTGAAAAATGGAAATGGCCAAATTCTTCTGATTTTTGGGGACGCGTTTTTATATAAGGAGTAGTATGGTGAGAAGAATGGGTATGGGAACTTAGATATGGTATGGCTGATATGATATATATATATATATATATATATATATATTTAATTTATAAAATATCCAGCATCAAATGTCTGAATCGAACTCAAAGTGAAGCATGCCGCATAGCGTTCTTTATGTTATACCCTTATTTCGAAAACAACGGAACTAGTCACGAGATTCAATTCGATAGTACACAAAATATAGATTTTCAAACCCAGCTATAATATAAATTTCAGAAATTAATTTCTACGCGTTTCGATCTCACACGCCCAAACGATACGTCCAATTAGGGGTGAGGATTTAACCGACTTAACCGATTAAACCGACATCTACCAAACCGACTTAACCGATAAATGCGATTAACCGGCGTCATTGGTTAACCGACCGACTATTTTCGGTTCGGTTAACAGCTAACAAAATTTGTTTGGTCGGTTAACCGTTAACCGACCAAAAATTAAGTTTTTTATAACACAACCCATCCCAGTACTTATTAGCCCATACCAAAACTGATATTGTGCCCTACTAATTAATTACTTTGGTGGTTTGGTGCATTCTCTCAACCATTCAATAAAATAAAATAAAGAATTGAAAACCAAAGATCCGCTCAAGTGGTCATTGCTCATATTCATCTACTAATCGAATCCCTAGATCGGTAGATTCGTCGTATTACTTGCGACTCGTAACACTATTTCCAACCCTCAGTTATTGTAGAAAACTATGATGTCAAGAGAAAGCATGTGAGTAAAATTAACTTGAATCAATTCTTGAGTAATTGTTAATTAATCGATTCTTAGTACATATACTGTTCTATTCTTGATTAATTGTTAAAATGATTTCAGCTTAACATTATCATTGTAAACTGCAAACCTACGCATTATTTGTTTACATTATTTTTCTAAGCGTCGTTGTTTTTTGGTGTTGGTAAATTAATAATGTTAATTGTTATTTTGATGTGGGCTGTTAAATTTATTGCATGCATTTTACAAAATCAATATGTTTGACATGATAAAATCATTCATATGTTGAATGAATTTAGTTTAGGGAAATATGTTAGTTCATTCTCCTATTTTTCACATATGTGTCAAATGTTTGATGCACAAGCATGCAGTAACTCATTTATGAGTTGTGCTCCATATTGAAGTTCAATTAGTGTAGAAAGTTTAATTTTGTTTGATTGTATAACATAGGAACTGTATTGGCAGTTTCAGTGATTTAGCTATGTTGTTGGATTAATGTATTTCCACTACAAGTTTTTAATCTTTCAATATATGTTTTTGATTATATCGGTTGCACTGGTAAGTCAGTTCTTCATTAGATCTTTTAGATCTAGTTCACATGCAGTGTTTATTATGTCTTCAGCACTACTTGATAGTTTATATGTAATAAGCTAGTCTTTTACTATAAGTCAAAACTGCAGATTATACTACAAGTTATTTCATTATTCATATATAGTAAGTCGGTTCTTTATTATAAGTTAAAAATGCAAGTAAGTTAGTTTGTATGTTGCAAATTTGTCCTTTTGTAAATTACTCGTTATCAGTAAGTAAGCTAGTCATTGTACAAAATTCATGAACTATTTTTCCACCAGAAGGAAAAAGGTATATTGAGCCAATCACTTTTGAGTATGTTAAACATGATTGTAAATAAATGTAAATAAACCATGTAAATTTCATTATTAAATCTTCATTGGCTTGCTGATACACAGCTGAATAGCTTGAATATAAACCATGTACATTTGCTTACTGTATACTTGCTACCATTTTCCCATTAAACAAGTACCGTATGTGCAGCTCGGTTGTTGACACTTGACTTTGGATATAGTTTATACTATATGTTTGCTTATTATATACTTTCTCACTATACATCTTTTACTAAATATTTAGTGACAGCAGCTTAAAGCATGGATTTTTTTTGCTGGTTTTTGGGATATTAGCTTTATAGTTTGGTAACCTTGGAGCTTTGAACTACATGAACTATATGAATACGGTGTTGAATCTGTTGATATACAAAGCATTAGTTCTATGTTTACAGTTACTACTCACTATATTGGCATTTGTTGCTTTGAGCTTATCATCGTGCATAAGTATAATTGTTGATGCCTGAGACAACGAACTTCTGCAAATGAGCTGATTGCTGTAACTTGTTATGACAATGGACTTGGAGTTTTCATCCTGATACTTTATAAAATTGGCCAATTGACAAGTTGCTGGATTTGTCTTCAGAGTTTAGACCATGTTATGCATTATAACTTTCATTGTATTGTAATTGCTGAATGTTGAGGGCTATGTGATGACTTTATTGTATGAAGTATGAACTGTATTAGTTACTCGATAAGACATATCATTTACATTTTTGAGCTTATATGTATTGTAGTATTATAAGCTGTATTCTGTATTGAGCTGTTTGTGACTTTGAAATGTATTAAGTTGATAACATATTATGTATATAGCAGTTTATGCCTCAAACAAATATATTGAATTGTTTATGACTGAGAAATGTATGCTTTGACTCTAAAATGCGGTTAACTATTCAGTTAACTGGCTAAACTTAAACAGTTAACTGGCTAAACTTAAACAGTTAACCGTTACATTTGTGCAGTTAACCGTGGTTAAATTTAGGTGGTCCGGTCGGTACGAACCGTCCAAATTTATTTTCGGTTCGGTTAACCCAACCGTAGACTTTGGTCGGTTATATCGGTTAATTAACCGATCGATTCGGTTAACCGACCGTGCCCACCGCTACGTCCAATCCCCATGAAATTCGATGGCATACAATAATTCACTATAACGGATCCAATGAAATTGGTTTCGTCGAAATATGTGACTATGCCCTGGATCGATAATTAAAATGGATTATTATAAAAACCAAATTAATCACTTTTAATTCTAGTTTAAAAGATTACTATCTTCGTTCTTATTTATATTGAATTCGAACAAGATTTCCCAATCATTTGTGTTAACATTAAATCCCAGGTTGGATTATTAAAACATATCCTAATTTAATAATTACTATTCGAATTAATATAATTTTCCATTCCAATAAATCCTTATATTTGAAATACAAGTTATTTAACTTATAGAATTAACATTTCAATGTCTAAAATCAATTAAATATTCCAAATTTAGATAATTAAAATTCTGGTTCGTTACATTCTCTCGCTTCTTAAAAGAATTTCGTCCTCGAAACTAGCAAGTACGAAAATGCCGCAAAACCCTTTAACTTTTCATAACCAATTAGTTGAAACGGGTTATAAGATTTCTAAGTCTTCTTAATTCACCCACCTATACCACTAATTCCCTTCCGTTCATTCATTCCAAGTTATAACTAAAAATCAAATTTTAGTTACCAAAATTTTCTAAAATTTGTCGAAATATTCAAACATCTTAAATTCACGGAAAATTTCGCCAGCGTCTTCTTTGCGCAGCTCGATTAGAAAATTTTACAATATATATAAATATATATACATATGTAATCACAAATGTACATCTCAACTTCAAGGATGAGGCATCCCGTAGAGAATATATAAAAATATGATATATATAATCCAAGATGTGTACCTTATTTAGTATTAGCAAGCATATACAACCTGTAACATCCCGCCTTTTCACACGGTTCAAATTGACACGCGTGCCAATTCAAACCATACGGAAGGGCGGATTGTTATGGGGTAAATAAGAAAAACGAGAAAGAAATAAAATAAAACAGAATCTCACAGCGGAAGGATAAAATATAATAATAAATATACAGTTCATAAAACTGTTTACAAAACATTTGATTCTTCTTTATACAATAAATATCAGAGTTCACATACCAATAATATCAATGCAGCGGAATTAAATAGTGTAGTGAAATAATATAGTAGATAGTAACACAAATCTTCGTCTTCGTCCTCCAGAGCTAAAACTTCAAATCCTGAAAACGCTCGGACTGACCCGAGCGAATTGAAAAAGAAAACACTCGAGTCAGAACTAAAAGATCTTATGTAAATTAAATCAACAGAAATAAATATGAGTGCAGTAACTAAAGAGATGATCGGGATTTACATCTCCTAAGGATCCGTTAAACTATTTACTATGTAGTATATTGCGCTATTATAATAGTGTCTAATTGTAAAATAAACATACTTTTTTCTTAGCATTAAGGGGTTACCCATATAGCCCTTAACACGTAATAGTCCTAGTAGTCCATCCAATATCATAGTCCCTCCTGATCGGGAAGTCACCAGAGGATACCACACAGGCTACGGGAGAAATCCAAACTCGTACAAGGCGCGATAGGGTAGGTGACACGGCACAACTAGGCAATGCCAGGGTAGATATACCAATTGCTATCCGGGTTGGTGGAAACGCGCAGCGCGCAGCTACCGCCCACCTCGAACAACACCCCCAAATCAAAAATCATAAGTGGTCACCGAATCAATCCAAAAGTCAGAGTATAATAACGAAGGAGTGCGTTCGATCAGATGAATGACCTCATTGGCCCGAGAATCGCTCCTGTTTTAGCCACCTTATGCCAACTCACGGGAGTCGGGTCCACGTATTTACCTCATAGGAAACGCCGCCACCAACCTACTTCATTCTGAAATCTCCACCACGTACACGGTTGTTAAAGTGGTTTTCAGAGTTGGCAGAGAGCATGACAACTTCCGATCCCGGTCTCTTCAACAACCAAACGTTATTATAACACCGCGGTCTTAAAAATAGTATATACTTTAAAACCAGAATATAATTATCTATTTCAAAACCCACAAATACGATATCATTTCCATTTCCAAACAATTCATTTTGATATTATTTTTATAAAACCCAAATCAATAATATCATTTTATTTCAATATTATTTTCTTTTCCAAAATCATATTGCTTTAAATTTTTTAATATCTGGAAACTGAACATTTGATTTATAACTTCCAAAACATAATACTTCAAAATTCATAGCTTTAAAACCATAACTTCTAAAACTTGAATGGTTTGGATATTGAAACGGTATATAAAATAAAATAGTTGAGTTTAAAATTACTTTATAAAGTAAATAATCTTCACGGCTTTACAAATTTATTCATTTAAAATTTAGTCTAAATCCATAAATTTTAAATTCACTTCCAGTTAAATAAACCACTTCAATTTCAATATATTCCTAACTTTGAGTATTTAACAATTTCAAAACTTAAGGTTGGAAATTCTATTCAACAATTTATTGTCCTATTATTTAGTTTTGAAATATTCATAAAATACATCCATAAAATAAAACTCAAAATTTCTAACAACTAAATATTCCCTTCAATTTATTTATACTAGAAATATCCATTTAATTTATCTTGAATAAAATCCAGTTATAAATACCATACCTTTAAAATTTCCAAGTTTAAATAAGTTGCATCACTTATAGAGTTTAATTCTTAAATACGCTCAATTCCAATTAAATTTTAATTTACCTTCCAATCTAGATTGATTTAAATCATTAGAACTCCATTATTCAACTTATTTAGTTTATTTAACAAATTTATACATAGCTTAAATTCAATAATTTAACTATATATGTACATAAGGTCAAAAATTAATATTTATTAAACCGTATCCTATCCAAACCATAGAAATATTATTTCAAAAATAATTTTATATATATACACCGCGGTGCCTGTATATAATTTTCTATCCTATGGTCAAGTGATACGGATATTTATCATTTCAATTCGCAATTTAAAAATAAAAATTACGGTTATATATCATTTCAAACCGCAATCCCGAATGAAATGAAAATGCATAATAACTTGCAGTTTATATAATATAGAACATTTCATCCATTCACCCAATATCAATCATCAACCAATTTATTGCAATCATCATCAATTTAACCAATCAACAATATAGAGTGTATAAAATATAACAGGTAATAAATAACAGGTATTAACTACCAGTTTGTATTCAATAATGAATTTAATAACTGTTTAACTAGCAGTTTTTATGCAAATAAGTAAATTTTTAACTGTCAAATTATATGCAATAATAAAATTTTATTAACAGTTAAATTAAATAAATGCGATTTAACTGAGATGATGAATAAAACATGTCAAACAGTCATAAATAAATTTCTACTCATATCTTAAGTCAATTTAAGAAACATAAGAAAACTTAGAAGTTGTGAGTGAGTTAAAACACTCACTGTTAACGCTTAAATTTGAACGCTAACACCCCGGTGTGTGAAGTATAATTGTGAAAGCACCACCCGATAGATCGGGAAAGAATTATAAGCAAATAATAGCGGAAAAGCAGTAAACAACAGCAATTTTATAGTGGTTCGGCTTATGGGTATAGCCTACGTCCACTTTAAGTACTTTTATTGATGATCCCGTTACAAGTTGATACAATTCTTCCCAAGTACAATTCACTTTGAACTACAAGAAACTTAGAACAAGTATTTTAAACTTCGAAGGAGATGAGAGTCTTTGAATCCATGTTGGATGTACGCGATCTCTTGTTGAAGTTGTTTGTAGCGTTCTTAGTGTCTCGAGAGCTTCAAGTGTTGAATTGGTTTGGAATGCAGCAGAGTATCGGCGCTTGAAGAGAATGAGCCCCCCCAAAAGTCCCCTGAATGTTGGCGGTGGCTGCCTATTTATAGGAATTCTCGGAGTTGAGCCGCCCCCTATAAGTCGCATGCGACTCATTTCATGTACTAGGTTGCTGGCGAGTCACGGGTCAACGAGTCACGACTTAAGCATTTCCCTTATCTCCTCCCAGGGCCACGAGTACCAACCCGCGTCTTATAAGAAGCGGCACCATTTTTTCCCTAAGTGCTAGGTCGCACGCGACTTAGAAGGATGAGGCATATGTCGGCAACGACTCATGATAAGTCGTAGATCACGTCTTTGAGTTGTGGTTGAAGCAGTTTGCAATGCTTAATATGATGAGCCGCTAAGTCGGTATGCCATGAGTCGGTAGACCACTGAGTCGTTGAACCGCTCCATATGCTTGAGTCGTGAACATCTTAACTCGTTAAGTCACAAGGCACCTTAAGTCGTTAAGCCATTTAGTCGCTCCCTTTCTTAAGTCGCTGGAAGCATTGAGTCGCTCCCATTTTTAGGTCGCTGGAAGCATTGAGTCGCTCCCATTTTTAGGTCGCTGGAAGCATTGTCGCTCCCATTTTTAGGTCGCTGGAAGCATTGAGTCGCTCCCTGATGAGTCGGTAACTCCTATGAGTCGTAAGCCCCCTTGAGTCGCTCGGCGTTAACAATTGCCCCTCGAAGTATACGCTTAGATCATGAGTCGTGTGCTTCGACTTTCTGCTTGAGTCGTGAACGACTCAAAGCGGCTTATGACTCGCGAGTCCCTTCCTCTTCTCCTCTATCCTGTATATAAGCTATTAAGTCGCCCCTTCTTCCTCACTTAACTACTTCAATATCCAGCTCTGCCATTAGCGAAACTCCAAACTCCCAAAGGCGAATTCGAGTTAATCAATCGATGATTCATTCCTGCTATTATATTGCGTAAGTGAATTCAACCTTTATCCAACTCACGATCACCATTAAACCATGAACATCCAACTTTTGATCTCAGCTCAAATCCATACGTCACATCCCACTTTCGGGCCATGTTGCAGTCGGTTTTCGTTTGCCATTGGCTGTGTTGCTATGGCGGCTAATGAGAGCATAACAATGCATTGAATTTATGATAGACTCGAAGTGGTTCGAATCGGTGTTGGGCGATTTTGATGGTATGGGTAAATAATGGGTTTCATTGAGAAGATGGTGAACCTTTGTTGCTTGAGCGTTAGCGGGTTAGAGGGTTGAGGAAGATAAGGGGGCTGTAAGATGTGGCGTGGAGAGGAAGTCTGCGAGTTAGCAAATCAGGTCTTGAGTCGCTGCCGAGTCAACTTGGGACCATGAGTCGTGGCCGAGACATCCTGAGTCGCTGCCGAGATAGGACTTAGACAATTTTGCATGTCCCTGAACTGGGGCCCCTTGACTCATACAATGCGACTTTAAGTAATAGCGACCTTCCTGTTAGGCCATGAACGACTTAAGATTAGGATGCAAAATGTCGTGCCTTGTGTTTCTTTACTCGATCCGAACATCCTGGGTTTTAAGCAACTTTGAGAACTTTTAAAATTTTGGTAGAACTTGCTTATATTTCCATCTTGAAGTTTGAATTGCTGAGACAACTCCAATGACTCTGTTATGCTTTGTTACTGGATTATGCGATCTTTAATATTGATAACCTGTTTAAACATAACCTTTGCAAAAAAGCGGGACGAATATACTGCCACTGACTGCCCACATCGAATGACAGATTAGTTAATAATAGACAATCAATTTAAACAAATTGTGTGAAAGAAGTGCTCTAAATCAACGAATCCAAGTAGAATGCTAAAGCAATATTGAAACAGTCAACTGAAATTGACCGGTTTGCACTAACACCACACCTGAACCTTTAAGTTAATAAGTCCTGAAATTTGGTAGTCAACCAACTGCCAACTAGCTTAACTTCAGTTATATTTACTTGTTTATTTTCATTAGTTCTGCACAACATTTCACACTTTTAGGAAACGTGTACCTTCGCATTTGAACATCCAGTTGCTTGTGTAGAATGACCTCTCATCAAGAAGAGCCGATGGGCCAGGCTGAAGATGTCTTTCCAGTAGCCATCCCTATAGACAACCCTCCGGAGAGAACATCCACAACTTTGAATCAGCGGGCATTTAACCAACTGCGCGTCCAGTTTGGCATTGATGATGCCGACATCTTATTTCCGGGGCCAAATGACACTGCTGACAATCCTCCCTACGGCTTTGTTGCAGTCAATCGCCAAATGTGCTTAAGTGGGGCGATTCCTCCTTTTAACGACTTTCTCCAACAGTTCCTGCTTCGGTTGTCTATCTCTCCATTCCAATTACACCCCAATGGCTACGCCATTCTGATGGGGTTATGTGTTCTATTCAGGAGAGTTTTGGATCGGTTACCAAGCTTCGAGGAGATCTGCTATTTTTGCTCATTCACGAAAACTAAAGACCATCCCTCCATCGTGGTTGTAAGAAGCGCTCGAAATCGCAAACTTATTACTGATCTCTCCGAAAGCGCTCACGGATTTTTGAATCAGTTTTTCTTCGTTCGCTGCCCTCCAGGGTTTTATGCCATCTGGAGAGTGGGAAGTAAGATTTCCTGTCTCTACTTTTTCCGTTTTGAAACTTTCTCGAGATCTGAACTCTCAGCTGCTAATTTCATTCTTTTCCTGTTTTTAGCACTTCCTCTCCCTTCTAGAGATCCGATTCATAAACAAGTTTTCGAGAGGTTGAGTGCCGTGGCTGCGGAAGAAAGGAGCATAAAATTTCTGCTGAAGGATGAATTTTTACACCAATACGGGCTTCTACACGCTTCTCGTTCTACGCATGCTCATGAAGTTCCAACAGAAGTTCCCGATTCTCCGACGAAAACTCCTGACGCCCCGGTTACTGTCGAACAACTCGCATCAAAAGAGTCTAATATTGAAGCTTCATTGGTGAAGTGTTCCACTTCTACCGACATTATGGGGTCATCCAGTAAGACGGTGCTTGCCCCGATCGAGGAAGAAGAAGAACCTTCACGGCCTCTCGGGGGGTTAGCTGATGTAGGAATTGAGAAAACAAGTCCCACCAAGCATGATGGTGACGATGTTTACGAGGGGTTGAGCGACATAATAGTGACTTCGCAGGAGCTTTTTAGAGAAGACCCTGCTCATGGTAAAGCTATACCTCCGACGATTGAAGCAACATCTGCCCTCCAACAGACTCTAACTCCTTCATCTCAAGAATTGTCATCAACAATGAAATCTATCACTTCCCCCCAACAGAGGAGTGGTTCGTTAGTCCAACGCGAGTAGCTTGCACTTCACACACAACTAAGGATTTTCCAGCACATTTATGCACTTATCTTCTTGTACTTTAAAGACTTCTAAAGCTTATCTTTTCTTATTTCAGATTCTTCAATGACACGCGGCAGATCATATTACCAAGATTTCCAACGCTATGGGGGGCGTGGTCAATATGATTATCGGCGTTACTTTCCCTCCTATAGAGAGTCTGATGAAGAGAGGGCTGCTCGAAAGGCTCGTGAAAGGAGGGATGCAGAAGAGCGTCATGACAGAAGGGATAGGGATGAGCACCATGATTCTCTGCAGAGGGGTGATGACTCGCACAAAAGGAAATCTCACGACGACCGAGGAAAAGGTCATGTAGCTGAAGATTCAGGCAAACGAGCCCGACATGGTGAGAGACATGTTTCCACTATTCCCGAAAAGCCTACTGCCCCTGCCCCTCTTGACATTACTTCTGACTCTCCTGCTCTTGGGAAGGAGGACATCCAGACAATAATAAGTAGGCCTAAATCTCAAGTGGGACCCGGCCCGGCCACTTTACAAAGTCGTTTTCCACAATGGTGCTTAAAGGGCGTGAGATTTGACCTAGACTTGGTCCCCATTGACAAGTCTGCTATGTTGCGCAATCTTGATGCAGTCAAGCTCGATATCGAGAGGATGTCAAACTGGCAGAAGCTTGTGGATGAGCTTCAAAGAGTTAACCGTGCCAACTTAGAGGCCATGCTCACCATGGAAAATGATAAGGCTGAGTGGCAAAAGGTCCTTGAGCAGCACGACACTGAAATGAGGAGCATTACTTCCTACAACGAGGAGCTCGAAGCAAAGGTTGAGAAGTTGAAAGATGAGCTTGCTGCTTCCTCTACTTCATACTCTCAAAAAGAAGAAGTGCTTCTCAGACAAGTTAGAGATGCTCATGCCAGTCAGAGGGATGCCGAAGATAGGCTCGAGGCACAAAAAAGAATCAGTGAAGGCTATGTCTCGGATATTGCTGGGCTTCGAAAGAAAAACAACTCCCAGGAGGCGGAGATACAAATGCTTAAGCTTCAGCTTGCCAGAACTGAAAGGGAGCGCGATGAGGCTGTCGCCGGCAAAATCGCAGCCGAAGAATCTCATGAGGCGACCAAAAACAGCTTCGGCTCAACATTATTCGACTTCTACTTGCATAGCGTCTTGGGGCGTGGAAGCCTCGCCTTTCTTGGTCCCAAGTATGAGATCACTTTAGCTGAAGTGTGGGAGGCCGCCCTCGATATGCTTGGTGCTGAAGGTGCTGGTTATGACGAGTCAGCCCTGGAAAGGCATTATTTTGATGAAGACGCTCGCGCTGCTCTCGCCAGGGGAAAGGAACAACTTGCCAAACTAAGAACCGAAGTGATGGAAGGGGATCAGCTGGGGAAAACCACTTCAACTACTCTAGTCCAGCCACCTTCTTCGTCTGAAGTCGACATTATTGGTTCCAGTTCCCATCTCGCTTCTCCCACCAAAGTTACCGCTGATATTACAAGCACACAAGGTGGAGATGAGGGTGAAGAGAGCGCTGATACGCAAGCTTATGAAGTCGATATCAGGAAACCAGCTTCTCCAGGTAACTTCACTGTTAATCTCGCTACTGTCAATTCTGCTCAAGCTGGTTACTCGTTTATTTCACATGAGTTTCACGAGCTTCTTGGCTATTTTCTCAACCTTGACGAGCCTTCATCTCCTCTCTTTACTGACTTCATCGGTGAACCCTCATCTCCTCTTTTTACTGACTTTAACCTTTTTTCTTCTGTAGAGAAAGTACCAAGCACTGCTCAAACTTCTACTCCTCCGGTCATCCTTCCTTCATCTCTTCAGGCGGTGCCTCCTTCTGCCTCGCAACCTGGATCACAGGAGGAACAAATAGAGGCTCTTCACGGCTTGGATGATCCCATCGCTTCGCAAAAGCAGAAAGATGAGAGACCTGAGGGAGGTGACATTTCCCCGGAACGGACTCCTTCTGACGACATTGTTCTATCAAAACTTGTCACTCCGGGGAGTGAGTCTTCCTCACAGAGGAGAGAGAAGCGTGGGACATCAAAGAGGAGGGGGAAGAAAATCACCGCCACTGAAGAGGAGCCGGAAGTTGGACCGGTTACACCTGCCTCTCCCACTTCCCTTATACCCACTGGCCATCCTGAAAAGCTGGTTATTCGACCGAGTAAAGGGTCCAAAGGAGGGAAGAAGAAGTGAAGATTTTAGCTTTTTGCCTTTTGTATGAACTGGCCGAGAGTTGTGCGGGTACCGGCCCCCGCTTTTATTTTGAAACCTGTATCTGCATTATAGTTGAATAAAATGATTCTTCGTTTGTACAAACTTCTGTTTGAATTTGAGAATGCATTTACTATTTATTTTTGCACAAGTTTGTTCATATAGTATTGCAGCGGGCTTATGGTATGTTGCTTGAGTATTACTCTACTGAGGCAGCTATACTACTATACCATGTTGCCCCCATACCTTAAGCTTGTTGCGATATTTTATACTTCGAGGGGACTTGCACTCTTATTTGTTAAAGAATAATTATTTTATTCTTTAAAGAAAATTTTTATTGAGTACAACTCCCTTCGTATAAGTTTTTACGCTCTGTCGTTCGAAGAAATCACTTTTCTCTTTTGCTTATGTGCATATTTTACCAAGTGAATTCCTCTATGTAGTAAAGCGGACCTCTGAAGGGTACTTTAACTTCCTTTCTTTTTACGATCATTTTCCATTTGAAAGTTGAAGTACGCTTTTGATGAGGATTTTTTTTTTTTTACAAAATTGTACCTCTGAGGAGGGATTTTTCACGTTTCAACACTTGGAAGTTTTATTTCAATCTCGGTGAAACGTGTACCCCCAAAGAGTTGTGCCTTCGAAGAAAGCCTTTTCACGTTTCAACACTTGGAAGTTTTATTTCAATCTCGGTGAAACGTGTGCTTCCAAAGAGGTCTTTTTTCTTGATTGTGTCCCCGGGAGGGGGTCGTACCTCTAAGGAGGGATTTTTCACGTTTCAACACTTGGAAGTTTTATTTCAATCTCGGTGAAACGTGTACCCCCAAAGAGTTGTGCCTTCGAAGAAAGCCTTTTCACGCTTCAACACTTGGAAGTTTTATTTCAATCTCGGTGAAACGTGTGCTTTCAAGAAGGTCTTTGTTTTTGCATTTCAACTTTGGTGAAGTGAAATTCCGAAGAGCGGTTGTTACACTTCAACTCCTGGCGAAATGTGCCTCCGAAGAGGGCTTTTATTTTGTTTGCATTTCAACTCTGGTGAAGTGAAATCCCGAAGAGCGGTTATAACACTTCAACTCCTGGTGAAATGTGCCTCAGAGAGGGTTTTCATCGCCTGGAAGTTACTCTCTCATGGTTGGAGGGTCATGACTCCTCCAATCTTTTTTGTTGAGTAGAGAACTTTCTTTTTTGTGGCGTATGACCCATTAGAGGTCTTTTATTTTCCGAAGAGTTGCGCCTCCGAAGAGGACTTGTGCCGCTGATGGTAGCTTTGGTTGTTCCTCTGTTCACTTGCTTATGCCTTTTCAGCGATCCTCTTTTTTTTTTTTTTTTTTTTTTTTTTCAAGTTTTCATTCCCCTTTCTCTCACAAGTGGCTTGTTTAATCCATGGAAGTGTACTTCATTGCCAGGCAAGTTCGTGAGAACGGGCACTAGCTTCCTAATTGGATGTTTGTTTGTTCAAACAATCTCAATTTATCAGCAAGGGCTCGTTTCTATCGAAATCATTAGCCGTTCAATTGAAGTATTTCCTATCTAGGATTTGAATTCGGGGTCTTTGTGACTTGAAATTTGTTTGTTGAATGATGGTGAGAATCGCTCGGTCTTATTATGCGCAAGTTTTATTTCCATTGTCTGCAAAAATTTAAATCGACATTTTAGCAATACATTTTATGTATTTTTATATCGAAAACAAAGCAAACATATAATGATAATAAGGAACACAAGATTTATAGTGGTTCGGCCATGAAATTGGGCCTACATCCACTTTATATTCTTTCATTATTTACTTGCATCAGTTTCACAATTGCTTTCAATTACAAGAATCATACATTCATAATTCTTTTTACAATTTTTCAACAAAATTTTCAAGTAAAGTATGGACGCAAGTGGTTGCTGTTCCATGCCCTTGGAATTTGATCTCCATCAACGGTGGTGAGCTTGAATGTGCCGTCAAGAAGCTTCTGACCTATTACATATGGTCCTTCCCAATTTGGCCCAAACACACCTGTCGCGGTCATAATTCTTTTCAGGACTAGATCTCCAATTTCAAAGCTGCGTCGACGAACTTTGGAATTGAAATGTCTGGCTATCCTTTGCTGATGAGCTGCAACTCTGAGGTTAGCTTCATCTCTTTTTTCATCAAGGAGATCCAGCGCTTCAAGTTGCAACTTTTCATTTTCTGCTTGATTGAAATGGATTCTTCTGTGTGAAGGGACCTCTGTTTCAACCGGGATCATTGCTTCCGATCCGTATGCTAACGAAAAAGGAGTATGCCCAGTTGCAGTTTTGTGAGTAGTTCTGTATGCCCATAGTGCAAGTGGTAGTTTATCGACCCAACCACCTTTTGCTCTTTCGAGTTGCTTTTTGATGGTTGATTTGATGATCTTGTTCACTGCTTCCACTTGCCCGTTTGCCTGCGGATGAGCTACTGCCGAAAAGCTTTTCTGGATTTTGAATCGTTTGCAAAAATCCTGGAATTCCTCGCTTTCAAACTGAGTACCATTGTCTGTGATTATTTTCTGAGGCACACCGTATCTGCAAATGATATTCTTGGTCACAAAGCTTATCATTTTCTTAGAAGTGATAGTAGCCAATGGTTCAGCTTCAGCCCACTTAGTAAAATAATCAACTGCAACAATAGCATATTTAACCCCTGATTTAGCAGTTGGTAGCGGCCCAATGAGATCCATTCCCCAAATTGCAAATGGCCATGGACTGACCATCTGTGTGAGTTCGGTAGAAGGTGCTCTAGGAATTTTGGCATATCTTTGGCACTTGTCACATTTCCGGGAGTAATCTGCGGCATCCCGATTGATTTCTGGCCAAAAATATCCGTATCGGAGAATTTTCTTTGCTAATGTTTGACCACCTGAATGATCACCACATTCTCCTCCATGCACTTCAGCTAGGATTGTTTTGGACTCTTCCCGGGATACACATCGAAGCAATGGCATTGAGAATCCCCGTCTGTACAATCGGCCATCCTGAATTACATAGCGAGAGGCCTTCCTTAATAGCTTTCGTCTCTCTATCGAGTTTTCCGGCAGAGAACCTCTGAGTAGGTAATCCAGTATTGGAGCCATCCATGACTCTTGTTCTTGAGATACATTCATAATCCAGTTTATATCCATTTCGTCTATACTTGGCGCTGAAAGGACTTCTACAGGGACCAATCCCAATAGTTGAGCTTCACCAGAACTTGAATATTTTGCGAGGGAATCTGCCTTCATATTTTCTTCCCGAGGAATGTGGCTTATTGAATAGTGATCGAGTTCACATAGGAGTTCCCAAGCCTTTGACAAGTAGGAAGGCAGATTTCCACCTTTTGCTTGAAATTCCTTCTTGACTTGGCATACAATAAGCTGAGAATCACTGAAAATTTGTAATGCTCGAATGTTCAGCTCTTTAGCGATTTTCAGACCTGCAATAAGAGCTTCATATTCTGCTTCATTGTTTGTTGAAGGAAATTCCAGTCTTAGTGCATAGCATAATGATCGACCTTCAGGAGTTTCAAGTACCACTCCGGCTCCAGAACAGTAGTCATTTCTTGCGCCATCAACATACATCTTCCACTGGATTGGAGAATCATTGACCGCTTTTTCTTCACCATTATCTTTCTCTGTGAATTCTGCAATGAAATCAGCTAAAGCTTGTCCGTTGATTGCTTTTCGGGGGTGATAGGTGATGTCATATTGACTAAGTTCAATGTTCCATTTTAGAAGACGACCTGAAGTTTCAGGGCGAAATAGGACTTGCTTTAGAGGCTGATCAGTGAGTACTTTGATAGGATGAGCTTGGAAATATTGCCTCAGTTTCCTCGATGCAACTAGTAGGCAATAGGCGAGTTTTTCCAACTTGGAGTAATTCAGCTCTGCCCCAGTGAGTCTTTTGCTGATATAGTAAACTGGATGTTGAATCCTTTTGTCTTCCCGTATCAGCGCTGCACTTAGAGCATGAGATGATACTGCCAAGTATATAAGAAGATCCTCACCATTGCCTGGCCTAGAAAGTATCGGAGGCGTTTCCATGTGACGGATCAACTCTTCAAAGGCTTTTTGGCATTCGGGAGTCCATTCAAAGTTCTTCTTTCCTTTTTTCAGGGCATCGAAGAATGGGATGCATTTATCAGTAGCTTTGGAAATGAACCGACTCAAAGCGGCGACCTTTCCGTTGAGACTTTGCAATTCCTTCTTCGTTCTAGGAGCTTTAACTTCTTTTAAGGCGGTAATTTGCGCTGGACTGGCCTCAATGCCCCTAGCACTGACGATAAAACCTAAGAACTTTCCGGATTCGACCCCAAATGTACATTTCAGAGGGTTAAGTTTCATTCTGTATTTCCGGAGGACTGCGAACATTTCTGCTAAGTGTTCAATGTGATCCACTGCTTTCCTGGACTTCACTAACATGTCGTCGACGTAGACTTCCATAGTTTTGCCCAATTGCGGTTTGAACATAGCATTAACAAGTCTTTGGTAGGTTGCCCCTGCGTTTTTTAATCCGAAGGGCATAACTCTGTAGCAATAAAGCCCAACATCTGTAATAAAGCTTGTATCCTCCTGATCCGGCTCATGCATCATGATTTGGTTATAACCGGAATAGGCATCCATGAAGGATAACAATTCATGTCCCGCAGTTCCGTCTACCAGTTGATCGATCCTGGGTAATGGGAAGCAATCTTTGGGGCAAGCCTTGTTTAGATCAGAAAAATCGATGCACACTCTCCATTTCCCATTAGCTTTCTTGACCAACACAGGATTTGAAACCCAATTCGGATATGTAGATTCTTTGATGAAGTTATTTTCCATGAGTCGATCAACTTCTTCTTTTAATGCTGCTGACCTTTCTGGACCCTGGGTTCTTCTTTTCTGTTTAACTGGCGTAAACTTTGGGTCAATATTCAGAGCGTGTACTGCAACTTCTGGGGATATCCCACACATATCGGCATGAGTCCAAGCAAAGACATCCAGATTTGCTTTCAGAAAAGATATTAAGACATTCTGAATTGACACATTAAGCTGCGAACCCACATTCAACACCTTATTTGGGTCCTTCGGGTCAACAGGTACCGGAATTGTTGTTTCCACCGGTACTACTCTATTCTCCCCTGTACTGGCTTTTCTGGGATCCATTTCTTTCCGTGCCCCGCTGTGTTCGCCAGTGCAGGGTCCGCTCTGTAATTGCTACAAAGCTGGTTCCTTGATGCGGACTGGAGTTGCCGCATCCTTTCCCATTTCTCTTTTTCTTGACTCTCGCAGCTCTGTCCAATAACATTCTCGCGCAGCATTTTGATCCCCTTTTATAACTCCTACTCCATTGTCAGTAGGAAATTTAATAGTGAGGCACCACGGGGCTAGGATAGCTTTGAATGCTGCGAGTGTTGGACGGCCAAGAAAAGCATTATAAGCAGAATATTCATCGACGATCACAAAGGTTTGCTTTCGGACCACTTTCCTTTCTCCTTCCCCAAGTTCTACAAACAGATCGATGGTTCCTACTGGTTGCTTTGGCTCCCCAGTGAAGCCCACGATTTTCTGTGATGAGGCTTGCACATCGATCATAGGGATTTTCATCTGGTCAAATGTCTTTTTGAAGAGGATATTACATGATGCTCCGCAGTCAATGAGGACTCTTCTGACAATGGCTGGTCCAATACCAGCCGAGATGACCAAGGGATCTAAAGTAGGAGCTTCAATACCTGTAGAATCTCTGGTTCTGAAAATAATATCATCACTGAAAGTTTTTTGTTGTTTAAGGGGCGTAGTGTCTTCTAGAACAAAGACGTTTTCTTCGGCTGGAGCATATTTCAAAGCCCTGGAATATCTCTCCATCTCACCCCAACTCTTGCCAGCTGGGTGAGGTCCTCCTGAAATGACATTGATAACGGGCCTTCCAGATTCATGCCCCGTAGCTTTCTCTCCTGCCCCAGGCTGATGAACAGGGGCCCGCTGCCCCTGACTTGACGATGCAGGATTGTTGCTATTCTTTTTTACGAATTGCTGCAACTTGTTTTCTCTTAGCAACTCTTCAATCAGATTTTTCAGCTGGCGGCATTCATCAGTTTCATGACCTGGTTGATTGTGGAAGCGGCAGAATTTCCCACTTTGTATGGCTTTTCTCCCAGTTCTCAAAGGGATAGGTTTAGGGAAATCGACGGAATCTTTAGTGGCGAGGTAGATGTGCTCTGGTGTATGTGATAATGGAGTATATTCTGATGGCTTGAAGGATCGGGGCTTCTTCAGATTACCCTGTTTTTTCCCATTACTATTCTCCCTTTTTTGCCCCACCGATTCATTCTTGCGTGGAGCGACAGTGTTGTCTTCTGCTTTTTCCACCACTGTCTTTACTGGTAAAGGACGGCTTTCCAAGCGAATGAATTCATCTGCTTTTTTGTAGAACTTTTCGAGAGAGGTTGGCTCCTTCATATTTAACCATTTCCCAAATTCGCTTGACTTATCGATAGCCCTCATCAGATAAGTCAATATCATTCGTGGTTCAGCATTGTCCACCTCAGCCAGTGCTATATTGAAGCGGTTCAAGAAGGATCTGATAGACTCACCAGGATTCTGCTCTAAACTCGATAGTGACATAATATCCTTGGCCTTCGAAGCATACAGTCTAAACTGCTCCTTGAATTTTCTGGTCAAGTCTGAAAACTGATCGATAGATCGGACTGGTAACTTGGTGAACCACAGTAAAGCCACACCTTCCAGGTATACGGGGAAATATCGGCACTTTATTTCATCGGAGGCCCTGGCACCTGTCATGTGCCAGTCATATTTATACAGGAACTCATTCGGATCACTCGTCCCTTTGTAAGCTGGAATAGTCGGAGGGACAAACTTCCTTGGAAATTCCGCCTTCAAGATTTTTTCAGTAAACGGAGTTTTACTTGGAGCGAAACCCCATTCCTTCTCATCTTCAATCCTTTGCATACTTTCTTTCATGATCTGCCGGACCATTCCAGAAAGATATTCCTCATCATGCCGAGTTCTAGATCCACCGGCGTCAGGTACTGCCTGCTCAAAGGGACTAGTAGGCCTTTCAGGAGCATTCCTTTCATTAACATCATGAATGTTGCCAGCATAGTTCCTTTCATTAACATCATGAATGTTGCCAGCATAGTTCCTTTCATTAACATCATGAATGTTGCCAGCATAGTTCCTTTCATTACCAGCCGGTTGATTGTTTGCCCCAAGTAAGTCGTTCAACTTATTCAGAATCAGAGCATTCTGGGCACTTTGAGCCTCTAGTTGTGCATTTTGGGCGTTTATCTGCTGGTTTAGCCCTAGAATCACAGCATCCAATTCCGCTTTTGTAACTCCAACAGACGGAGTGGGTAGATTAGGCACAGGGGAAGCGGAGGTTCCCTCTTGAATGTTCCCAGATCTGATAGATCTACTTTTCCTTCCAGGAGCCATAATCTCAGATATACTTCTGGTTTTTAAGGAAATTCTTTCTTCTAATCTCTGCGAAGCAATGATGACAGCTGTCCTGAGTTCAATTCTCAGTGAAAGCACCAAAAATGTTAACGCTTAAATTTGAACGCTAATACCCCGGTGTGTGAAGTATAATTGTGAAAGCACCACCCGATAGATCGGGAAAGAATTATAAGCAAATAATAGCGGAAAAGCAGTAAACAACAGCAATTTTATAGTGGTTCGGCTTATGGGTATAGCCTACGTCCACTTTAAGTACTTTTATTGATGATCCCGTTACAAGTTGATACAATTCTTCCCAAGTACAATTCACTTTGAACTACAAGAAACTTAGAACAAGTATTTTAAACTTCGAAGGAGATGAGAGTCTTTGAATCCATGTTGGATGTACGCGATCTCTTGTTGAAGTTGTTTGTAGCGTTCTTAGTGTCTCGAGAGCTTCAAGTGTTGAATTGGTTTGGAATGCAGCAGAGTATCGGCGCTTGAAGAGAATGAGCCCCCCAAAAGTCCCCTGAATGTTGGCGGTGGCTGCCTATTTATAGGAATTCTCGGAGTTGAGCCGCCCCCTATAAGTCGCATGCGACTCATTTCATGTACTAGGTTGCTGGCGAGTCACGGGTCAACGAGTCACGACTTAAGCATTTCCCTTATCTCCTCCCAGGGCCACGAGTACCAACCCGCGTCTTATAAGAAGCGGCACCATTTTTTCCCTAAGTGCTAGGTCGCACGCGACTTAGAAGGATGAGGCATATGTCGGCAACGACTCATGATAAGTCGTAGATCACGTCTTTGAGTTGTGGTTGAAGCAGTTTGCAATGCTTAATATGATGAGTCGCTAAGTCGGTATGCCATGAGTCGGTAGACCACTGAGTCGTTGAACCGCTCCATATGCTTGAGTCGTGAACATCTTAACTCGTTAAGTCACAAGGCACCTTAAGTCGTTAAGCCATTTAGTCGCTCCCTTTCTTAAGTCGCTGGAAGCATTGAGTCGCTCCCATTTTTAGGTCGCTGGAAGCATTGAGTCGCTCCCATTTTTAGGTCGCTGGAAGCATTGAGTCGCTCCCTGATGAGTCGGTAACTCCTATGAGTCGTAAGCCCCCTTGAGTCGCTCGGCGTTAACACTCACCTTCTGAATTTAAATCGAATTTAAATCCGATTTAAACCCAAAAATTCGACGGTCTCCAAATCTGTCCAAACCAGCGTCAAAGCGTCAGGAATTTTATTAGGATCCTAAAAAAACGCGCATGAAACGGAGTTCGTATGTGAAAAATATAGCGAAAATTGTGCTTGAATTTCAAAAATAAAAGAACAAAAAAAAAATAACACAGTTCACCTTGCAACATGCCACGTCAACCTCACTCCCCTCTTTCATAAACGCGCGCACAGCAAGTGGAACCCAACACACCTCCGTTTGACCGATCTTTGACCACGCCTAGCCACCAATTCGACCGTCAGTTTGCCGCAAAACTTCACCGATGAACAACGTGCTAGCCCCTCTACATAACCCAGAAGGAATTTTCCGATCAGACGCACCAGTCAAAAAAGCCCAAATCAATTTTGACCGCGATTTCTGGTCAAACGATGCATCGAATTGAAAAATGAATTACACCATTGAATTACGCTCGTCGAGAGCTTCAACATATATTATTTTGAGATTTTTCTGACGACTTTGACTTTTTGACTCTGATTTTGAAATGAATCTGGATCTGAAATTTTGTCTGCCATTGAGGAGGAGAAAGAGCTGAAGAAATTTTACGCGCAGACAAATGAGAGTAGGCGGAGGCTAGGGTTTAGTGGGGTATTTATAGATGAAGTTGGAATAGACAGATGGATCTGAATTTAAATGAATTCACAATTTGTCAATTTAAATTCCAAAAATCCATTTATTTGATTTTTAGATCTTATTATGAATAAATGGTCAACGTACCATTTCTATCATTTCTGATTGCAATTAGCTTCAAATTTATTAACCACGCCTCCATATCAAATAAGAATTTATTTCAAAAAATTTAGTGTTTACCTTTAATTAAAGTAAATTCAATAAATTATAAAATCTTATTTCAATGAAATTTTATACCATTCGTATTCAATTCTCTTTATTAAATCAACAATCATCATCTTATGTATATATTTAACATTAGTATATATCCAATTACCCCAATTTCTTTACAGTTATCAACTAAATCATATTAACATAGTTTTTTTATTACGTTTGATTGCAAAACATAAAATTTCAATTGCTACAAAAATTATATTTATTATAAATTGAATCCGAATCAATTTCAACCTTACAATTTAAATTAAATGGTATTGCACTAACCTTATTAAATTACATCCAGTTTCAATCAGTATAGAATTTATCCTAATTACTTACCATCAAATTCATAAATTATCGATTACCTTCCAATTAAATAAAATTTTATTACAAATTGATTTACAGCCTAATATAACATATACATTAAACCCATTTCATTCCACCCATCAATTACTAACCTTAAATTAGCCTATCTTCATATTATAAATAATCCTTTCTTTTTAATGATCTGATTGGATCTAAACATAAGTTTAAATTTAGGTATAAACATATATGCAATAAACTAGCATTATATTTTGAAACGTGAACCGATTTAATTGGAAATAAATCACCCAATCCAAATTTATTTTAATAAGTTTCCAATTAAACTGATTAGATTCAATTCCAACCCTTTAATTGAGTCTATCATTACTTTGTAACCCAGTTAACACTTGTCTCACATTTCATTCCATATATATTCAAATTTCCAGCTTCCCTTTGTATAAATTATTATTTCCAAATATATTGAAGTTATTATTCCAAATTATTATTCCAACCCAACTATATATATGTGCTAAAATTAGAAACTCAATTAATTCATTAAATAGGTTTCATTCTTTTATATTAACTTATGAAATAAATATGCATTTCCATCGCTCATCACCTTTATACCTTTCAATTACAGTTCTCACCCACATAAATGAGACAATTAATTTCATCTAAATGTAATCGTTTTCCAATACGTTAATAACTTTATTTCCAAATCTTATATTACAACAAACTATCCAATACGAAAAGTCTTAACATTGTTACAAATACCACTTTAATTAACATTAACGCAATACTCAATTAAAATTATTTTAACCGATTTCAAAATTGTAAACTAACAAGTTACCAAAATAGGCAACATACAATAATCGTTACTCTAACCTTTAGTCACATTAATACGCTTTAATTTCTCAAAATCAAAGTTCCCATTTGTTTCTTACATTTCAAACTCAAAATCAATTATAACAAATTTCAATAATTCCCCAGAACTTTCCTTTCCATTTATTCATTTATCAAGTTTACATTAATAAATCTTTTCTTCCATTCCTCAAATTCAACAGCTAGTTCTATTATGAATACCGTTAACGTAATTTTCAAATATCCCTTAATTAATATTATCGTAAAAGTTTATTTATTTTTATTCCAATTGATTAAAAATTCAATTTCTAAGTCTTAATATACTCTAAATTAACAACTTCTAAACATGGTATTACTTCTCATATTAATGTAACTTTTATTTATTGTATTAACATTTATTTCAAGTTCTAATTCTATCAACCAATTAAACAGTTAACTTATAATATATGCTTACAATCCAAATATTACACCCATTTGTCATATTCTGAATGGAGTTAGCATTTAATTCCAAAATTTATCTAAATTTTACATTAAGATAATATTAAATTACCTTTAATGAAATTAAATTCCCAATTTATTTAATGCAATCAATTTTTGACCTTTCAGTTATTTCAATAAATTTAGGGTTGCGCAAGATTAATTATTTATTAACATACATTAACATAATTTCATTAATTTACATTCAGTAATAAATAAATCAATATATTATTCCACACAATAATACACTGATTGCATTTGTTTATACTATGCTCCATTTAAAACTAAGTCATAACAATTGAATGATTGTATTACATTGGAAATGTTCATAAATTATTAACTTGCAAAAACGTATTTCCTAAATTTACATCCAATCATTGTTAACCATGTTTTAGTACATTAATCTTTTCAATACTTACCTCTAATTTCACATATTCGCTTTATATCCAGGTATAAACCCTTATATCCCATTATAACTTAATGCATACAATTTACAACTTCCATTTTTATATTAATTTGAATTCCATTCTAGTTAAAAAAAAATCATTCACTAATTCAACATTCCCCTTTGTTTCCTATATTAAACTTAAAGCCAATATGACAATTTACGTTACTTCAATAAATTGCCATATAAAATTTAAATTGTTAATTTTAATTACAATTTCTACTGCACTAATATAAATTATAAATTTTTTATTTTCTTCTCTAAATTTAAATTACAAAATCTTAATTAAATTAACAAATTTATTTATCAAAATTTACGGGTCGTTACACAACCAATAAAATGTCAAAAGCGAGCTCCAAATGCAAAGCGTACGCCATCTGCACCTACTAATCACTCAAAAACCAATGAGAACATGCTTGTAGAAAGTAGCATCACTATATAATATAGAACATACAATAACTATATGCAAATGTAACAAATTAACCAAAAGAAACCATCAAACAAACAATATCCATCAAATTTATTTATCATCATATCAATTTGCATTTCCATATATCAACATTATATTTATATGCTTTCATCTCTCATTAACATTCAATTGATTCATTTTCAGTTTATCTACATTCAATTAATATACTTTCAATTTATCCCATTCAATTTATTCACATTAAATTATTAACATCCACTTTATTAATTCATGTAATTCATTTCAAATCCCATTCAATTTCACTTAACCTTTCTTAAGTCAAACTTCATTTCATTTAATTCATTAAATCAATTCATTGTTCAATTTCAGTTCAATTCTATCAAACCATATTCTAAACCATATAGAATTTATTAACTCAATTTATTTAACTTTACCGAAGCTATACTTTTATTTTCATATTTAAATTCCAAACTTTCTTTTCTTATCTATACCATTTCCAGATCTTAAGTTCAAAAACTTATTTGCGTATATTTATCAAATCATACTTTGGATTTTAAATTCAAAACTCTTTTACCAAACACAACTTCAATGGTAGCAATCCATCACTTAGAAACTCGAAAATGAAGGCCAATGGTGATGCAGTCATCATCAGAATTATTTTGCAGCGACTTAAGTGAGTTCAGTGCTTTTTGTCTTTTTTAAATCCATTTTAAAAAATTTCCAAACAAAATACTTTCAAAATAACACTATTATTATCTTTCCAAAACCTTTGAAAACAATTTAGAAATCAATATAATTTTAAATTCTCAAATTCTTGTTTTAAATCCATTTTTATTCACAAATCATATTTATATATATACTTATACCATTTCATTTCATTTTCGCATATATGTCAACTTATAAATCATATTTATATAATCTCACTTCTTATGTAATATCATTTCATGAATGTTGATTATTTTAATAATGACCAATACTCTATAATTCATACTTATAATGTTTATCTTCGTTTAGATTATAGTAATCAAAACTTTTATTAAAACAATAAACAACAAATGATTATCAAACATTATCATTCACTAACACCAAAAAACACCATATATAACTATAACAATTTCTGAAAATTATCCTTTAATATAAAATATAATTTCGGTAAAATTATTTCATTTACCAATTCTTAATACAATACTGTATCGGTTTGCCTTGTTTAAGTATTTAGAAACTCCTATTAATATTGTGGCGTCATTTGTACCGATCAAAATTCATAAGCCACTCAACAAATATATTAACACAATATAAAACATTTTAATAATCACTAATAAATACGCTCTCATATATATAATACACTTAAAACTCAAAATAAGGCATTTCACTACCTTATATCTTAATGAGTTTCCCACCAAAGCCAAGGTTCTCGCTTAACCTTGGGCTCTGATACCAAGTGTAAGATCTCAGGATTTTCGTCCCTCGAAAATCGACACCGATAGTCCGTTATATTGCACATCGAGCAATCGAATGCTAGAAAACCCAATCGTTAGGGGAAAGAAGTAAGAATGATGAAGAGAAAAGACACTAAAAACAACACAGAATCTCATAATCGCAGTGGAATAATATATAATACAATATAAATGATCTTTACAAAAGAGAAACTATTATATACATACATCCACTAGAGTAAAACAACAAATCACAATCACCAGCGTGGATAATTATAACAAACTGTCTTGATATTGCTAAAGATTTCAACAACAAAGCGGCAAAAGATAAACATATACGTGAATATGACCTGAAGAACTCCAACTCGTCTCCTAAGCTCCAATGCATCCAAAATAATCGGTAAATATGCTCTGTCTGACCGGAGCATTATAATACAATAATACCCGAGTCAATCTAGAAAATAAACATTAGAAAAACACACTCAACTGAATGTTAATGTTATAGAAAACCTTTGAAAATCAAAATTATCTCGTGAGACCATGCAGTATATAAACATGGACATGTTTTTACCTTACGATAACCAAAACATTTCATATGAAATTCTCAGATATTATAATAGCGTCCAGGATATAAATACTTATTAATCATAACCAAAAAATATACATTAATTGAATTCCAGCATAATAGGTATACAACTAAAAATGTAAAGGTTCGTATTGGAGAATGGATTCCATACAATGACTGGGCTAGTGGGTTACCACCCGTCACGATGCGTCTTTAGATAAAATAACACTGAGGTCGAACCTCTCGACCCCAACCAAAATAGAACCGGCCTATCCCTTACTGGATAGTACCGAATATGATCGCCTCTCTGTTAATGGGTTCTTAAGCATGCAAATGAGGGATAACATCGACTCTAGATAGGCATGATCATGCCCTGCTTAGGAGCGACCCACTTAGCCATGTTGCACCTTTCCAGTTTTAGTCATTCTCAATTGATGGGGCTAAAGGCCACATTTTACCTTTTATATAGCACTTTCCACTTGAAATGCTAACACTTTCTTCCAAGCAATAATGCAATTACAGCATTCATCCATACAAGTTCGTTTTGGGACTGAATGAAACGCTTGAGAGCTCCCTCTTTAATTCCATCATCTTCAAGATGTCTTCACTTTGAAATGCCAAAGTTCGATCGAATTCATTTTAGGATAACATATCTGATCCCGGTCTCTTCAAAATAACTTCTGATAAATTTCTGGTAACTCAATCCCGGTTCTTTAGAAAATAAAGAGACAAAGATAAGAGCGGTGATCACCTCCTAACCGTTCGTGGATGGATTTCCTTATCATTTGTCCTAGGAGAATGAACTGAGATTTGTACATATAGTATAGCATCATCGGAGATGACTGTTCCCTATAACTCACGTATTTCTCGTAGATATTTGCAAAGTTACGTTTCGAGACTAATTCGATAGTCGGTTATTTAACCATCGAACAAACAAATATTCAAATTAGAGATTTAGATTCCATAGGGAAAACCAGCATTGGTTAGGCACACAAGTAACCACTAGCCTTCTTAATTAATCTTTTCATCAATTAAAAATCACTTTGCAATATTTGTATCAAAACACTTTTACAAAGATTCATTCACAAATCCCTATATTTTCAATACTTAGAAATATCCATATACTTATCTTAGTGGTATAAGTATATTCACAAAAACGGAGAAAGATTCCTTTTTTACACAATTCTAAAACCATTGATAAATTCCTTTATAAATTTTTAAACCCATTTATTAATTTCTAAAAAATTATTTATAAAACTTGCCTTTTTGCATTCCTAAAAATCAGTTATAAACCCTTTATAAATCGGTAACCATTTATAAACTCCTTTTATAAATCTATAACACATTTCTTAAACTCGTTTATCAATATCTAACCATTTATAAAAAAATTCAATTTGTAAATAATTTTCCTTTAAGTCTTCAAACCATTTTAATATTTAAATAATTAACTTTTCAAAATATTAAAATATTGATAACAACTTTAAAATTATATTAATATAAATGAACAACTTTTAAAACAAATATATAGTTCCTTGATAAAAATCCACACTTAAATTTCAACATAATCCTTTTCATATTTATAAACTATATTCTATAAATCTCCTTCTATTTTATAAAACTTCCTTTTTTATAAAATCTCCTTATTTATAAAAACCCATTCATAACTCTATCTCTTTATAAATCTTGCTTATGTATAAAAATTCCACTTTAACATCAATTACAATTCATTTTTAATGTTGCTTCCATATGTATACTATACTTTTATAAATTCCTTACAATTTATAAAATATTTTTTAACATCTCCAAATCTATCCTCGCTTTCATTTTTCCAAATAGAATCAATTATTTATCTAAAGCAACATTCCATATCTTATTATAAATCCATAATTTGTGATTTACTTTCCAATTTATCCAATGATAAAGTTTCTCTTTATTTATAAACACCATTCATCAATACATATTATTATTAGCAAAAATACGATTTTACAAATCTTTACCTTATTTGTAAAATATCACTTCTATATATTATCACATTCATAAATTTCACATTTATAAATAAATGATAATATTTGTACATATATATATATATATATATATATATATATCATTTTATATAAAATGGTTATTAATTATTTATATCAAAATATTTCTATCTCTTTTTAAAGCCATATTCCTTTGTTATAAAACCTAGACTTATTTTTAAGATTATAAAAATCTTTAATCACTGTTTAAATCTCTATTTAAAATATTTTATAAAGCTACAAAACTAAAATCTCTAAAAAATTGCATTTTATACAAAAAAAATTCTTTGTTAAATAATTCAAGAAAAATTATTAAAACATACATAATTTTCAAATCACTTTGAAATCCCTTTGTATATCACATCATTAGTTTATAATATTTTAAAATATTAAAAATAAGGCACAATGCTACTAAAGCACTAAGTAAGCAGAATCATATCTATGTCATTAAGTATAGCATCCAACATATTATATATCAAATTATATGAATAATAAAATCAACAATTTGAGGAATCCTGTTTGGACCCTCCAAACTGTCTGTAACGACCAATAATTTCAGTCGAATATTTAATTGATTTTAAATATTTAAAAGTTAATTTTTTAAGCTAAATAACTTGAATTTAAAATATAGTGATTTATTTTATAGTTAAATTTTTTAAATTTAATATTTGAAATTTTTTAAATAATAGAATCTTGAATTTAATGTAAATGAAAATGAAAACGAGTTTCATGATGATCGGACGTACTGTGTGGTCGTGCAGGCTCAAAATGCACAGGAATTTATTTTAGGAATTTTATATATTATAATTTGATTTTGAAAGCTAACTTCTATATATGATGAAATTAGGTCCTATGCTAGTCACATTAAGTTTAGAATATGGGTATTTAGTATAGAATGTCAGGCGGCATGCCTCGGTTGGAGTTCGAGATTTTTTGGAATGAATAGCGTTTGAAAATCTTCTATAAAGGGACCTCATTTTTCTTTTATTTCTAGAAACTAAAACCCAAACCCTAAATCAAACCCTTCATCCAACTTCCTTGGTTTATCGACGCCACTAGATCCGATCTAGGCTTGGCTGTCAAATAGGTAGAGGTGCGGAATGTTGAGACGAGGAGGATGAACGGTTGGATCGACTTATGGTGGCCCACGGCGGCGTGGATTTGAGGTTGAACTACAGCGAAGTTTTCGGTTCGTTCCAGATTTTCTAGCCATGATAGGCGACATGGTTAGTGGGGATGGGTTCGTGTTGGACTGGGGTCTCACTTGGGGGCGAGCGACAACGGCTATGGCGATATGGCGGCATCGATGTATAAATGAAGTCACGATGAGGATTTATGGAGCAGGCGAACTAGTTCAAATTCGTGATAGAAGTAGGGTAATTAGTTTAATTACCTAGATTAATTAAGTTAATTATTTATTTAATTATCTCTAAGTTATAGTGATCGTATCTTGTTCATATGAGTTCCGATTGGGGCATGTTTTCACCATCGCGTTCGTAATGAGATTATCTACGTGGTGGAGTTAGATTCATCGAGTGTGGAGCTTGTTGGAATTTTAGTCAAAATCGAACGGCATTCGATTTTGAACTATTCAAAAATGCGAAAGCATTAACTAGAGCTTGGTTAAGTTTTACTCACCAGTTAATTATATACTGTTGTGTGTGTGTGTGTGTGTGTTTGTATATTTGTTATTGTATTAAATATATAAATTGTATAATGAACAATGCATGTTATATCTTTTGGACCCCACTCTATTTTGTAAAACATTACACTCTCATTTTGATTCTATAATACAACTATCGTGGCCTAGACTATTTGTTAACATGTTTGATATTGCATTAGGAAGTGATAGTATGTTATGAATGTTAGAAACTATTTAGTAGTTATGAACATGCTTTGATATCCTTGATAACTAACATATGTTAAATTGGATAATTTGGGTTAATTGTGGAAAATATATATGTACATATGTATTAGGTTGTTTTATACACATTTTAGTGTGTTAGACAAAAGGGAGTTGGTTTGGACATTTATGGATTGTGTAGGGTGTTGGCATAAACGGAATTGGTTTGGACATTTATGGAAATTGAAAATGGTAGAAGCGAAATGATTGTGATGGATGCACTTTGAAATCGCTGTAATCTGCGATTTTAAAGTTAACTTTGAAAGACATCCTAAGGGATTACTCGTATCAATAATTGGTGTAGTTATTGTATTTATTATCGAAAAACAACAAGGTTTAAATATATTCTTGATAATCGAAAATGGACTTACAAAATGATGGTTTTAAATCATAGAACAAGTTTTAAAATGGTGATTTAAATAAAAGGTTTTAAAATATAGTATATTATTTATAAGTATATTTTTAGTGTATATATATGGTTGAAAGAGTTAATAAAGATTATAATATTTTAGAAGTATATTTTTAGTTTGTATATATGGTTTAAAGAGTTATTAAAGATTTCAATATTTTGAAAGTATTTTATATTATAATATTCTATTATAGTATTTTATTTAATATTATAGTTTTATAAATAAATTAATATTTTAAATATTTATCTTTCTAAAAGTTTTTTAATATACAAATGTTATAAAAAGGAAGTTATTTGTGAAATGGAAGTTTAGTATAAGTAAAGAAATTATAAAGGAGTTATGAATTATAAAATTATGTTAAAATGGATTGTTTTGTAAATTGATTAAAAAGGCATATTACCTTGTTTAGTAAGTAGAAATGCACTTAGAATTTCAAATGGATATTTTAAAGTAAATGACAAGTATTAAAGTGGATTTTGGATTTATGGTATCGATGTTTATACAACATATGTTTTAACCCATTTAATTATACTTTTGAAAAGTAATTGGATGTTTAAAATGGAATTTTAAAGATAACAGAGTAGTAAGGAGTTTTAGGGTTTATCCTAAATAATGTTTCAGTAACATTGGTTTTTAACCCTCAGTTAATATTTTAAAGTGTTAAAATATGGTAAATGGGTATGGGAAATATGCTATCTCTTTAATAATGGGATTTTAAAGAGGATAGCAAGTATAAATTGGTTTTGGGATTGTTGTGACAATGTGTTAGTAACATTCGCCTTTAACCTGTTTTGATTATACTTGTGAATGTAAATGGATCTTTAAAAAGAGAAAGTTTTAAAGATAATCATAAGGGTAATGGTTTTGGGTTTGTAGTGACGATGTTTGAGTAACATTTGTCTTAAGCCCTTTGAATTGATTTGTGAATACACTTATACGATTGCGATAAGTATATGAATACTTTGTGAAGTGTAGAAATGTGTTGAAAATAAACGAACAAAGTTTAATTAAATGGAAAAGTTTAATTAAAAAATGGAATTTCATTTATAAAAGAGTTTAGCGAGTCAAATGATTTTTACTAATAAAAGAGATTTTTAATTAATAAAGGAAGATAAATTAAAATGGGGATTCAAAGTCGTTTATAAGAATTGATCGGTCATTTCCATCATGCTTTGTGTGTTACTCGCTTATGAATAGTATATGGAATTTGATTTCCTATATGCAATTGTTCTTATTATATTGTATTGTTTGTTTATTTGATTGTTAAGCAACAGACTATCATATCTTAGCCAAATATCCTCTGGAAATATCTAGAAGAAACATGAAGATTATATGGTATAGCTGTCTTCCATGATACTATACTGTACATATAAACTTGTTTTTCTCTTCAAGGGTAAATGACAAGGAATTCTATCCACTTAAACGGTTAGGAGACGAACTCTGATATGCATTGCTTGTTTATTTCCCATGGAAATGGGATTGAGATTCCCGGGAAATCGATCAATTGGTTTTGGAGCACCCGGTAAGCAAGGAAGGGTAATTATATGCAATGACTTGAAACCGTAACCATTCTAAAATCATATACATGTTCTATGCTTTAGGAGAGGTTCATGATGGTTTATGATAGCTTAGTGATGCTGGAATATATGTGGAGATTCAAGATCTTTTTGAGATGCTTGAACGCTTGTAGTTGTTCATGATATATTCAGGATGTGGAAACCCATGAGTGGTTACAAGACCTGTTCAGACATGGAAATCCATGTGTGGTTCCGAGACCTGTTGAGATATTGGAATCCATGCATGGACTCATTATTTGATCGATTTTTGTTGAAAACTCGTGTGAAGATGCCGAACATAGCCTCAACATTGGGAAAATGGCTAAAAATTGAGTAGGATGCATGATCCTAGGGTTTAGTTGACCCATGAGGAGTACATCAACTTCATATCTAAAGCATGCTTATCGATATGTTGTGCATGAGTTGTTGATGATATTTGGTACACATTGTTCATGTGAGTGTTCGGATGATGGCCGTGTTGTGTTTACCTTATAGTATACTTTATCTAGAGATATACGATGCTGGGAAGGTATTTTCTTATCCTCGTCATAGGTGATCAGTCTCGTTGAGGAGATCTCTGTGGAAAATCCATTTATACGAATGTACCTTAGCGATTTTGTTTGTATACCTAAACATGCTATCAAATGTAACCGATGTAACCATTTCAGCTATGATTTATATTTATATTCCACGCCTTAGACATTATTATATTATCACTGGATTTTTAAAATTGGATGGTTTTGTTATCGTAAGGGAAAACCCCGTCCATGTTTATTGACGGCATGTTCTTACGATATACCATTAATTTGAAAGGTTTTAAGATAAAATATATTCTATGTGATTTGAGTTTCCTACGCTTGTTTACCATACTGATCCACGTGTAATTCTCTTATAATGCTCGGGTCAGCTGAGTATATTTCTAGATTTAGCTGTTGTTCATTGGATCTTTGGGAGAGGAACTAGATGATTTCCTACCGTACTTATTTTCCACTACATTACTTGATTTTATCTATCAGCATTTGTAGGGACATGATTTTATAACTGTCCAGGCTGATAATAGGTTAGTTTACTCTGATTGATGTATGTATATAAATGTTTTCTTTTTGGTAAAGACCTTCTAAGATATTATATATTATCATTCCGCATGTGAGATTCTGATATTATGATCTCTTCTTTCTTGTTCTATTTCTTTTCCTTTTTATTTACTACCCTAACAATTCGTCTTTCTAACACTTGGTCGCTCGGCACCATGAATACCGTGGATATATTAGCGTTGACATTTGAGGGTTGAAAAGTCGGGTTGTTACAGCTTGGTATCAAAGCTGAAGGTTAAGCCAGAACCTTGGCTTTAGTAGGTACGACTCATTGATGAATATGGAAATGGAATGCCTTATTATGAGTTGAGTGTATACATACGAGAGCGCGTATATGTTATTGTTATAAAAATGCTTTGTATTGTGTTGATTGGTTTGTAGAGTGGCTTATGTATTCTGGTCTATACGAGTTGCTACCAATATTGACAGAGGTCTCTAAACACTTAGACGTGGCAAACTGACATGGTATTATTTTCGAAATTGGTAAATTAAATAATTTTACCATAGATTATATTTTATATATAAAAGAATAATTTTCAAAAATTGATATAGTATTTATGACGTGTTTGTTTGTTAGGAAATGATAATATTCTATTATTGTCACTTGTTGTTTGATTTGTTGTGCTCGAACAGTTTATGAATAGTTTAACCACTACACTACATGGGTTGGGTAGATAATAACTTGAGGGGAACTTTGAGACGAACACTTTGTGAATTAAGTTTTGCAGTTTGACTATGAGGCGTTTCGGTAATAATATTGGGTTAAAATTTGATTTTGATAAAAGTTGTTTTTTTAGACTTTGAGAAAGAAAGATATTTTGGAATAAATATTTGATAAATAATTTTATATAAGAAACTTACTTATATAAATATGGTTTATAAATATAGCTTATAAATATGAAAAGGATTTAAACTGAAAATTTGAGGACTTAAATCCCAATGTTTTAGAAACTGGTTTTCTAAGGTTATGGAAAATAATACTACTATTATTTGAAAGTAAATATTTTGGGAATTAATTTAAAAGAGTGATAATATGGCGCTTAGTAACATTTACAAAGTATTTGATACCGTTCTGGGAATGATTTTAGTTGAGTCCGAAAGGCATGGTTTGGATGTACTGAACTCACTTCTATCGCTAGAAAATGATTCTGATGATGACTACATTATCATCAACGTTTATCTTCGAGTCTCAAAGTGGGGCATGTTACAGTAGTAATTTGCTACAGAGTTGTTTTGGTAAAACAGATTTTGATTTAATTAGCAGAAGTGTGATTTGATGTATAGAATTTATAAGTGTATATATATTTAAAAATGATTTGAAATAAAATCGGGTGTTTGTTTCTCAAATTTTCAGTTAAGATACTTCTGGATTCATATATTCTATGCATTAGGGTAAGTATGGTTGTGGATTTTGTTTGATCTGTTCATCAGTAATTTTCATTTATTAAAATAAAGTGGAATTTTCGACGATGTTGGAGAGTCGAAATTTTGAAATTTGTCCAAGTAATTTGAAACTAAGTGTTTATGAAACTATAAAGGTAAGTTTATATAACACTTGAACTTAGAGAACAAAAGAATTTGGAAGTTAACTATTTATAAAAGTTAAGTTTTATATAACGCTTGGTTTGAAGGGATAGTAGAATTTAAATAAATTTTAAAATTGATTAAATATTCATGTTAAGTAAAATGAATTGGGTGTTTTGACATATACTCTGAGGATGTAGTGGTGTATTATTTGGATATGAAATCAAGTCATACAAAGCTTAATAATTTGAAGTAAATTTTATGAAATAATTCATTAGTGATTTTAGTATTAACTGAAGAAATATACTAAGGTATAATAAAAGTTTAACTTAGGAAAAGTTAAAATAAAATGATTTTATAAAATAATCCATAAATGAATTAAATATGGAATGAAAATTGTTAAACATAATGCGAATAATAGAATATGAACCAACAAAACGAAAATGAAAAGTGAAAAGGAAAAATTAATGTGAAAAATAAAAGTAAATAAACGAGTGTGAACAAAGCAATGTGAATAATGAACAATAAAGAATGGGATATAATAAGATATCAATTGAAATAAGTACGTAAGTTCTATGTATATTATTTTATTCGCATAATTGTTTGATCTCGATTCGAATGCATGATTTCGAGAAGATTTACAACGGTTTGAGTTAAGATTTTTCACTGGACGGTGAACATTGGATATGGATTTTTGATTTGATTTTGATATTCTCTATCATAGTATATGACTGTGTAAGGAGAATGGCGATTTCTAATCAAGGAATCAGATCTAAGTCCGCACTAGAGTTGTCATGTGAACGGTATTAGTTTGGATGTGAAATTGTGTAATCGAGCGAGCGATCAGGTATGGTTTTGTATAAGGATGATACATGTACATCGTACAGGCTTTAATAAATTAAGTGTCGACATTGGAAAATGTAAACTGATATGGTTATAAATTAATTGGGTGAGTATCAATGGTTGGATGGTTTCTCTTGTTACCTTTGCTACATTTGCATATGGTTATTGTATTAGTACATGTTATATATTGATATTACTTTCAATATACTTGTTCTCATTGTTTGTTGAGTGATTAATAGGCGCGAATGGCATATGCTTTGCATTTGGAGTTCGCTTTCACATTATATTGATTGTATATGCTTGCTAATACTAACAGAAGGTACACATCTCGAATTACATATCGTACTTTTATATTTTTCCCTACGGGATGCCTCATCCTTGAAGATGAGATGTATATTTGTGATTATATATAACGTATATTTTTTCGATGAACTGCGCAAAGGAAACACTTGTAACAACCCTGTTTTTGGAGATTACTGGTTAATATTAAATTATATAATATTGCAAATTAAAATAAAATTGGAAATTTTAATTGTTTATTTAGAATAAACAATGATTTTGAAAATAAAATAAGAAAAATAAAGTCAAGAATTTTATTTTATTTATTTGGGTTAATAATGATTGGAAAATGGGTTTTATTTAGAGAAAACGCAATAATTATATTAGTTATTGCCCATTTGCTTCTTTTAATAATTTTTAAGAGAATTATTTTGTTTTTAAAGGTGGTTTATTGAAATAAAAGGAATAAATTGGTTTTAAAATATATTTGGCTATATATAAAATTTGGATATGGTTTGAAATATTTTTTCTATGTGAGAAAATAAATTTTGTGGAAATTTTGAAGTTCAAAATAGAGATTTATTCATTTATTTGAGTAAATAGCACATTTTGTAAATTAAGGATTTTAATAATAATAATGTTTTAAAAATAAAAATTAATCTTTTTATTTAGTGTAAAATGATTTATTTTGTATGTATACAAGTTTCCATATTTCGTTGTGCGTAAATGTGAAGAAAAATGCAATATTGTTTGTAAATTAGTATATACATGTAGCCATTTAATATACATGTTGTTAATTAAAATTAGGCCATGCCAATTTCTTTTTATGTTTGGGTCCATTAAGCCAATTAGATCTTAAACTGGCTTGAGAAAAAGAGGGAAAAGATTACAATACATTTATTTTTTATACTCTTCCTTCTTCTGCTTTTCTGGAAATAGATTTACAGTAAACCCACCTTCTCAATATTGCAAATCCACTTTTCTTCGAATTCTTCAATGCAAACTAAAATCTGTTTCAAGCTAGAGTAAAAAGCAAAGGGTAATTAATCTCCAAACACTATAGTTTCATCGATTCTCATTTTTAGAAATCGGTTTTCTAATTTACTGTCATTTTCTTCCTGCTTGTATTGTTTTAAGTTTGTACAGGCTATTTGAAATTAGAATCTCCTCAAAGCTTGCATCTTTCAATATAAATTTGAAGTTTGATCATCTCTAACAGTAAGGTGGGTTGTATAAGCTCACAATCTAGCAAAAAAAAGTGCCAAAGCTTGAAACTGTGTAAAATTAGCCTCTGTCTATAGTTTTCTGTAGTTGATTTTTTCTCTTGTTTATAATCAGTTTCTGTTGCTACTTTGAAACCATATAACTTGTGATTCCGGCAATGAAATGCTGCCGGATTTATTGCATTTGGTAGCTTGCATGTTGAACTCCACCTTTGTAAATTTTGGTTGAATTTTATACTCACTTGATATGTCAAACCTTGCTCTAAAAATCAGTTTGCAGCCTAAAAACGACCTGGAACATATCGCGTATAAGAAGTCGACATTCCTCTCCCTAGGTCGACATGTAGGTCGACCTAAAAGACCCTTAAGTCGACAGGGAGGTCAATCTAAGGGGCACAGAGAGGTCGATATGAAGGTCGACCTAGAGGACCCTTAGGTCGACAGGGAGGTCAACCTAAGGGGCATAGAGGTCGACCTCCATGTTGACCTGGGTGATGGGCTTTTTGCAGCCTATTTTTGCTCCTTTGCTACTTGTTTTCGAGTCTTTTCTACTTGTTTTCTTGCCTTGTTTTGTGATATTTCTGCATATATTCTTAGGCCATGTTGTCTGTCATTAGACTAACTAAAATTTAGATATTTTGAATTGTTTTGAATTTAATTTGAAATTAAATTCGAATATCGGTTTGAGTGATTTTCCTTGTTTTTATTCGTTTCCGAACACGGTTTTCTCTTTTTGAAATAATTTTTAAAATAATTAGGCATTTCAAAATAATTATTATATAATATTTTGAAGCATTTTCAAGTGTAAAATTTATTTATTCTCTATAATAAAGGAATTTTCAAATATGGTTTACAAATTGATTTCGAAAAATTGTTTTCAAAGCTTGTTTTTCAACGTAAATTATTTTATATATAAGCACACGTTTATGCCCTATTCGAGCGAATGAGAAGGAGAAATAAACGGTTCAGTAAAAACCATGGTATGGGACACACGTGCGTTTATCTTATCGGTTAATTCACAACTTGTCTGTTTGATCGTTTTGACCTTCTGGTCGAGTTTATCAATGAGATGAAGTAAACTTTTCGCTGCTTTGAGTGTGAAGTTTACTAGCGGTTAGTAAATCATTTAGTGCGCACATGTGGTATAGGACACACGTTAACACCTTTTGGGTTCCTATCTGATAGTTTGTGACACATTTGCCATTGTGGCGTGCTAGTACTAGACCTTTGGGTCATTGCCATTGCGGCGTTTGCCATTGCGGCGTATTGGTCTTCGTGATATTTTCCATTGTGACGTATTTGCCATTGTGGCAGATTTGTTATTATGACGGTTTACCTTCGGACAAGGTGCCTATTTGAGATAATAGTACTTGGCAAGGCTTCGGCCACATGCATGTCCAAACACTTTTGAAATGGCTTCTTTGACTATTTTCCCTAGTGTATCGCCCCTTTTCGGAATTGGTCCTTTCAACCATTTGATATATATTTGTTGTGATTACCTTTCGAGAATTTGAACTCTTGGGAGTTCTATTTTTGAGATTTGAGTTGCCTACACTAGCGTTATTTGAGATTTTCCTTTTGGCGTATTATTGAGATTTGCCTATTGGCGTTATTATATGAGATTTGCCTTCTGGCGTTTGTTTAGGATTATATTCTCCTATGTTGGAGATTTATATTTGAATGCCTTGTGGTGTACTTTTGAGAAGGTGATTTTTTTAAGATTTCCTTGAGTTTGCCGATAAGGCGGGTTTAGGATTTCTCCTTTTTAGAAGTCATATTTTCCCTAAACTACCATTGATAATTTGTGATATATCAACGACTTGAGGCTTGTTGTATTTAGCATTTTATGGATTGTCTTATCTCTTTTGAGACTATATCTTTGTGTAAGTGATATCATCTCATCACTTAAATTAACCATACCTTACTTATGCTCATGTTTATACTTATTATTATTTCTTCATGTTTAAGAAGAAAATCACCTTTATCATATGCTTATGTTATCATATATTCCTTTTAACTGATTTGTTAAGCTAGACTGACCCGTGTATTTCATACTTGGGTCAGACTGAGGCGTTTTAGGTTAGGTACCTTTTTGGACTTAGCATATTCTGCTTCTGCATGGACTTATCTGCCAGCTCTTTTTGTTGTAGTTTTTTGTCGCTGCTCCGATATGTATATTGTTTTGACTCGTGTGTATATTTTGGTCGTTATACCACATATGATGTATTATTTGTATTGTATTGGGATGTATCAGTATATATGTATATATATCTGTTTGCTGTTTTGTGATGTGCAGTGCATTTGATTAGTTGTATTTTGTTCTGATAGACCCTATAACCACCTGTAGTTTTGTACTAAGCATTTATTGGATATGTCGATCCACTTGAATTAGAAAAAAATTATAGAACAATAATCGACATATTCAATAGATATTTAAGACAAGACTATAGATGGTCGCTTCTAACTAGCTCTATTCTCCGCATTAGCTTACAGTATTACCCAGTAACATTCTTTGTTAATGTGGGTCTCGGGGTGGAGCGTCACAACGCTGGTGAAATTTTTCGAAAATTTAAGGAAATTTTTGAAAAAAAAATTATAGCTAAAATTTGATTTTTTATGTTATAACATGAATAATATTAGTTAGTAACTATAGATGAGTTTAGTGACTTTAAAAAAAAGTGATAACAAAGTTTCAACAAATTGATTTTGGAAAGTTAAAGGCTTAAAAAGAATTTGGTAATCCATTTCAAACAATTGGTTTTGAAATGTTAGTGCGTTTGGTGTACTTTTCTAACTATGAAAATTTCGGGGACGAAATTCTATTAAAGGGGTAAGAATGTAACAAGATTTTTGAACCGTTTATAATTAAATATTGAAATTATATAATAACCAAATCTTGGATTTAATTTGAATAAAAATGATTTCAAAAGCTTATTTAAAATCGGTTTAAGTAATAAATGGTTATTGTAAATTTTAATTTACGATTTAAGTGATTAAAACTCTTTTAATAATAATTCGTTTTAATTAATATGTGAAAATATCATCTTGGGGCATTGTCTCGGATTTTGATGAAACTAATGCCATCGGATCTGGAATAATTATTATTATAGGCCATCAAGTGATCGGACTTACTATATGGTCGTGTAGGCTCGAAACACATAGCAATTGATTTCAGGAATTTAATATAATATATTTTGATTTTAAAAGCTAAATTTTGTATATGATGAAATTAGGTCTCGATATTAGTCCCATTGAGTTCAGAATAAGGGTACGTAGTATAGAACGTAAGGCAGCACGCCCCGTTTGGAGTTTGATATTTTTCGAAATGAATAGTAAATCAGACCCTTCATCCAACGCTTCATCGACGCCGCTAGAGGTCGATCTAGGTTTGGCTGTCAATTAGGAAGAGGTGCGGAATGCTGAGACGAGGGGAATGAACGATTGGATCGATGTATGGTTGCCCACGGCGCCGTGGATCTGAGGTTGAACGACGATGAAGTTTTAGGTTCATTCTCAATTTTTTGGCCATAACAGGTGACTTGGTTAGTAGAGATGGGTTCATGTTGGTCCGAAGTCTCACCTGTGTGAGAAATGCGGATCATGGATCTTAAGGCTAGGATTAACACTAGAAGGGGGTGAATAGTGTTTATAAAGAATTACTAAATCCTTTTGAGTTTATGTTAATTTAAACACAGATGTGTGCAATATACAGACATAGATATGATCACAGAAACAAACACAGATGCAGAAATAAAATAAAAAGCAGTAAAGGAAAGAACACACCAGATTTTATACTGGTTCGGAGTTACCCTACATCCAGTCCCGCAACACAAGTACGGATTTCCTTTCAAAAGCAATCTTTAAAATTACACCCTCGATTTCAAGGCTATGAGGTACACCCTCCAGAATCACAATCCTCTGGATAGAGATACTTGATTTTCCGGGCTATAAGTTCTCCCACTTGATTTTACGGGCAACAAGTTCACCCAATTGATTTCCCAAGGCTACAATCATACCTTATCACGCTTGATTGATTTTCAAGGCTACATGTGATGACCGCCCATGACTCCCGCACCAAAACAAGGAAATAGTGCGCTGAAAGGCGTGCCAGGCAGCCATGAGTGACCGTCAAGGGTAGAATAAACATCGCAGAATCTATCGTATAACTCACAGCGCATGGATAAAATATAATAGAGGAATATAATATAGTGAAGCTCCATAGAACAGAACATCATCATATAAGCATCATAGAAGTTTTATACAAACATATGAATCATCCATACATCAAAGCCTCACTACATAACACTCAAACAAATATAGCAGCGGAACACCCAGTACATAATATGAAAATAATATGCAAAAGCCTCCTGCTCGTCTTCGTCGTCATCAACGTAGACCTCCATGAACAGCACCTGTCACCTGCTACCTAGTCTGCCCATCCCAACATGGATGAACAGCCCAAGGTAATAAGAGGAGACATAAAATCTTGAGTCAGACAAAGTCTTAGTGAGCAGTAAATCGACTATCAAACATACCAAAAGAGTATAAAGGATAAAGGAATAGGAACCAAACCATCCCACTCCACCTCTTTCTACAGTGATAGCCCCCAGACTCAAACTAAAGTGAAGCAAACATAACATAGCAGACAATTAAGGTAAAACAATAATCACTCGAGTCAAGGTCGATGTTTTCCAAATACAAACCCCCAAGGCCTAAACCAAGATCAGATAAGCATCCAGAAAACACCGCTCTTGAGACCGAATGATGATACAACCAAACGTCCAAACATCCATGACTCCGGCTATCACTGTTATCATTGCCTTGATTTCACCGTTAGTTGAATGACCACCTGTCAAGGGCTAATGGTAACCCCAGTTCTAGACATAACTCCGCACGTCGTCGCAGCCCGTGCCTAGGAATTTTCGCAACTACCCAGAGTACTAGCACGTCGTCACAGCCCGTGCTTGGAACGTCGTCGCAGCCCGTTCCAACGTACTCTTGCTTTGAGCATGCTAGAACCTTCAACAACGATGAGATCTCAGCCTCCTAGTCATCCTCCTCGACGACTATTTCCATACTAGCTCAATCGCCTCTCAAGCTAACCATTATCATCAACCCGGATCGCATCACCGAGTTATCAACATAGCTTCGCACGTCGTCGCAGCTCGTGCTTGGAACGTCATCATGACCCGTCCCATTTCATCATCATGCTTTGCGTCCTCGCATCATGGCAAAGTCCATCTCAATACCATGCTTTACCTTCTCGCATTATGGTAAAGTCCATCTCAACATTATCTAATCCATACATATGAGCTTCAACATCCGCTTCATATGCCCCAAGCAGCTTTCACTATTCAAGAGCCTTTCCACTTAGCTTTTGAATCATCTTCAACCATCTTGTCTAGATCTAACTATCAATCAACTAACATACATAGCAATCAATCAAATCAATCATTAGCTTAAGCAATCAAGTAATCGAATATGGTCTAAGTAGGCATTTATAACTACAATGGCAATTTCGTAAATAAATGAGCATAGATATAACATACATGAATCATGGGTTTCTAGCATAGATCTAATAAATATAAATCATGGGTTTTGTCTCTACAACTTGATGAATGAACTTGCATAAGTAAGCATCTTCATAAGTAATGGATCTACACTTGGATCTAAGGAAAATGTATGAAATCACTATCTACAACACTCCAACAAACCACCAATCCAATATACTCCTTTGGGTCCGCGTGAGAGATAACCACCACTCACCAAATCACCCAAACACTTCAAAAACTATCAACTTCAGATCCGGACAGCGAAGCTTCAAGCTTGATTCGTCGAAATCCCGCTTGAAACGATGAAATCTAGCTTGGTTGGATGAAGATCTTCAACTTTAGCTCTTGGATCTTCAATCTCGATCTTCGATCTTGTATAGATGTTAGAACTAGATTGGAGTGGAGAAAAGAAGGTAAAGAAATGTTGTAGTCGAGCTCTCAAAATGGCAGCACTTCGTTGCTTCAAAATCCGGTGCCAAAAAGTGAAGATAGGCGCCTCTATTTATAGGCTGAAACCTTAGGTCGTCCGCCCCCTTAGGTCGCCCACGACCTAACTATTGCCAACCTAAAGACCTCCGACCTAAAACACTGCCGTCCTAAAACACATGCACGCGACCTAACAGATACGCGCGGCCTAGCTGCCCAACGACCTAAGCCTTACACCAATGCTCGACCTAATATCACCATACTCACGCGACCTAACGTCATGGCCGACCTAACACTCAAGCCTTCATACGACTTATCACTCATACGACCTAAAGACTTACCCAAGATACGACTCATCAGCTTACGACCTAACAACTTCGCGAGTTAACAATGCCGCAACCTAACTACTCATAGCGGCCTACCTTAGGTCGTCTAACGACCTAACTAACCTACCGACCTAACAATACAACGACCTAAAACAAACACAGGACTCAACGACCTAACTTAGATCGTCTAACCCCCTTAGGTCGCTCACCACCACTAGGTCGCTTACTACCTCTAGGTCGCTTACTATCACTAGGTCGCTTATAGCCAAAGGTCGCTCCACTCGACCTAAACTCCCTCACGACTTAAACTGCACTAAGCCTTAACTCACCAACTCTTAGGTCGTTAACTCCACTAACTCGCTCACGACCTAACTCCTCAAGGTCGCTGCAACACTTTAGGTCGTAACCCAATAACTCGTAACTCATGCACCCTCCCCAAGTCGTCTACGACTTAACTATAGGTCGGTCACCACCTTAACTCGGTCACACAACCCAAGCTTCCCACGACTTAAGCTAACTCCCATACGACCTAAACTTCGAACAATCAAGAACAACACTAACGACCAAATAATTCTACGATTATCAATACGAAAAATACAGGTCGTTACATTCTCTCCCCCTTAGGAATTTCGCCCCCGAAATTCCAAACAAACAACAGCAATCAAAGCTATTCTGCATGCCTACCATCCATAGCAATCAACAAACCATGCATCCAATTTCTAGCCTAGCATGCAGAATTCTAAGATAGAACAAGTTACAAATTCATGAGATGTCACGACACCTTAGGGCCATACCTCGAAGAGTTCAGGATGAGCTGCCTTCATCCTCTCTTCCTCCTCCCACGTACAGTCGTTAACATCATCACTCCATTGTATCTTGAGCAACGTAATCGTCTTCCTCCTAAGCTGTTTCGTGTCGGTTTCAACAACACGAAGCGGCTTACGAGGTCTCGAAACAACTGGATCAACTTCCAAATCTTCACAGCTATCAGCAGAAACCACCGTATTCGAGTCATGCACATACTTCCGTAGATAAGATACATGAAACACATTGTGCACACCCGCCATCTTTTCCGGTAACTCCAATCTATAAGCAAGCTTTCCAATTCGCTCGATAATCGGGAATGGTCCAACAAATCTCGGAGTTAACTTTCCTTTCTTTCCAAATCGAATAACATTCTTCAAAGGAGAAATCTTCACAAAAACCATATCACCTACGTCGAATTCCAAATCTTTTCGACGTTTATCAGCATAACTTTTCTGACGATCCTGGGCTGCCTTCATTCGCTGCCGAATGATCTCTATGCAATCCGTAGTCTGTCGAATCATCTCTGGCCCAAGTATCAACTTTTCTCCAGTTTCCAACCAACACGTCGTAGAGTTACACGGTCTTCCATACAGTGCCTCATATGGTGCCATACCAATACTTGACTGATAACTGTTATTATATGCAAATTCCACCAAATGAAGGTGATCTTCCCATGATCCTCCGAAATCCAAAACACATGCTCTAAGGAGATCTTCCAAAACTCGGTTGACTCTCTCAGTCTGACCATCTGTTTGAGGGTGGTAAGCTGTACTCAAACACAACTTAGTTCCCAAAACTTCCTGGAAGCTCTTCCAAAATCCACTAGTGAACAATGGGTCTCGGTCGCTCACTATACTCTTCGGAACACCATGGAATCGAACTATCCACTTAACATAAAGCTCAGCCAACTTCGATGCAGTCCTAGTCGATCGAACAGGAATGAACCTTGCACTCTTGGTCAACCGATCTACGATGACCCAAATCCCTTCATTTCCCGCCTTGGTTCTAGGTAGGCCATCGATAAAATCCATCGACACTTGCTCCCACTTCCATGTAGGAACCTCTAATGGCTGAAGTAATCCACTGGGCTTCTTTTGCTCAGCTTTCACCAACTGGCAGTTCATACATTTGGAAATAAAATTTCCAACGTCCTTCTTCATACCTTCCCAGTAATAGGTTCTCTTCATATCCCGATACATCTTATTTCCTCCAGGATGAATTGTCAACTTCGAGTGATGACTTTCCTTCAGAACTTCATCTCTCAATTCATCTATATCGGGAACAACTAGTCGTCCTTGCTTCCGAAGCCAACCCTCTCGATCGACCTCGAATCCTTTACCCCTCTCTAGTTCCAATCCAGATTCCAAATCACGGATAATCTTGACAAGCTTATCGTCTCGCTTTTGGCTCTCGCCAATCCTTTCCACAAGAGTAGGTCTTATCGATAAGTTTGCCAACATTTCAGGTTCCAATTCACATCTAGGCCTGAAGTAAAATCCAGCTAAATACTCGAGACTCTTCCATTCCGAAAACATGGCTCCCAATCCTGCATGTCTTCGACTCAACGCATCTGCCACTGCGTTACCTTTTCCCGGAGTATAAGCTATATCAAAATCATATGATGCTAAAAACTCTAGCCATCGTTGCTGTCGAAGATTCAAATCCTTTTGGGAGAAAAGATACTTCAACGACTTATGATCCGTAAACAACTCGAATCGAACTTCCAATAGATAATGTCTCCACATCTTCAGAGCAAACACAATCGCCGCCAACTCCAAATCATGAGTCGGGTAATTCCTTTCATGCGGCTTTAGTTGTCGACTTGCATACGCAACAACTCTATCCTTTTGCATTAGTACTGCTCCAAGTCCAGTACCACATGCATCGGTGTAAACCACCATCTCATCATTCCCACTTGGAATAGTCAAAACAGGAGCACTTATTAGTCGCTCTTTTAGGATTACGAAAGCTTGCTCACACTTAGCATCCCAACTGAATACCTGATTCTTTTTCGTAAATCCTGTTAATGGTGCAGCTATCTTGGAAAAGTCCTTGATAAACCGACGATAATATCCTGCTAATCCAAGAAAACTTCTCACATCAGATGCATTCTTACGTCTAACCCAATCCTGGATCGCTGCCACCTTAGCGGGATCAACCACTATTCCATTTCCAGAAATAACATGGCCTAAGAATCTCACTTCACTCTTCCAGAAGTGACACTTCGAAAACTTAGCCTTCAGCTGATGTTTCCGCAAGATTTCCAAAACAATACGCAAGTGCGTCTTGTGCTCTTCCTCAGTTCTGGAATAAATCAGAATATCATCCACGAACACAAGTACAAACTTGTTCAACTGATCTCTGAACACTCTATTCATAAGATCCACAAAATATGCTGGTGCGTTAGTCAATCCAAACGGCATTACCAGCCACTCATAAAACTCGGATGGTGTCCTAAAAGCAGTCTTCGGCACACTATCCTTCGCCACTCTCAACTGGTGAAATCCCGTTGCCAAATCCATCTGAGAAAACACCTTCGCCTCGTGGAGCTGATCAAACAAGTCATCTATTCTCGGCAATGGATACTTGTTCTTCTTAGTCACCTTATTCAGCTCACGATAATCAACACACAACCTCAACGATCCATCCGCTTTGGTTGCGAACACAACTGGTGCACCCCATTCGGACACACTACGCCGAATGAATCCTTTCCGCAAAAGGTCATCAACTTGCACCCTCAACTCTTGCTGTTCTCTAGGCGCCATCCGCCTAAGAGGCATCACAACGGGTCTGGCTCCCTCAACTAGATCGATACGAAACTCGATCTCTCTATGCGGCGGTAACCCTTTGACCTCGTCAAAGACATCCTCGAATCCATCCACAATAGGCACCGATGACAGTCCATCCCGTGGAACAACCAGCGAATACATGAAGCTCATGAAGACGCCTTCTTCATGCTTACATCGTATCACAACCTTTCGCCCTTCCACATTCCCGACTGTCACCTCCAGCCTCTCACAATCAATCCTTGCCGCATACTTCCTAAGCCAGTCTATACCCAAAATAATTCTGAACCCCGCAAAGTTCAGAACAAAGCAATCACAAACAAATGAGCAATCATGACTCGACACAACTAGACCATGGCATATCATACACAAACATGACGAACCCCCAACTGGATTTGTCACAACCAATGGCCTATCAACAATATCCGGTTTCAAACCTAACCGGCCTACCAAATCATCACAAACAAAAGAATGAGACGCTCCAGTATCAAACAACACTCTAACTGGAACACCACAAATGGAAAGAGTACCTTGAACCACCACACTCTTCCCTTTCTCTTCAGCAGTAAGAGCTTTTGAAAACGATGGCACAGCTTCCAAAGCATAAGCTTGCACAATCTGCCTATCCCTCCTTGGTTCCGGACAATCCCTCCTAAAATGCCCTGGCTTATCACAGTTGTGGCACTTCGCCGGTGCCCTAGGATTCCTACAGTCTTTAGAGAGATGGCCCTTCTGCTGACAGTTGTAGCAAGTTACTTCGCCCTTCGGCTTCTTCTGGCCATCCTTACCCTTCTGTTGCTGCTGCTTCCTCTTCTTGTTTCCACCCTGCTGTGGCCTAGACCCTTCCTTGGTTACAGCAACAACAGATCCTTCCTTAGGAAACAAACTCTCATGCCTGAGAGCTTTCTCCACAAGCTTCTCAAATGGATCGTCCAGGTGATCCACCAGCTGCCTTCCAAGATAAGCATCCAAGCCTGTCACGAACTTTTCATTCTTCTGATAGGGAGAATCAATATACGACCGAGCATACTTGGACAAAGCCTCAAACTCAGAAACATACTCAAGAACCGACCTCCCGCCTTGCTTGAGCTCAACAAACTTCTTAAACAAAACAGACTTCTGAGCAGTAAAAATGAACTTAGCTTCAAACCTAACTTGAAACTGCTCCCAAGAAATATCTTCTTCTGGAGTATCAATGGTGATAGAGTTCCACCAATCAGAAGCTCTCCCTTGAAGCTGTCTTGATGCAAGCTTCCTTTTTGTTGCATCCTCAATTCCCAAGTCGCCAAAGATCCTTCTACAAGCATCTATCCATCTTTGGACTTCAATGGTAGATTCCGTCCCTAAGAAAACCTTCCCTCCGAGAGCAGTATAATCCTTACAAAGCTTAGCAAAATCCACCGGTCTTGAAGCTTGAACTTGAACTCCAACATCTACAGATGGCCCTGGAGCTGGTATCCTTCTCATGATAGAAGTCATCATGGCTTCAAACATAGCTCCATAATCAGCAACTCCTTCAGCGGCACAGCCTTCCCTTGCAACTGGTCTCCCTCTTCGACTCATCCTTAGTATCTACAAAAAGGACTAATTAGAACACCTTGAGGAACAACTACATAAGGAGTTCAAATCCATCTAAACTACTATATTATATATAGTAATCATCCATCAAAATACAATTACGTCTCTCTTACGTAGTTACGTCAGCGAGCGTTGGCTAAAATCGATTAACCAAAGCTCTGATACCAAATGTGATGACCGCCCATGAATCCCGCACCAAAACAAGGAAATAGTGCGCTGAAAGGCGTGCCAGGCAGCCATGAGTGACCGTCAAGGGTAGAATAAACATCGCAGAATCTATCGTATAACTCACAGCGCATGGATAAAATATAATAGAGGAATATAATATAGTGAAGCTCCATAGAACAAGGCATCATCATATAAGCGTCATAGAAGTTTTATACAAACATATGAATCATCCATACATCAAAGCCTCACTACATAACACTCAAACAAATATAGCAGCGGAACACCCAGTACATAATATGAAAATAATATGCAAAAGCCTCCTGCTCGTCTTCGTCATCATCAACGTAGACCTCCATGAACAGCACCTGTCACCTGCTACCTAGTCTGCCCATCCCAACATGGATGAACAGCCCAAGGTAATAAGAGGAGACATAAAACCTTGAGTCAGACAAAGTCTTAGTGAGCAGTAAATCGACTATCAAACATACCAAAAGAGTATAAAGGATAAAGGAATAGGAACCAAACCATCCCACTCCACCTCTTTCTACAGTGATAGCCCCCAGACTCAAACTAAAGTGAAGCAAACATAACATAGCAGACAATTAAGGTAAAACAATAATCACTCGAGTAAAGGTCGATGTTTTCCAAATACAAACCCCCAAGGCCTAAACCAAGATCAGATAAGCATCCAGAAAACACCGCTCTTGAGACCGAATGATGATACAACCAAACGTCCAAACATCCATGACTCCGGCTATCACTGTTATCATTGCCTTGATTTCACCGTTAGTTGAATGACCACCTGTCAAGGGCTAATGGTAACCCCGGTTCTAGACATAACTCTGCACGTCGTCGCAGCCCATGCCTAGGAATTTTCGCAACTACCTAGAGTACTAGCACGTCGTCGCAGCCCGTGCTTGGAACGTCGTCGCAGCCCGTTCCAACGTACTCTTGCTTTGAGCATGCTAGAACCTTCAACAACGATGAGATCTCAGCCTCCTAGTCATCCTCCTCGACGACTATTTCCGTACTAGCTCAATCGCCTCTCAAGCTAACCATTATCATCAACCCGGATCGCATCACCGAGTTATCAACATAGCTTCGCAAGTCGTCGCAGCCCGTGCTTGGAACGTCATCATGACCCGTCCCATTTCATCATCATGCTTTGCGTCCTCGCATCATGGCAAAGTCCATCTCAATACCATGCTTTACCTTCTCGCATTATGGTAAAGTCCATCTCAACATTATCTAATCCATACATATGAGCTTCAACATCCGCTTCATATGCCACAAGCAGCTTTCACTATTCAAGAGCCTTTCCACTTAGCTTTTGAATCATCTTCGACCATCTTGTCTAGATCTAACTATCAATCAACTAACATACATAGCAATCAATCAAATCAATCATTAGCTTAAGCAATCAAGTAATCGAATATGGTCTAAGTAGGCATTTATAACTACAATGGCAATTTCGTAAATAAATGAGCATAGATATAACATACATGAATCATGGGTTTCTAGCATAGATCTAATAAATATAAATCATGGGTTTTGTCTCTACAACTTGATGAATGAACTTGCATAAGTAAACATCTTCATAAGTAATGGATCTACACTTGGATCTAAGGAAAATGTATGAAATCACTATCTACAACACTCCAACAAACCACCAATCCAATATACTCCTTTGGGTCCGCGTGAGAGATAACCACCACTCACCAAATCACCCAAACACTTCAAAAACTATCAACTTCAGATCCGGACAGCGAAGCTTCAAGCTTGATTCGTCGAAATCCCGCTTGAAACGATGAAATCTAGCTTGGTTGGATGAAGATCTTCAACTTTAGCTCTTGGATCTTCAATCTCGATCTTCGATCTTGTATAGATGTTAGAACTAGATTGGAGTGGAGAAAAGAAGGTAAAGAAATGTTGTAGTCGAGCTCTCAAAATGGCAGCACTTCGTTGCTTCAAAATCCGGTGCCAAAAAGTGAAGATAGGCGCCTCTATTTATAGGCTGAAACCTTAGGTCGTCCGCCCCCTTAGGTCGCCCACGACCTAACTATTGCCGACCTAAAGACCTCCGACCTAAAACACTGCCGACCTAAAACACATGCACGCGACCTAACAGATACGCGCGGCCTAGCTGCCCAACGACCTAAGCCTTACACCAATGCTCGACCTAATATCACCATACTCACGCGACCTAACGTCATGGCCGACCTAACACTCAAGCCTTCATACGACTTATCACTCATACGACCTAAAGACTTACCCAAGATACGACTCATCAGCTTACGACCTAACAACTTCGCGAGTTAACAATGCCGCAACCTAACTACTCATAGCGGCCTACCTTAGGTCGTCTAACGACCTAACTAACCTACCGACCTAACAATACAACGACCTAAAACAAACACAGGACTCAACGACCTAACTTAGATCGTCTAACCCCCTTAGGTCGCTCACCACCACTAGGTCGCTTACTACCTCTAGGTCGCTTACTATCACTAGGTCGCTTATATCCAAAGGTCGCTCCACTCGACCTAAACTCCCTCACGACTTAAACTGCACTAAGCCTTAACTCACCAACTCTTAGGTCGTTAACTCCACTAACTCGCTCACGACCTAACTCCTCAAGGTCGCTGCAACACTTTAGGTCGTAACCCAATAACTCGTAACTCATGCACCCTCCCCAAGTCATCTACGACTTAACTATAGGTCGGTCACCACCTTAACTCGGTCACACAACCCAAGCTTCCAACGACTTAAGCTAACTCCCATACGACCTAAACTTCGAACAATCAAGAACAACACTAACGACCAAATAATTCTACGATTATCAATACGAAAAATACAGGTCGTTACATTACAATCACACCTTTTCTCTCTAAGTTGATTACAAAAAACCTATAACTCTAAATAGCACTGAGGATCTTATTGAGATAGTGATGGAGAATCAAACTACGAATGATCGAGTTCAATTCAATGTAGATTTCGGCAGAGTAATGATAAGAATTTTTATTAAGAAAAGTGGAAGAAGAAGAGGAGTGAAAAACCATAAAATCTGATGTAAAATTCATTGAAACTGACCCCTATTTATGGTAAAACAATAGTCATGTCCATTCATGAAGAATTATGGCGAATAGACACTTCTTTTGAAATTGAAATTTTAAACTCAACTGACACCATGTCGACATGGTCACCATGAGTATGTCGACATCCTAAAGCATTTTTTGATGGGTTGATTTTCTTTGAAAATAACATTTATCTTATATTAAAACTATTTTAAATTTTATAAATATACTTGACTATAGCTAAAATTTATAAGTAAATATAAAGAATAATATATATAGAATTTAACTATAATTTAATATTATAATCTAAGTATAAATATTTAAAAGTTAAATATATTATATTAAAAGATAGTTTAAAATCAAGAGTAATTTGACTTTGAAATTAAAGATGATTTTGAGGCTAAAATTATTTAAAATCAGGATAGATGTTTTTGATGCTTTTAAAAGGAAGGTTTTGAAATCATTTTGAAAATAAGATATAATTTTTAAAAATCATTTTGAATAAAAGGTTAGCGGATACAAAAAAATGTTCCACTAGATTTTTCGTAGGTTCCATCCTACTTAGGGTTCCATCCCTTTAACAGGCTCGAAGTGGATTCCATTCCACGAATAAATTGGATTTTAAGATGCCGGTGCTTTTCTAGGAGTTTTAACAAAATTTTATAATTAAAGAATAAATTACTTGAACTCTTGATAATCTTGATACTCATGAGTCTTCAATCTTGATATCTTGAATCTCTATACTGTACAGTCTTCATTCTTGGTACCTATATGGTTAAATCCTGCATATATGTATATATATATCTAAACTTATAATGTTAGTATTTGTATTTTATAATCTATTCTAAGGTTGTTGTCATCAAAACCATCATCTCACGGACTAATAATCTCCCCCTTTTTGATGATGACAACCTTTGTTTATAAAATATTACTTTCATCCTAATAACTCCCCCTAAAACTAATAACTCCCCTTTAATCTATGCCCTAATTACCTTATTTTATACTTCTCCCCCTTTGTCATCGACAAAAACAAACTCTAAACTTTATAACTCCAAACTATATAACTCCCCCGAAATCTAATACCCTATGATATGTGATTATAATGATAGTGTTATCATAAATAATCAACACTTAGATAATCCTAATCCAACTGCTAACTATTCTAAGTATATGATAACCATATAGTTATATTTATTAATAGGGAAGAACATATATATGAACACAATTTATTTATTAATCATATAATTATATTTACATTTTCGTCGTAAACGTAAGAAGGAATAAACAACAAAGGTAAAGAAAGAGAAGAAACTAATGTGTGTTTTTGAACATAAGAGATCTATGAATCGAACAGTTTGGATAATGGAAATAGAAATTTCCACATTGTTCGACAAGATTCCCATCTTTGTCAAAACACACTTCTCCAACGCACACAACTTTGTCGTCATCTTCTGCCTGCGCTTCTTCCATGGGTTCTTCTTCTTCTTCTTCTTCGCTGGCCTCTTGTTCTTGATTATGTCAAGAATCTTCATCAATCAAGATAGTGTTGGCTTGATTATCCATTATAATTTTTTGCAAATTCCATAGAATCTTGCCTTGCCTCTCTTGTTCCTTTTCCATACAGAGTTGAATCACTTGAACTTCAGTCATCATCTGAAGCGCGTCCTTCAGAGACTCCTCCATTTTTGTTACACGAGCGAGAGTAGTACGTTGAAATGGACCAAAAGTAGGAGAGGGGAACGAAATTGTTGATTATATGTCTGATTTGGAAGATGATGCCATGATTTTATTTGTTTCAAAAGATAGACTAGAAAGAGAACCGAGAGAATGATCAAAAATTCAAAAATAAGAAAAATATATAACCAATTTTTTGAATTTTGGTGGGAAAATTTTTTAAAAAATAAAAACGTTGTATGTTTACATGGGTATGTAGGGGACGTCGACATGCTCCTTTATATTTCTACTATTTGATTTATTTTAGTATTAATTATTTATTATAATGGATACTTATATTTTATATTTCAGTTATTGAACAAATACCTAATTCTCTTCTTAATTTAGTAGATATTGATTCATTTAAGGGTTTTGTTAAAATATCAGCAATTTGATTCTCAGAATTGTTATAATCGAGAGTAACTACTTCCTTACTTATATTATCTCTGAGAAAATGATGTCTGATATCAACATGTTTAGTTCGAGCATGTTTAGTAGTATTTTTGGATAAATTTATTGCACTAGTATTATCACAATAAATTTGTGATTTCGAGATATTAAAACCATAATCTTTTAAAGTTTGTTGCATATATATTACTTGAGAACAAGCCAAAGCAGCAAAAATATACTTTGCTTTAGTTGTTGATAAAGAAACTGTGTTTGCTTTTTACTAAACCAGGAAACCAGAGAATGTCCCAAAAAGTGACAAGTCCCACTTGTACTTTTTCGGTCTGATTTACAAACAGCATAATCAGCATCACAGTAAGATATTAAGTCAAAAAAATCATTTTAGGGTAAAGTAAACCATAATCGGATGTGTATTTAACATATCTTATGACCGTTTTACGGCTTTTAAGTGGATTTCTTTAGGTTGGGATTGATATGTGGCATAGAGACAAACACTATACATGATATCAGGTCTACTAGCAGTAATATAAAGTAGTGATCCAATCATTCCTCTATATAATTTTTGATCTACATCTTTCAAGAGATCTTCTTTACTAAGGTACACATTGGTTGCCATGGGAGTGGGTTTTTCACTTGCAATAGTCAAACCAAATTTATTAATTAGGTCTTTAGCATATTTTTCTTGACTAATAAAGATACCATTATCTAATTGTTTTATTTGTAATCCTAAAATGAAATTTAATTCAACCATATGACTCATCTCAAACTCTTTTTTCATTATTTCAGAAAATTCTTTATTTATTTCAAAATTAGTTGATCCAAAAATGATATCATCTACGTAAACTTGTACTAGTTGAATATCATTTTTATTTCTTTTAATAAAAAGAGTATTATCTACTTTACCAATTTCAAAATTTGATTGTAATAAATAAGATTTTAGTCTATCACACCAGGCTCTAGGAGCTTGTTTTAGACCATATAAAGCTTTCTTAAGTTTTTAAACATGATTTGGTAATTTATCATTTTCAAAAAGTGGTGGTTGTTCAACATATACTTCTTCTTTTACAAATCCGTTTAAAAAGGCACTTTTAACATCCACTTGAAATAATTTGAAATTATTATGATTTGTGAAAGCAAGTAGAATCCTAATGGCTTCTAATCTTGCAACGGGAGCAAAGGTTTCATCAAAATCTATTCCTTCTTCTTGACAATAAGCTTGAGCGACTAATCGAGCTTTAATTCTAACTACCTCTCCCTGTTCATTCATTTTATTTTTACAAACCCATTTATTCCAATTATAGTTTTATTTTTAGATCTAGGAACAACTTTCCAAACATCATTTCTAGTAAATTGATTTAATTCTTCCTACATAGCCAAAATCCATGAATCATCAGTTGATGCTTCTTTTGGATTTTTGGGTTCAATGGTTGATATAAAAGCTACATTACTTATTTGACTAAGTTGATTTCTAGTTTTAACAACAGATTGCATATCTCCAAATACATTTTCTATAGGATGATCTTTTAAAACTTTAGTCCTTTTATTAGGATGATTAATTCTAATTATTAGTTTCAATTGATTCTTGATTTTGAGTGATTAAATCCTCTTCATCATTTGTGTCTTCAAATTTTTTTAAATTTTCATCAAATGAAACATGCATTGTTTCTTCAATGGTGTTAGTTTTTAAATTCTGTATGCTTTACTTCTATTAGAGTATCCGATAAAGATTCCTTTGTCGGATTAGGAGCAAATTGATCTAAATTATCTTTTGTATTTACAATAAAGCATTTACTTCCAAAAATTCTGAAATAAGATACCTTAGGTTTCTTTGAATAAAGAAGTTCATAAGATGTCTTATCAGCTAAAGCTCGAATTAAGATTCTATTTAAAATATAACAGACGGTAGCAACTGCTTCTGCCCAAAAATTCTTTGGTAAATTACTATCTGAAAGCATAGTTCTCGCACACTCTTGAATCGTCCTATTTTTACGTTCTACTACTTCGTTTTGTTGTGGAGTTCTTGGAAATGAAAATTTGTGAGTTATTCCGTTTTTATTGTAGAATTCCTCAAACTTTTTATTTTCAAATTCACCACCGTGATCACTTCGAATAGTTATAATTTTTAGAGAAAATTAATTTTGAATTCTTTTTGAAAAGGTCTTAAAACATTCAAAGTATCACTTTTATGTTTCAAAAATATTGTCCACATAAATCTAGAATAATCATCTACAGTTACAAAAACATATTTACTATGATCTATTGACAGAATTTGAGATGGACCAAATAAATCAAGATGAAGTAATTTAAGAGGTTTTGAAGTTGAAATCATATCTTTTAATTTAAAGGAACTTTTTCTAAGTTTTCCTAATTGACATGCATCACATAAACTATCTACTTTAACATTCATTTTAGGGAGACCTCTTACTAGATCATGTTTTGACAGTCTAGATAAGAGTTTGAAATTCAAATGCCCAAATCTCTTATGCCAAATCCAAGGGTCACTTGTATTTGCCAACAGACATAGGTTATCATTTGAAATTTTCATACTAAGAATATAAATATTTTTTATCCTGACTCCCTCAGATATTATGGTTGAATTATTATCTTCAATGTGACTTTTATCTTTTTCAAATTTAATTTTATATCCTTTATCGCAGAGTTGACTTATACTTTGCAGATTATGTTTCAGATTCTTAACTAGCAAAACATTAGTAATAGTAGGAGTTTCGGAATTACCGACTTTGTCGATGCCAATCACATATCCTTTTGAATTGTCTCCAAAGGTAACCAGTCCTCTGTCTTTTTATATAATATCATTCAGTATATCTGGATTGCGAGTCATGTGTCTACAACATCCACTACCAAGTATCCATTTGTTCTTTCTGATCTGCACAATTTGTCCATTGTGGATTGATTCCTCAATAGCCATAAAGCATGATTCTTACACATTAAACAATTTTGGTAGATAACTTGAATTTGAATATTGATTATATGCAGAATCATGAAACAATGAAGATTTGAATATTTCTAAACTAGTATTAACAAATATAGCCATTTAAAAGCTTTTTCAAAAATCAGATTATGAAACTTTGAAAACCTTGCTCTGATCCCAATTGTGAGAAATGCGGATTACGGATCTTAAGGCTAAGATTAACACTAGAGGGGGTGAATAGTGTTTATAAAGAATCACTAAATCTTTTTAAGTTTATGTGAATTTAAACACAGATGTGTGCAATATACAGACACAGATATGATCATAGAAACAAAAACACATGCAGAAATAAAATAAAAGGCAGTAAAGAAAGAACATACTGGATTTTATACTGGTTCAGATTTACTACATCCAGTCCTGCAATACAAGTATGGATTTCCTTTCAAAAGCAATCTTTACAATTACACCCTCGATTTCAAGTCTACGAGGTACACCCCCTAGAATCACAGTCCTCCCGGTAGAGATACTTGATTTTCCAGGCTACAAGTTCACCCACTTGATTTTACAGGCAATAAGTTCACCCAATTGATTTCCCAAGGCTACAATCACACCTTATCACGCTTGATTGATTTTCAAGGCTACAATCACACCTTTTCTTGCTAAGTTAATTACAAAAAACCTATAACTCTGAATAGCGCTGAGGATCTTGTTGAGATAGTGATAGAGAATCAAACTATGAATGATTGAGTTCAATTCAATGTAGATTTCGGTAGAGTAATGATAAGAATTTTTATTAAGAAAAGTGGAAGAAGAAAAGGAGTGAAAATCCAGAAAATCTGATGTAAAATTCGTTGAAACTGACCCCTATATATAGTAGAACAACAGTCATGTCCATTCGTGAAGAGTTATGGTGAATAGACACTTCTTTTGAAATTGAAATTTTGAACTCAACTGACACCATGTCGACATGGTCACCATGAGTATGTCGACATCCCAAAGCATTTTTTGATGATTTGATTTTCTTTGAAAATAACCTTTATCTTATATTAAAACAATTTTAAACTTTATAAATATACTTGACTATAGTTAAAATTCAAAAGTAAATATAGAGAATAATATATATATATATAATTTAACTATAATTTTATATTTAAATCTAAGTATAAATGTTTAAAAGTTAAATATATTATATTAAAAGATAGTTTAAAATCAGGAGTAATTTGACTTTAAAATTAAAGATGATTTTGAGGCTAAAATTATTTAAAATCAGGATAGATGTTTTTGATGCTTTTAAAAGAAAGGTTTTGAAATCATTTTGGAAACAAGATATAATTTTGAAAAATCATTTAGAATAAAAGGTTAGTGGATACAAAACAATGTTCCACTAGATTTTTCGTAGGTACCATCCTACTTAGGATTCCATCCCTTTAACAGGCTCGAAGTGGATTCCATTCCACGAATAAATTGTATTTTAAAATGCCAGTGCTTTTCTAGGATTTTTAAGAAATTTTCTAATTAAAGAATAAATTACTTGAGTTCTTAAACTCTTGATAATCTTGATACTCATGAGTCTTTAATCTTGATATCTTGAATCTCTATGTTGTACAGTCTTCATTCTTGGTACCTGCATGGTTAAATCCCGCATATACATATATATCTAAACTTATAATGCTAGTATTTTTATTTTATAATCTATTCTAAGGTTGTTGCATCAAAACCATCATCTCATGGACTAACAACCAGGGGGTGAGCGGCGGTGGCTAAGGTAGTGTGGCGGCTATGACATACAGAAGAAGTCGCGACGATGGTTTATGGAGATGGCGGCCGGGTTCAAATTCGTGATATAGGAAGGGTAATTAGTTTAATTGCCCGATTAATTAAGTTAATTATTTATTTAATTATATCTATGTTCTAATGATCATATCTTGTTCCTACGAGGTCCGATTGAGGCATCGTCTTCACTATTGCATTCATATCGAGATTATCTACGTGATGGAGTTGGATTCATCGAGTGTGGAGCTTGTTGGACTATTCCAAAATGCGAAAGCGTTAACTAAAGATTGAGTAAGTTTAACTCACAAGTTAATCATATATTTTTGTACATATATAATTGTTGTTGTATTAAAAAATATATTGTATAACGAATAGTGGAAGTATTAATTTTGGACCCAGCCCTATTTTGTAAAACAAGTGATAACATTATTATTTGAGTATAATCTCATTTTGATTCTGAAATACATGTATCGTGGCTTAGACTATTTGTTTACATGTTTGATATTACTTTGAGAAATGATAGTATATTATGGATGTTAAGAACGATTTAGCAGTTATAAACGTGCTTTGATATCCCTTATAACTAACATAGCTAAATTATATAATTTGGGTAAATTATGGAAATATATATATATATATATATATATATATATGTATGTATGTATGTATGTATGTACATATATTTTAGATTGTTTTATACACAGTTTAGTGTGTTAGGCATAAATGGAATTGGTTTGCACATTTATGGAAATTGGAAATGGTAGAAGCGAAATAGTCGTGACGGATGCACTTTGAAATCGCTGCAATCTGCGATTTTAAAGTTAACTTTGAGAAACATCCTAAAGGCTTACTCGCATCTATAATAAGTACCGTTAGTTTTACTTATTATCGAAAAACAACAAGGTTTAAATATATTTCTGAAAATCGATTATGGACTTATAAAGTGATGGTTTTAAATCATAGAACAAGTTTTAAAGTAGTGTTTTAAATAAAAGGTTTTAAAATACAGTATAATATTTCAGAAGTATATTTTTAGTGTATATATGTGGTTTAAAGAGTTATTAAAGATTATAATATTTTAGAAGTATACTTTTAGTGTATATATATAAATGGTTTAAATATTTATTAAAGATTATAATATTTTAAAAGTATATTTTTAGTATACATATGGTTTAAAGAATTATTAAATATTTTAATATTTTAAAAGGATTTTATATTATAATATTTTACAAATGATTTATAGTATTTTATTTAAAATTATTGTTTTATAAATATATTATTTTTGTACATATTTATCTTTCTAAAAATATTTTAATTTATAAATGTTGTAAAAAGGAAGTTATTTGTGAAATGAAAGTTCAGTACATGTAAAGGAATTACAAAGGAGTTTTGAATTATAAAATTATGTTACAATGGATTGTTTTATAAATTAATAGAAAAAGGTATATTGCCTTGTTTAATAAATGGAAATGTACTTAGAACTTTAAATAGATAATTTAAAGTAAATGGCAAGTATTAAAGTGGATTTTGGATTTATTATATTGACGTTTATACAACATTTGATTTAAACCATTTAATTATACTTTTGAAAAGCAGTTGGATCTTTAAAATGGAATTTTAACGATAACGGAATAGTAAAGTGTTTTGTGGTTTGTCGTAAACAATATTTTAGTAACATTAGTTTATAAACCCTTAGGTAATATTTTAAAGTGTTAAAATATGGCAAATGAGTTTAAGAAAAATAATTATCTCTTTAATAATGGGATTTTGAAGTGGATAAAAAGTATAAATTGGTTTTGGGTTTGTTGTGACAATTTGTTAGTAACATTTGCCTTTAACCCGTTTTGATTGCACTTGTGAATGTAAATGGATATTAAAAAAAAAAGTTTAATGATAATCATAAGGGAAATGGTTATGGGTTTTAGACGATGTTTAAGTAACATTCGTCTTAAGCCCTTTGAATTTATTTGTAAGTATACTTATACGATTGAGATAAGTATATGAATACTTTGTGAAATGTTGAAATGTGTTGAAAATAAACAAATAAAGATTAATTAAATAGCAAAGTTTAATTAACAAATGGAATTTCATTTATAAAAGAGTTTAGTGAGTAAAATGAGTTTTACTAATAAAAGAGGTTTTTAATTAGTAAAGAAAGATAAATTAAAAAGGGGATTCAAAGTCGTTTATATGACTTAATCGTGCTTTCCATCGTGCATTGTGTGTTACTCGCTTATGAACAGTATATGGGACTTGGTTTCCTATATGCAATTATTCTTATTATATTGGATTGTTTTTTATTTGATGGTTAATAACCGATTATCAAATCTTGGCCAAATTCCTCTAGAAATATCTAGAAGAAACACGAAGATTATATGGCACGATTATCTTCGGTGATACTATACAGCACATATAAACTCATTTTGCTCTTCTATGGCAAATGATAAGGAAATCCGTCTGCTTAAACGGATAGGAGGTGATCTCCGATCTTATGTGTTGCTTGTATATTTCCCATGGAACTAGGGTTGAGATTCCTTGGAAATTGACCGATTTGTTTTGGAGCACTTGGTAAGCATGTGAGTGTACTCATATGAGATGTCTTGAAGCCGTAACCACTCCAAAATAATATATGTGTTCTATGCTTTGGAAGGGGTTCATGATTGGTTCATGATTGCTTCGTGATAGCTTCGTGATGCTTGAACCTATGTGGAGATTCGAGATATTTTTGAGATGCTAGAACACATGAATGTTCATGATCTATTCAGGATGTAGGAACCCATGAGTGGTTCTGAGACCTGTTCAGGTATGAGAATCCATATGTGGTTCCAAGACATGTTGAGATTTTGGAATCCATGTGTGGATTCACTGTTTAATCAAGTTTTGTTGAAAACTCGTGTAAAGATGCCGAACGTAGCCTCAACATCGGGAAAATGACTAAAAACATAGTAGGATGCATGATCCCAAGGTTTAGCTGACCCATAAGGATTACATCAATTTCATATCTAGAGTATGCTTATTGTAACGACCCGTAAATTTTCGATAATTAAAATAGCTAATTTAAGAAGATTTCGTGATTTAATGTTAGAAAAAATTTGTAATTCGTTTGGAATAATAATAACTGGAATGTATTGCAACAATAATTATCCAAGTAATGAAAAATAAATGCTACTTAGTGAATGCCTTTGAAATCAATAGTTGAATAAGATAATAAATGTTGAATTCATTGGGTATAATAGAGTAACTGATTGATAAGTAAAACTATTTAAAATCAAATATTGAATATTGAACAGGTAAATTGTTTAAATTAAATATTTAAAATTTATTGAATAATTGAATAATTGTAAAATGAAAATAGTGTTCTAAATTGTGAATTGGTTTTAAAAGTTGAATCTTATAAGTTCAATTTCAATATTTCAAAAGATAACGAATTATTGGATAATCGAAATTATTTAAATTTAATATTTGGAATTTATTGAATAATTTAATAATGGGAATTGAATAACCGTATAATGGAAATGGTTGTTCTATAATTTTAATTCGTTTCAAAAGTTAAATTTTATAAGTTCGTTTTGAATATTTCAAAAGATAGTGATTTAAGAATAATCAAATTTGATTAAATTTAATATTACAAATGTTTGAATAATTAAATTCCGAATTTGATATGATTAAGTTGATATTGAAATTTAATATATGAAAATAGAGTGAATAATTGAAATTTGATTTAATATGATTCAAATTGGTTTCCAAAGTGAATGTAAGTTATATCGGGATTATAATAGAGTTAATAAGATTTTGAAATTGGAATTTATTGGAAAATTGAATACCGGGTTTAATATGATTAAAAATGATTTGTAAAATTTTATTTTATCATATTAAAGTTAGAATGAGGTTATAGAACTTTTAAAATCGAATTAAAAGTAAATTTGTAAAAATTGAATATTTTAATATTTAATTATCGACTGAAAAATAGCCAATTTTCAAACAGTCTCAGAATTGGACGAAACTAGTTCCATTGGATCCGTAATATTTTTTTATTATCGGATTTCAATTTTCGTAGCAATCGGAGTTTTCGTTTGACCGTGGCAGCTCGAAACGCATCGAAATTGTTTTAATATTAATTTGACGAGTTAAAATAGTCATTTTTCAAACAGTCTCGGTTTTCGACGAAACTAGTTTCATCGGATCCGTAATGTTATATTATTGTATGGTTTCAAATTTCGTGTCAATCGGATTTACCGTTTGTCCGGGGCAAGCTAAAACGTCTAGAAATTTGATTAACCGATTTAATTTTAAATCGAACGTTTATTGCCATAACTCGCACAGATGATCGAATTAGCTTCCGAAACCTATTTCATTGTGTCCGGAACATGTGGTAAACCCTAAAAATGCCGGTCACCGCGCGTAAATCGGAGTTCGGAAAACCTGGGACGAATAGTGTTCGTCGTTTTCTATAAAAGCACTTCATTATTTTCTTTTTTCCAAAAAAAAAAACCAAAACCCTACTTTCTACAGCCGCCGCCCCTTATTATAACCTATGGCCAGAAAAAACTATTCTTTCCCCCTCGATTTCTTCAAATCCGCTAATCGAGTCGAAATACTTCCAACTAGAAAAGTGTAGAGCACACCACGAACTTTAACTTCAACGGTCGTGATCGAATATGGAGCTGTGACTCAACGGCAATTAGGGCTGGTACCATGGCCGTTCGGCCTCGTTTGGCGCGGAGTAGGGAGGGCCAAGCTCGCCTATATCACGGCCGAGTATGGAGTTTGTGATGGCGCATGGAATGGTGGTACTCGATCGTCGTGAAAATGGTTAGGGGTGCGTGCGAAAATCTATGATTATGGGCGGTCGTGGGTTCACGTTCGTTCGAACGTAACTGGAGATGGAAGAGAAAGGATTTGGGCAGCCTGGATCTAGGGCAGGAAATGGACGTCCAGATTTTGCTGTAGGGTTTGTAAATAAAAAAAAAGTGTAAATTAATTTTATAATAATTCGTTCAAACTTTAAACTATCATAACTTGTTCGTACGAGGTCGGAATCTGACGAAACAAATTGCATTGGCTTCGTTTTATCGAGCACTACGCAATGGAGCTGGATTAGAATCATTTGGACCTAGTGAAAATTTTGGGTAAAATTAAACGCTCGTTTAATTTTATTCGAAATAAAACGCTAGACTACATTGAAATCAAGGTGAGTGTTTTATAACGCTCACAACGTACTGAATATCTTTATGCTAGTTAAGTTTGATAGTATGAAGTGATATGAATTTTATTTGTCGTTGTTTGACAAAATTTAATTGTCATATAGATTGTCATTCGAATTAATCGTTGAAAATTAAATTGACAGTTAAATTGAAATAAAAAAATTGAATTGCAATTAAATTACCTGACATTGATAACTATGAAATGGCCATGAATTGTATTGTCTATTGGATGATGTATTTCGATGGATACTATTGGTTGATATTTAAATGTTTGGATGTTTATTTGCTTATATATATCCTGTTATGCATACATATGAAACTGTGTTTTGGTTTAAGTGATATATATTCATCCATGACATTTAATTGAAATAACTAATCACTTGGCCATAGGATAGAAAATTATATACGGACACCGGATTGGCTAAATTAATAATTTTTAAAATCGTCGATTTGAAATTTATTTAAATGTTTTGATTTAAAAGTTATAAATAAAATCAATTTATAGAAATCAAATTTATCGCATAATTGAGTTTGAAATGTTGGAATAAATTTTGGTTAAAAGAAATTGTTAAATGATTTAAGTTGAGACTTTGAAAATTAAAAATTTGGATATGATTGAATTTCAAAAATTTATTTGTTTTAAAGATTGAACATTATCTTGAGCTTTGAGTATTACTAAGTAAAAGTGATATAAAAATGATATTTTGAAATTGAGCTTGAAATTGAATCATATTTGAAATTTGGATTTAAATTTGAATATTGAAGGATAATTTTGTTAAGTGTTATAAATTGGTATTTTGAACATCAAGCTCCAAATCGATATAAATTGAAATTGAATAAATTAAAGGTGAATGTAAAATTGAATTAATTTGAAGTCAAAGTTGACATTGATTTGGATTGAAATCGAAATTGAATCGGTAGAATGGAAATTGAAATTGATTTGAATTGGGAAGTTATAATTGAAATGGATTGGTTTTGAAGCTGTTTTATTTTGTTTTCCAAATTACTCTATTATATAAACCATTTTTGAATACTTAAACTATTTTAATCTATTTTAAATCTACTTAACCCAATTTAAATTATTTTAAACTAATTAATCTATTTCAAATACATTTTAAGATTTTAAGTATTTTTTTTTTTACTATTTTGATTATTTAAAACTACTTTTAAACTACTTAAAACTATTTTTCTAAAATTTCAAGCTGGTCAATAAGGTGAAATGTTTATGTTTAAATCTTGAATTTAAATACGAATTGGTTAAATGAAGTTGCAACCTAAATTGAAATTCGAAATGATTTTGAAATCGAAATGAGATGTTGATCCGAGAAATGATTTTTGAAACGAAATCTTACATTTGAATAGATACGATGATATTTGAAATGGATTTGTTTTTTTGAAGCGAATATGATATTTTGATATCAATTATGAATCGATTTGAAATGTAAAAGAGTCAACGGTGTAATAATACGTTGTTATTAAAGAGACCGGGATCGGATATGAACATACTCTCTGTCGATACTGAAAACCACTTTAATAACTTGTATACGCAGAGTGTTGATCCAGGCTAAAGTGGATGGTTTGGTGAACGCGTTGACTGAAGAAAGAGAACGATATTGGATGACCCTGACATGACTAAAACAGGAGCCGCACCGGGCCATTGAGGTTCGCCATCTCTAGCGGACACACTTCTTCGATACCATATCTATTACATTTGTGATTCGATTTGGGTGCACCCCTTGATTTGGGAGTGTTGTTTGCTGGCTATGCTCAACATCAGTTCGGATCACGCAACTACTAGTATCCTAGTTGGTATCGCCTCATGTACCTTGTCATACTGATTATCCTATTCGCGACCACTACGTTATGTTTTGTGTTATACCTATGGGTTACCCTCTGATAACCACCAGTTTACGGTGGGGCTTACGGTGCTGTATAGACTATGGCATTATAAAATTGTGTTAAGCGAGATTATGGTAACGCCTTAACGCTATTTTGATACTTTATATTACTGATAGGCATTATCTACTTAGAGTACATTACTACATAGTAGATAGTTTAACGGATCCTTAAGAGATGGAAAATCCCGTAACATCTCCTGAGTTATTGCACGCACGTTAACACTGCATATGAGATGTCAAACCCCGTAAACATCTCGGACGCCGTTGCACTCATATTTATTTACGATTGATTTAACTTTCATAAGGATATTTTAGTCCTGACTCGAGTGTTTTGTCTTTTCATTACGCTCGGGTCAGTCATGAGTTTTCAGATTTTTGATGATCTATTCTGGAGGACGAAGACGAAGATTTGGTACACTATTACTATTATTATCTGTGCATTATGCTGTCTGCTGCATTATTTTATTTGTTCTTTTGTATATGTATAACTCTGATAAATGTTGTATAAATAACTGTCAAAGCATAGTAAACAGCTTAATGAACTGTTTATTTGACTATTATATTTTATCGTTCCGCTGTGAGATTCTGTGTTGTTTTATTTCCTTTATTTCTCTTTCTTTTCTTTTCTTATTTACCCCCAATAACCATCTGCCCTTTTGAATGGTTTGGAATCGGCATGTGTATTTGATCGTCGGTTTAAACTGTCCAAAAAGGCGGGTCGTTACAGTTGGTATCAGAGCTTTGGTTTAGCGACAACCTTAGCTTTGTGGGGTCCGACTCTTTATAAATAGGGTAGTTATACCCTATGATGAGTCGTTGAGTGTATATATATGAGAGAGCATATTTGTTAGTGATATAAAATGTTTTATATTGTGTCGGTTGATTTGTTGAGTGGCTTATGGATTCTGGTCAATACGAGTAATTAACGTCATTGATAGGGATCTCTAAACACTCGAACATAACAATTCGACATAGTATTGTTTTGAAATTGGGTAAATGAAATAATTTTGCCCTAATTATATTCTGTATATAAAGAATTTATTTCAAAATTTATTGTGATCTATCTAGCTTATTTGGTTGTTGGAAACGATAATATTGATTGTATCATTAATTGGATATTTGTTTTAATAAATAAGGCTTATTGAAAAATAAACAATAATAAAACAACTTGTGGAATGTTTTAAGAAAGAAAATCCTATAAGAATATATATAAAGGTGACTTATAAATTAAAACAGATTTAAATTAGAAAATATTGAATTCAAGACCCGGGGACTTTTAAAATGGTTTTCAAAGATTTGAAGAAAAATATTGTGATGTTAGTTGGAAAATATTTATAGGAAATATTTTGAAAGGATTTTTAAGAAGGAATGAATTAAGTACTCCTCTCTTATGTCGCTGGAAAATAATTTCGGTGATGACTGCGCAGCATCATCGACATTCATCTTCGAGTCTCAAAGTGGGGGAGACTTCTAAGAAGCTTTGCTTTTCTTCGAAATTATTTTGGGTAAATGGGTTTTGGTTTAAACTCCAAAGGTATGATTTGATATATTAAAGATATAAGTGTATATGTTTATTTCAAACGATTTGAAAAGAACCGGGCATTTAAAAATTCTAAGTTATGCAAATTAGTAATTTTCAAATGAAATGTGAATAACTAGAATTCTAAAATAAGAGGATTAAGATATCTAAGCTTATGTTTTGGGAAAACTTTAGAGTTGTAGTGTACCTTTAAAGTTGAAAGGTAAAGAGGATTTTAACAAATTAAATTTGTGAACATTCTAATTAAGAAAAATGAAAATCTATAAATTTGTATAATACCAAAATTGCATTCTAATAACATATAATATGACTTACCAAATGTTAAAAGTTAAATTGATGTTATGGATATGTAATGGGATATTGTATAGATAAACAGAACCTGAAAGTAATTGAAATATACTTAAGGAAAACTCAAAGGGAATTAAATATATATAAATGGAAAATTTGGTTGTGAAAATTTTTATATATACTTAAATATAGCATGAAATGATGAATGTATAAATGGAACAAGTAAGTGAACTTAAGAAAGAAGATAAATGAATCGTATTATATTTTTGTAAATTGGTTATAGAAAATAAATATAAAATTGCAAAGGGGTTATAACCTTTAAGATAACTGTAAACTAAGAAAAGTCATTTATGAGAGGTTAGAATTTTATAGGATGATTAATAAACTAAAGTGCCAGTTAATAAAATGTTCCACAAATGAATTCGTTATTAACTGAAATTATGAAAATGCAATAAATGTAAACAAAGGAATTTCTTATAGCTAAGAATCAATTGGAAAATTGAATTTGAATTTAATTAAATTATATAGAATGTTTAAAATGAACTTGAGTAAGCAAATTCTATGATATGATGTTTAAGAAAAGATAATGTTAAAGAACATGCTATGTAAAGAAATGAATATACTAACTGAATAATGGATTGTGAATAATTAAGTGGAAAAAAATAGAAGTCAATAAAATAATTTAGTATAGATAAATTGGATAGAAATCCATTGGAAGGTAATACGTGAGATTGTACGTATATTATTTTATTCGCATAACGATTTGATCCAAATTCGAGCACAAAATTTCGAGATGATTTATATCGATCCAAGTTAGGATTTTTCACTCGATTTTCGACGTCGAACCCTATATATGGATTTTTAATTCGATTCTGGAATTCTCTATCATAGTATGTGGCTATGCAAGGAGAGTAACAGTTTCCAATCAAGGAACCAAAACTGAGTCCGCACTAGAGAGTCGTGTGAACGATACTAGTTTGGAAGTGAAATTGTGTGATCGAATAAGCGATTAGATTTGATATTGCTCACGGATGATATATGTACGGCTTACGAACTTAATTAAAGTTAATATTGGAAATTTAAGATGCCAAATATAAAATATTCTTTTAAAATTATATAACGGGATATATATATATAAAAGAGATAAACCAAATTGAATGTAAAATTAATAATTTGGTTATGTTGGGTATGATTTGGTTGTTATATGATTGTTAGTTGATTGTATATAATTCATTAAGTGTTTATGAAATTGAAAGCTATAAATCATTGAAATCAAATTGGAAGTTAAATGAATTTAAATAGAATTTAACTTGATTCAAATTGGAAGTAAACTAATGTAAATATAAATTAGTGAATGTTAACTAATTGAATTGAGAATGAATGTTAGTAAAATCCAACGTTAATGAATCAACTGTGATTAAAATTGAAACCCAAGTCAATAAATATTAATGAGAAGTGAATTTATATTGATTGGTTATGGATTTGTTGGATGTTAGTTGGATGATAATTGATTTGGTGGATGCATTTGTTGTTTTGTTGCAATTGTTATGTTGGCATATGTAGTTGTTATGTTTCTATATGATGTATATTGATATTATTTTCATATATGCATGTTTCTCATGGTTTGTTGAGTGTTTAGTAGGTGCGGGTTGCGCTTGCTTCGCATTTGGAGCTCGCTTTCGCGCTATATTAGCCGTATATGCTCGCTAATAATATATAAGGTACATATCTCGGATTACATACCGTACTTTTACACTTTTTCCCTGCGGGATGCCTCATCACTTGATGAAATGTATATTTGTGATATATATACTGTCATTTTTTTTTCCGATCGAGCCGCGCAAAGGAGACTCTGCCGAAATTTTTCGTAAATCCGGGTGTTAGAAAATTTTTCAAGTTTTAAAATTTTTTATAACTTGTTTTGATAACTAACTTTTAAAGTTAGAAAGCCATTCAGAGTAACTTAGTGGAAGCGTAGTTATGACTTTATAAATGAAATTTCATTGTCTTATAAGTTGGTAACTTTGAATAAAATATATCTAATGTTGAATTCTATACTTAGTTCCTTTTACCTTCTTTTTCCTTTTCGGGGACGAAAAGTTTTGAGTGGGGGAGAGTGTAACGACCCGTAAATTTTCGATAATTAAAATAGCTAATTTAAGAAGATTTCGTGATTTAATGTTAGAAAAAAATTTGTAATTCGTTTGGAATAATAATAACTAGAATGAATTGCAACAATAATTATCCAAGTAATGAAAAATAAATGCTACTTAGTGAATGCCTTTGAAATCAATAGTTGAATAGGATAATAAATGTTGAATTCATTGGGTATAATAAAGTAATTGATTGATAAGTAAAATCTATTTAAAATCAAATATTGAATATTGAACAGGTAAATTGTTTAAGTTAAATATTTAAAACTTATTGAATAACTGTAAAATGAAAATAGTGTTCTAAATTGTGAATTGGTTTTAAAAGTTGAATCTTATAAGTTCAATTTCAATATTTCAAAAGATAATGAATTATTGGATAATCGAAATTATTTAAATTTAATATTTGGAATTTATTGAATAATTTAATAATGGGAATTGAATAACCGCATAATGGAAATGGTTGTTCTATAATTTTAATTCGTTTCAAAAGTTAAATTTTATAAGTTCGTTTTTAATATTTCAAAAGATAGTGATTTAAGAATAATCAAATTTGATTAAATTTAATATTACAAATGTTTGAATAATTAAATTCCGAATTTGATATGATTAAGTTGATATTGAAATTTAATATATGAAAATAGAGTGAATAATTGAAATTTGATTTAATATGATTCAAATTGGTTTCCAAAGTGAATGTAAGTTATATCAGGATTATAATAGAGTTAATAAGATTTTGAAATTGGAATTTATTGGAAAATTGAATACCGGGTTTAATATGATTAAAAATGATTTGTAAAATTTTATTTTATCATATTAAAGTTAGAATGAGGTTATAGAACTTTTAAAATCGAATTAAAAGTAAATTTGTAAACATTGAATATTTTAATATTTAATTATCGACTGAAAAATAGCCAATTTTCGAACAGTCTCGGAATTGGACGAAACTAGTTCCATTGGATCCGTAATAGTTTTTTATTATCGGATTTCAATTTTCGTAGCAATCGGAGTTTTCGTTTGACCGTGGCAGCTCGAAATGCATCGAAATTGTTTTAATATTAATTTGACGAGTTAAAATAGTCATTTTTCAAACAGTCTCGGTTTTCGATGAAACAAGTTTCATCGGATCCGTAATGTTATATTATTGTATGGTTTCAAATTTCGTGTCAATCGGATTTACCGTTTGTCCGGGGCAAGCTAAAACACCTAGAAAGTTGATTAACCGATTTAATTTTAAATCGAACGTTTATTGCCATAACTCGCACAAATGATCAAATTAGCTTCCGAAACCTATTCCATTGTGTCCGGAACGCAGGGTAAACCCTCAAACGCCGGTCATCGCGCGTAAATCGGAGTTCGGAAAATCCGGGATGAATAGTGTTCGTCGTTTTCTATAAAAGCACTTCATTATTTTCTTTTTTCCAAAAAAAACCAAAACCCTACTTTCTACAGCCGTCGCCCCCTATTATAACCAATGGCCAGAAAACACTATTTTTTCCCCCTCGATTTCTTCAAATCCGCTAATCGAATCGAAATACTTCCAACAAGAAAAGTGTAGAGCACACCACGAACTATAACTTCAACGGTCGTGATCGAATATGGAGCTGTGATTCAACGGCAATTGGGGCTGGAACCATGGCCGTTCGACCTCGTTTAGCGCGCAGTAGGGAGGGCCGAGCTTGCCTATATCGCGGCCGAGTATGGAATTTGTGATGGCGCATGGAATGGTGGTACTCGATCGTCATGAAAATGGTTGGGGGTGCGTGCGAAAATCTATGATGATGGGCGGCCGTGGGTTCACGTTCGTTCGAACGTAACTGGAGATGGAAGAGAAAGGATTTGGGCGGCCTAGATCTAAGGCAGGAAATGGACGTCCAGATTTTGCTGTAGGGTTTGTAAATAAAAAAAAGTGTAAATCAATTTTATAATAATTCGTTCAAACTTTAAACTATCATAACTTGTTCGTACGAGGTCAGAATCTGACGAAACAAAATGCGTTGGCTTCGTTTTATCGAGCACTATGCAATGGAGCTGGACTGGAATCGTTTGGAGCTAGTGAAAATTTTGGGTAAAATTAAACGCTCGTTTAATTTTATTCGAAATAAAACGCTGGAACTGCATTGAAATCAATATGAGTGTTTTATAACGCTCACAACGTACTGAATATCTTTATGCTAGTTAAATTTGATAGTATGAAGTGATGTGAATTTTATTTGTCGCTGTTTGATAAAATTTAATTGTCATATAGATTGTCATTCGAATTAATCGTTGAAAATTAAATTGACAGTTAAATTGAAATAAAAAAATTGAATTGCGATTAAATTACTTGACATTGATAACTATGAAATTGCCATGAATTGTATTGTCTATTGGATGATGTATTTCAATGGATGCTATTGGTTGATATTTAAATGTTTGGATGTTTATTTGCTTATATATATCCTGTTATGCATACATATGAAACAGTGTTTTGGTTTAAGTGATATATATTCATCCCTGACATTTAATTGAAACAACTAATCACTTGGCCATAGGATAGAAAATTATATACGGACACCGGATTGGCTAAATTAATAATTTTTAAAATCGTCGATTTGAAATTTATTTAAATGTTTTGATTTAAAAGTTATAAATAAAATCAATTTATAGAAATCAAATTTATCGCATAATTGAGTTTGAAATGTTGGAATAAATTTTGGTTAAAAGAAATTGTTAAATGATTTAAGTTGAGACTTTGAAAATTAAAAATTTGGATATTGTTGAATTTCAAAATTTTATTTGTTTTAAAGATTGAACATTATCTCGAGCTTTGAGTATTACTAAGTAAAAGTGATATAAAAATGATATTTTGAAATTGAGCTTGAAATTGAATCATATTTGAAATTTGGATTTAAATTTGAATATTGAAGGATAATTTTGTTAAGTGTTATAAATTGGTATTTTGAACATCAAGCTCCAAATCGATATAAATTGAAATTGAATAAATTAAAGGTGAATGTAAAATTGAATTAATTTGAAGTCAAAGTTGACATTGATTTGGATTGAAATCGAAATTGAATCGGTAGAATGGAAATTGAAATTGATTTGAATTGGGAAGTTATAATTGAAATGGATTGGTTTTGAAGCTGTTTTATTTTGTTTTCCAAATTACTCTATTATATAAACCATTTTTGAATACTTAAACTATTTTAATCTATTTTAAATCTACTTAACCCAATTTAAATTATTTTAAACTAATTAATCTATTTCAAATCCATTTTAAGATTTTAAGTATTTTTTTTTTTACTATTTTGATTATTTAAAACTACTTTTAAACTACTTAAAACTATTTTTCTAAAATTTCAAGCTGGTCAATAAGGTGAAATGTTTATGTTTAAATCTTGAATTTAAATACGAATTGGTTAAATGAAGTTGCAACCTAAATTGAAATTCGAAATGATTTTGAAATCGAAATGAGATGTTGATGCGAGAAATGATTTTTGAAACGGAATCTTACATTTGAATAGATACGATGATATTTGAAATGGATTTGTTTTATGATATTTTGATATCAATTATGAATCGATTTGAAATGTAAAAGAGCCAACGGTGTAATAATACGTTGTTATTAAAGAGACCAGGATCAGATATGGACATACTCTCTGTCGATACCGAAAACTACTTTTATAACTTGTATACGCGGAGTGTTGATCCAGAATAAAGTGGAGGTTTGGTGAACGCGTTGACTGAAGAAAGAGTACGATATTGGATGACCCCTGACATGACTAAAACAGGAGCCGCACCGGGCCATTGAGGTTCGCCATCTCTAGCGGACACACTTCTTCGATATACCATATCTATTACATTTGTGATTTGATTTGGGTGCACCCTTTGATTTGGGAGTGCTGTTTCGCGGTGTTGGGGTAGCTGCTGGCTATGCTCAACATCAGTCCGGATCACGCAACTACTAGTATCCTAGTTGGTATCGCCTCATGTACCTTGTTATACTGATTATTCTATTCGCGACCACTACGTTATGTTTTGTGTTATACCTATGGGGTATCCTCTGATAACCACCAGTTTACGGTGGGGCTTACGGTGCTGTATAGACTATGACATTATAAAAATGTGTTAAGCGGGATTATGGTAACGCCTTAACGCTATTTTGATACTTTATATTACTGATAGGCATTATCTACTTAGAGTACATTACTACATAGTAGATAGTTTAACGGATTCTTAAGAGATGGAAAATCCCGTAATATCTCTTGAGTTATTGCACGCACGTTAACACTGGATATGAGATGTCAAACTCCGTAAACATCTCGGACGCCGTTGCACTCATATTTATTTACGATTAATTTAACTTTCATAAGGATATTTTAGTCCTAACTCGAGTGTTTTGTCTTTTCATTACGCTCGGGTCAGTCCTGAGTTTTCAGATTTTTGAAGATCTATTCTGGAGGACGAAGACGAAGATTTGGTACACTATTACTATTATTATCTGTGCATCATGCTGTCTGCTGCATTATTTTATTTGTTCTGTTGTATATGTATAACTCTGATAAATGTTGTATAAATAATTGTCAAAGTATAGTAAACAGCTTTATGAACTGTTTATTTGACTATTATATTTTATCGTTCCGCTGCGAGATTCTGTGTTGTTTCATTTCCTTTATTTCTCTTTCTTTTCTTTTCTTATTTACCCCAATAACCATCTGCCCTTTTGAATGGTTTGGAATCGGAATGTGTATTTGATCGTTGGTTTAAACTGTCCAAAAAGGCGGGTCGTTACAGTTGGTATCAGAGCTTTGGTTTAGCGATAACCTTAGCTTTGTGGGGTCCGACTCTTTATAAATAGGGTAGTTATACCCTATGATGAGTCGCTGAGTGTATATATATGAGAGAGCGTATTTGTTAGTGATATAAAATGTTTTATATTGTGTCGGTTGATTTGTTGAGTGGCTTATGGATTCTGGTCAATACGAGTAATTAACGTCATTGATAGGGATCTCTAAACACTCGAACAGAACAATTCGACATAGTATTGTTTTGAAATTGGGTAAATGAAATAATTTTTTCCTAATTATATTCTGTTTATAATGAATTTATTTCAAAATTTATTGTGATCTATCTAGCTTATTTGGTTGTTGGAAACGATAATATTGATTGTTATCATTAATTGGATATTTGTTTTAATAAATAAGGCTTATTGAAAAATAAACAATAATAAAACAACTTGTGGAATGTTTTAAGAAAGAAAATTCTATAAGAATATTTATAAAGGTGACTTATAAATTAAAACAGATTTAAATTGGAAAATATTGAATTCAAGACCCGGGGACTTTTAAAATGGTTTTCAAAGATTTGAAGAAAAATATTGTGATGTTAGTTGGAAAATATTTATAGGAAATATTTTGAAAGGATTTTTAAGAAGGAATGAACTAAGTACTCCTCTCTTATGTCGCTGGAAAATAATTTCGGTGATGACTGCGCAGCATCATCGACATTCATCTTCGAGTCTCAAAGTGGGGGAGACTTCTAAGAAGCTTTGCTTTTCTTCGAAATTATTTTGGGTAAATGGGTTTTGGTTTAAACTCCAAAGGTATGATTTGATATATTAAAGATATAAGTGTATATGTTTATTTCAAATGATTTGAAAAGAACCGGGCATTTAAAAATTCTAAGTTATGCAAATTAGTAATTTTCAAATGAAATGTGAATAACCAGAATTCTAAAATAAGAGGATTAAGATATCTAAGCTTATGTTTTGGGAAAACTTTAGAGTTGTAGTGTACCTTTAAAGTTGAAAGGTAAAGAGGATTTTAACAAATTAAATTTGTGAACATTCTAGTTAAGAAAAATGAAAATCTATAAATTTGTATAATACCAAAATTGCATTCTAATAACATATAATATGACTTACCAAATGTTAAAAGTTAAAATGATGTTTTGGATATGTAATGCGATATTGTATAGATAAACAGAACCTGAAAGTAATTGAAATATACTTAAGGAAAATTCAAAGGGAATTAAATGAATATAAATGGAAAATTTGGTTGTGAATTTTTTTATATATACTTAAATATAGCATGAAATGATGAATGGATAAATGGAACAAGTAAGTGAACTTAAGAAAGAAGATAAATGAATCGTATTATATTTTTGTAAATTGGTTATAGAAAATAAATATAAAATTGCAAAGGGATTATAACCTTTAAGATAGCTCTAAACTAAGAAAAGTCATTTATGAGAGGTTAGACTTTTATAGGATGATTAATAAACTAAAGTGTCGGTTAATAAATTGTTCCACAAATGAATTCGTTATTAACTGAAATTATGAAAATGCAATAAATGTAAACAAAGGAATTTCTTATAGCTAAGAATCAATTGGAAAATTGAATTTGAATTTAATTAAATTATATAGAATGTTTAAAATGAACTTGAGTAAGAAAATTCTATGATATGATGTTTAAGAAAAGATAATGTTAAAGAACATGCTATGTAAAGAAATGAATATGCTAACTGAATAATGGATTGTGAGTAATTAAGTGGAAAAAAATAGAAGTCAATAAAATAATTTAGTATAGATAAATTGGATAGAAATCCATTGGAAGGTAATACGTGAGATTATACGTATATTATTTTATTCGCATAACGATTTGATCCAAATTCGAGCACAAAATTTCGAGATGATTTATATCGATCCAAGTTAGGATTTTTCACTCGATTTCGACGTCGAACCCTATATATGGAGTTTTAATTCGATTCTGGAATTCTCTATCATAGTATATGGCTATGCAAGGAGAGTAACAGTTTCCAATCAAGGAACCAAATCTGAGTCCGCACTAGAGAGTCGTGTGAACGATACTAGTTTGGAAGTGAAATTGTGTGATCGAATAAGCGATTAGATTTGATATTGCTCACGGATGATATATGTACGGCTTACGAACTTAATTAAAGTTAATATTGGAAATTTAAGATGCCAAATATAAAATGATTCTTTTAAAATTATATAACGGGATATATATATATATATATAAAAGAGATAAACCAAATTGAATGTAAAATTAATAATTTGGTTATGTTGGGTATGATTTGGTTGTTATATGATTGTTAGTTGATTGTATATAATTCACTAAGTGTTTATGAAATTGAAAGCTATAAATCATTGAAATCAAACTGGAAGTTAAATGAATTTAAATAGAATTTAACTTGATTCAAATTGGAAGTAAACTAATGTAAATATAAATTAGTGAATGTTAACTAATTGAATTGAGAATGAATGTTAGTAAAATCCAACGTTAATGAATCAACTGTGATTAAAATTGAAACCCAAGTCAATAAATATTAATGAGAAGTGAATTTATATTGATTGGTTATGGATTTGTTGGATGATAGTTGGATGATAATTGATTTGGTGGATGCATTTGTTGTTTTGTTGCAATTGTTATGTTGACATATGTAGTTGTTATGTTTCTATATGATGTATATTGATATTATTTTTATATATGCATGTTTCTCATGGTTTGTTGAGTGTTTAGTAGGTGCGGATTGCGCTTGCTTCGCATTTGGAGCTCGCTTTCGCGCTATATTAGCCGTATATGCTCGCTAATAATATATAAGGTACATATCTCGGATTACATACCGTACTTTTACACTTTTTCCCTGCGGAATGCCTCATCACTTGATGAAATGTATATTTGTGATATATATACTGTCATTTTTTTTTCGATCGAGCCGCGCAAAGGAGACTCTGCCGAAATTTTCCGTAAATCCGGGTGTTAGAAAATTTTTCAAGTTTTAAATTTTTTTATAACTTGTTTTGATAACTAACTTTTAAAGTTAGAAAGCCATTCAGAGTAACTTAGTGGAAGCGTAGTTATGACTTTATAAATGAAATTTCATTGTCTTATAAGTTGGTAACTTTGAATAAAATATATCTAATGTTGAATTCTATACTTAGTTCCTTTTCCCTTCTTTTTCCTTTTCGGGGACGAAAAGTTTTGAGTGGGGGAGAGTGTAACGACCCGTAAATTTTCGATAATTAAAATAGCTAATTTAAGAAGATTTCGTGATTTAATGTTAGAAAAAAATTTGTAATTCGTTTGGAATAATAATAACTGGAATGAATTGCAACAATAATTATCCAAGTAATGAAAAATAAATGCTACTTAGTGAATGCCTTTGAAATCAATAGTTGAATAGGATAATAAATGTTGAATTCATTGGGTATAATAGAGTAATTGATTGATAAGTAAAATCTATTTAAAATCAAATATTGAATATTGAACAGGTAAATTGTTTAAGTTAAATATTTAAAACTTATTGAATAATTGAATAACTGTAAATGAAAATAGTGTTCTAAATTGTGAATTGGTTTTAAAAGTTGAATCTTATAAGTTCAATTTCAATATTTCAAAAGATAATGAATTATTGGATAATCAAAATTATTTAAATTTAATATTTGGAATTTATTGAATAATTTAATAATGGGAATTGAATAACCGTATAATGGAAATGGTTGTTCTATAATTTTAATTCGTTTCAAAAGTTAAATTTTATAAGTTCGTTTTGAATATTTCAAAAGATAGTGATTTAAGAATAATCAAATTTGATTAAATTTAATATTACAAATGTTTGAATAATTAAATTCCGAATTTGATATGATTAAGTTGATATTGAAATTTAATATATTAAAATAGAGTGAATAATTGAAATTTGATTTAATATGATTCAAATTGGTTTCCAAAGTGAATGTAAGTTATATCAGGATTATAATAGAGTTAATAAGATTTTGAAATTGGAATTTATTGGGAAATTGAATACCGGGTTTAATATGATTAAAAATGATTTGTAAAATTTTATTTTATCATATTAAAGTTAGAATGAGGTTATAGAACTTTTAAAATCGAATTAAAAGTAAATTTGTAAAAATTGAATATTTTAATATTTAATTATCGACTGAAAAATAGCCAATTTTCGAACAGTCTCAGAATTGGACGAAACTAGTTCCATTGGATCCGTAATAGTTTGTTATTATCGGTTTCAATTTTCGTAGCAATCGGAATTTTCGTTTGACCGTGGCAGCTCGAAACGCATCGAAATTGTTTTAATATTAATTTGACGAGTTAAAATAGCCATTTTTCAAACAGTCTCGGTTTTCGACAAAACCAGTTTCATCGGATCCATAATGTTATATTATTGTATGGTTTCAAATTTCGTGTCAATCGGATTTACCGTTTGTCCGGGGCAAGCTAAAACACCTAGAAATTTGATTAACCGATTTAATTTTAAATCGAACGTTTATCGCCATAACTCGCACAGATGATCGAATTAGCTTCCAAAACCTATTCCATTGTGTCCGGAACGCGGGGTAAACCCTAAAAACGCCGGTCACCGCACGTAAATCGGAGTTCGGAAAACCCGGGATGAATAGTGTTCGTCGTTTTCTATAAAAGCACTTCATTATTTTCTTTTTTCCAAAAAAAAAAACCAAAACCCTACTTTCTATAGCCGCCGCCCCTTATTATAACCAATGGCCAGAAAAAACTATTCTTTCCCCCTCGATTTCTTCAAATCCGCTAATCGAATCGAAATACTTCCAACTAGAAAAGTGTAGAGCACACCACGAACTGTAACTTCAACGGTCGTGATCGAATATGGAGCTGTGATTCAATGGCAATTAGGGCTGGAACCATGGCCATTCGGCCTCGTTTGGCGCGCAGTAGGGAGGGCCGAGCTCGCCTATATCGCGGCCGAGTATGGAGTTTGTGATGGCGCATGGAATGGTGGTACTCGATCGTCGTGAAAATGGTTGGGGGTGCGTGCGAAAATCTATGATGATGGGCGGCCGTGGGTTCACGTTCGTTCGAACATAACTGGAGATGGAAGAGAAAGGATTTGGACGGCCTGGATATAGGGCAGGAAATGGAAGTCCAGATTTTGCTGTAGGGTTTGTAAATAAAAAAAAAAGTGTAAATTAATTTTATAATAATTCGTTCAAACTTTAAACTATCATAACTTGTTCGTACGAGGTCGGAATCTGACGAAACAAACTACGTTGGCTTCGTTTTGTCGAGCACTACGCAATGGAGCTGGATTAGAATCGTTTGGAGCTAGTGAAAATTTTGGGTAAAATTAAACGCTCGTTTAATTTTATTCGAAATAAAACGCTGGAACTGCATTGAAATCAAGGTGAGTGTTTTATAACGTTCACAACGTACTGAATATTTTTATGCTAGTTAAATTTGATAGTATGAAGTGATATGAATTTTATTTGTCGTTGTTTGATAAAATTTAATTTTCATATAGATTGTCATTCGAATTAATCGTTGAAAATTAAATTGACAGTTAAATTGAAATAAAAAATTGAATTGCGATTAAATTACCTGACATTGATAAATATGAAATTGCCATGAATTGTATTGTCTATTGGATGATGTATTTCGATGGATGCCATTGGTTGATATTTAAATGTTTGGATGTTTATTTGCTTATATATATCCTGTTATGCATACATATGAAACTGTGTTTTGGTTTAAGTGATATATATTCATCCCTGACATTTAATTGAAATAACTAATCACTTGGCCATAGGATAGAAAATTATATACGGACACCGGATTGGCTAAATTAATAATTTTTAAAATCGTCGATTTGAAATTTATTAAATGTTTTGATTTAGAAGTTATAAATAAAATCAATTTATAGAAATCAAATTTATCGCATAATTGAGTTTGAAATGTTGGAATAAATTTTGGTTAAAAGAAATTGTTAAATGATTTAAGTTGAGACTTTGAAAATTAAAAATTTGGATATGATTGAATTTCAAAATTTTATTTGTTTTAGAGATTGAACATTATCTCGAGCTTTGAGTATTACTATGTAAAAGTGATATAAAAATGATATTTTGAAATTGAGCTTGAAATTGAATCATATTTGAAATTTGGATTTAAATTTGAATATTGAAGGATAATTTTGTTAAGTGTTATAAATTGGTATTTTGAACATCAAGTTCCAAATCGATATAAATTGAAATTGAATAAATTAAAGGTGAATGTAAAATTGAATTAATTTGAAGTTAAAGTTGACATTGATTTGAATTGAAATCGAAATTGAATCGGTAGAATGGAAATTGAAATTGATTTGAATTGGGAAGTTATAATTGAAATGGATTGGTTTTGAAGATGTTTTATTTTGTTTTCCAAATTACTCTATTATATAAACCATTTTTGAATACTTAAACTATTTTAATCTATTTTAAATCTACTTAACCCAATTTAAATTGTTTTAAACTAATTAATCTATTTCAAATCCATTTTAAGATTTTAAGTATTTTTTTTACTATTTTAATCATTTAAAACTACTTTTAAACTACTTAAAACTATTTTTCTAAAATTTCAAGCTGGTCAATAAGGTGAAATGTTTATGTTTAAATCTTGAATTTAAATACGAATTGGTTAAATGAAGTTGCAACCTAAATTGAAATTCGAAAAGATTTTGAAATCGAAATGAGATGTTGATGCGAGAAATGATTTTTGAAACGGAATCTTACATTTGAATAGATACGATGATATTTGAAATGGATTTATTTTTTTTGAAGCGAATATGATATTTTGATATCAATTATGAATCGATTTGAAATGTAAAAGAGCCAACGGTGTAATAATACGTAGTTATTAAAGAGGCCGGGATCGGATATGGACATACTATCTGTCGATACCGAAAACCACTTTAATAACTTGTATACGCGGAGTGTTGATCCAGAATGAAGTGGATGGTTTGGTGAATGCGTTGACTGAAGAAAGAGAACGATATTGGATGACTCTTGACATGACTAAAACAGGAGCCGCGCCGGGCCATTGAGGTTCGCCATCTCTAGCGGACACACTTCTTCGATACCATATTTATTACATTTGTGATTCGATTTGGGTGCACCCCTTGATTTGGGAGTGTTGTTTCGCAGTGTTGGGGTAGCTGCTGGCTATGCTCAACATCAGTCCGGATCACGCAACTACTAGTATCCTAGTTGGTATCGCCTCATGTACCTTGTCATACTGATTATCCTATTCGCGACCACTACGTTATGTATTGTGTTATACCTATGGGGTACCCTCTGATAACCACCAGTTTACGGTGGGGCTTACGGTGCTGTATAGACTATGACATTATAAAAATGTGTTAAGCGGGATTATGGTAACGCCTTAACTCTATTTTGATACTTTATATTACTGATAGGCATTATCTACTTAGTGTACATTACTACATAGTAGATAGTTTAATGGATCCTTAAGAGATGGAAAATCCCGTAACATCGCTTGAGTTATTGCACGCACGTTAACACTGGATATGAGATGTCAAACCCCGTAAACATCTCGGACGTCGTTGCACTCATATTTATTTACGATTGATTTAACTTTCATAAGGATATTTTAGTCCTGACTCGAGTGTTTTGTCTTTTCATTACGCTCGGGTCAGTCCTGAGTTTTCAGATTTTTGAAGATCTATTTTGGAGGACGAAGACGAAGATTTAGTACACTATTACTATTATTATCTGTGCATCATGTTGTCTGCTGCATTATTTTATTTGTTCTGTTGTATATGTATAACTCTGATAAATGTTGTATAAATAATTGTCAAAGTATGGTAAACAGCTTCATGAACTGTTTATTTGACTATTATATTTTATCGTTCCGCTGCGAGATTCTGTGTTGTTTCATTTCCTTTATTTCTCTTTCTTTTCTTTTCTTATTTACCCCAATAATCATCTACCCTTTTGAATGGTTTGGAATCGGCATGTGTATTTGATCGTCGGTTTAAACTGTCCAAAAAGGCGGGTCGTTACACTTATCGATATGTTGTGCATAGGGATTTAATGATACTTGGTACACATTGTTCACATGAGTGTTCGGATGATGGCTCGGTTGTTTTTACCATATGGCATATTTATCTAGAGATAAACGATGCTCAGAAGGTATTTTTTATCCTTGTCATAAGAGATCGTCTCGTTAAGGAGGTCTCCATAGAAATCCATTAATACGAACGTACCTTGGCGATTTTGTTTGTATACCTAAATATGCTATCAAATGTAACCAATGTAACCATTTCAACTATGATTTATATTTATATTCCACACCTTAGACATTATTATATTATCACCGGGTTTTATAATAGAATGGTTTTGTTATGGTAAGGGAAAAACCTATCCGTGTTTATAGACAACGTGGTCTTATGATATACCCTTATTTTGAAAGGTTTTAAGATAAAATAAATTCTTTATAGTTTGAGTTTCTCATATTAGATTACCGTACTGATCCGGGTGTTATTCTCTTATAATGCTCAGGTCAGCTTGAGTATATTTCCAGATTTAGCTGTTGTTCATTGGAGCTCTTGGAGAGGAGCTGGATGATTTCCTACTGTACTTATTTTCCGCTGCATTATTTGATTGTATCTATCACCATTTGTGAGGATAGGATGTTATAAATGTCCAGGCTGATGATATGTTAGTTTACTCTGATTGATGTATGTATATAAAGGTTTTCTTTTTGGTAAAATCCTTCTGAGATATTATATATTATCGTTCCGCATGTGAGATTCTTATATTATGTTCTCATCTTTCTTGTTCTTTTTCTTTTTACCCTAACAATGCGTCTTTTCGATACTTAGGCGCTAGTCATATGAATATTACCGATGTATTAATGTCGACATTTGAGGTTGAAAGTTAGGTCGTCACACTCTAAAATAAATCTTCAGCCGCCATTAAACATAACCAACGAAGCTATCAAATGGATGGATCGAGCCATCATCAATCGAGGCAGCGGCAGAGGGCCCACGTTTACGAGCAGTGTGGGTTCATTTTTTAGGTTCGAGAGCGTGCGTGTGCGTCGTGGCACGTAGGGAGGCGCATGCGCTATAGGTTGGTTGCGTCGGCGTTGGTCGAGCGATTGACAATCGAGAAATAAAAATGGCGTACGACCTAGGAGTGTTAATTGTGGACGTGAAGGAGAAAGAGGAAGAAAGGTTTATTTTTAAATTTTTAACTATTGCCCTATTTTAAATTATTTCAAATGTTCATAAATCCATAAGTTGTTCGTACGACGTCAGTTTTGAGCGCGACAAGTTGCGTTGCGATCATATCAACGACTACTACCCTACGGAGTTGGATTGGATGGATTTGAAGAAAGTGAAAAATTGGGTTAAAATTGAACGACTATTCAATTTCAATTCAAAACGGAACGCTTGGTGAGACTAAAAATCATAATGAGTTAATCTCACCTTTCTGGATAATTAGGAAATTGTTATATAGTCAATAAAATTATTTATTGGATGCATGAATATTTTAGCGTTGATTATTATTGACTGTTTGGATGATTTACTATATTTATTAGTTGGTTTGGATATATTCCCGCTTATTGAAGCAGATGAGACCCTATTACGTTTCTGTGTAAGAGTGGATGACCCTTTATATACGAATCCATAATCGTAAATTAATTTAAGTCATTTTAAATTATTTCAAATGTTCATAAATCCATAATTTGTTCGAGGTTGGTTTTGAGCGGGACAAGTTGCATTGTGATCGTATCAGCGAGTGCTACGCTATGGAGTTGGATGGACTGGAGCTAGTGAAAAATTGGGTTAAAATTGTACGACTGTTCAACTTCAATTCAAAATGCAACGTTTGGCGCTGAAAATCAAAGTGAGATAATCTCACCTTTTTGGATTATTAGGAAATTATTATATAGTAAATAAAATTATTCATTGGACGCATGGATATTTTAGTATTGATTGTTATTGACTGTTTGGAGATTTACTATATTTAGTAGTTGGTTTGGATATATTCCCGCCTGTTAGAGCGGTTGAGACCCTATTGCGTTTTCGTGTAAGAGCAGATGACCCTTTATATACGAATCCCGCCTTGAAGCGGTTAATTTATATTTTTATGATTATATACTTTATGTGATGCAGAGGGCACGTTAGAAGAATCCAATAGGATTCCTCACACTGTTGATTTTGCTTTTCACATGCATGTTGATATATGATGTATTGGATGCCATATTATTGATTGGGATATGATTTGCTTATTTAGTGCTATAGTAGCACTGTGCCATAATTTTAGTATTTTTAAATACTATAAAATGGTGATTTTGAAATTGAAAATGATTTTCAAAGTGATTTTCGAAGTATATATGTTCTGATAGTTTTAAAGATTTTAAAATGAATGAATTTATTTTTAAACAAATAAAAGTTTGATTTTTTATGTTATAAAAGTATACTTTTATGAAATATTCTTAAATAGAGGTTTTGAATAAGTTTATATAAAGGATTTGTAAAAGTGATATTTTATAAATAATGAATTATATTTATAATCAGAATTTACCAATATTTTGTAAATGGATTTTATAAATAAATTTGATTTATAAAGAGATGGATTTATAAGTAGGTTTTGATAGAAAGATGAGTTTTTATAAAAGAATGTTTTATAAATAGAATATTATAAACAAAGAGATTTTATAAAATAGTAGTTTTATAAAATAGAAAGGAGATTTTTAAACATAGTTTTATAAATATGGAAATGAATTATGTTGAGATTTGAATACAGATTTTTAAATAAATGAAATACATTCAAGTTTTTAAGGAATAATCCTTTAAAGGAATGTTTTGGAAGTAATATTTTTGATGAAGTTAATGGTTTTTAAAAATGATAATCTTTAAAAGTGAAGTTTTGAAAGTAGTAATTTCAAATGCAGTTTAAATGGTTTTGAAAAGTGATTTGAAATGTGATATATATCGAAAATATGGATTTCAACATTTACTGTTGTAATAGACGTTCTCAAAGAAAGTATGAAAGGCATGGACAATAACGCTATTGTTATAGTAAATGGTTTCCAAAAGGAAATATTATATATAGTATATGAGAATTATATATATATATATATTTAATCGCATCCCTATATTGGTACTTTTGGATTGTCGTAACAATGTTTTACGCAACATCTGTTTTGACCCAAATAAAGTGCGTTTTGACCTTAAGATTGTGTTGTGTGTGTGTACATACATACACTTATTTCCGTTTTAAGTATATGGAAATATTTTCTTTGTGTTGAAAAGGAAACGATTTGTGAATATACTTGTACTGTTGATATAAGTATATGGAAATATTTTCCAATATCGAAAGATTGAAAGAGTTTTGAGAATATATCTTTTAAATTTGAAGTAAATATTTGCAAATTGATTTAATTAATAAAAGATTAATTAAATGGTCCGAGTGACTGTTTGTGTGATAGATATTGCTTGCTGCTTTAATAGTTAAATAACCGACTATCTAGTTTTCCCATTTGGGTTCCTTGACTTATTATGGGAACCGATTAGTCGTGCAATTAGCATGAAGCCAATTGAGTAGGCTTGATTATCGTTTGGATTAAGAATTTTGATTCAAGTAGTGTGGTGTGTCTATGGTACTCCAATTTACCGGGCTTCCTTCTTGGGAAAAGGATAGCAAGTTGAGAGTTGGAAACGTGATAAGTCTGTAAAAATTGGTTTCTATATAAGGTTTAGGGCCTCTTTATCGTTGTTAATCCAGAGAGACAGGGGTCGGATTTATCCTAGAACCACTACGGACCAATGTATGCATTCGAAAGTGCAGATTTATGATAATTATTTTGAAGACGGAGATTTTCATGATGCAGGGCTACTTGCCACTGGACCCGAGATGCATAGTATATATATGGTAACAGTAGTGCTTCATTATGAAAGTCTACGATATGCAAGGACTCCTCGCTACTAATCCTAGGGGTAATTCTCGACAGGATATGGTAGGGGGCGCCTTCGGTTTGTCCTATTCTTGGTCAACTTGTATGGATGAATACTGACATTGCATTGATTCCTAGAGGGAAATATTAGCATTCCAAGTGGGAAGTGTTATGTAAAAACTAAACATAGCCTCAAGCCTCATCAATCAGGAATGACTAAAATCAGGGGATATGCCGCAAGACTAAGTGGTTCGCTACCATTAGGGTATGATCATCTCCAAATCTAAATCGATATTATATATTATGTATGCTCGGGGCCCATTTAGATTGTTGATTCCAACTATGGCAATGACATACTCGGTGCTATCCAGCAAGAGGTAGGGCCGGTCTTGACTTGCAGGAAGTCCATTTGAGGCTCTCGATGTATTTATCTAGAGATGCATTGTGGTAGGTGGTACCCTGGTGCCTTGTCGTTGTTGGAATCCATTTTTCCATGCGAGTCATTACGATTTTGATTGTGCCCAGCTATGTTGGAATGTGAGATGCAAGCATTTCAGCTACATTCGTATTTTACTTTGACCTCTAGACATTATTATAATATAAATGGATTTTCTGAAAAAGTTTTTGGTTATCGTAAGATAAAAATACGTTCGTGTTTATGTTTGGCGAGGTCTTACGAGATACTTTTGATTTCAAATGATTTTCTATAACCTTAAATCCAAGTGGGTGTGTTTTCTCACGTTGATTTGCCAAACTAACTTGAGTATTGTTTTATTATAATGCTCAGGTCAGACCGAGCATATTTACAGATTACTTTGGATGCATTGGAGCTCAGGAAGCAAGTTGGAGGTCTACATGATGTATCGGCTCTTCCGTTCAATTTTGTTAGAAATGTGTGGTTTATTATCAACTCGGATCGTTACACTTCCTCTTGCATCACATATAGTATATAACCAAATAATATAAATCAACCGCTTCGAGGCAGGATCGTATACAATGGGTCATCCTCTCTTACATGGGAACGTAGTAGGGTCTCATCCGCTCAAGGGGCGGAAATATATTCAAATCAGCAATATAAAATAGTGCATCATACAAACATTCGATAACAATTAATAGTAAAATATCCATCATCCAACTAATAAGTTTTATTAACAAAAATATATTTTTGATTAACCAAAAGGGCAAGTTTAACTCATTTTGATTCTAGAAGTCGCCAAAGCACTCCGATTCATACTCAAATTGAATAGGCATTCAATGTTAATCCGATTCCAACAAGCTTTGAATCCATCCAATCTAACTCCATAGCATAGAATCACGTATACGAACACAACACAACTTGATGCGTTCAATTTGGACCCCGTATGAATGAGTTATGAATTTATTATCTTTTGAAATAATAAAATGACAATTAACTTTATATTAATAAAATTATTAAACCTTAACTACTCTTCCTCACTAACTTATCTCTTTCCCATGCCGATAAAACTCGATCGCGACCTCTTCGTTAGCCGTTGTCGTCCATCGCGTCTACCGCCGTGACCTTGCCCTAGCACGCATCGACCCTCGAGCTTCCCCACGCAACCAACCACAACTTTAATGGTGCCTCCAATCGCTAGAAAAACACAAACCCATTACTGCCTTTTGAGCTTTCTTAGCTGTTTTCGCAGGCCATCGCGGCCCAATCCAACCATTGAATATGTTCGCCTTATCGAGCTCTACATTTCTCGAGTTGCAGTCGAAGGCCGATTCTAGCCATGGTGGCTCTGATGAAGTGTAGCTGTTGGATAGGAGGATGGCTTAAATTTAAATTTGAAAAAAAGGAAACGACGAAATTATTTTGAATTTTGGGTACGCGATTTTATGCAGGGAGAAATATGATGAGAACGTGGATGGGTATGGGCACTTAGATATGGGTATAGATGATAATATATATATATATATTAAATTATAAAATATCCGACTTTGAACGTTCGCAAATCTCGAACTCCAAATAAGGTGTGCCATCTAGGGTTTTATATGTTATACCTTTTTTCCGAACATAATTGAACTAATCTCGAGACTTAATTCGATCTTCAAACCCAGTAATAATATAAATTTCAGAAATTAATTTGTATGTGTTTCGATCTCGCGCGCCTGAACGATACGTCCAATCGCCACGAAATTCTCCAGCATGCTATAATTCACTATTGCGGATCCAATAAAACTAGTTTTGTCGAAGTCCAAGCCTGTGCCTCGAATCGATAATTTAACACGTTAGTTAAAATGAATTATTATAAAAGAAAAATTAATCACTTTTAATTCTAATTTAAAACTTTACTATCTTTATTCTTATTTATTTTGAATTCAAATATGATTTCACAATCAATTGTTTTAGCATTAAATCCCATGTTGGATTATTTAAAAAAATCCCAATATAAATACTATTATTCAAATTAACAGAATTTTCCATTCCAATAAATCCTTATATTTGAAATTCAAGTTATTTAACTTATAAAATTATCCTTTCAATATTTAAAATAAATTAAATATTCAAAATTCAAATAACTAAAATTCTGGGTCGTTACACTTACATGGGGACGTAATAGGGTCTCATCCGCTCCAATAGCGGGAATATATCCATACCAACTAATAAAATAGTAAATCATCCAAACAGTCAACAAACAATCAACAATAAAATTATCCACACTTATGTGAAAATATAAGTAGGCCAAAGAGGTTAACTAATTGTGACATCCTGGAATTTTGACTCTATTATTATAATAAGTTTTTAATCTAATTTAAATAAAATATAAGATTTCCATTTATAAATAAATAAGAATTTGGATATTATTAGTTGTATATGGGTTATAAAGGAATATAACTTCAAAATATAAAGTAGACTCTTTTAACAATATTCAAAAATTAAATCTGTTTTATTTATTTAAATTAAAAGTTATGTATGAATGACCTTTAATATCAAATGTATAAATGCAGTTAATAATAACAAGTACAATAACACAATCATATTTATAAATATAAATACATTAATGCACATATAAGTTACAAATCAAATATTTATAATATTTAACTTTAATGAAAATAAGATTAAGTAGTGTTTCTAAACGACAGTTTTTATAATTAAAATAAACATAAACATATATATATCAAACATAAGTACAAACTATAAGTTGAATAAGATAATAAAATAAAAAGTAAAACCATTGTACATTTATACACCAGACACTAAAACAAGACCTGCAAATATCTTTAAACAAATTTAATTTGTCAGCAAACATTAATAGGATGTTAGCATAAATGAAAACATTTAGTACAAACACAAATGAAAACCTACAGCAAACATGTTGTTTATATGTTAACATAAATATGTTCAAACAAAAAGAAATCTGCAAGTATGAAAATGGAATACATCTTAGTACAAATATACTGCAAATATCTTTGTAAATATATATGTCAGCAAATACTAATTAGTGTAAACTTATATGAACACATTAGTACAAACAAACCTGAAATATTTTTGTACCATATGTTGTGTCAGCAAGCAAATATTGATTGTGTTAACATAAAAGAAGACATAGGCATTTTAGTGGCACTACAATCTGTCAAATACATAATCTCCTAGCCGAAACATTTGATAGATCTCAAGTTTTAGTACAAAAATAAAATAAAATAAAGCAAGATATTATGCCAAGCCAAAGCTTGTGCAAGAAGACACCATTGTTCAAAGTTATAAATATTTGTATACATCATTTTATCCCTTAGCTCATTTGTATCTGCAAAAGTAAAAGAAACTTCACAAACCTGATAAAGCAAAAGAGAAGAAAATAAATAAACAAAATTTCAAGTTCAAATAAAGTCAGGAAGCAAAGAAAGGTTACAGGAATTTCAAAAAAAAAACTGCATATTATCAAGCTTAATCAAATCCAGGCTGCAGGTTTCTCATCCAAAAACCCTCCTCTGTTCTACTGCAAACTTGGGTGAGTAAACTAATTTTTATTAAAAACTTAAGTTTTAGTAATTGACTTGTTAAGAACCATTATATTGATCTTTCTTGGATGTGTTTAGCAAATTTCTGACAAGTCTATATATTGATGAACTGGTAATATCCTGTAACTGTGACAACATAAGTAGAAAACATATTAAATTATACACTTTATATTGAAATATTTTCACTGAGAATTTAACTAAATAATTATTGTTTAATGAAGTTCAAAGCTTGGAAACTATTTCAAAAAGTTGCTGTCCATATAATCACTGTGAATTCAATTTACAGTAAAACATAAACAAGGGTCCAAATTCGAATAACACGAATTGTAAATTCGAACTTATAAATTGAAACAACATATGAAGTTATGATTTTTAAGATAAAAATTCTAACTTTTAGATAACTGTGTTTAGAGCAGTTCATCAGTAAACCATATGTGCTATTTCATGAATTTCAAATAATTCATTCAATAATTTTTGATAAAATTTGAAGTGCAGCTAGAGTGATGTTGTGAGATCACCCGAAAATTGTTAAAATAATTTTCGAATGCAAGATTTGTTGAGGGGAATCAAAAGTAGGGTTTTGGGTTCTGTAATTTTTGGGTTCGGTTGATTGATGCTTGCGTCGACATGGCGCAACCGAGCATTGTGAGATTTTGTGAGGTGGTAGGAGGTGTTGACAGCGACGTATGGCCGAAGCCACGTCATCTCAGGTGGAAGCGATCACGATCGCGAGGTGTTTTGCCTAGCGTGTTTGAGGAGCAGCTCAACTTTTTAGTCGAATTTTGATTTCGTGCGTTTGGGGTTGAACTGGGCTTCGTATTCGAGTGTGGGGATGGCAAGAGGTTTGTTGGTGCTGTTGTGTGGCGATGGCGCGGTGGTGGACCGCCGTGCACGTGCACGGCGACGGAGAAGTGCGCATCAGGGTCGACTCGAGGAAAATCTCGAGTTTGATCGTTCTTAGCTTCGGGTCGTTGCCGAGTCGAGTTTTATTACACACGAGTGTTTATAAGTTTTTAACAGTTTATATAAAACTTAAGCTTCATTTAAAAAAAAGAAATAGGGGAGAAGAAAAGGGAAGCAAGAGGGATTGACGCGAGGAAAATTGAGTTCTACCCGAGTGGAACACGTGGTTATCTTCGGGTTTTAACAATCCCAGTAATTTGCTAATTTTAATACTAGTTAAAGTTATATAAGCTAAGTGTTAATGTTTACAAACGGTTTTAAGCCAAGTAGAACTTTAAAGTTTTACAGAAAACGAAGAAGAGTACTTAATGTAAAATCAAAGTTAATTATGAATTGTAATAAATTTATAATTAGTTCCAAATAGAATCAAATTTGTAATTAAATATTTTAATAATAATCTTGTATAAATATAATAATCTTGTATAAAAATCATTTGTAATTAAGAATTTAATTAATTATTTGAAGTTGATTAATTGACAAATCGTAGTTAACGAATTAATTAAATAATTAATGATTGAACGATTAAATAATTAATAATTAATGATTAATTAAACAATTAGTAATAATTAAATGTGTGATTGGGTTTTATAAACCAATAATTAAGGTTATTGATTAATAATTAATTTATTAATTAAGTGAATAATTAATAGGTAATTAATGAATTGAAATAAGTTAATTTATTAGTAATTGATTAAGCAAAGAATAAAATATAATTCATTCTTAAATATGCAATTAAGTTTAAACAAATCAAACTTGTTGATATGAATCGATGATTATATTGATTGCCTCTGACGTTATTTATATCCTGTGATGTTCTGTAATATTCTGTATATATCTGTGATAATTGTGTACGATTTACCTGTGTTAAATTGCTATATGATTTATCTGATGTTATTTGTCTGTGTTAAATTGCTTTATGAATTCAATTGTTAAATTTAAACTGTTAAGTTAATTAGACAACTTGGACTTTAAAATGGCGTTTGGATTTCGATGAGACCGGGATCGGGTATCAATTGATATTCCGAAAACCACATCGATCCAAATTAAACGTTAGGTCGTGTAATCTCAAGTGAAGATCGAGATGGTGTTTTCAGAATGCAAGGGTTTCGTCGTTAACTCTGAGGGTTATTCCAAAACGAGTGTAACGAGATAATGCCTTCGGTTTCGTTCGAACCCGGAACGAACTTGTATGGATTGAATGCTTTCAGCACATCGTCAGGCGGACGATAAGCATTCTAAGTGATATGTTCTATAAAGGTAAACGCAGCCTCAAGCCTCATCAACGGGGAATGGCTAAAACAGGGGATGTGCAGCAAGGTTAGGTGGGTCATGCCCAAGCAGGACGAGGTATACCCCTGTCTAGATGTCCCTTTTTATTCGGCTGTGTGGGCGGTGAAAAATCGCTATGCTCTGATACCAAATGAAAGTGATGGTGGATCGGATCGTGCTATATAGAATTATACTATACTAGTGCGGAAATAAACTAAAATACTAGAGCAATGTAAATAAGTAAAAATAAAACAAGCACACCAGGAATTTTTATACTGGTTCGAACTTCCCGTTCTACGTCCAGTCCCAGACTCCTTCTGGAATTTCACTAACAACAATCCTCACTTAACCCGGAGGAACAGGTTTACAACAACCCTTGAACAGCCGAACAAGGGACCTGAGCAGCAGAACAGGATTTTGCCTCAACAGCCGAAGAGGACTTCACTTGCCTGAACAGCAGAACAGGACTTCAACTTATACAGAAAGTATATGACACAGTGTGTTCTCAATAACACGAATTTGTCTCTTGATAGTACAATCTTCCTATAATCTTTCTCCTTTATGATATATGTATGAATGCGTGAAGTTAAGAAAGTAGAATTTGAATTTGAATGATATTTTTAGCACAAATGAGTTAGAATCAAGAATTTCAATAATCGAATAATAATCAATAGAATTTGGTGTTTTTAAAACTTGATTCTAATGTGTTTATATAGGTAATAAATGGTTGTAATTGTTCATGAAGAGTTATCATCAAAAGCTGTTGAATTAAAGGTCGCAACTCTTCATGAATGGAAATGCCTTTTCAAAAAAATAGCCGTTGAAGAAGTTCAGCCGTCTGAAAATAAATTTCAGACTTCTGAAATTTAAAACGTGCAAACCAGAAAAGAAATAGGCTATTTTTGCCCAGATTCAGACGTCTGAAATGGTTAATTCAGACGTCTGAATTTGACCTATAACTAAAAATTACCATAGCTCGAAGGGTTAGTGCACTTGCCTTTTGAACTAGTGACCCGGGTTTGAGTCCCGCTCCATGCAATTTTTGAAAACTTGATTTTTCATTTAAAATATGAATGTATATGTGTATATACCATTTGGAGAAGATTTTAACATTTGTAAACTCTAGACACGGCACTTTATGACTACTAATACTTTGTTTATCACCTTTGTCTTGTCTCTATCGTATATATCTCTTCTTGTATCTCCATATATATTCTTTTATTCTTTTGTACTGTGTATCTTCATTTTGAATGTATTTGATTATCTCTTTTTGAAACCCATATACCTGCAAATTAGCTTAGAGATTCTTTGACATAATTGTATAGTTGTTGTCATTAAATTCCAACAATTGAGGTTCTAACATTCTCCCCCTTTTTGATGATGACAACTATACAATTTTTAAAAAATATTCATTCTATATAAAAAATAATATCAATATGTTTAAAGCTCCCCCTAAGTATAACATCTCCCCCTAAGTATAATATCTCCCTCTATTAATATGCATATGAATTTCTCCCCCTTTGTCATTATCAAAATTAATGAGGGAATATATAAAATTATATAAAATATCTTGTATATAACGAGATAAACTCATTATTAATTATGAAGGAAAAATAAAATAAAATTTACCATATTTACTGAAGTCCATATTTTATTGTAAGCACGCAATTCTATTAAACGTATGGAACATTCTTTAAAATTCCAAAATCTATCCTTTTCCTTTTGTTTCGCTGAGTACCTGCAAAAAATAATAATAATTTTCGGTACCCACTTACTATGTTAGGGTCCGGGGGGTTAGGTCTTTGGAAACCATACCCATTTGGGTGTGGTTGAACCTTTATAAATATAGTTTTGATTACAAATTACATTCTTATAATAGTTGCTAATATAAAGTTGTCTATCATGATCAATCATATTAGCTGGAATCCATATCTTAATACTATTAGTCATTAGCTTAGTACTTGAAGAATAATTTCTATCATTTCTAAACAAAGTACTATTATGACTATAACTTGTTTTAAAACTATCTTGATTACTAGTACTAACACTAAAGTTAGTATACATGAATGCATATCTAGTACTATTTTTACTTTTAGCTTGTTTATAGCCTAAACCGCTTTTATCATTTTGAGCTTTTAAATTCTTAACATAACATAATCCCTTCTTATTTGAAGCAAGTTGAGAATTTTCAATAATCCTGGATAAATTTTCACTCCCTTTATTAAAATTGGAAATATTTTTAGTAATGTCATCAAGCTTAGTTTTGAGACTAGTGTTATCTAACTCAACAATTTTAATTTTTGTTTTTAACACATGATTTTCAGAAGCTAGAGCATTATTCTTTTCTTTTTGAGATTCTATTTCATGAATTAATAGAGCGAGTTGAGAATTGTCTGAATCTTGAATTTTCTCAAGTTCTTCTAATATTCTCTTCTCGTCTTTAAGCATATCTCTTTCGAATTCTGCTTTCTTCTGATTTTTCAGAGCTTCCTTATATTTTCTTTTGAGACTTTTTAAAGTGTCTAGAAGTTCTGAATTTATTTCTATCATATCATCAAAAGTTAGATCACTAACCTCATTATCTTTTGCCATGAAGCATTTGTTTGTTTGCTCCTTTGATTTTTCTTTATTGCTCTTCCTCTTCTTATTGCCTTGACTAGATCTCTTTGTAGCCATTTATTCTAGGATGTTGTTACGATCTCTAGAAAACCAGGCTCTGATACCAAATGAAAAATCGCTATGCTCTGATACCAAATGAAAGTGATGGTGGATGGGATCGTGCTATATGGAATTATACTATACTAGTGTGGAAATAAACTAAAATACTAGAGCAATGTAAATAAGTAAAAATAAAACAAGCACACCAGGAATTTTTATACTGGTTCGAACTTCCCGTTCTACGTCCAGTCTCAGACTCCTTCTGGAATTTCGCTAACAACAGTCCTCACTTAACCCGGAGGAACAGGTTTACAACAACCCTTGAACAGCCGAACAAGGGACCTGAGCAGCAGAACAGGATTTTGCCTCAACAACCGAAGAGGACTTCACTTGCCTGAACAGCAGAACAGGACTTCAACTTATACAGAAAGTATATGACACAGTGTGTTCTCAATAACACGAATTTGCCTCTTGATAGTACAATCTTCCTATAATCTTTCTCCTTTATGATATATGTATGAATGCGTGAAGATTAAGAAAGTAGAATTTGAATTTGAATGATATTTTTAGCGCAAATGAGTTAGAATCAAGAATTTCAATAATCGAATAGTAATCAATAGTATTTGGTGTTTTTAAAACTTGATTCTAATGTGTTTATATAGGTGATAAATGGTTGTAATTGTTCATGAAGAGTTATCATCAAAAGCTGTTGAATTAAAGGTCGCAACTCTTCATGAATGGAAATGCCTTTTCAAAAAAATAGCCGTTGAAGAAGTTCAGCTGTCTGAAAATAAATTTCAGACTTCTGAAATTTAAAACGTGCAAACCAGAAAAGAAATAGGCTATTTTTGCCCAGATTCAGACGTCTGAAATGGTCAATTCAGACGTCTGAATTTGACCTGTAACTAAAAATTACCATAGCTCGAATGATTAGTGCACTTGCCTTTTGAACTAGTGACCCGGGTTTGAGTCCCGCTCCATGCAATTTTTGAAAACTTGATTTTTCATTTAAAATATGAATGTATATGTGTATATACCATTTGGAGAAGATTTTAACATTTGTAAACTCTAGACACGACACTTTATGACTACTAATACTTTTTATCACCTTTGTCTTGTCTCTATCGTATATATCTCTTCTTGTATCTCCATATACATTCTTTTATTCTTTTGTACTGTGTATCTTCATTTTGAATGTATTTGATTATCTCTTTTTGAAAACCATATACCTGCAAATTAGCTTAGAGATTCTTTGACATAATTGTATAGTTGTTGTCATTAAAATCCAACAATTGAGGTTCTAACAGGCGGTTGGATGTACACCAACTGCGGGGTTATCTTGTTCGGGACTGTTCAGTAAGGAATGGTTCCGGCCTTGTGTTGCAGGGGAGTTAGGGTGGCTCCTCGGTACTGTGATCTAGACCACGTACTGTGACGGGCGGTACCCCAGTAGCCCTGCCATTGTATGGGATCCAGTTTCCAATAAGCGCCGTACGTTTTGATTGTGCCCAACTATGTTGAAATGTGAGATGTAAGCATTTCAGCTATTTCTGTATTTTACTTGAAAACTCTAGACACTATTATAATATCACTGGATTTCCTATGAAATGTTTTGGTTAGCGTAAGGTAAAAACTTACCCGTATTTATGTGTGGAAAGTCTTACGTGATACCTTTATTTTAAAAGATTTTCAAAGTTAAACAACTTTAACCCGTTTACTCATACCAGACCCATGTCTGACCCGGAGTTTATTTTTGTTTTTCATAAACTTTCGGGTACCCAAATTTTTACGGGTAGCCAAGGGATTCAGGTTAGCTTTGACGACTTCTGGAGGAGCAATGGAGCAGGAGGCTTCGGCGTTGTAGACATATATATCTATATAGTTCCGCTGTGTTAATTAGTTTATGATATTTGAGGTGTATGTTCTGACAGATATGTATATGATAGTCATGTTGTATGATATTGTATAACTCTGATGTATATAACTATGTAATATTTATGTTGAGGTATTATATTTTATTCCATTCCGCTGTGAGATTCTGATGTTGTTTTCTTTCTTTCTATTCTTTTCTATTTCTATCCCTTTCTTTCTTATTGATGACACGTCTTCCTGGACGTAGGAAGCCGGGTCGTCACAGCTGGTATCAGAGCGCTAGGTTGAGTAAATACCTAGGCTCTTGAGTGATTTCTTTCTTGAGAGAGCGTATTTGTAATTTTGATATATATATATATATATATATTTGTTTCTTCCTACCTATTTATTGGGTTACCTGTTCAGGTATTCCAATATAAGTTATAAGGAAGATAGGGTAGTGGTGTGTGAAACACGACTACCGATGATTGGTGTTTTGAATATTTGTAGTTGGAGTGTATCTGTCGAGACTGTAGACCTATTACCGTCTCGAGTGAGCTTTGGATGATGTGAGGATTTCATTGTTGGAATGTGATTTTGGATGAGCTTGAGTTTGGATCTATCGGATGGACATGACCAAATCATGATATCTTGATATCTCAAGGTGTTGTAGCTGTGTGATGAGACACAGTGAGTTTGGATATCTCCGAAGATGTTTCTTTGGAACAAGTTAAGGAACTATGTCCGTTTCGGAATGGTGACCAAGTTTAGTAGGGTATTTTTGTTTGATTGAGGCCCGAGTTTCTCGAAGGGCTTTGAATAGAAGTCTTTGGACATTGAGGATTAGCCCTATAGCTGGAAGTGTTCTGTGTGCTGTTGAGAAGGTTTGTTGATTAGCAGTTTTCTTGAGGTGATTTCAGAAGTAGCAGAGTGGATTCATTTCTTCGATGGATTGACCTGAACAGTATATGGCTGTTCTGGATTGTGAAGGGAGAACAAACTTATTTGGGTAGAATTGCCAGAGTGTTGTGTGACAATTCTGGAATTCATTTGTGTAATCTTTTGCAAGGAGTTGATACTTCTTAAGAGAAAATGAGGAAATCGAAGTGGTTCAAGATTTTCCTGATGTTTTTGAAGAAGTTAAGTGTCTTCCGCCACATCGAGAGATTGATTTTCGTATTGATTTGATTCCAGGAGCTGTTCCGGTGATTCAACCCAGTAGGAGAATGCCTCCTAGAGAGAGAGAAGAGTTGATTAAGCAGACGCAAGATCTTTTGGAGAAGGGTTTGATTAGACCCAGTTTTTCTTATTGGGGCTCTGCTGCAGTGTTTATCACCAAATCGGATGGTTCACTAAGATTCTGTGTTGATTATAGAGAATTGAACAAAGTGACCATTCGAAATAAATATCCTTTTCCTCGCATTGATGATCTTTTTGACCAGTTGCATGGGGCTTCTATCTTTTCTCAACTAGATCTAGCTTCAGGATTCCATCAATTGAGAGTAGCTGAAGATAGTATTCCCTTGACAGCATTTAGGGGACCGAATTGTTTTTATGAGTGGTTGGTTATGCCGTTCGGATTAACCAATGCTCCAGCCTATTTTGTTGACCTCATGAACCGAGTCTTTACTGATGGGTTGAATAAGTTTGTGCTGGTATTCATTGATGATATCTTGGTTTACTCCAAATCGGAAGAAGAGCACAGGCAACATTTAAAGATTGTATTGGAGACTCTAAGCAAGCATGTGTTGAAGGCAAAATTTTCAAAGTGCCATTTCTGGAAATCAGAAGTTAAATTTTTAGGGCACATTGTTTTTGGTGAAGGTATTTCTATAGACCCGGCGAAAGGTGAAACTATTTTGAAATGGAAACAGCCGGAGACGCCAACTGAAGTCCGCAGTTTTATGGGTTTAGCTGGCTACTACAGGAAATTTATCGGAGACTATTCCAAGATTTCTTCGCATCTGACCAAACTAACAAGGAAAGGAACCAAATTCAAATGGACACCTCAGTGTGAAGAAGCTTTTCAGGAATTGAAGACAAGGCTAACCAGTGCACCAGTACTTGCTATTCGAGATGGGAAGAGCAAATTTGAAGTTTATGCGGATGCATGTTTAGTTGGATTGGGAGCAGTTCTGATGTAGAATGGTAGAGTTATTACGTATGCTAGTCGACAATTGAAGTCTCATGAGAAGAACTATGCTACGTATGATTTAGAACTATTAGCTATTGTTTTTGCTTTGAAGATCTGGAGACATTATATTTTGGGAGAAAAGTTTGAGTTATTCATGGATCACAAACCGTTGAAGTATATTTTCTCTCACAAAGATCTTAATTTGAGACAGCAGAGATGGGTCGAATTTTTGGCATCTTATGATCTGGATATTTTGTATACTCCAGGAAAAGCAAATGTCATGGCTGATGCTCTTAGTAGAAATGCGGTCTTATCTCTTTTGGAAGTAGTTCCATCTCTCCAAGAAAAGATCGTTAGTAAGAAAATGGAGGATAAATCTTTTGAGGAAATAATTTTTGGGACTAGAGACGGGCGATATACAGATTTCAAGGTAGACGATCAAGGTACTTTAAGGATTAATAGTCGTTTGTGTGTGCCTAATATTGATGGACTGAGGCAAGAATTTTTAGCTGAGTGTCATCGCTCCAAATTGAATATTCACCCGAGAATTTCGAAGATGTATAAAGATATGAAGAAGGATGTAACTGCTTTTGTAAATAGTTGTGCCATTTGCCAGCAAGTGAACGGAGATCAACAAAAGTCTGTTGGACTATTGCAACCTTTGGAAATTCCAGATTGGAAATGGGAAATGATCTCGATGGATTTTATAGACGGTTTGCCTAAAACCAGGAAAGAAAATGAAGGAATATGGGTTATTGTGGATCGTTTAACAAAAAGTGCCCATTTTATTCCGGTTAAGGCGACTCGTGCTGCAAATTCCTTGACAGAAATTTTCTTGAAGGAAATAGTCAGATTGCATGGTGTTCCTATCAGCATAGTAAGTGACCGTGATCCTATTTTCACTAGTAAATTTTGGAAAGCTTTGCAATCAGCAAGGGGAACTAGTTTGAGATTAAGTACGACCTATCATCCTAAGACGGACGGACAAACGGAGAGGCTTAATCGTATTCTGGAAGATATGCTGCGAGCTTGTGTATTAGATTTTGGTGGATCATGGGAAGACCATCTTCATTTAGTGGAATTTTCTTATAATAAAGTTACCAAGCGAGTATTAAGATGGCTCCATATGAAGCTCTGTATGGAAGACCGTGTAGATCCCCATCTTGTTGGATTGAATCGAATGATCGACTTGTACTCGGACCTAATCTAATTCGAGAAGCTTCTGCGAAGGTTGAGCTTATCAAGAAAAGGATGAAAGCTGCTCAAGATCGTCAGAAGAAATATGCAGATAAGAGACGAAGACCATTGGAATTTGAGATCAGAGATTTAGTTTTTATTAAAGTTTCCCAATCAAAGGTGCTATAAGATTCGAAAAAATGGGACAACTTGTTCCGAGATATATTGGTCCATTCCGAGTGTTGGAAAGAATTGGAACTGTAGCCTACAGGATTGAATTGCCAGAACGGATGTCTGGGATTCACAATGTATTTCATGTGTCTTATTTAAGGAAATTTGTTAATGACCCATCATTAGTGATAGAACCAGTTATTCAGAAAGATTTAGAAGTAGAACCCAACCTGACTGTGGTTAGAAATCCTGTTCAGATTGTAGATCAAGACGAGAAGCAACTCAGGAACAAAGTGGTGAAACTCGTCAAGGTGCAGTGGAGTGAGGATCCCAGAGATTGTACCTGGGAAACTCTTGATAGTTTTAGGAAAGCTTATCCAGATTTATGTCCGGATAGCTAGTAATGTTGTTAGAATTGACTGTTTGATTGTTTATCTTTGTATGGATGATATGTATGTTTGGATTGTTAATATTAAGCTTTTGAATTAACTGTTGTTTAAATTTCGAGGACGAAATTCTTATAAGGGGGGAGGAATGTGACATCCCGGAATTTTGACCCTATTATTATAATAAGTTTTTAATCTAATTTAAATAAAATATAAGATTTCCATTTATAAATAAATAAGAATTTGGATATTATTAGTTGTATATGGGTTATAAAGGAATATAACTTCAAAATATAAAGTAGACTCTTTTAACAATATTCAAAAATTAAATCTGTTTTATTTATTTAAATTAAAAGTTATGTATGAATGACCTTTAATATCAAATGTGTAAATGCAGTTAATAATAACAAGTACAATAACACAATTATATTTATAAATATAAATACATTAATGCACATATAAGTTACAAATCAAATATTTGTAATATTTAACTTTAATGAAAATATGATTAAGTAGTGTTTCTAAACGACAGTTTTTATAATTAAAATAAACATAAACTTATATATATCAAACATAAGTACAAACTATAAGTTGAATAAGATAATAAAATAAAAAGCAAAACCATTGTACATTTATACACCAGACACTAAAACAAGACCTGCAAATATTTTTAAACAAATTTAATTTGTCTGCAAACATTAATAGGATGTTAGCATAAATGAAAACATTTAGTACAAACACAAATGAAAACCTGCAGCAAACATGTTGTTTATATGTTAACATAAATATGTTCAAACAAAAAGAAATCTGCAAGTATGAAAATGGAATACATCTTAGTACAAATATACTACAAATATCTTTGTAAATATATATGTCAGCAAATACTAATTAGTGTAAACTTATATGACCACATTAGTACAAACAAACCTGAAATATCTTTGTACCATATGTTGTGTCAGCAAGCAAATATTGATTGTGTTAACATAAATGAAGACATAGGCATTTTAGTGGCACTACAATCTGTCAAATACATAATCTCCTAGCCGAAATATTTGATAGATCTTAGGTTTTAGTACAAAAATAAAATAAAATAAAGCAAGATATTATGCCAAGCCAAAGCTTGTGCAAGAAGACACCATTGTTCAAAGTTATAAATATTTGTATACATCATTTTATCCCTTAGCTCATTTGTATCTGCAAAAGTAAAAGAAACTTCACAAACCTGATAAAGCAAAAGAGAAGAAAATAAATAAACAAAATTTCAAGTACAAATAAAGTCAGGAAGCAAAGAAAGGTTACAGGAATTCCAAAAAAAAACTGCATATTATCAAGCTTAATCAAATTCAAGCGGCAGGTTTCTCATCCAAAAACCCTCCTCTGTTCTACTGCAAACTTGGGTGAGTAAACTAATTTTTATTAAAAACTTAAGTTTTAGTAATTGACTTGTTAAGAACCATTATATTGATCTTTCTTGGATGTGTTTAGCAAATTTCTGACAAGTCTATATATTGATGTACTGGTAATATCCTGTAACCGTGACAACATAAGTAGAAAACATATTAAATTATACACTTTATATTGAAATATTTTCACTGAGAATTTAACCAAATAATTTTTGTTTAATGAAGTTCAAAGCTTGGAAACTATTTCAAAAAGTTGCTGTCCATATAATCACTGTGAATTCAATTTACAGTAAAACATAAACAAGGGTCCAAATTCGAATAACACGAATTGTAAATTCGAACTTATAAATTGAAACAACATATGAAGTTATGATTTTTAAGATAAAAAATCTAATTTTTAGATAACTGCGTTTAGAGCAGTTCATCAGTAAACCATATGTGCTATTTCATGAATTTCAGATAATTCATTCAATAATTTTTGATGAAATTTGAAGTGTAGCTAGAGTGATGTTGTGAGATCACCCAAAAATTGTTAAAATAATTTTCGAATGCAAGATTTGTTGAGGGGAATCAAAAGTAGGGTTTTGGGTTCTGTAATTTTTGGGTTCGGTTGATTGATGCTTGCGTCGACATGGCTCAACCGAGCGTTGTGAAATTTTGTGAGGTGGTAGGAGGTGTTGACAGCGACGTATGGCCGAAGCCACGTCATCTCAGGTGGAAGCGATCACGATCGCGAGGTGTTTTGCCTAGCGTGTTTGAGGAGCAGTTCAACTTTTTAGTCGAATTTTGATTTCGTGCGTTTGGGGTTGAGCTGGGCTTCGTATTCGAGTATGGGGATGGCAAGAGGTTTGTTGGTGGTGTTGTGTGGCGATGGCACGATGGTGGACCGCCGTGCACGTGCACGGCGGCGGAGAAGTGCGCATCAGGGTCGACTCGAGGAAAATCTCGAGTTTGACCGTTCTTAGCTTCGGGTCGTTGCCGAGTCGAGTTTGATTACACGCGAGTGTTTATAAGTTTTTAATAGTTTATATAAAACTTAAGCTTCATTTAAAAAAAAGAAACAGGAGAGAACAAGGGAGAAGAAAAGGGAAGCAAGAGGGATTGACGCGAGGAAAATTGAGTTCTACCCGAGTGGAACACGTGGTTATCTTCGGGTTTTAACAATCCCAATAATTTGCTAATTTTAATACTAGTTAAAGTTATATAAGCTAAGTGTTAATGTTTACAAACTGTTTTAAGCCAAGTAGAACTTTAAAGTTTTACAGAAAACGAAGAAGAGTACTTAATGTAAAATCAAAGTTAATTATGAATTGTAATAAATTTATAATTAGTTCCAAATAGAATCAAATTTGTAATTAAATATTTTAATAATAATCTTGTATAAATAATAAAAATCTTGTATAAAAATCATTTGTAATTAAGAATTTAATTAATTATTTGAAGTTGATTAATTGACAAATCGTAGTTAACGAATTAATTAAATAATTAATGATTGAACGATTAAGTAATTAATAATTAATGGTTAATTAAACAATTAGTAATAATTAAATGTGTAATTGGGTTTTATAAACCAATAATTATGGTTATTGATTAATAATTAATTTATTAATTAAGTGAATAATTAATAGGTAATTAATGAATTGAAATAAGTTAATTTATTAGTAATTGATTAAGCAAAGAATAAAATATAATTCATTCTTAAATATGCAATTAAGTTTGAACAAATCAAACTTGTTGATATGAATCGATGATTATATTGATTGCCTCTGACGTTATTTATATCCTGTGATGTTCTGTAATATTCTGTATATATCTGTGATAATTGTGTACGATTTACCTGTGTTAAATTGCTATATGATTTATCTGATGTTATTTATCTGTGTTAAATTGCTTTATGAATTCAATTGTTAAATTTAAACTGTTAAGTTAATTAGACAACTTGGACTTTAAAATGGCGTTTGGATTTCGATGAGACCGGGATCGAGTATCAATTGATATTCCGAAAACCACATCGATCCAAATTAAACGTTAGGTCGTGTAATCTCAAGTGAAGATCGAGATGGTGTTTTCAGAATGCAAGGGTTTCGTCGTTAACTCTGAGGGTGATTCCAAAACGAGTGTAACGAGATAATGCCTTCGGTTTCGTTCGAACCCGGAACGAACTTGTATGGATTGAATGCTTTCAGCACATCGTCAGGCGGACGATAAGCATTCTAAGTGATATGTTCTATAAAGGTAAACGCAGCCTCAAGCCTCATCAACCGGGAATGGCTAAAACAGGGGATATGCAGCAAGGTTAGGTGGGTCATGCCCAAGCAGGACGAGGTATAACCCTGTCTAGATGTCCCTTTTTATTCGGCTGTGTGGGCGGTTGGATGTACACCAACTGCGGGGTTATCTTGTTCGGGACTGTTCAGTAAGGAATGGTTCCGGCCTTGTGTTGCAGGGGAGTTAGGGTGGCTCCTCGGTACTGTGATCTAGACCACGTACTGTGACGGGCGGTACCCCAGTAGCCCTGCCATTGTATGGGATCCAGTTTCCAATAAGCGCCGTACGTTTTGATTGTGCCCAACTATGTTGAAATGTGAGATGTAAGCATTTCAGCTATTTCTGTATTTTACTTGAAAACCTTAGACACTATTATAATATCACTGGATTTCCTATGAAATGTTTTGGTTAGTGTAAGATAAAAACTTACCCATATTTATGTGTGGGAAGTCTTACGCGATACCTTTATTTTGAAAGATTTTTAAAGTTAAACAACTTTAACCCGTTTACTCATACCAGACCCATGTCTGACCCGGAGTTTATTTTTGTTTTTCATAAACTTTCGGGTACCCAAATTTTTACGGGTAGCCAAGAGATTCAGGTTAGCTTTGACGACTTCTGGAGGAGCAATGGAGCAGGAGGCTTCGGCGTTGTAGACATATATATCTATATAGTTCCGCTGTGTTAATTAGTTTATGATATTTGAGGTGTATGTTCTGACAGATACGTATATGATAGTCTTGTATGATATTGTATAACTCTGATGTATATAACTATGTAATATTTATGTTGAGGTATTATATTTTATTCCATTCCGCTGTGAGATTCTGATGTTGTTTTCTTTCTTTCTATTCTTTTCTATTTCTATCCCTTTCTTTCTTATTGATGACACGTCTTCCTGGGCGTAGGAAGCCGGGTCGTCACACTAATTCACTTTGATTCCAATAATCGCCAAAATGCTCCGGTTTGAATAAAATTGAATAGGCATTCAATTTTAACCCAAATTCCTACTTTCTCCAAATCTAACCAGTCCAACTCTATAACCCAAGTGGAGAGGATGTAACACCCCGTAATTTTACGAAATTGAATTATTAAATTAAAACGAGTAAAATCGTAATTTTAGCATGAATGGAAAAATAGTAAATTTCTACAGGTGTTGGGATTAGACATTTTGACCTATTCCATTACATCCAAAATATAATTTATATTTGGAAAATATATATAACTTGTTTAATCTGGCTTAACGTGCTAGAAATTAAAAAAGTCAAATCTAGTGGCATTTCCGTAATATATTAATTTAGAGATGTTAACTTAAATTTGTTATCTCAGCCTGTAAATAGAAATGAAAACCATATTCTCTAATCACACTTTAGCCTAAACATCTTACATCTAATCTCCATCTTCTTCTTCTTCATCTTATCTCTAAACAAAATCAAACCAACTTCATATTAAATCAAATCCAAATTAAATAAAAAAACTATAAAAGCGATCATCACGAAGAGAAGTATGCAAATAAATCAAGGCTATCGAAAATTTGGAGTTTGAAGGCATGGAATTTCTGGAGAGCAAAGGAGAAGGAGGATCAACATAAAATCGAAGAAGATGCACAGTAAATCGATGAGTGGTATTCATCCTATTCATGTATATATTAGTAAGATATAATAATTCATCCACTATGGTCATAAACCATGTTATAAATGATGTAATTGAAATTCAAAAAATGTTTTTTTATATAAACATGATTAGGGGTAGTATGCCATGGTTAGATAGTAAAAAATCTAATTTTAATCAACTGTAATTAACCAAAATAAATCACTCCCTAATTAAAAAGTGTGAAATAAAAAAATGTTTCAAATTGGCCTTATTATAGAAGAAAATTATAGTTCTCGATGTCACGAACACAGTATTGGTGTTCGTTTTTCAATTGAATGTACGGATTGATCAGAAAACACATCGGAAGCTTTATAAATGTGGACCGTCTGTTTTGATCCAATGGTGAAACAGAGACGATACGACGATCAAGGATCATGGAGGTGTAGAGGAAGATGTGTTGATGCTCTTCCATGTCCTTGATCATCCATCAAAGGCGTCAATGGTCGCAAATCTAGCATGGAAGTCTGTGGTAGAGATGGTTAATAAGATGACTAGAGGTGACATAGAAGGCATAGTCCGGAACACTCTCGGACGTGGAATGCAGGGTGACGTGTGATCTAACACCGGTCTGTAGGTAACGCAATGACTTGGTGAATGTGGCAGCCAAGTTAATGAAACGGCGAGTGGGATTTTTTTCAATTCTATTGTAGAAAACGGTAGAGAGGGGAAATGTGCATAAAAAATAAATATAAATATAACAATTACGAATGTGCCCCTTAACTTCGCAAATGTTCATAAATCTCGCATACAGACTCCCTTTCATGCGTGGTCCATTGCATCGAGATTGTGGCGAGATGAGGACCGCTTTAGTATGTTGTTTGTTGTGTTTTGAACTACTTTTAAAAGTGTCTTATTTTGATAAATTCGTTGTATGGGGGTTCTACTGGGACGTTTTGGTACACGTATGGGGAAATTAGTCCTCGGTTGTATTAGTGGCGTTTGGCAATGACGAGTTAGGGCTTGATTCGGTAGCTTCGTAAATAGTGGGACGAATATGAGTTTTGGGTTTGATCCCAATGGTGTCGTGGACGATTAGGCGAATATCGAGCATGGATTTGACCTCAATAGTCATGTACATTTTTAGCATACGAGTTGAGACTTTGGGCTCCGTCGTATTATACGTTTTAGCATACGGGCTAGATTTGGGCTCGGTCGTGTGCATACATTTTTGGCATACGAGCATGGACTTTGGGCTCGATCGTTTGCATATGTTTTCGGCATACGAGATAGGATTTTGGGTTCGATCGTGTGCATACATGGTATATGAGTTAGGACTTTGAGCTCGGTCGGGTGCATATGTTTACGATGTTGGCAAGTTCGGATTTTGGGCTCGATCGTGCTTTAGTTATTGCGCCATATGACTAGACCTAGTAGAGATTTTAATGAGCCTTAGCATATGATGTCACTACAGTATCGTACTGTGTTTAATTGATTGGTTGGGTGCATGTGACACATGTTAATGTACGGTTTTCGAGCATAAATGTTATTTTACTACTTTATTAGTATTATATATTTATATGATGTGTTTCACTCACCAAATATATATCTGACCCTCTCTATCATTATCTTCTTTTTAGTTATAAACTTATAGATGAATAAAGAGGACTAGGGGTGACTTGAAAGTGTGAAGGTACGATGGAGATGTTCATCTACTTATTAGCTATCTATTACCTATTTGGTATCTTTCCCAAACGTTAGGTTGTTTTTGTTATTAGTGTAGAGAAATGTTGTAGGTGATGTTTATTAATACTATTATTTCGTTTGTCTGATATTATTGTATTAATGGTTATTATATTTTATTCCTTCCGGTGTGAGTATCTGAAAGTATAGAAGATTATAAATAGCTCTATGATTTGTTTTATATATTTTATCTCAAAATGATCCACTGTCTATGAGGTTTGTGATGTCAGCGTGTTTTATGGGTGAGTTAGAGCATTGTAGATAGCGGGTTGTCACAACAATTGTCTATCGGGAACGAAATCTCACACAACACGACAACAGAAAAATACAAAGAGGACAGAGGGCTATAGATAGATAAAGGCAGTGAAGTCATATTGTCTAAATCAAGCAAAAAAAAAACAAAGTGTACTAAGTTACAAAATTTTATTTGATTTTGGATTTGTAGTGATAATTGTAAAGAGATCGAATTGCTACTTCAAAATCAAACAACCCATGAATAACTTTGTCCTGAGTGTTGCAATCAACCAGACCTATCCATAAACAGCTTAAATCGACTAATTGCGTCGGACGTCAACTATGCTTAAAACAATAGACTTAACAGATGTTGACGTCCACAAAGCTACAATAATATGGCCAAGAGTTAGGGCTGTTAATTTTGTAAGAGCCGTTCAAGTCCGTTCAAGACTTCAAGTCCGTAACTGAAATACGTCCGTCCAAGTACGTTGGTTTTTCATTTAGAACACGAGTTAGTACAACAAAATTTGTACGAGCAAATATATTCTCCTGTCCGAATTTGTTCGAATTCGTCCGAATTTCTTATAATTCAATATATCTGATGGAAATTCTATTAAACAATATAAAATTTGATGTAAATAGCAACATCCGTCCGTGTCCGTTCGAATCCGTGTTCGAAAAATGTATGCACGAGTCCGTCCGATTTCCTTTAGGATACAAGTTAGGACAACAAAATTTGTACGAACATAAATCTCGTTCGGTCCGTGTCCGATCCGATTTTATTTAGGACATAAACTGAACAAACGTCTGTCCGGTCCGGTCCGGACCGACCAATTTACACCCCTATTGAGAGTCGAAGTAAAATTCTCATAATAGCAACCGCAAATCTGATCTACAAAAGTCATCAAACTTTGAAAAGGAAGAGAGTGGTGGAGCAAAAGACAAAGAAAGACTAAACGGGATGAGATAGTAGAAAAAATTTCCCTCTCGTATCAGAGAAGTTTTCGAAGAATAAGGAGCAAGAGACGGCTATGATTTGAAAAACGAATATGCTGCTTTGACCGCAAATTCATTTGTCATTTCGCGTGAAAGAACAACAGCCCTTCGTCGCCTGATAAATTCCATCGGATTATTGATGGCTTCCTGATTTCAACCGTTAAAAAGGCCGCTCCGTATATTATGACTAATAATTTTTCGGTCAGTGTAGCATTGCCCTTTGAAAAACAATATGTTTTATGTAATGTGGGTTGCTACGCAAGTACAAATGGACCTACACGGGCCACAACTGCGAGTATTTTTCTTTGAAAAAAAAAACCATTGCAATCCGTGGAACCGCATGAGATAACACAGCTAAAATTTTGAGGTTTTAAGATGGAATTGAAAAAATACTTCTTTGGATCAATAAAATGACAATGGTGGTTCCAAACAAAAATTGTTGAAAGTTTGGCCATACAACTATTTTACTGATAAAACCATATCCCATTTCACATGCATATTTTTGTGACTGATCATATATTTTCACTTCCAATATACACTTTCACATAAAATGCATCAGTTGGGACTTTGGTTATAAAATTTTACAACTATCTCACATTATGACAAATTAAGAAACCATTTTTACCAGTAACATTTACTTTTCCATTTTGAGTACACGTGGTACATCATTATAAAAAAATACATAGTTAGGTCATGAATGGAACCTTACTATCTGATTGGTAAATGTTCAATCAAGAGTACAAACACGAAGAACAAAAGCTTAGATTTGTCGAACATTACAGGAAGTAACGTTTGAATTCCAGGTGCTCAACTTAACTTTGTTTTAAAAGATTACGCAAAAAAAAAAAAAAAAAAAAAAAAAAAAAAACACTCTAAACAGCAATTTTTCAACAGCAATAAATATGTCATGAAATTCAATATTGCATTTCTTACAACACCGAAGCCTCATTTCATCATGTTTTAGGAAATCTTGCTACTTCCAAGACAAAAATACATGACAACCAATAGGCAACTGCAGTAAATGGCTTTATTTTGGGAGAAACTTTGCTGTACATTGCTGAAATCTGTGTATGTTGCGTAATCTTCATCAAAGAAGCATGTTCTCTCAGTAAGCAAACATCAGTGAGCTGTGTTTCCTCAAATGTCCTGCTCATATATGTACATAACATGTGGACACATTATTAGTGATTTAGAATATAAATTACATCATTGTAATGCAAGCGTGAAATTAAAAACATGCAAGTCTGCATAAATTGGCAAACACAGAAAACTTTTGCAACTTAATAACCTCTTATCTACTGGATGACATCTCTTTTCTAAATCATTCTAAATTATAACAATCATTATGTAATCTTTTCTACAATATTCATGGCTGCGCGTGAAAAGGTTTGTTTTTTTTTTAAAAAAAAAAAGATAAAAAAAGATAAAAAAAGAGGTGGCTTCAGCATGATTGTTCCCCATTTATGTCAATTCGGTATCTATAATGTTATTCATGATTCATTCAATTATTGACTTAGGTTCAATTTCATAAATATCTCATATTATATTTTTGAGCAGCTGAACTAAAGATTCATCTAGTCATGTTTGGGGTAATTATTAAATTGTCAACGATCCATAAAAACAAATATATTTATTAATTTGTTTGAATCCGGAACGTCCAATGTCAGTTCAATAAAGTTTCGCAACAGTTTGGAAACTGCAAACCTTGTAGAAGACAAAGATACTTCTGAAGTTTAGAATTTTTTCGTAATATTCATTTCTAAATAAACTAATCCACCTTGATCAATTGGAATAAGATTGTACCTAAAACTTCTTCTAGGGCCACAAGCCTTTAGGGCTTACTCAGGTACTTAAAAATATAACACATTATAAAATAATGTAATTCACTTTTCTTTCTTTCAGAACACAGGCGCATCTAATAGTATTGGTGTCAATGCACATATCTGTTCCTTCTGAGTGGAAATTTAACATTTTACAGTAACTGACGTGAACATTAATTTAATATTAGATTTAAATTTGATAAACTATGTAGCAGTCAGGATGCAAGGCTTGGTCCATGATGTATTAACAAACAAATGACTTCATTTTAATTAGTCGTTGTTATCCCTATAATTTTCAAAGGATATAAACAGAAATCAATGACAAGACTAAGGGCTTGAGTCAAAGTTTAAAGCTCCAAAGGGTAAGATAGCGTTGATGATGAATGTCGACGTCAAAGTCCTCATCAACAATGAAGACCATAAAATCATGTTGAAGAAACAGCGCCGCTCATTAATTATTGTTGGTATTCTTCTATGTCGCACATCGTCAATGGTGTTGACATCGTCACCCAAGCATCACAAGTCATCAATGAATGTCAATATTGCCTACAACGCACTTCTAAATCTCGTCGACGTTGCTATTCGTACATTGAAGCAAACTCGACATCAACAACCACGAAGTTATTCAATAAAGGTGGCACTGCACTACACAAGCACTTCGAAGACACTGCTCTACGATGGTGCCAAGGGTCATCGAAACCAAAGGAATATAAAATAACACCACTCTTCGTTATACTCAACACCGCACTTCATCTCATCATTTAGCACGCTTCATTAACATTAGGAGAATGCCGCTATTCATCTGCATCGCCGATACTCAACTATTGTCAGCAAAAGTCACCAAAGTCATCGACTTCGATGCAATATCATACGAAAACGTTCATTCATGACAACATTCGGTGACGACGATACTCATGATTCCTAAAGCCATGTTAATAAAGCTATATCTGATCAACGTTAACAATGCCGCATTCATCAGCTACTGAATATCAACATTGAGGGACATCAGCATCGCCGCTATTTTGAGTTCGCATCCTTCTTCAGTAACGGATGATGCCACTAATCATCGATTAGGAATATCTCAAGACATGGAGTTATCGTCGCCGAAAAACATCAGCTATAGTCATTGATGTATCAAAAAGGGTTTACGAAGCCGGTAGAGTATCGACATCGATGTTCGACGATGTTGCTAATGTCAAAATTTGCCACTTGTCGAACCATATATATGGACCGAGGGGCTTCGTGGAGGGGGCCGAATCTTCTATTCTCATTTCTTACACGATTTCAACTTTGTAAATCCCAAATCAATTTGGAGATTTATCCAATTGTAATACTTGAGTCTTATACACATAAGGAATTAGAAATCAAATAATTGCATAGCATATGGACAGTGATTTATGACTAGCATACTTGATTTGATCGTAATTTGTACTTTGACTTGACTTCGAACTCAAACAAGCAAACCATGTCGATATTATTCAAGTTTGAGACTTACACTACAACCTGAATTCGCCGTTGACCTTGCATAACATATTGGGACCTGCATATTGAACTAACGCTTGACTTCGATCTTATATAACTTCAATTTCGATGATTGAACAAAGAATTGCAATGGACATTGAATCATGCACATCATAGCCTGTGACTTCGACGACTTCGAAGGGACCACTCTTTAATTAACTCTTCTTTTATTCACTATTCGGTGTTCACGAATTTATCCAACAACATTTTAGCGTTGGAACGAGGGCTCGAACCTCAGATTCCTTATACTTCTCTTCATAAACTAATCGTATAAAAAAATTTTGGTTGAGAGAGTATGGTGAGAGCCCGAGAAAATAATAACATCCCGAATTTCAATTTAGATAATATGGAGATTGGGCAACCTTCAACTTTAACAAGACTTGCAAACAATGAAAATATAACCCAAAATTTAACACGACAATATACGAGATCTCCATGAGCAAACCCCATCTCAAAGATCTTCTAATACGGTAAAGCTTATGGAAGAAGAAAATGAAGCGGAATCTTCAAGCAAAAGCCAAGATGAAGCGCATTCTCTAGAGTCACAAGCAAAAGAAAGCAGTAAAGCTAAGATGAGTCAACAAAACAAGAATCAAGAAGGCCAAGAATGAATGTCATTCGGACAATTAGGTAGCCCAATCTCATGTAAAGAGCATAGGTCCTATGAAAGAAATTACTATGATGATGAAACTACCAAAAGGACATTCTCAACCAAATAACGAAGGGTGCGCTTAAGGAGGAAAGAGTTCTAGACCTAAAGGAAAAGAGTAACTTTCGAAAAATCCCTTTTTAGAAGAAATAATGGTGGTTAGAGTTCCACCTCAAATCAAGATTCCCTTACTAAAGTATGACGGAACTACTGACCAAGATGATCACCTTGTAGCTTTTGAAAACCAAATGGATTTGTATAACGCTTCAGATGTAATTCGTTGCAAGCTCTTTCAAGTAAATTTTCATAGAGCAACTATCAAATGGTAAAAGAATTACCAAGGACAAAACCATCTATTCTTGAGAGCAATTTTCCTATGAATTTTTGACACAGTTTACATATACAAAGACTCGACCATGGATTCCAACATGTTAGACAATATTAAGTAAAGGCTAGAAGAATTGTTTGGCGAATACCTAAAGAGATTTAACACAGAGGCATTAAAGGCAGAAGATGTGATCGACAGAGAAAAGCCGATAGCAGTTCGTTCAGGGTTAATCGAGCAAACTCATTTTGGGGAAGAACTTTATATTCATGGATGTAAGGATCAACGGCACTTCTATTTTCAGGCCAAAAATTTATTCAAATGGACGAGATGAACCATGCCACGAAGAAATCTCAACAAAACAAAAAAGGAAGGTTCGATTCTGAACATTCCCGTAAAAGGCAAAAAGAGAATAAGAGTAGAAGTCAAAGGGAGGTTTCTAAATCTAACTATGTAGTTTTAAACAAATCCCTTTCACATTCTCACCATGACAAGAGATGACGAAAATTTCTTCACCTCCTAGAAAATATCAAACCATCCTGAACTAAATAAAGTAAAAGATTATTATGATTATCATAATGTAAAAGGGCATAAAACTGACAAATGTCACACATTGGAAAGAATAGTTCAAAATATGACCAAGTCGAGATTAGTAAAAGAATTCGTTAAGGAAACTTAGAAGATTCCGTGCTTAAAAGAGAGTGATTCAAGCATCTGAAATCTAAGAAGAAAAGCAACTTTGCAACTCCAATTTCAGATTCCAGTCAAACTGAGCAGTTTTGTGACAGATGCCCACCATAGATGTCTTTACTCATAAATTTTTTTAATTTGATTTGTACTTGAAATTAATCATGTACTAACACGAAATTCGAGTGTCTTTACAGGTTAAAACAGAACCAATCCACTTCACATGAAAAGATCCGAGTCTCTCTGTCAAAGCTTAACCAATCACTAGGCTCCTTTAAAGGAAAGATGGATCACATATCTAGGGTAAAATGGCTTTTTATTTCAAAGCTTGAATCAATGCATTACCATCAATCTTCCATCATGTGTCAGTTTCTAAAGAAAGGTAAATATCCGAAATCTCCCCTAAAGAAGAGGTTCTTAGAAAAAGCATGCTCTTGACCGTAAAAGTCTGTTAGTTCATGAATCGCGACTTTTCAAAGTCACAAACAAGACATTCCTTTTTGCTAATCAAAACTCGAGGAGGTACAATTATATATGTAAAGGTGAAAGTGAATACACCAACCTTATTTTCAATAATTCATTTTATTGCCAAAAAAAGTTCTCCAAACATGTCTTTAAGGAAAATTACTTACAAAAATGAAGAATGATTATTACCCTACGAAGCAGGGAAAGCAAATATTTCAAGAAAGATTTATACAATCTTCAAAGGTATTAGCATTAGTAAATACACACAAAAGATTTTGATTGAACATGTCTTGATGAAAGCATTTTCAAATATTTCCAAAATTTTTGGGAAAGGAAAACCTATATACATATTTTTCAAAGAAAGGTTTTTAAAACAACCAAGAGTCGTTAGCACTGCAAAAACTCTAATCAGAAGAGCATATCCTCAATTGAATGACTATTGTTTCATGAATGATGACCACTCAGTTTCTTATTTGAAATTCATATTTCTATTATAAGAATGATTTAAAAACCAGTTATTAGAGAATTCAAATATCTAAAATCTTTTTGGAAAAATAATTCCTAGATTCGTTAAAGAGGTCCTTTTACAAAAAAAATTCTTCCAAAAAGAAGTTTCATGCCCAAAAAGTTGATGTTTAAAAGGGTTTTCACAAATATTTCAATTGGCCAAAAATCATTTTTACAAACAAGATTTTTAGAAGAGAAACATCTTGAAAGCCTCCGATGTCCACTCCAGAACACCAAAAAGGCCTCTAATGCCCACTCCGGAACACCTCCTAGAGGGAGGGACAGAAGCCTCTGGCCAGTCCGAATCGCTTCTTAGAGGGAGGAGGGTCCAGCACCCACCAAAGCTTCTAATGAATTCCCGCAGCTCTTTCCAAACCAAAAGAGACGAAGATGTCCATAGCCCGAATCAAAGGCAAGGCCCAAGAAGAGGCAAAAGGTAAAAGGCCGAAGATGTCCAAAACTATAAACAGAATGGACGAAGGTATCCACAACTCAACACAAAGACAAAGCCCAAGAAGGGGCACAAACAAGTAAATGGACAAAGATGTCTACAGCTCAAAGCAAAGGAAAAACTCAAAAAGATAAAAGACACGAAGGAATCTGAAAATCGATGAAGAAGGAAAATGAGTTAAAAGAGCAAATCTTTATTAAGGATGGGTCCATTCAAGGAAACTGGTTAAACAGATTTCTGATAGATCTAGTCTAGACCTAGGAATAAAGAAACTATTAAAGGAAGGTCTATATATAATAAATATCAATAAACTAATTGGGTCCACTGAACAATCAAATGATCGAACGGAGTTACCAACTGAACGACCAAACAACCATACGGAACTACCTGCTGAACAGCTAAACGAAACTACTTGACTCTAATATAATAATAATAATAATAACAATAATAAATCACAAATACCTTAACTTTTACATCTCTTAACAAGAGGCATTTCTTTAAACAATGAAAGTTTCTGTTGTTATTCGAAACACTTGCCCACGGTAAAAGTTTCTGATACGGCATTCTAAATAGGGGTACAAAATTAGTGTATGATGAAATTGTGAATCCGTTGCTCAAGGTTACTCGCATTACTATAACTAGACGATTTTCTGATGAGTTTGTGAATTTATTATTACCAAATAAAATTCTAACAAATTGATTTTCGATTGAGTTTCTTGATTAAATTTCTGATTTCTTGTTGATTGAATTCCTGGCTTTCTTGGTGGCTTTCTTAATGATTTTTGGATTTCCTATTAAATTTCTGGAAGAATTCAAGTTTTCATATTGTCATTGGATTGGATTTCTTTCTATTATTACTTGGAGATTTTTGGTTTTCTGTTATTGCCAGATATGGATTTTTGGTCTTCTATTATTATTACTAGACGTAGATTTTTGGTCTTATATTATTGCTTGGTTTAAATTTCTGGTCTTCTATTATCATCATATGAGGATTTATGGTCACTTATTACCAGACGGTTTCCTGATCTTGCTATCATCGGAAAGGATTTTGGATTTCTCATTATCAGATGATATGCGGGATTTCTAATTTCCTTATTACCAGAGGGTTTTCTAATCTTTTTCTTCAAAATTAGCATGCAATATCTTTCTAATTTTTTGTCAAATGAACTTTTAATTTTATTAAATCATTAACATATCAACAAAACATATTTCAGGTTTTGGGATAAAAGTTACATAAGAAGACAAGAATTAAAAGTTGGACAACAAAGGAGTTTGATCCAAAATTTTACAAGCAACTCGAAATTAAAAGCTAATCCCCGACAACTGAAGAAGAATCAGCTTGGAAAGAAAATCTTTAGAGCTCATACTAGTCTTTCTGGAGAGTTTCTTGCTTAGCCCTTCATCTTGTGACCAGGTGATATTATTCAAAATATGAATACTCACTCTTAAGAGTGTAGGAAAATTTACATGATACCTAAACAATAAAAAGTTTAAAGCCTAAAATACTTTTATAACAGGTCAATGACTATTGAATAACTAATATAACATAAGAAAACTTAAACTTATGTGTTGGCTAGAAGAATACAAATAAATGTTAAATCTATGATAAGAAAATAGGTCCATGAATATGAACCAAAACGCTTAATAATTAACATATAGCATCCTAATTATAATGCTCGTCGGTAAAACTATGTCAGATTAATAAATTGATACCAAATGTCACATGAGTTACATTATAAAGCAACGATATGTTAGTATTAAATCACGTGTTAGTATTAATCAGGATGTATGTATGCGTCAAAAATGGTCACAAACACTCAGTTGTATGTGAAAGCATCAATTTTCAAAAAAAATATCCAAATAGAAAGATGAGTACGTGGATCACAAAATAAATAGCAGAAAAAGTAAAGAAATACACGAGTTTGATAGTGGTTTGGCAAACTTCGGCCTACGTCCACCCGATAATCTTTTATTTATACTGTAAGATTACAAGTACGGTTGTTTTTGTCTTAGAAAATTAGTGAAGGACGAGATAAGAAGTGATCAAGGAGAGCTAGCCAAAAAAATCCCCTTGCAATGAGCCAAGTCTGTTGTATTTATAGGTGAATACGTGCATGGATCGAGTTGAAATTTCGGTAGAAGAACCTCCAGGCCCATACTACCCAACCCAAAAAATTTGGAATCAATCGCACACCGAAAAATAATTTAACCGGCCATTGCATACTAACTCCAATGAGGTTGCGATCATTTTTATGGGGTCCTCCATGTCTCTAATCCATGCCACTAAAGTTTCGCGCCATTCCAACTTACCGTTTATGAGATATCGATCGATCTTCGCTGTTTTGACTAAAAAATGAATTATAGAAGATCATTTCATGCTTCATCCTTTTGAGATACGATCGATCATGTGGGTTTCTCATGATGTTAGCTACTTACCTTTTAAATTTAATGCAATTCTGACGTACGGCTTGTGATACATCGCGTTTTTCGTAAAACTGGATCGTTATGCTGATTTGTACGATCGTTCTGCTGATTTGTATGATCGTTCCAATAAGGGTCGGCCTAATTTCCAAGATTTCATCATTTTGAGCTGTGATCGATCATGGGGTGCTTCATGATGTAAGATACTTTCTCTTCAAATTTCATGCAATTCTGACGTACCGTTTATGAGATATCGCGTCTTCCGTAAAACTATGGATCGTTATGTTGATTTGTACGATCGTTCCAATAACGATAGGCCTGATTTCAAGATTTCATCTTTTTAAGCTACGATCAATCATGGGGTGCTTCATGATGTAAGATACTTGCTCTCTAAATTTTAAGCAATTCCGACGTACCGTTTGTAAGATATCGCATTTTTCATAAAACTATGGATCGTTGTACTGATTTGTACGATCGTTCTAATAACGATTAGCCTAATTTCCAAGATTTAATCTTTTTGATCTGTGATCGATCATGGGGGTGCTCCATGATGTAAGATATTTGCTCTCCAACTTTCGTGCAATTCCGATGTACCATTTGTGAGATATCATATTTTCTGTAAAACTACGGATTATTATGCTGATTTATGCGATCGTTCCAAAAGCGATCAGCCTAATTTCAAAGATTTTGTAGTTTTGTCATGCGATCATTTTATGTGCTCCACTCTTTAATATAGTGATGCTCTAAAAGTTTCAAATGCGTCGACTTTGTAGATTTTGAGATATTGATCGATCTTCGTCGATTTACGCAGTTTTATGGATCATTCCCGGTGGATCCATATAAATTCTTCCTTTGCTCATAATTTGAGCATACGAACTCCGATTGACTTGAAATTCGAATTTGGCCTCACGGGGCCTTCCTTGTCACTTCATATTGATTGCACCTTGATTGGGACCTGATCCGGATCCCCCCAACTATTGTCCATAGTTCATAATATAATCGATTTTCTAGCCTGATAACCGTCTTTTCGGGCTTCCGCCTTGATGATCACAGAAGCTATTTAGCCAACTTTTATGATATACTGCATGGTCGAAAGGCGGTATGACATTTGCCCTCCAAAACATGTCTTGCGATAGAAAGGTGTAACGATCTGCATATTTTACGATTGTATATCTAAATATTTTATTCAAATATAGCATCGTTAGTCGGATTAAAGCCCGAAATGCTACTTTTTGTAAACAGTCGAATTGGGACTGATCCGTTTATTATTTTCTTCTTAAATAATACTCGAGTCAGACCGAGTTATTTCAGGTGCTTCTACTTGACTTCTTATCAGGGTCCGTCATCTGACTTTTGGCTAACTATTTAGCTTAGTAGTTTTTTGTTTTATACATTCGAGATAGAGACTACTTGATATATACATATTCTTTTGTCAAGCACTTGTACTTATTCTTTTGTGATGTAGTGGAACTTATATGACCACTACTTTTATGTACACTTTTATATGTTATATTCATATCTGTTTCCGCCTTAGTGATATGAATATCTGTGACTGATTTATGTTATGTTTATTTTTATATTTGTTTCCAAAGACCACATAGCCAGTGCAGTAGCCTTGTGTTTGTATTTGATGTGTTGGATTTCCTCTTGAAACGAAATGAATATAATATTATCTGACATATCGGTACTCGCACAAAGCAATTACACAGATGGTCGCTCCTCAACAGTCTTATTCTTCATGCTAGTCAACGGCATTACTCCGTAGTGTCCTTAGCTAGTGTGAGTATAGAGGTGGGGCGCCACAAAAGACGTGTTTTGAACTACCATAAGTTCAATGTTCGAAACTCATTGATGACCTGTGAACAAATATGTAATCTTGCCTGATTGTTTAGTAACGGCCGTTCGGGACCGTTAAGTAAATTCGTAGCCATCCCACGCTGATGATGATTGCACGGCATCAAATGCCTGTTCGAGGCGAAATGCGATCGTTTGAGATCGAGTGCCAGTTCGAGAAGCAATGTGATCATTCAAGATCGAATGCCCTTCGAGCGAAATGTAATCGTTCGAGATCGTGTGCCGTTCAAGATGAAATGTGATCGTTCGAGATCGTGTGCCGTTCAAGACGAAATGTTATCGTTCGAGATCGAGTGTCATTTGAGGCGAAATGTGATTGTCCGGATGGAATTCAAAATTATTAATGTCAAGTTTCACGTTCGAGTGAGTTTTGTAATCAAAATATTCAACTAATAAAATTAAGTCCAAGTACTAAAAGAAAACAAAAACAAAAACTAAACACTTCAATGCATGCCTCTCCGAGTGTGACGGTTCATCGTCATCTAAGAGCATGTCTAGAGACCATTCTTGATCTCATACGTGTGTAAGTGACTTACTCATTTTATTATGGAGTTTATCACTTATTCTTTGCCATTTCGATCAATTGATGACAAGTTGACGCCTCAATCCAAGGCAGTTCCTGTACGATGTGGATGGTGGCTGCTCATGTTCCACCACCGCTGCCCGAGTTCTTACGTATTGTAACAGCCTGTCATTCCGAACATGCTCCTCAATCTCATCCTTTAAGTGTCCGCAGTCATTTGTACTATGTCCGTCCAGCTTATGGAACAAACAATATTTTTCTGATTTCTTTTCAGCGTTTGTAGGCTCTCTCCTCATTGGCATTCGATAGGGGATCTGCCCCCTAGCATCCAGATATATCCTTTCCAATATCTCAATCAATTCCGTGTAAGAGGTGAATCTCGGTTCCCTTCATGGTCGCTTCGATCCATCAGAGCCATCTTCTGCTTTTCCTTTTCCTTTATCTTTGTTTGAACCTTCTTGGGCGGACCTCCACCTTCAACCACATAAACTTCCACTTCCTCTCTTCCTTCTCTATTAGCCTTCACATCTTCCTACCGTAGAAACATTTCTGCTTCATGGTGAAATTCCCCAAGATCCATTGGTGGATCCCGTTCCAACGATATCTTGAAATCTGATTTATCCGCAATCCTTAACACTGTTGCCATCAAAACCATCGACGGATCTGATCGATCCACCGAAGGTACTGCCGCATTGAATCTGGTTAAGAAATTCTTGAGTAATTCTCTTTTCCACTGCTTCATCGATGTTAAAGTCATCACGCTCTTGGGTCTCGTGACGTGGAACCGAAATTGCCTTATAAACTTTCAATTGATTCTGTCCATGTGCTAATAGAGTCGCTTTCTAACTATTTGAACCATAGTGCAGTTATATCCGTTAAGTACAAAGGGAAGCACCATGCCATGACTTCTTCGATGGCCCCAGTACTTTCATATGTCACATGTATCTCGTCAGATGAATAACGGGATCCGTTTTTCCATCATATGTCTCAAGCGTTGGTAGTTTGAACTCCGGTGGATTCCTACCTTGCCTGATATTAGGAGCGAAGAGACTCCTATTTACATATGTCAGATCCCTATCTACCAATCCTCCTTTAATAGCCCGTCTGATCATTTCCGCCAACCTGTCGTTGGCGTCTAATGGTAGTATTCGATCATTATCTCCAACCTGCCCCCCTCCTGAGTCCACGGGGGAATCCTTAAATCTGCTCTTCTGGACGAGCATACACATTCCGATCAACGCCAAACTGCACATCACTGCCCGGTATCATGCCTAGGATCGATCCAATGTGACCAGGAGCGTGCCCTCAAATATGGATCGATCGACACCGATCGTTCTTAGTTGGTCAGAGGCTGCTCTCGGCTGTTCTACTCCATCCTACATCCTATTAGCTTCATTTCCTTGGTCCTGATTATGGTTTTCCTCAGCTCCTGCTGCTCCAGCTCCATGATCCATATTTACAGCATTTCCTGCTACTCCATTTCTTTGGTTCTGCGCTTCAGCTTGTCCAATTTGTCGGAGTAGATTCTACATCATCTCCTCCTGTCCCTTCAGTATCCTCTTCTGCATAGCATCCATCATTATTTATATTTCATCTCTGGTGATGTAGATAGATGCTTGATTTGCTTCAGCTCAAGCCTCCTGACTCCCTCCATGATGGCTCCTATCAGGTAATGGTCTCCTTGTTGATTGCTTAGCCATTGCTTCTTACATGTATCCAAGCTTTCAAATCCAAGATCCTAGCTTCCAAATCTGCGGGTGCAAGTCCTTCTCCGTGTAGACCAAAATGTTTCCGCCAAAAATGATCACAAACACCCAGTTTTATGTGAAAGCATCAATTTTCAAAACAATATCCAAATAGAAATATAAGCATGTAGACATAATAAATAGCAGAAAAAGTAAAGGAACACACGAGCTTGATAGTGGTTCGGCAAACTGTGACCTACGTCCACTCCAATAATCTTTTGTTTATGCTGCAAGATTGAAGTACGGTTGTTTTGCCTTAGAAAATTAGTGAAGGAAGAGATAAAAACTGATGAAGGAGAACAAGCAGAAAAATCCCTTGCAATGAGCCAAGTCCGTTATATTTACAATTTAAGATGTGCATGGATTAGGCTGAAAAATTTTAGCAGAAGAACCTCCAGACCCATACAACCTGACCTACATAATTTGGAATCCATCGAACACCAAAAATAATTTAACCGACTGTTCCATACTAACTCCAATGGGGCTGCGATCATTTTTATGGGGTCTCCCATGTCTCATGTCCGTGCTCCTAAAGTTTCGTGCCACTCAGACTTACCGTTTGTAAAATATCGATCGATCTTTGTTGTTTTGCTAGAAATTGAATCATATGAGATCATTCCATGCTTCATCCATTTGAGTTGCGATCGGTCATATGGGTTCCCCATGGTGTTAGCTACTTGTCCTCCAATTTCGTGCAATTCCGATGTACTGTTTGTAAAATATCACGTTTTCCGTAAAAATATAGATCGTTATGCTGATTTATACAACCATTATAATAACGATCGGCCTAGTTTCCAATATTTCGTCCTTTTGAGCCGCGAGTTCTCCAAATTTTGTGCAATTCCGACATATCGTTTGTTGGATATCGCGTTTTCCATAAAACTATGAATCGTTATGCTAATTTGTATGAGCGTTCAAATAACGATAGCTTACTTTTCAAGATTTCATCCTTTTGAGCTACAATCGATCATGAGGGTGCTCCATGATGTAAGATACTTCCCTCCAAATTTCGTGCAATTCCGACGTGCCATTTGTGAGATATCGTATTTTCTATAAAACTATTGATCGTTATGCTGATTTGTATGATCGTTCCAATAACGATCGGCCTAACTTCGAAGATTTCATTTTTTTGAGCTGCGATCGATCATGGGGACGCTCATCGATGTAAGATACTTGCTCTTTAAATTTCGTGCAATTCTGACGTACCGGTAGTGAGAAATTGCATTTTTCGTAAAACTAGACCTATCAGCGGATACTTTCGGATGCGGATAGTGTCATATCCGCATCCGCATCCGAAATGATTTTCAGATATCGGATATCCGCATCCGCGGATACGAACGGATATCGGATAATTATCCTATCCGCTAACGACTAATAAATCAAGAAATATAAATATAAATTTTAAGTTTAACATACATTTTTTTCAATACAATTGATTGTAAAAGTGTTAAATATAAACAAATATGACGATAATAAATAGTTTTGAGTAGTTAATAGGCATTAAGTGCATATAATATAAACTACCAACTTAATAAAACAATAAATATCTTTCATTATACTAAAATACACATAATTTATACTATAATCTTGACAAGACCGGATGGATAATTATCAGATGCGGATGTCTTCGTATCCGCATCCACATCCGTTTTTTCGAATATCAGATATTATCCACTTTTCGGATACGGATGCGGACAGATTTCGGATTTTTCGGATATCCATTAACAGCCCTACGTAAAACTATGGATCGTTATGTTGATTTGTACGATCGGTCCAATAACGATCGGCCTAATTTACAAGATTTTAGAGTTTTGTCATGCGATCGTTTTTGTGGGCTCTACTCTTTAATATAGTGATGCTATGAAAGTTTCAAGTGCATTAACTTTGTAAGATATTAATCGATCTTCGTCGATTTACGCTGTTTTATGGATCGTTCCCGATCAATCCATATAAATTCTTTCTTTGTCATAACTTGAGCATACGAACTTCGATTGACTTGAAATTTGAAATATAATCGATTTCCAAGTCTGATAACCGTCTCTCCGGGCTTCCTACCTTGATGATCACAGAAGTCATTTAACCAACTTTTATGATATACTGCCTGATCGAAAGGCGGTATAACAGTGAAATTCAAGCTTTCAAATGATCTCGATAATTTGAAAACTTCCCTTGTTTGAGTTTAAAATTGCAGGAGAAAGAAGAACACTATCAGATTGAATGGATTTGAAAGGCTAAGCAAAGCAAGAAAAATTCATGGTTTTACTCTAAAGAGTAAAAAAATTCTTTTATACAAGGAGGGGGCAAATGTTATCCCTATAATTTTCAAAGGATATAAACCAAGAAATCAATGACAAGACTAAGGGCTTGAGTCAAAGTTTAAAGCTCTAGGCGATAAAATAGTGTTGATGATGAATGTCAACGTCAAAATCCACATCAGCGATGAAGACCATAAAATCATGTTGAAGAAGCAACACCGCTCCTTAACTATTCTCGGTATTCTTCTATGTCGCACATCGTCTATGGTGTAAACTCATCACCCAAGTATTATAAGCCATCAATGAATGATAATATAGCCTATGGCACACTTCATTGATGCTAAACCTCGTTGATGTTGCTATTCGTACATTGAAGCAAACTCGACATCAACAACCTCAAAGTTAGTCAATAAAGGTGGCACTGCACTACACAAGCACTTCGAAGACACTGTTCTAAGATGGCGCCAAGGATCATCGACATCAAAGAAATATAAAGTAGCACCGCTCTTCATTATACTCAATGCTACACTTCGTCTCATCATTTAGCACGCTTCATCAACATTGGGAGAATGTCGCTATTCATCTGCATCGTCGATACTCAACTATTGCCAACAAAAGTCCACCAAAGTCATCGACTTCGATGCAATATTATACGAAGACATTCATTCATGACAGCATTCAGTGATGACGATACTCATGATTCTTAAAGCCACGTCAAATAAAGCTATATCCAATCAATGTCAATGATGCCGCATTTCATCAGCTACTGAATATCAACATCGAGGGACATCAGTGTCACCGCTATTTTGTGTTCACATCCTTCTTAGTATCGCATGATGCCGCTAATCATCAATCGGGAAGATCTCAAGACATGGAGTTGTCGTCGCCAACAGACATTAGCTATAGTCATTGATGTATCAAAAAGGGTTGTCGAAGCTGAAAAGGTTTGTTTTTTCTAATAATAATAAATAAATAAAGACAAAGGAGGTCAGCATGATTTCTCCCCATTTCTTTCAATTCGGTATCTAAACGTTATTCATGATACATTCAATTATTGACTCGGTTAAATTTCACAAATATCTCAGACTATCTTTCGAGCAGTTGAATCGATTCATCTAGTCATGCTTGTGGTAATTATTAAATGGTCAACGATCCACATGAACAAATATATATACATACACTGTTCACGAAGATATAATAAAATTTCATTTGATACTTTTAAAGCTTAGAATTTTCTTGTAATCTTTATTTCTAAACGAATCCACCTTAGATCAATTGAAATAAGAGTATACCTAAAACTTTTAAGAGCCATAAGCCTTTAGGGTCATCGTAGGTACTTAAAAATATAACACATTATGAAATAGTACGATTCACTTTTTTTCTTTCAGAACACAAGCTCAACTAATAGCATTAGTGTCAATACTGTTCAATTCTATTAGCTGTGCCTGTGTTCAAAAAAAAGTGCATTGTATTATATCATAATGTGTTATATTTTTAAGTACCTACGAAGGCCCTTAAGGCTTGTGGCTCCTAGAAGTTTTAGGTATACGCTCATTCCAATAGATCAAGGTGGATTAGTATAGAAAAAAAAAGATTACAGATTCTAAATTTTAGAAGTATCAAATGAAAATTTATTATATATTCTCGAACAATGAAAATAATTGGATCGTTTTCTTATACAAGGCTTGCAGTTTCCAAACTATTGCAAAACTTTGTCGAATTGATATTAGACGTTTCGATTCTAAATAAACTAGTATATATTTGTTCTAATGGATCGTTGGCAATTTAATAATTACAATAAAAATGGCTAAAGATTATCTCGACCGATATTAGTTTTTCTTCTAGAAATATTTTTATTTTGAGAAATTTGTTCTATTTTCATAAAATTTATTTAAACTCTACAAGGGTTTCTATTAACTATTACTGACTTAGCTCATCTTTGTAAGTTCATTTCCTTTATTTTTCTCTTTTAACCTTTATTCCTAAAATATGCAATTGTAAGTTATGAATTTTCATACTTTAAGTTTCTTTAAATTCTTAATTTTCTTAAGTTATGTACTTTCGCTGTAGTATCAAATATTATTAGTAAGTAGTAACTAAGTTTGTGTAAATGTGAACGGTAGTAAATGAAGTTTTAGTATAGACAGTAAATGAAGTTTTACAATCAGTGGTTTTATGAATATACAGCAAATGAATATGCAGTTTTATGAATATCTAGTTTTATGAATATGCAGTTTTATGAATATCTAGTTTTATGAATATGCAGTATATAAACGTGAGGTTTTTATGTTTATGTTGCATTAAAAATGTAGTTTTATGAACATGTAGTAAATGAACATGTAGTTTCATGACTATGTAGCTAATGAATATGCAGTCTTATGAATATTGCATTTTTGTATGCGTAGTAAATGCAGTTTTAGAATATGCAAAATATTATAGGAGTTTTAGATTAATATGTGCATATGTTGGTCAAGTATTATATGGATTTTCACTTGAGGTACCAATGACAAGAGTGAGAGCAAATCAAGTTAGCGAGAGAAAAATTATGGTAGTATTTATAAACACTATTGTAAAAGCAAATCAAATTTAAGGCATATACTCCAAGATATTCTCGAGAAGAACTTTTTAGATCCGATATGTAAATCTAATATGGACGTCCGAGATGCATTCATCTCATCCGATATCTCCCCACATACGAGATTGACTCTCTAAAAATTTTCAAGACGAAACGTGATCGAAATCCGAGATTTAAAACCTTGCTTGACACGTAAGGTATTCATGCCCATAATGTAAAAAAACGTATACCCAATTCAAAATATTGATGGTAAAACCATACTGTAAAAGATGTTTACAAACAAATTGGGTAGTGATGAAGTGGGGTTCACAAACAAAAGTACGCAAAAAATCCACATACATACAAACAAAATGGTATACAAACAATATAAACTCATATTTTTGCTACTATGAACAAGTAATAATCGAATTGGTCCAAACCAAATTGGGTAGTGATATAACCATACATAACCCTAATGAAAATCTGATCGGACCAAGTCGAATCTAGACAGTTAAAGCTAAACCTGAACCCATATAGGTCTTTTCGCTAACTATTATTGATTGTGTTATCATTCAACATCAGTAACTTTTTTTTTGAGAATAATTGACAAACATTTATGATTAGTATTTTCCTCCATGTTGGATTAAATGGAAAAATGACCACCAGTTATTCTTTGATATAAAATGACGCATTTTAACCGTCGTAAAATGACACTAAATTCCAACTTGCTATGTAAGATTATGTTTATCTGTCCACCTCCCCCCCCCCCCCCCCCCCGCCCCCTCCCCCAAAAAAAAACACATACATGTGTGTGGAGTTTGTGATTGACATTCGAGGGTTTTAAACCCACGGCCCCTAGGTCCACGATCAAGAAGCCTTTTACCATTATGCTAGTAGTCCTAGAAATTAGAGAACAATATGATTGAGAAACTATTGTCACATTTGAATAATTTGAGAATTATTTAATAGACGAACGAGTCTATTATAATTTTTAAATCAAATTTCATGTAAAATATTTTAGGCATATAGAAGGTTGCAATGCAGATGATAGATTTTTCTCACTTTTTTGACAGAACGTAAGCTTGGCCAACCCTCCTTAATTGAAGCACCGGCTTTGCACCTGCTTAGGACAGTTACCATTTGAAATAGAACATTGAGGGTTTATTCATAAGAAATGGAAGAAAAAAAATGGTGCTATAAATATCTAATACTGATGAATGAAATCATTCATCTCGATTTGATGAACTTAACATGGTCCCATGGATACAAGGGTATATTTTATGAGAATTTATATAACTTTTTCTTTGCACTGGGCTTTAGAATTTTAATAGTTTCAAACAATAAACTCCATCAAATCAAAAGGAACTATGTAAGAATTGTGCCAAATCACAAGAAAGTTATGTGTCTATGTTAAGAACGCACATGTTTGCGTAAAAAATGGCCGCAAACACCCAAAGGCGTATGAGTTGGTTGATTTTATGTTGTTTTTAGTGATTTGGGTGATTTATGCAAATATATAAAAAGCAGGGACTAAACTGTAAAAGACACACAGATTTATAGTGGTTCGGCCAGAACGTGCCTACGTCCACTTTATATGTTATTCTCCTTTTTCCTTCAGATTACAAGTACAAAACTTTGATTACAAGTATCTAAAGTTGTTTGAGAGTTCCTTCCAGGCTTGAGCTCTCAAACTTGTCTCAAAACTTCTCCCCCATTGTTTTACCCCTGCCCCTCTATTTATAGAGTGAGGCTGGGGGCAGGGGTCTTGGAAGTTTATAGCTGCTGGTGGGCTTGGGCTGAAGCAATCTGGACTGGCAACTCTGGTTCGGCGAAGCTTGGTTCGGTCGTAGCTGGGATGGTTGGACCGGTGCTTTACTTGGTAGTAGATGGAAAGGAGGTTGATTCGGTGGGAGGTGGTAAGATTTTGACTCGGCATTGACTCCTGGACCGGCAGTAGTATGGTGAGGATGGAGCTGGTTCGGTGGTAGCATGGTTCGGTGAAGGCAGGTTCGGTGGTTGCATGGCCCGGTGGTTGCATGGTTCGGCTATGCTTGGTATGGTAATGCCGAATGGACGATTGCCGAATGAGTTCGATTATTGGGAATGCCGAATGTAGCTGCCGAATGAAGCTAAGTGTTGGAGTGCCGAATGCTTCTTGCCGAATGAGCTCTGGTATTGGGAACACCGGATGAACCAAGGCATCTTGGATGTCGAATGAGACTTTGTTGTACGCTTGCTTGCTTCTTCTTAGTTTGGTCGTGGTGGAAATGCACACAACATTGATATTCCAGTTTTGTCCAAAAAATGGGATAACACTTTGCCCCCCAAAATATGCCTTGCAGTAGGAAGGCGTGTTTTGTAATGCCATGAGCTGGATGTTCGTATCCTGTTGACAACCTGTAAAGAGCTTGATATTTTATATGGCCCCAAATGACGACCGTTCGGGATCGAGCTATTTGGGATGAAGCGCGGCCGTTCATGGTCAAGCGCCTAACTTCAAATGACGATCGTTCGTGATCAAGTCATTCGAGGGAAAGTGCGACCCTGCGCGGTCAAGCGCGTAAATCCATGCGTCGATCGTACGGGATCGAGTCATCTGCAGTGAAATGTGACCGTTCAAGGTCAAGCGCTTTACTTCAAATGACGACCGTTTGGGATCGAGTCATTCGAGGTAAAGTGCGACAGTGCGCGGTCGAGTGGGGACCGTTCAAGGTCAAGCGCTTAACTTCAAATGACGACCGTTCGCGATCGAGTCATTCGAGGTAAAGTGCGACAGTGCGCGGTCGAGTCTGTATGTCCACGCGTCGATCGTTCGAGACCGAGCCATTTGTGATGAAATGTGACCGTTCAAGGTCAAGCGCCTAACTTCAAATGACGATCGTTCGTGATCAAGTCATTCGAGGTAAGGTGCGACAGTGCGCGGTCAAGTGGCGGTCCTCAAATGACGACCGTTCGCGATCAAGCCATTTGAGGTAAGGTGTAACAGTCAGTGATCAGGTGGCGGACCTCAAATGACGACCGTTCGCGATCGAGCCATTTGAGGTAAGGTGAGTTGTGCCGTTCGAGGCGAGTTGTGACCGTTCGCGATCGGGTGCCGTTCGAGGCGAATTGTGACTGTTCGGAGTCGGGTGCCGTTCGAGGCGAATTGTGACTGTTCGAAGTCGGGTGCCGTTCGAGGCGAATGAGTGTGCCCGGGGGGGACTTAATATTATCAGTGTTGGAGTCATTGTTTGGGGGAATTTTTCGAATCCAAGATTTCGGCAGTTCGTTGCCATGCAATAGGTGCTCGTGGACCGTTCGCGATCCAACGGGCATACAAATAAATAATTTTCCCATGGAATTGTAAATGTTAAAGCAATAGTACCTTACAGCAGAAATGTCCAAACAGGAAGAATTCAAATGTCCAAATCGAAACAAAAGCAAAGCAAAGATGTCAAAGTGTAAGTTCCCACTCTGAAGTAGTCAATGATTATTCAGAGCATGCCTAGAGATCGTTCGCGATCTCGTACATGTGTAAATGATTTAATTGCTTTAGTGGAAGCTTACGACTTGTTCATCGTTATTTTAATCAAGCAATCAATGGATAATCAAATGGTGCCCTGATCTAGGGGCACCTCTAGCTGATGTAAAGGGCGGTTGCTCTGGCTCCACTGCTAGAGTTCGCCTCCTCACATACTGACGGAGCATACCATTCCTGATATGCCCTTCCACCTCGTCCTTCAAATGCCTACAATCATTAGTGTTATGACCATTCAATTCATGAAATACACAAAACTTATCTGATTTTCTTGCGTCAGAGGTTGGATCCCTTCGCATTGGTCTACGATACGGAACCTGCCCCTTGGTATCCTGATAAATCCGTTCCAAACTCTCATTCAGCTCTGAATAGGTGGTAAATCGTGGCTCTCTTCGTAGCCACTTTGTCCTGTCATCATTATCCTCAGCTTTTCTTTTTCCTTTGCTAGTCTCCGCACCCTTTCCAGGTGGGTTTCCGCTCTTGATTGTGTAAACGTCATCTTCTTCCTCTCTTTCTGCACTAGCATCTTCCAAACGCAGAAACTTTTCAGCCTCATGATAGAACTCTCCCAGATTCATAGGTGGATCCTTGGTTAATGAATTCTTGAACTCTGTATTACTAGCTATTCCAGATACAGCTGCCATCATGACCATAGATGGATCTGGTCGATCCACTGATGTTGCCGCCGCATTAAATCGCGTTAGAAAGCTCCTCAAAGTCTCTCCAGTTTTCTGTTTCAAGGTTGCCAAAGTCATCACATTCTTGGGTCTCGCAATATGAACCCTGAATTGCCTCATGAATCTCTCAGTTAAATCTGCCCATGTTCCTATGGAGCCGCTCTCCAGTTGCCTAAACCATAATGCTGCAATGTCCGTCAAATACAGTGGAAAGCACCGGGCCATAACCTCCTCCGATGCCCCCAGCACTTCCATATGTCTTATATACTTCGTTAGATGGACCGTGGGGTCCGTTTTCCCGTTGTACATGTCCAATGATGGTAGCTTGAATTCTGGTGGGTTCCTAGCCATCCTGATCGCGGAAGAAAAAGGACTCCTGTTTACATCTTCCAAGTCTCTGTTTACTAAACCGCCTCTCATAGCTCTTCTAACCATCTCTGCTAATCTGTCGTTGTCTCCAAGCTGTAGTTCTCGTTCACTGTCTTCGACCTGCCCCCCAAGTCCACGGGAGTTTCCATGTGTATGCCTCCTTGGCTGAACGTTCATTCCTCTATTGCTACCAGGTGGCTCGGATGCCCCCATCTCACTTCCCGGGGTCGGATCAACATGCTCTGCGTGAGTGCCCCCTAGCTCTGGTGCTGCACCAGATGGTCCTGCTCCGTTCTGAATTCCAGCCGCTCCTTGGATCTGTGCTCCAATTTGCCCAATTTGTTGAAGTAAGTTCTGGATCATCTCTTCATGCCTTCTCATCATGACCTCCATCTCATCCCTAGTGATGAAGATCGACGCTTGATTCCCTCTTGAGGAAGCCTCTTGACTTCCTTGGTGTTCACTTCTCTCTGGCCTTTGCCTTTTACTTGTTTGTCTCGTCATAACTCTTAGATCTGAACTCTTAGATTTTCAAATTCAACTTCTGTCCGTGTAGCGGAAGCTGGTTCTTCTCAGTGAAAGCACCAAAATGTTTGCGTAAAAAATGGCCGCAAACACCCAAAGGCGTATGAGTTGGTTGATTTTATGTTGTTTTTAGTGATTTGGGTGATTTATGCAAATATATAAAAAGCAGGGACTAAACTGTAAAAGACACACAGATTTATAGTGGTTTGGCCAGAACGTGCCTACGTCCACTTTATATGTTATTCTCCTTTTTCCTTCAGATTACAAGTACAAAACTTTGATTACAAGTATCTAAAGTTGTTTGAGAGTTCCTTCCAGGCTTGAGCTCTCAAACTTGTCTCAAAACTTCTCCCCCATTGTTTTACCCCTGCCCCTCTATTTATAGAGTGAGGCTGGGGGCAGGGGTCTTGGAAGTTTATAGCTGCTGGTGGGCTTGGGCTGAAGCAATCTGGACTGGCAACTCTGGTTCGGCGAAGCTTGGTTCGGTCGTAGCTGGGATGGTTGGACCGGTGCTTTACTTGGTAGTAGATGGAAAGGAGGTTGATTCGGTGGGAGGTGGTAAGATTTTGACTCGGCATTGACTCCTGGACCGGCAGTAGTATGGTGAGGATGGAGCTGGTTCGGTGGTAGCATGGTTCGGTGAAGGCAGGTTCGGTGGTTGCATGGCCCGGTGGTTGCATGGTTCGGCTATGCTTGGTATGGTAATGCCGAATGGACGATTGCCGAATGAGTTCGATTATTGGGAATGCCGAATGTAGCTGCCGAATGAAGCTAAGTGTTGGAGTGCCGAATGCTTCTTGCCGAATGAGCTCTGGTATTGGGAACACCGGATGAACCAAGGCATCTTGGATGTCGAATGAGACTTTGTTGTACGCTTGCTTGCTTCTTCTTAGTTTGGTCGTGGTGGAAATGCACACAACATTGATATTCCAGTTTTGTCCAAAAAATGGGATAACAGCACAGAACAAGAAAAATAAGCAGCTATATGGAAGCAGGGACATACTAAAGTTTGTGCTAATACACATTCTGTGTAATACATGTAACAGACACCGGTGGTACAAATGAATAGGCAAGAAGTATTTCTCTCGTTCGTTGCTTTCAGAGAAATAAAAGCAGGCTATACTTTTAAGTGTACTAGAGAAATGGTTACTATCGGAAAAATTGAAAGTAGCATATGACCAATATCGCATGTTTCAAGGTAACATTCACAACTAGGGATACTACAAGTTGTTTGTGTGAAAAAGGTACCATGCGGTAAGGCTATAATATTAAACTGTACACTGTATGAAAGAAGGAAATCGACACTTCACTTACATTTGTCAAGGAGAAAATCGGTAGCGAGAAACATCATAGTAGGCTTGAGAAAACCACAAACCAATTACCATTCCATATCAATCTATTCAGCCTACCATCATAAAATGGTTAGATGTCTCAAGGTATGGAGATTACAAAACATGTGACTAGAAGTGATACGTGTACCAGCATATAAGCTCCAAATAACTACATCTAAGGTAGTCAATAGCAAATAGCGCGCGCTATTTTGTCCGCTTTTGTAAATTTTGTACTTCTTTTATATATACTAAACTAAATGGGACAAAAGTAACTTTGGTCCATTTTTACATAAATATTAAATCACTCATTTATGATTACCAATATTATTTTACTTTATTTCATACTGTAATTTAATTATGGATTGGAGTTTACATTGTAATTTACAGTATAAATTGTTAGTTGATGCCTCCTATTCAAATTCAAAACTCTAAAACTACGCTTTAAAAAAAATCGTATTCAAAGGTAAGTTCGCCTAACAATTTATTTGTTGTTCCCAAGGATTTATCATCCTCATCATGTATAGTTAAAGCCCCACAAAATCTACACTATAGCCTCGTCTAAATTGTCAGCAAGAGAAGATATTACATCATTTATGCCGTAGCTAGCATAAACCATGTTTGTAAACCTATTATGGTTTGCACTACCAATGCAAAGGCACCATGGCAATTAGTAATAACAAAAGAAGGTGATTAGTTATCAATATACCACTCATGGATAGCATTTTAACCCACATTCGCATATTTTTCGAACTTTTACAGTAATAACCCGCACCCTTTTTTGTGCTCATATGCAGAAAATCAAACGAGGCACAAAGCGATTAACACAGTCTAATATGATTCAAAATGGTTTATTTGCAACTATGTAGAAGAAAAGGTATAAAGTAAATGTAGACAAAATAAATAAGAATACACAAGGTAAACAAGAGTACGAGCTGATACCTGCTTAATGACAACCCATTGTTTGTTCTTCCAAGATAAATGAATCCTGATATCATATGAATGAACTTTATGTACTTTGTCCAATCCAAGAAATCTAACAATATACCGCTTGCGAACAAAATTCAAGATCTCGGCAGGCTTCCATGAATGATCATCAAATACTTCAACAATATCACCAGCTACCCAAGTTGGCTCATAAGCGAAAGGCGGATAGGGTCTAACCGCTGGTGCAGATACTTGCTCCAAGTTAACTCCCAGGTCATCATCCAATTTGTGATTGTAATTAAACTATATGTGCGGGGCCGTGGGATGATAGAATTTTCACAGTCCACCATGAAAATGTTGGCCCTCCTCTCTTGCTAAATACCTCGACCGTTTCCCCTTTCTTGAAATTCATTTTAGTGGTTAGTCTGCATAAACATTGGACAAAATATAACAAGATAATTTTCAATAATGTAAAACTCAAATCAGCAAATCAAATTTCAAGTAACATGATATGGAATGGTTAAATAACTGCATAAAGTAGCAAATACGGATAATAGGCATCCACACCAAAAATATTATATGAATGAATACCATACATTTAACAGAAAGGCAAAATTTAGGAAGTTTAACAACATCAGGAGATCCGTCCAGGGACAAATTATGTTTAGAAACAAATAACCATTTCTGATTGAACTCACACGGACCTCTGGAGTGAGATTCAAATTTCGTTTAATCACCAATAACAAATACTTCGGCAATCAAAAACCTAATTCATATCTTAAACAAAATCGAACCCTAGAAATATAGGAAACCCCAGAAGTAATACAAGAATACAATCAAAATTTAAAAAAATAAATAAATTACCAGTAAATATTTCTAATCACAGAAAAACTTCTCAAAAATCAGATTGGCTCTAGATTGCGAATACAGATTTTTCTTTACACAGAATCGGTAGCTAATAAACCTAAAATAAGATTAGGTTGCGTTTGTCTAAATCAACACGGCCGTGAATGCTAATTGTAAATATTTGAAATGTTTTATTATGCGTTCCTATTATAAATTTGTTTTACTAACATACATATAACTTTTTCAAATGATTTCCCTTGATTTCTTTTTTCGCTCCAACTTATTTCATTCATATCTTTTAGTACTCTTACATCTTTCTTCTACTAATTCTATAATCTACTAAAGCAGCTAATTTTTACTTAATTTTAATTAAATTTTGATTTAAGATCAAGGATTTTACCCAAAATAGAATATGTGTCGACGAAGGGAAGGAGGATCAACGTTTGAGAAAAGCAAATTTCAAAATATATACATGTTCTGCGTAAAACTATATCAGTTATTTCCGAGTATGCGCATTGGGTTTCCATTAATATCATGCATGTTAGGTTTCTACTACCGTAAACCCGTGTTATGCACACAAACTTCATCAAGTAATTTATTTGCAGTGCATGTAAAGTATGAGTTGAGTTCCTTCATCCTCTTCTCCTTATGCCCTCTATGCCACATTAAATCTTAGTCATCCATTACAATAAAATAATGAATTGTGGAACCCATAATATTTGATGAGTTAATGATGATGCAGAATAAATGGACGAAATCTATGTGGCACTTGGGGATAACCAAAAATAGACAGCGGATTTGAGTTGAGTAAATCTCTATAAAAAAATAGTGGATTTATAAAAAAGAATAAACGCAAGTAATAATTATTCCTTACTTCGTAAGAATTATATTATTGAATATACATATTAATTTAAGAGAAGAATAAGTTCAACATGATTTCATGACGTGTATGTACTCAAATATACACACATTTGATGTGATAATAGTTACATAACTGGCATAAATAAATCATGCTCAGAGAAATATAGTGATTCAAATTTGGTGTAAGAAAATATTCCAACATATGCATCAACACGCATTTTTAAACTATCCTAGAAAAATATTTCAATAGTTTGAAGCATTATATTTTTTAATAAATATAGCATAATATGATGCCAGAAATATATGAAAATTATAAACATTGTATAGTCTAATTTTTTTTCCTCTTTCTACTCAAGCAAACCAGAAACTGCCACAATAAATAATGGATATAATGTTGTCACCGAAAATTGAACTTTACACCTCTTCATTACCTCTAATGCAAAGACCGGGTGGACTAATACTCAATGACACTATGTTCTAATTTATATAGAACAACCAAATATCTTTTTCTTTTGTTATCAACAAAATAACTGAAGCAATGCAGATTTAGAAGCGATATAACATATCATCTTGAGAAAAATTACTTGTGGATATATATCAAAATACTTTAGATGTCACCACATTAAAGATAACTATGTTAGGGGTGGATTTCACACAAATGATTGCAAACCAACCCAAATAAATGCGGAAGCAATAAGATCGTGCTATAGTGTGATAAAACAAACAGAAAAAAAGAGAATAAAATAGGAAATCACAAACGAAAGTACATAGTGATTTTACACAAGGATTTACAGTGGTTCCACTATCGCGAGATAGTATACGTCCACTTTGGAGAGGTAATTTTATTATTTTTCTAAGAAAAGAGAATCTTACAAGGTTGATAGTGGAGACTAAGAAGAAGAGTAAGAAATACAATTTAAGATGATGTTCTACTCATGTTATCTCTGCCTTTATATAGAAACTATTACTTGGGTTGAAGAAATTGATTTATGCCACATCAAAAAAATGATGTTGCTTTTAAAGCATAAGAAAATATCATCCTTATACTGTTTGGCTAGTTTGTTGAAGAAAATTATTTACAAATATATTTCCTTGTTTTTTTGCTTGTCAAGTTAAAAATAAGATAAGTATTCATTAAGAATATATAATAAGTTCTTATGCTAATACTTCTCTGTGATAAATATATTTAACACTCAATGTTACATGTTTCCTTACAGGTTTAAATGTTGTTGAAAAAAGAAAATACCGAAAAGGAGTTAGTTGATTACATATTAATTCTTTAATTGATTAACATTAAAGAGCGTTGGTATGTAATTAATTGTCTCATTAAATTGAATTATAGTTTAATTCTAATTACTTATTCAAATTGTAAAATTTAAAATACTTAATTCCATTTACTTCCTGCATGATAATAATATTTGAAATGATCCTTCGTATATAAAAATAGTTCAGTTATACACAACACAAATACAGTATCCCTAGTTTACAGTTACCTATTTATAAACATTTCTAAATGGCAAAAAAAAAAAATCTAAACAATACTAAATTATAAATAATTACCTCATTGTTTGTGAGATCAAGTCTTTGGTAATACCCATTATTGCGTGTTTCTTAGGAAAATTAAAAGTCTATTAAACCATACAGTCGGATAATATTAAAATCCAAGATTGGTTTAAAAGGATAGCGTTAGACTATGCAAAAAATAAGTTTAGACTGGCAGTGATAAGTTTACAAAATACTTATTAAACCGACTTTAATTTTTTTTAAAGATGTCCACCAACGGTGAAACAAAAGTATGCTTATACATTTATCATTTTACCTAAAATACATTATGAAAATTTATTATTTGAATATTCATTTACTTCATATATATAATGTTTTTCTTTAACTTGATTATATTATGTGCCTATGTTCGAGAATAAAATAAGGATTGATTTTACCTCTATTAGAATGTATAAAATTAGTTTAGGATTTTGGTATTTATGTACTTAAAAATGTATGACTCCCTGCGAAAGAAATTCAGGATGCCCAGTTCATAATCTTACCCATCGAAACAAAATGTGAAAAAAATAGTGGAAATTAGGGAGGCATCCCCATCATACTTTCATATTGTAAAGCGGGTTCTGTCAAAGTTTCATTGTAAATCGGATCCCTGTTTTCTTGAAACGAAGAAAATAAATGCTGAAATGTCAGCAACTTTTATAAATAAGTGCTGATATTTCAGCAACTTTCTCTGTCAAAGTTTCATTATAAATCGGGTCCCTGATTTCTGAAAACGAAGAAAATTATTCCTGAAATGTCAGTAATTTTTATAAATAAATGCTGATATTTCAGCAACTTTCATAAATTGTGTTCACAGTGTACGTAAATGTTGCTGAAATGTCAGTGACTTTTATAAATAAGTGCTGATATTTCAGCAACTTTCATACACTATGTTCACAGTGTACATAAAAGTTGCATCATGCTCTGCAATGATCGTGAATAAAAAAACAGGGACCTAATTTACACTGAAATTTAGTGAAGGACTTTTCGTGAATTTTGAAACTTAATAAGGACCCGTGCCAAAAGTATATAAAATTTGTTGTTGGCAAAAGGAACTGAATGATTATGTTAATTCTCCAATTGAATAGCATTAAATACAATTAATATAATTAATCCATTCATTCAATTAAATTACAATTCATTTCCCTGATTACTTTGAATTCAAATAGATTAAAATTAAAAATAACTACTTTCTTTCATTTATTGCATGGTTATATTATTAGGAAATTTTATTCATGTCACCATTTCTATTGGTTGACCTCAATTTTGTGGATTATTTCTTACTTTTATGTTCTTTTTAATTTTTAAAAATTAATTTGTTAATCCATACCATATATAGTTGCATCTTCTTCTCTCATCTCTTTCTTCCATTGCCTAATCAAGTCATAAATAAATACCTTACTGTTAAATAAAAAAATAATAACAAGTGTAGGATGCCAAATCAGATCTCTTCTTCTCATTATCATGCATCATGAAGATGACCTAACCATATCTAAAGTAGAAAAGTAGAAAATTGAGGTAAGATGCCATATTTTCAAAAGAAAAAAGATATTTCTTCTAAGATGAATATTTTATTATTTTTGAGATGACATTTATAATGATACCATTACAATGATAAATCTTATACTCACTTCATAATGATGCTATTACAAAGTTTTTCACAGTTGAAGATAAATATGACGCAGTATATACTAAAAAATGATCATTGTAGTTTTATCTTAGTAGAAGATTCATCTTCCACAATTTTCCATCATGTAGAAAATCTGATCTAATTAAAATAGGTCAAACCATTCATTTTGTACAATAGGAATATGTCTGAAAAGAGTAGTTCTTCCAATATACTTAAGAAAAACATTTTTTGGTACAAATGAAAATAAACGGTGGTTAGAGTATTCAAGATTTGTAAGTAATGAAACAAATAAGGAGTTGATAGTTGCAACTATAAAAGAACGAGCGAACAAACACAACAATGATGTAGTTGAGCGATGTGCAGATAATCTCGAGAAATCAACTTTTAGTAAGTTAAGTATTAATTTTTGTGATTGTTTTACATGGAGTTTTATTTTGTATTCTTACGTTTAATCTTGATATTTTGTTGTTTAGGATAGTGAACTACTGTGGTCGAAAGATAAAGTACTAGACTGGGGTTGCACTTTTACATTTAGGACTAGCAAGGTATGTGATTTTTTTAATTTTAACGTTACATAAAAGATATAAAATCAATTAATTTTTTATTTATAACTTAGATCTCTAGTTTACATGATGTACTTACTGAATGGTGCAAAAATGTTGGAAAGTCGTGTATGTTTGTTGTTATTGTTAAATAATGTGAAAATTCAAAAAATGGTCGCATACATCGAATGTTATATTAGTGGGAGAGAAGTGGATTTTACGTTAGGATAAAAAAAACACGTATTGACAAATAAGTGAAGGCTCGAAAGTCAGGAACAAAGAAATGTAGATGTCTTTTCTTATTGAAAGGAATTAAACTATTAGTGCTTGATCAATGAAGAGTAGAATTTATATGTGGACTTCATAGTCATCCACTGGAAAAAAATGCAAATTTTGAAGGATATTCATATGTTGAACCATGACTAAAGCAGTAGATGAAATTTTTCTCAATTTGTGTCGGGAGATTTGCAATCTGTGCTTACATTGAATTTGCACAGAATTTATTGTTCGATTTAATAATAGTATGCAATTTTGAACAAGTTGATAATAAAGTCAATATTCTTTACTTGGAACATCTATTGGGTTGAGTTGTGATATATGGTGTTATCTAAGTTGTAGAAATGAAGAGAACTGAAGAAGAATGGTCGTTGAGTTTTTCTTATAGTATTACATCATCTCTTTTAGAGATTTTATTATCCAATATTAGTTAAATATCTTATACTTATCTGAAGCTAAAGTGGAATCCAGTAACATTTGTCTATCCTGAGAAATTGATGTTTCACATCTATTCTTCTACTTTTTTTTATATTCAAGAATTTAATTGTGTATACATGCATTACGATTATCGTGTATGTATGTGTTATGGTGCATGATGCATTTCATAAAGTACAAAAAATGTTCAATGCTCAAAATAAAATAAAAAAATTGACAAGCATCATTGTCCAAGTGGTTAATTGATTCGGCTTGGTGCAGGATGTGACAAGTTTGAAACTTGCTTTCGAACGTTTATTTGACATGGGATATGTTGTCTCATTGATTTGTTGTATATAAAGTACCAGTTCAAAAGAAAAAAAAATTAGTAAATTCATACACATGTGGATAAACTAATAAATTAGTAAATTCATCCATATGTGGATAAACTAACAATTAGTTGTAACTTAAGTGTAAATCAACTAATAGACACAATGGATATGAATAAAAAATTCTATATTATTTTAAAGTATCCTTCCTATTTAAACAATACTTCGCTCATGCACATCATAAATAACTATATTTGCAATATATAATTATTTATAAACATTTCTAAACTGCAAAAAAACATAACATAAAAAACATCAAGAAAATACATGGATAACTATCTCATTGTACTGTAAGATTACTATGGTGATAACTACGAATATGTATTGCTATTAACATTTCATAGTACTTCAAATAATATGTTTCTTTCAACTTGGTTTTCTTATATATTTACATTTGAAAATGAAATAAAGATAATTTTAGCTCCATTTGATTAGGAAACTGCGAAAGAGATTATATTGTATAACGGGAGTGAATGAGATGGAGAAAATTATAAGAAAAAATATAACGAGAGAAATATTTATTCTTTACTTATTTTATTGTATATAATTATTGCCTCTACTTACAAAGTAGCCTTCTGCTTTCCTTTGCTTCTAATTTTGAAAATAAAATATTCCTTCTCTCATCCGTGTCACTAAAAATTTATTCATCGTAAGATTTTCAGTTAAACCATTTTTCTTTTTCAATTTTAATTGAGATGACTACTGAACTAGTAAAAACATAGATGGAGATCAAGATGAGTCCTCCTACTTGATCTTCAATTTTTAACTAATTATTTAAATTATTGAGTTTAGGAGATGTAATAGAAACAAAATTTGGACGAGGTAGAAAATTAGGTGAAAGAAAATAGAGGGAAAGTTATTATGAAAAAGTTAATTTAGTATTTATGGTTTATTTTTATAAGGGAAGAACAAATTAATTAATTCTCTCCTTTGATGAATTTTCTTTTTAAAGATACTTATTATCTATTTCCTCTCTCCAAAGCACGTCTCCCTTTGACAACTTCCATTGATTATGTAGAACTTAAGGTTTCTAGTATCTATATATACATATACAAATAAGTCCCTGCAAAGTAAATGAAGGAACAAAGGTTCATATTTATGACAAAAAACATGAAAAATGAAATTGAAATAAAACGTGAGAAAGAAAAAATAGTTCGGATTTGCCTATATTAGATTTTACCGAATAATGGAAGATTCTACAATGCCTTTGCATTAATAATCCAATAACCCTTAAAAAATAAATTAAGGAATCAAAACAGAATACGAGAAAAATGGAAATCTAGACACAAAAATTTAGGGAAAAACAATCTCGAATTAAGAGAAAATACATGTAATGAAACAAAGATCTAACATATATATCGAGCTCCTTGATCCAACAAGCCAAAGTTATTTGACGGCTTTTAGATAATTTATCCATATGTATCCTAACACTAAAATCAATAGGTAGAAAAACAAATACTTCATAACATGAACAAAAAATTAAGGTTAATACAAAGTTGAAGAACTATTGATGAATTTAGTCAAGCCATAATCATATCAATCAACATATGAGAATAATAAATAAATTATTTATAAAAAATCTCATAAATTATTTAAAAAAATCTCTAATTTATTTTTGACTCATGATGTAACAATGATCTAGTCGAAAGCCTTAGTTTTCAAATAAGAAATCCAATCTCATTTTTAAGGTAAAACCTATGGCAGTATGAATGAGCTTAGAAATGACATTTAACTTTGGAATATTTGAAGAAGCTTTCCTTGCTAAAGATAGCGAGTTAAGAGTATTAACTAAGTTTCCTTAGAAAAATGATTGCAAGGAATTAAATCATAGATGTTTATACTACTATGTTTTGATCATTTATTAGGCATGCTTCTATAAATATATTCACTTCATGATTAACCCATAACTGCATTTTGGGGTGTTAAGGGAAGAATAACCTGCTAGGTTGACCCAGTAGTGAATATACATTGAGTTAACTCCTGAGCGAGTAGAATTGCATCCAAAAGGTCACGCAGACCAAAATATAGGATGCCTAAAGACTGATCAAGGGATTATTGGTTTAGACAGGTTCGTAGTAAGCCCAAGTAAACCATGTATGGAGATTGTTATTGGCAGGAGCCAATAGATTCTTAGTGATCCCATGAAAACTATGTCCGAAATTAGTTATTAGAAGAGATTAATAGATACATAGTGATCCCATAAAAACTATGACATGATAGATGTTATTAGAGAATCAAATAGATTCATAGTGACCCCATGAAAACTATGGTTAGATGATGTTATTGGTAGATACCAATAGGTTCTTAGCGATCCCATAAAACTATGTAACTGGGCAGATAGTCCTTAAGCATGGAACATGTTATTAGTTAGCTCATAAAAACTAATAGGTTAATAGTGACCTTAGAAACTGTAACTTGAGACAGATAGCCAGGTAAATGGGGATGGGAAATCAAAAGCACATTGCAAGTTTGCATATCATCAAAATACATTTTATTATGTTTTATCTTAACCATTGTGGATGCAGGTGCACAGTATATGGTTATTATAAATTGAGTTAAGATACCAACGAGGGGAAAACCTATTCTGCTAAGCGACATGATCTCACTAGATATCTAAATGGTTCGAGATAGTAGGTTATTATTCACACTAGACATTTTGTCTGACTCAAAGTTTATGTTTTCCCCTTAAACTCTAGGGTGCTCAATTAATTTTGAGTAGATTGAGAGTTAAGGTTTTCAAGTTCTCCTTTAGACGAATAAGCTTCTAGAGACGTGCAGGAGGCAAGCTAGCTATTAGGAGTTTTTTGTTTGATTCTGTTGTGCTTTGGATGTAATGGGAAAGTTGTTTAGTGCGTATATTTAGACTCTGATCAACCAGGGGTGCACCTTTATATGCGCTCTTCGCATATTTTATGGTAAATTGTAATTTCTCTGAACGTGGCTTACGTATGACATTATGTAATGAATTTGAAATACTATCTGTAACGAAATGAGAAATTTGTTTAAATTGAGTTTAATTTTTTTTGCATATTCGTGTGTTTCTGGTATATCAATGTATCTGACATTACTGCATTTGATCATCGAGAATTAATAACTATGAATGGCTGCAGCATCCGTTGCGGTTAGTTTTGGGCCTCTAAATAGGGATGTAATAGTTGTACTTTATAAGTAGTGGTAGATTTATGAATTTATCTACTAATTATTGGAGGTTGATAACAAAAATTTGTGGTTATTGCTTATGTTATATACTCTACCAAAATGAGGAATTAAATACGAATAGGTTTTTCACTCGACTTTCTATACAAGTTTGTCTACATTTCTTTATATCCTTTTGTTTTATGGGTATAATCTTTTTTCTATAGCTATTAATTATGCGATCTTTGAATCAAAGTTTTTCTCTACCCTTTATTATTCTATGTTAATATAATTATAGATATTGTAACAACCCGTCTTTTCGACACTTAGAAGTCCACATTAATTTATCCATAATATTCACATGCCGAACATGCAAGTGCCGTAAAGACAGATTACTAGGGTGAAAGAAAAGAAAAGATAGAATAAAATCTCACAATGCAACGAGTAATATATAATATAACAATGGTTTTTACAAAAGAAAACCGAACTTCAATATATATACATAAAATTAGAGAAAAATTAATCTACCATCTGCCCTGGGCAGTTATAACAGTCTATCTTTACAATTGTTGATAAATGCAACAAGAACAAAATAACGGAAGACAAAAAAATGCATGAATACATCTTAGAAGATCCAACTTATTTCCCGAATCTCCAAAGTATCTAGCTAAATCTAGAAAATATGTTTGGGCTGACAAGAACATTATAAGAAAATAACGTCTGAGTCAATCTAGTAAAACTAGCATGAGAAACACAATAAAATGGATTACTTAATGCTATAAAACCCTTTGAAAATAAAGATATCTTGTAAGACCATGCCGCATATAAACACGAATGAGTTTTTACCTTACGATAACCAAACCATTTTATAGAAATCTTGTGATATTATAATAATGTATAAAGGGGAATATAAATATATAAAATAGCTGAAATGCTTGCACCTCACATTTCAACTTAGTCGGGCACAACTAAGTCCATAAAGGAACGTATTGAAGATTGGATTTTCATCAATGACAAGGTTACCGCCCGCCGTAGCACACCTCTAGAAAAATATACCGAGGGATCACACATGCCTCCTACAAAGCAGAGCTGGCAACCCCTTTAGCATGATAGACAGGATTACATCATTCCCCAGGACCAACGCTCCAAAATAGTGTGCATCTTCCATGGCCCCACTTCCTCATGCATACCAAGTTCATAAATATTGATTCTAAATCGAGGAATAACTGATCCTAATGGTGGAGAATCACATAGCTCTGAAGCATATTCCATGTTTTAGTCATTACTGGTTGTGAGGCTTATGATGTCATGATTACCTTTTTCCTCACTTAGCAATTCCCATTTGGAATGCTAACAATGCCTACTAAGCACCAATGCAATGTTAGCATTGGTCTATACAAGTTGTTCATGATAGGAACAAATCAAAGGCACTACTTCTACTACATCCATTTTGGAATTACCTTCAGAATTAGTAGCAAGTAGCCCTTGCACTTCAAAGAACTCCATTTTCGATTCCATCATGTTCAAGGTGTCTTTAATTCAAATGCTTGAGTTGGTTCGAAGTGGTTTTTGGATAACTCATACTTATCTAATCTCTTCGATACATTCCGGTAAACTCAATTCCAGTTCTTTTGGAAATAAACAGACAATACATAAGAGTGGAGATCACCTCCTAACCATTTTAGATGGATGGATTTTCTTATCATTTGTCCTAGAAGAACAAAATGAAATTCATACGCATGGTACAACATCATCAAAGATGACTATGCCACACAACCCCCGTGTTTCTCCTAGATATTTCTAGAGTTATATTTTGATCAAGATTTGATATTGGGTTATTTAACTATCAAATAATCAAACAATCAACATAGATTAAATTCAATATGGGATCCACTAAGTCTCTACTAATTAATCTTTTATTAATTAAAATACTTTTCAATTATTTGATTTTAAAATACATTCCTAAAAGATATGTACACATAAACCCCTTTCATTTCTTTCGATACTTGAAACATATTCATATACTTATCTCAAAGGCATATGTATGTTTCAACCCATTATATTTTTAATGCTTAGAAAGTATCCATGTACTTATCTCAATGGTATAAGTATATTAGCAAACTTTAAGTGAGTTTTCCGCTTTTCCAAAATCATATTGAAATGGACCGAAACAAATATTATTTAAAACATTTCTTACTATAAACCAAACCACCATCCTTGGGTGTTAAGTATGAAAAGAAGGTTTTTATGCCACCAGATTTAAGAAGAATTATTTATCAAAATCAAATCTCATTCCTCTTATAAAATTCTCTTTTTATAAACCCATTTGATATTTACAAGTCCTTTAATAAATCTAAAAATTAATTCATAAAACTACCTTTATAAATCTGTAAAATGATGCAAAACTCCTTATAAAACTCTTTGCCAAAAAATATTTGTAGCCCCCTTTACAAAATATCATTTATAAACCTCCTTAAATAAATCATTTTTACTAAGTATAATCCTTTTTATAAAATAATTCATCATTTATATACACTTTTTTTTAATTAATTAATTGCTTTTAAACATCAAAAATAAATAAATAATTAACTTTAAAATAACATTGATAAGACAAGTAATTAACTTTAAGCACATCATTAATTAAATAATTAATTAACTTTAAACAATGCTAAACCAGTTAACTAACACATTAATAATATAATTAAATAACTTAAAATATCACTAATAATATAATTAAATAAATTTAAATATTTCTGTAAATATAATCAAATAACTTACTTTAAAACATCATTTTAAAACACTTAATCTCAAATTGTACTATAATTGAAGTTATTTTAAATACATAAATTTACAAATTTGAAAAGAGGCTTAATGATCACAATGGTACTAAATCAAGTTACTATTTAATTCAATTTAACTTTTCAAGTCATATAATTGGAATTTACATAAGCAACGTATATGTAAATCAAATCCATAATTATCCATCAATAGTTAACAGATCATTTTTTCCAATATTTATTAATCTCCATATTATTTAACTGGCATATGAATAATTACGCAATTTAATAAAATAGTAGAACAAGGTTTTGTTATGCTAACCAAATGTCATCAAAAATCTACACAATTTATTAATAGCAGAACGGTGTTTTATTTGGCCAAATAGTTAAAACCAATGAAGTATAGTAAATTTTAACTATGTTATTATTAAAACAATGTAATTAAATTTAGTTGATTTTAATTTATCCTTAAATTTTACTTCACTAAAAGTAACAACTATACCACAGTGTTATACTAGTTCATATGAACCTAGTGCAAAAATTCATGGGTCAAACGGGTTTCAAAAGAGTGAGATATGGCTTAATAAATTTTCATACTTAATCTATAAATTAAACAAGAAATTACTAATAATTCCTCTCCAAACCAAAACAGGCCTAAGGCTAACAATTCCTACCTGAACCCATCCTCAATAGTATCCTCTCCCCTTCCAATCCCAAATCGATTCAAAAATGAAAACTTCCCTCCCCTTGTACATGACGTGCACGGTGCTCGTGCATACCCCAATACCATCGCCGATCGATGAAAACCGATACCACCCTATCCCAAATCGCAGCCTCATCCCAATGGCACCGCCACCATCCACTCTATTCATCTTCTCTGTGATCCAATCCAAGAACCCAAATAATTATTGTGTCCAGATTTCAAACAACCACCCATAAACCATGTTCACCCCGCCACCACCGCTACTTGCAACCACTGCCATCACCACTGATGTGACCGTCTTCGATCCAGCACCTACTGATCCTAAAAATGCTTAGTCTGATCTCCCCCTCTTCCACTAGAACGTGAAACAAGTGAACCTAAATAAAATAGTATCCAAACCCTAGTTCGCTAAGCCACCACCACGACGGTCCAACGGACCACCCATGACTTCAGCATAGACCTTGCTAGGTCCCTAGCCTACTCATATTACCATAGCGCCTCCCCTCGGCAACCATGATGCTGGAATTTCAATTTATACCCAAATTAGTCATTTAAATGCCTTGACCAATGTCGGCCAGCTAAAATCAAATGACAATCTCTAAAAATCATGCCTTGTCGAGACGAACATGACTGTAAAATCCATTCGTCAATCTGTTCATGTCGAAAACCTGACATTGTTTTGAGTACTTACTATAATCGATAATATTCTCTCACTATACTCAATGACAACTTCTCGGACAATTTTTAACAAATACTAGACTTTAAGATGATTAATTTCTTAGTTGCGAGCTTTAGGTAATTTTAGGTGGAGAGAGGGATAATGATTTTTGCATATGAAAAATGGAGATGGAAATTTTAAAAGTAGAGAACAATAATGATTGTTTTCTCTTTACAGTAAACTCATCCTATCCCTTTTCAAAGCAAGTTTAGCTGGAAAAAATGATTTTTACCTGTTACTTAAACTTTAAAATCACATCCAAATCACAACCAAGCTAACACATAAATTTACACCATGTTCTTTTTTACAAAAGTATCAAACAAGTTTGAATAACTCATAATATTTATTATTTTCAAAAAAGTAATAATAACAAGAGGATACTGCTTTCACTTTCCACCTTATTTGCAAATGCAAAGTCCAAATCCAAGTTGTTTTAAGCCAAAAGTTATCACTTTTCCAAACTGATAGAAAAAGAAGGTGGAAAAGAAATAAAGAGGTATGGGGATGAATGAAATGGGAAGTGAATATATATAAGATGAAGTAAGATATATAGAAATCAAAATAAAAAGGTTAAAAACCCAAAAATTCCCTCAAATGCAAATTTTCAACTTCTCCGTCTTACCACAAGCCATCAACATGTCATGCATTAGAAAGTATGTTAGATGATAAACTGATTATGTACCTTTGTTAACTTTCGTATTTAAGAAATCATTTCATTATCAAATCCATCATTTCATATTTTTCAAATTATATATATATATATATATATATATATATTTAACAATCCTTTTTATTATTATATTAATTCTTATATTTTAAAATAAAATGTATAAACTTTTAAATGATGTTTAAAGTATATACAAAGATATTACAACTTTTATTACTTTTTGTTCGATAAAAAGTAAAAATCCAAAAGCCCAGTTTCGTTCATGTAACGACCCAGAATTTTTATTAATTAAAATTTGAATATTTAGTTAATTTTAAATATTAATTAGTGAATTTATAAGTCGAATAAATTTTATTTCGAATAATTGGATTTAATTGAATAATTAAATCGATAATTTAATATGTGAGAATACATAAATAATTGAAAACTGGGTTAAATATGATTAAAATTGATTTGTAAAATTTTATTTTATCATGTTGGAGTTAGAATGATGTTATAGAACTTTTAAAATCGAATTAAAAGTTAATTTGTGAAAATTGAGTATTTCAATATTAAATCGACTAGTGAAATTAGCCAATTTTCGGATAGTCTCAGAATTGGACAAAACTAGTTCCATTGGATCCGCAATAGTTTGTCATTATCGGATTTCAATTTTCATAGCAATCGTAGTTGTCGTTTGACCGTGGCAGCTTGAAACGCATCGAAATTGTTTTAATATTAATTTGGCGAGTTAAAATAGTCATTTTTCAAACAGTCTCGGATTTCGATAAAACTTATTTCATCGGATCCATAATGTGATATTATTGTATGGTTTAAAATTCCATGTAATTGGATTTACTGTTTGTCCGGCGCAATCTAAAACGCCTAGAAAATCGTTTAATCGGTTTAATTTAAAATCGAACGTTTATTGCCATAACTCGCACAGATGATCGAATTAGCTCCCGAAACACATTCCATTGTGTTCGAAACGTGGGGTAAACCTTAGAAACGCCAACCGGCACGCTTCGTTTGGAGTTCGAAAATTCCGGGATGAATAGTGTTCGTCGTTTTTTCAATAAAAGCCCCCATAATTTTCATTTTTGCAAAAGAAAAACTGCCTAGGGTTTCAGAAACCTAGCCGCCACCTTCATAAACATTAATGGCCAGAAATTCATCATTTTCTTCTCTTAATCTCTCTCAATATATATACAATTAGAAGAAATGCTCAACTACAAAGTCGAAGAGCTCGATGAGAGCTTTGATTCTATACGGTGATGATCGGAATTGGAGCATCAGAGGGGGAGCTAGGGGGGCCGACGGCCTGTAGTTGAGCACGCAAATCGTGAGTGAGGGTGGGACCGAGTTCACCAAGGTTGTGGCCGAGTGAAGAGGAGAAGATGCTCGTTCGAATGGCACTTGTTGATCAAGTTCTAGGTGTTCGATTTGCTTGCATAATTAAACCCTAATTTGGATGGAAGTGGGTTTCTTGCGTGCGTTATTACCTGTAGAAACGTGAAGATGGAGGAAGGAAGGGGACGGGCCTGATGGTAGTGGGATGGATCTACGACCAAGATTGATTTAGGTTTAAGAAAATAAAAATTATGTTGTAAATTATATATATAAATTCGTGTAACTTTTAAAATTCGCATCTTTTTCATACGAGGTCGAAAACGCGCGAAACCAGTTGCGTTGGAGTCGTATGGACGAGCACTACGCTATGGAATTAGATTGGAGTCGTTTGGAGTTAGTGAGAATTTCGGGTAAAATTAAACGCACGTTTAATTTTATTCGAAATAAATCGCTAAAACGAAATTGAAATCAAGGTGAGAACTTCTCACTCAATCGAATCGGTTTCGATTTTAATTTTAAATAGTTATATTTAAAATTCTTGAATGCATGTTTGAATGATGATTGTTATCTATTGATTGTTAAAATAGACATTATGCGACGTTAGTAAGCGGAGGTTATTTATTAAAAACATATACCGCGAATATTTCACCGTATAGTGAAATTGGTATTATTATTGTACTTGGAGTTGATTTCCCGCATTATATAGCGGATGAGACCGTATTGTGCCGTCTATTAAGCGGATAACAATTTATAAATCCCATATACCGCGATAATTCCGTACTGGAGCGGAATTGGTATTGTGCTAATGTTTATGGATGCAGGGAAACAGGTTGGAGGGATCCAACTGGATTCCTCAACTGTATTGACTTATTTACAGATATTATGATTATTTGTTGATTATCATATCGATATATGATATTTGGATGTCGTGATTGACTATTTGGTGCTGCTGCATCATCGGATCCATTTCTGAAGTTTTAAAATAACGATTTTGGTTTTAAAAGGAATTTTAAAGTGATTTTCAAAAGTATATGTTTTATTAAATTTTGAATTGTTAAAATAAATAAACGTTAAAATTTTATTTTCATAAAAGTTATGATTTTTGGAAAATAATGCTTAAGTGTGATTTTGAAGTATATAAGCTTTAAATAACGATTTTTAAGTTATTAAAAGAATAAATTGGTTTAAATTAGGATTTTTGAATTATTAAAAACGATGTATATAAAAGACTTATAAAATTGATATTTTATAAATTAAAAATATTGGAATATTAAAACGAGTTTTTTTAAGTGTTAAAAATGAAATAAAAATGGATTTCATAAGTGAACGGAATTTATAGATTTATAAATTGTGAAGTTATAAAATGAATAGATTTTGTAAAATAGAAGATTTATAAGTAATTATCTTGTAAATCGAATTTTGGCATTTAAATGAGATATAAATGGAATTTGTTAAAAATGAGATTTATAAATCAAAGCTTATAAATAGAAATGGAATTTATAAACATTGTTTATAAATTCGAAATCAATTGAATTTGATAAATTGAATATTGAAGTTTATTAAAGGAAATATATTCACGATTTTGGACCGTGAATATATTATTGAATAAAATGGTCATATTTGGCAAAATGGATATTATTAAAAGAAGTTGATTATTTTAACGATGTTTTAAAATGGATTAAATATCGAAAACATAGATTTCAACATTCATTGTTGAAATAGACATTTTCGAGAAATAAGGAAATGGTGGACTATAACATAGTTGTTATAGTAAATGATTTCCGAAAGGAAATGTTTTTGTGTAGTATTGGGATTTATATATCTATCCAAAATTTCGAATCCCTATACTAGTGATTTTGGGTCGTCGTAACGATGTTTTACGCAACATTCGTTTTGACTCAAATAAATGTGTTTAAGCGCACGTTTTCCTTAAGGAATGAAATATATACTTAATTTCGATTTAAGTATATTGAATATTTTTCAAGTGTTGAAAATGAATAGATTTGTAAATTACTTATTATTTTAATAAGTATGGAAATGTTTTCCAATATGAACTGAATATTTTGGGACTTTATCTTTTAAAGATAAATTGAAAATGAATATTAGAAATCGATTGGGAAATTGTATATTCATAGATATTTTGGAATTGTAAATTCACTAGGGAATTTATAAAAGAAAGAGGAATTTGTTTAAAAATAAACGTTGATTTATTTTTGAACCGTGGGAATAAATTTACGAATTTGGAACGTTAATATAAAGTAAATCGGTAAGGATTTATTTAATTGGTTTAAATAAACCATTTTGAAATGAAAGTATTTCCGCGTAAGGAAAAGGATTGAAATTTGTTTTTCAAAAGTGATAAAGGTGAAAAGTGTTTTGAAAATTTGTTTTCAAATGGTTGAAGTGTGGAAATTATATATGTAGTAAAGATATTTTGGAAAGTAAATAATTTGGGAAATTATTTGGAATTTGGTGATGTTGAGCACGCCTATTGATAGTTAAATAATCCGACTATCAATATTTACCTTTAAATAGGTATTTGTTGTGATTTGCTTGAATTTGAATGAAACACTTATTTTTGAATAAGCGCTCACTATTCGGGTTAGCCGGGAAAGGACCTTGGGGTCGTATAACCCATTCCGAATATGTGATATGTCGTTATGGATTGCATTTGATGACCGGTGTTGAAGACCGGATATTTGTGAAAACGGAAGGATTACCGTCGAGTTACTCTACATCGGCTGATCTCCGATATAGAGGTTTTATCACCCTTAGTGACGGGAAGTCCGGTCGTGATTAGTGAATATCCGGATTGCAAGGACTTCTTTGGAAGTGCCTTCGGTTCTGTTCGAGCCCGGAACAGACTTGTATGGATTGCATGTCTGACATTACAAATTGAGATATAAAACTGATTTCTTTCAAATATATTTCTGTTGGTGGCGGAGAATTTATTCTCTTAGCTTAACACCCTTCTCTGAGACGTACGAGCTCAGAGGTTATATAGTTGAAAGTTATTAGTGATATACTCCCAATTTGGTAGTGTGGCATGTTGAGTGTTGCTGTGAAATGATCATTGTGTTGATCATTTGTGATAGGATCATTTTTTTGATCATTTATCTTGGTGATCATTTCTATGATCATTTGTTGACCCAAAGCACGGCTTTTGTATAATGTGTGGCTTTGTGGACGAGACTTCGTCGGACCTCACACCCCGGAAATGGTCAAAACAGGAAGGATGCAGCAAGGTTATTAGGGGGCAGCGCCCCTTTAGTGTATGTCATTCCTTCTGGATAGAGGTGTTATCATGGTATGGAGCCCAGATATTTAACCTATGTTGCTGCTGCAAATTTTGTGGTTGTTGGAAATCGAGGATCCTCGGATAGATCGGTTACGATCGGGGGATGACATATTCGTGTCAGTAGTTACCCAGTTAGGGGTAACCCGGCCTTGTGTTGGCAGAGATCCGGTTTGGTTCTCGGGTAGTCTTTCCAGAGGCGTACCTATGTGGCAATGGGAAGTTCCTTGGCCTGACCATTTGTTGGAAATCCAAAGAAACAATACGAGACTCGTACGGTTTTAGTTGTAGAACCTGCCATTTTACTTATGGTGGTGTCCAACTGTTTAGATGGTAGCTATAGTAGGCATACGATAATGGTCGTATGTTGGCTAAGATTTATATCTTTACTTTCGAAATGTTTTCTACACTATGCACTAGTAATAATATCAAATGTTTCTTTTTAATGCGTATCAAGCATCTTTGACTATCATAAGGAGAAATCTCCTCCGATTCTGCGTTTGCATTGTGTGTGTGTGCGGGAGGCCTTATGGTAGTCTCATTTTTAAAAGCATTGTGAATTGACTTTAAAAATATTCCTCTATTTTGATTTTAAAGAAAAATAAACTGTTTTAGTTCTCACACCAGTCACATGACTGACCTGGAGTTTATTGTTTCCTTCCTAAACTCTGGGTGCCCACCAATTTCCACACGGGCAGTTTAGAGTTTGGTTATCAGGTTATTCTGGATTTAGGAGTGCTATGGAGCTCAGGAGGCGAGCTGCATGTCGAGACGTACCACTTGTATATGATATTATACTATGTATTATTTCGCTGTGTATTCTGTATGAGGACAAGTTTATATAACTGTCCATTGATGTATTGACTCTGTTGTCTATTGTTGTTGTAAACTCTGATAATGATGTAATGTATAAAATGTATAGTTCTTTGTTTTAATGATATTCATTTATCTACACTACAAGAAAAAACAACTTTGACAGCAGCTATCCTCAGCGTTTCTCCTTTCAGTGCTGTCAACGAAAATCTTGGAGGGAAATTATTACGTGTGAACGCTGAGAAAACCTAAAATAATATAACTTTGCCGCCTTATTTTTCACTTCGCCTGTTTACTTTACTCAGCCTTTCATCTCGTTAACACCTCCACTACCTAAAATGAAATTAACCCTCTCTTCCAATCACTGAAATTCGCCTTCATCAGTGCCGCTTCATCGTTCAGACATCTCCCTTCACCATTCTTTCGATTTCGAATCTGAATCATCACCGCTAGCTGCTCCCTCTACAGGTACTTATTTTCAACCATTCGTCGATTTTGTTTAGGTTTAAAATGGTTTCTTCAATTAGTTTATCGATTCTGTTATTTCAGTATATGTTTTTCGATTGCCCTAAATCAAAATTTGTTGGATCGATTTTGTTGGTAAATTGATGTTAATGAGTTTATTAAGATTGTTGTATGTTAATAAGTTTATTTTAAAGAATTTGGATATCTAGGAAAATAGGGTCTTTTTTGTTGTTTTTTAATTAGGGTCAGTTATCAATTCTCCAAGAGATTAAGATACATGGATTGTGATAAGCTGGCACTGGAGATTCCAGATCTAATAAATATATTGCTACAAATAAGCTAGAAGTTCTGAAAGTTAAAATTCCCAAGGAGAGAACAAACTGAATATGAAATTGAATTGTTAGAGAATGAGTTGAAGTCCTTAAACAGTGAAAGAGAAAACCATATTGTTCCATACTCATCACCAAAGATTGAGAGCTTCTCTGAGCATGGTTCTGGTTCAGCAAATGTTGCAGTACCTTTGAATGCGTGTAACATTATTTGTTGAGAATGAGTGCAATGTAATACATACAAATGAATATCACATACTACGTCCAATGTTAAAGAAGTATTAGAAGTTATCGAGTATAAACATTGTTTCTGATTGACTTGTAGATATTTATAAAAAAACACCATTGACTATTTCTGACTGTTTCCTTACCCGATGATGACAAGCTTTATGCACCATTTTTGGTTTTTTAGCTGTCCTAAATATGACTAACATGTCGTGTTCAGATGAGCTGACAATATCGATTGACTGAGTGCAACCATCTTCATAGGTTTTGAAAATTTCTTCTACCCAGTTCAGGATATGACAAGGAGCATACCAACTTTTCAGCACAGTCGAGACCGTCAAATGTCGGTAAGGACTGAAAGTTACTCTATGCTTTTGCTCAAAAATGACTTTGTGAATCCAAATCCCATGTTTGATCATGTATAAACATTGTTTCGGAAAAAAATGTTTTTATGTCCTTATATACGGTGATATGTGAATTAGTCAGTTCTCGTACATGTATTTACTATTGATTTTAATTTTTTACCCTAGTTCTTTGTTAACCAAACCAGTATTAAAAGACACCACAGAACATACCCGTTGCAGTACATGTTAAATGCTGCTTATATTATTTAACTGCCAATAACTCCTCCACAATTTGTTTACCTGTACATATTTTTGTACTTCACCATTTTCGATTTCCCATGATCCTTTGTGCTGTTCAGTGAGCTAATACATATATGTTACGATGTTTGTCATTAATTTTTTTTTGTAATTTGGTAGTTTATTATATCTTTCAGACTATAACATAGTTTAAAAAATATATGTCGGTAGTGATTGACCAGGTTTCCCTAGTTCTAGAAAAACATAGTTTAATTTTTTGTTCGTGGATTTGGAAACATGCACGAGCGAAACGTAGAATTCTACTTCGTGTAAAGCAGCTTAAAAGAAGGGTAAGATCGATGCGATTTGCATGTAATTGTTGTACGGCAGAGTTTGAAGATATGTTTGAGGAAAATTTTGAAGTATTTCTATGCAATCTCCATAAAAAGGAGGGTACTTGCAACTGAAATTTTTTCAAAGATACCAACTAGGAGGTATTTGTATGTTTGTATGTATGTAGTCCTTATTTGCCAATGAGGTATTTGTATGTTTGCAGTCTTTATTTCTTTGTATGTTTGTAATTTTTTTTAGGTATTTGTTGTTGTAGAGGCACTTGAATCTTTCAAGGAAGTATTTGAATTTGTTCCTTCTAATCAAGGATTCCTTGACTAGGTTTGACGGCACTACTAATGCTTGTTAGCATCATTTTCTTTTTGTGTAGGCTCCATGGGAATAAGTTTTATGTTAACTAAGTTAACTTTGTTTTTATAAAAATTAAACAAATTTATAAAAATTGACTAAATTTTATTAATTTCTAACCAAGTTAACTAAGTTTTATTATAAAACCAAGTTTCTAATATTAATTAAGTTTTATAAAGATTTAACAAACTCGACTAAGTATATAAAAATATAAATTAACAGAATCTTCTACAACAACAACAACAATAATAATAAACAACTAAGATTTATAAATATTATATAAGTTTATAAAAATTAACAAAGTATTATAAAATTTAACTAAGTTAACTAAGTTTTATAAAAATTAACAAGTTTAGTTTATAAAAATTAACTAAATATATATAAAAAATATATATAACTAAATCTTCTATAATAATAATAATAATAATAATTCTCATTATTATTACTATTATTAACTAAGATTTATAATAATACTAAGTTAACTAATATTTATAAATATTAAATAAATTTATAAAAATTAACTAAGTATTATAAAAATTTAACTAAGTTAACCGAGTTTTATAAAAGTTAACAAGTTTAATTTACAAAAATTAACTAAGTATATAAAAATATAAAATATAACTAAATCTTCTATAATAACAATAATAATAATAAACTAAGATTCATAATAATAATAATAAGTTAACTAAAATTTATAAATATTAAATAAGTTTATAAAAATTAACTACTATTATAAAATTTTAACTAAGTTAACCAAGTTTTATAAAAAGTAACAAGTTTAATTTATAAAAATTAACTAAGTATATAAATAGATAAAATATAGCTAAATCTTACATTTCTATGTTTAATTAAAACTATAAGCAGTTCAACCAAAATTGGTGTATAATTAATTTCATGCATAAATTTCAAAATTAATAAATAAACAAAGAATTTGGAATCAGGTAAAACATTTAATTTAAGAAACAAAGAAAATGGAACTGATCAGTCATATTTAAAAAGAAAAATATATACTATAAGAAGCCTGTCATAAGTCGACTGAAAAACAAAGATAGCTAAATTATGAAGAGGGATGTAGTTTTTAATCTAATTTTTTAGGATGTAGCTAAAATATAAGAAGCTGGTAACTATCAAAGTTTTTAATCTAATTTTTTTTTCTTTGGCTTTTTAGGATGTAGTTTTTCTCTCAACATGTTTTTCGTCTCTGCATATTTTGATATATGTTTCACTGTGTTTATCCTTATTTCGATGCATATGTAGGTTTCTTTATTGCTTTGGATATTATCTACAGCCGAAATGTTGCTTTTATGTCCTAAACTCCTCCACTTTATGTGGTATAACAATGAAATCCTTTATATTTCACATTCTCATTATTAGGACTTGATTCGGTGGTGAGCTACACTATGGGGAAAATATTGCTTCCATATTTTAGAAACTAGCATGCTCTGCTAATAGGTAAATCTATTATTGCTCTAAATATTCATTTTGTTTCATCTACGCATTTCCTGTATCATAATTGTTACGTGTCTAGGAGGTATGCTTCGATATATTGAAGGCTATGTCCAGAAGGTAAGCTTCTTTCTTTAAAGGTAACATCATTTTATATGATTTTGATATGTGGGCTGACTATGCACATCTTGTATCAGGTGAATCCAAGTAACGCTCTATTAGTAGTTGGCCAATTGCTGGATCATGAGTGCTCTGAAGATTTTATTAAAGGTCTTATCCTCTCAGTTTGATCTCTTCTCCCTGTAGAGCCTCTGGTGGATGAATGTGAAAAAAGGTTTATAATATGATACTTATTTTCAACACTATACTCTTCTTGTTTTAATTTCTGCTGTTTACACCTGCTGCCTTATGTCTTTGTAGAAATCGTCTTTGACTGCTTACACAATTCTTGGAACATCTTATGAGTGAGGGAAGTCAAGATGTACATGTTCACAATGCTTTGGGGAAAATCATCATCGACAGCAACAATAATCCTGAGCCAGATAAGCATTCATATCCTTAATTTGATAAATCTTTCTGTATTTAATAAAGAAACTATACTCACTTATTTTTTCTGTAATTCTTAGAAATTAAGTTCTGAAAAAAAACTAAATTTGTAAAAATAACCAAGTTAATAAAATTAAACTAAGCCACTGCTACCAAGTTAATAACCAAGTTAAAAAAATAACTGAATCTGATGAGCCACTGCTACCACCTAAGCCACTGCCACTACTTGAACTTTGTTGAGCTACTTCAACTCCACTGCGACCACCAGCTTCATCTTGTGTTGCTGCAATTACCGAGCTGCTACTAGCTGTCATGTTTGGAATTGCTTGGCCATTGGTCAAGCTAATTAATATGATCAATACCGTGAGTGAAGAAACTAGTAAGTTTAATAAAAGATAACTATGTTAGCTAATTTATATAATTTAACCATGTTTATAAAAATTAACTAAGTTTATAAAAATTAATTAAGTTTATAAAAATCATTTAAATTATATAAAATTTGACCAAGTTAACGAAGTTTTATAAAATTAACTAGATTTTATAAAGTTAATAAAAATTAAATAAGTCTTATGAAAAACAATTAAAATTTATAAAAAATTAAATAAGATCTATAAAAATTAAATTAGCATTAAAAAATGAACTAAGTTAACTTAGTTTTATAAAAATTAATTAAGTTTTATAAAATTTTAACTAAATTAACCAAGTTTTACAAAATTTAACTAAATGTTATAAAAATGTACTAAGTAACTAAATTTTATAGAAATTAACCTAGTTTATAAAAATTAACTAAATTTTGTAAAAAATAACCATGTTAATAATTTTTTTTAATAGTTTAGCTAAGTTTTATAAATTTTTTACTAATTAAACTAAATTTTATAAAAATTAATCTAGTTTAAAATTAAATATTTTTTGTAAAAATTAACTAAATCTTATAAAAATCAACCTATCTATAAAATTAATCAAGTTAACTAAATTTTATAATAATTAAATAAGTTTATAAAAATTAACCTATCTATAAAATTAACCAAGTTAACTAAATTTTATAATAATTAAATAAGTTTATAAAAATTAACTAAGTTAATTTTTTTTTATAATAACTAACAAGTTTATAACTAATATGATTTGGAGAATTTGAAATTATCCTTAACATATTTCAGCGCTTAATGTTCAGATTGTGCATTTGTGTTCTACCATTGCATACAAACCTATAAATTTTAATACTTCAAATCGGTTATGTTTTTTACAAATAGGCCATTAAATTGCGTGCATGACATTTTGATACAAGTGTAGATTTTATTTCCTTGTTGCAATATGTAGGTAATTAATTATTTTTCCCATGTTTAGACAGTGATCTAGCAACGAGCAATAATTAAACCTTGCGTTCGAATCCTGCCATACTAGTTGGTATAGCTCGTCTCCAAAACCAAAGCCAAAATCATCATATTATAAATTGGATAAAATCATTAGGTAGTTTCTATTCCAATATGTCACAGGAATATGAATCTCAGCTTGTGAACCTCTTTCAACACCAAACTGTAGGCTGAAAGTAAAGGACTTCATATGGTTCGAACACGAGTGGCCTAATATACAATTCAATGATTTCAGGGCACAAGAAGATATCCATGTGTTCAGTTTAGCTGCTATGAACGAAAGCAATGAATATGAAGAAATGTGCAGGAAGATGGTGGGCGCAAGCGGGAGTTGGGGAATTTTCAGGTTAGTAGATCATGGAGTGCCCGAAGAGATCGTCGAGGACATGATAACACAGTGCTCGAGATTATTTTGTCTTCCAGTTGATCAAAAAATCAAATGGGGGAGACAGGAAGGGGTGTCGCTTGGTTTTCAGCAAGCAATCCAGATTATACTGGTAATTTGCCGTGGGCAGAGATTCTGCAGCTGCTTCAATCCAAGGATCAGGTGGTTGGTTTTGCAAAAAAAGTTTTCGGAGATGAACATCCAAATTTTAGGTAATTTTAATCATCATTTAAATAAGTGTTCTATGAACATTGCATGCCCTAATCAACTATGCTACCCTTGTATGTTGAAAATCCTTTCTATTTCATTATGAATTTTATTTATATTTTTAAGTTTTGCGTTTGGACAATATTGTAAATGTGACTCAGTGTTGCAGTGAAGCTTTGATAAAATATATGGATGCACTAGACCGATTAGGAATGGTTATATTGGAGATGCTGGCACATGGTCTGGGACTGCCAGATGACCATTTTACCAAAAATTTGAAGGAGAAAGAGTCTACGATGCTTCGAGGAATGGTTATATTGTAAAAGTTTTCGTACATATGCTTTCAATGCTCTCTCATTTTCATTTAGGGAAGCTGAGTTATACCAGTGTTACCAGTTTGTTAAATAATGGGAAATTGGCAGCTACAGAAATGTTTTTTTTTCCATTTTGTACATTTGTTTGCTAAGTCTAATTTTAAGAAGAACACTAGCACTGAATATCTTATTATCAATGTTGTATCTAATATGTTTGTCACTTTGCTTTTTTCAACTTGCAATAATATACAAGTAATGGGTAATAAATGTGTGATTTTATTGTAGGTGTTTCTGCTTTGGCTGTGGCAGGGCTTCTAAAGCTTCTCTCTTTCTTTCTTACTTTCTCAAACAAAAAAGGTGCATGGTTATGACTCTTAAATACTAATGTGTGTACATGTTAATTGTACATCAACTTACATCTTTATTTTAACATAGTATTTAGCTTAAAACTAGGTTATTATAATGGAAAATTTACTTCTAGCTTAACTGAAACCCAAAGGGTTAAATTTTAGACGGACGAACTGTAAACTCGTGTTATTTCAATATTGAAAAAGGGTTAAATTTTGAACTAAATATTGGGATGTAAGCTTAACCGAAACCCAAAGTACTATTTCTGCAGATCTCTTTTAAATTTTTACACCGTAATTTGCATTGTGGTAATGGTTTTCAATCTTGTGATATTTAATAGGTTATCACACGGTCTTCTTTATTACTATTAGTATCTACTCGATCCGTAAGTGGTAATCTTGAGGATTATTGTTATACTATACTAAGTAAGGTACTTCAATTGTCTATTTTTTCTTAAATGAAAGTTGTTGGTGTCAAGGATTAGTTTATGTTAATAAATAATAAAAATTATTATCATTTTCTTTTTGATGTATGATAGTTGGTTTATAGGACCATATGCACTAATTACGTTGATTAACATAATCAATTTAACACCACTTTGATGTTTACACATTTAAAAGAAATTCTTGTTCGACATCACTGATCGTCTTTTGCAGGAAATGCCTTGCAGATGGGAACTTACTGTAAGCGGCTAAGCGCACAAGTTTACTATAAGCACACAAATTTAGTAAATTCCAAGTAATGATGCAATACATGCTTTCCCCTGTGATCCCCCTACTGATTTTTCAATGAAGAAAGGAACATAAATCTCTCGTTGACTAGGGTAAGCACATCTTTTATTATTCTGGTATCTACTGCATAAATATAATTTCGATGCTTTGAAATTTCAATGTTAATCTCAAATTTTACTTAATGTGCGTTGTTAGCAATATGACTCAGATTCTTTTAATAATCGCCAGTTGCTGGCTGTGAAATAATCAAAATATTGACTACTGAACTGATTGATTTTTGTCTTGGTTATTCGTCAACTGTTGTGTGTTTCGTTGTAATAACAAGAAAAGAATTTGTATTGATAAGTCCACGTTTTATCTCTTGGTCATTTTTTTGATAGTCAAAAAAATGTTAGTCGGCACTTCCTCAAATAAACACAACACTTAGACATGATTCATATTTGATTTTGTAGTCATCATTAAATGTTGACTATTGAGATAATCCAGGATTTGAAAGTTGTAATGAAAAACATAAATTATGAGTCCTTTGATCAATTTTAAATCAGTTGATTTTTATTTTGGATTACTGAAGCAGGGAAATCGGGAGCAGATGGAATTGTTTGCTGTCAGGGATGTTATGGCAGAGGTGGAGATTGGTCAGGTATGCTTGTAAGGATGTTGTATAATACAGTACTGTGGAAGGAAGGTTGGTATGCAGAAGTCTGGCAAGGGGATGATGGTTTTCAGAGATGATGACAAAAATGTTGTGAGGTGGGGAGCGCAGTGCAGTCAGGTGCAGGATGAGTTTGTTGGTGGTGGGGGTATTGCAGTGTAACATAAGAGTTGCAGAGGGCTGTTAATAGATATGTTGGCAAGTAACAGGCAGTGTTGATGCGGTAGTGTTTGTTTCAGGAAGTGTTTGAATTAATGCAGAGGGCTTATTCTGACTTAACTATTTCATAACAGTGCGGGGTATTTGGCAAAGGAGAAGGATGTCAGTGAGATGAGGGGTTTTAGTTCAAGGAGGCGAGGCGTTTTTGTTTGTCGATTGTGGCAATGAGTATTGATTGTCAGAAGTAATGCAATAGTTGTTTAGAAGGAGGAGCAGGATATTGTTGAGTGTTACCGCAAGGAGTTTGCTGTGAATGGAGAGTTGGTAGTAGCAGTTGTTAGCAGTTGCAATTGCAGTCTTTTTTATTGATTTGCCGCAAGGAGTTGTTAGCAGTTTACGTATATATCACGTAATTGTAATATACTGAACGTATATATTTGTAATTGTAATATACTGAACGTATATATCATGTAAACGTTTATGTATCTAATTAATAGTTATTAGAACATGTTATATATGCTAGTTGCTTCAATATACTCAAAATATAATTCTGGAATATTCAAAAATAGAGTGGAATATTGAAGCTGTTATATAAATAGAAGACAGCGTTTTATTAATGCTGTCAATGAAGAAACAACAGCGTTCAATTTGTGCTGTAATTATCTTTAAATAGTCAATAACAGCGTTTAATACATGCTGTTGAAAAAGTTGATGATTCAATAACAGCGTTTATAAAAAGCTGTTGTAAACAGTTAAAGTAGAATTAAAACATCTTCGACAACTAAATTATTAACGCTGTAGAAACATAATACATCATGTTTGAAAACGCTGTAAAAACATTATTGACAGCTTGTACAAAACGCTGTCAAAGTGATGTTTCAACAGCGTTTATCAAAAAGCTGTTGTAAGTTCTGTATATACGACAGCATGTCGTTATACAGCGTTTGAACTAACGCTGTTGTATCGTATTACAGCGTTTATCAAACGCTGTTAAAAGCCTTTTCTGGTGTAGTGCTATTATATGTTGTTCTGCTGCGAATTGTGAGATTCTGATATTGTTCTGTTGTATCTTTTCTTATTTGTTCTATCTTTTTCTATCTTCTTCTACCTTTTCTTCTTCTTTAACCTTAAAGACTCGTAAATTTGTTCCTAAGAGGCTGGGTTGATGTGGAATGTTGCCAGCTCAAAGGAGTACGGATTTTCTGTTCTTTACATTTGGTATCAGAGCCTATGGTTAAGAGACAACCATTGCTCTGTTGGGAATTACTCATTAGAGATAGAGTTAGTAGTGCTCTAGAATGAGTGTGAGTGTAATAATAGATACGAGTGCGTATTTGTTAGTGAATATAAAAATGTTTTATATTGTGTTTGCTTATCCGTTGAGCTGCTTGTGGATTCTGATCGGTGTGTGGGACGCCATATTATCGATAGGGATTTCTAAACACTTAAACGAGGCATGTCGACATAGTATTATTTAAATTGGGTAAATGAAATAATTTTACCTTGATTATATTTATATGTATAAAGGAATAATTTTTCGGAATTATTAAAGTATATATGAATTGATTGTTGATTGTTGAATAAGTTAAATAAAACCACAGTTATAAAAGAATAATTGTATATGCAATTGAATTATAAGTATGAAGTTATAATTAAAATAATTTACACTTGTGAAATAATCTTATATATAAGAAGTGAAATTATATAAGTAAAAGACTTATAAATGTGATTTATATTCTGAAAACAAAATTCCAAAGAAGTGTTTTGAAAGGATTTGATAATTTGGAAATTTTTTTTGCAGAAATTAAAGCTCTAAACTCTTTTCGGTCGCTGGAAAATAATTCCGATGATGATCATGACATCATCGGTGTTCATTTTCGGGTTTCCAAAAGAGGGATTGCTGCCAAATTGTTTAAAAGAAAGTTGATTGGAAAATTTGGATTTGAGTTTTGAAATTCAAAAGATAATCGAATTGATTTCAAAAATGGTTTTGAAAGATTGAAAAGACTTTGGAATCTTATTTAAAATATTTATGAGAATGATAAATGAGTTGATAATTTATACAATTTGAATTTTGTTAGAATAAATTTATTTTAAAGAATGGAGTTAAATTAAAGTAAGTATAAGTAAATCAATAAAAAATCCAAGTTGTAAATTGATGAATTTAAGTGAAATAAGTTTTGAACTTATGATATGAGTTAATAAATTTAGCTTTGGTAAAGTTTAAATAGACTTTACTTTAGAATTGAAATCTAAATTGGATTTATAAGTGGAATCTGAAGTTAAATTGAAACAAATGATGTTGGAATTGAATATAACTTAAGTAAAATTGAATAAAGTTAATTTTGGTATCAAAGTAAATTAATAAGTGAATTAATGAAAGGAAGTCATTAAGAATGTGAACTTGAGTTATATAAATGAAATTCAACATTATATTGCTAAAGGAGTTAGCAATTGAATTGAACTAATGGATTGAATGTTAATCAATTAAATGTAAATAATTGATATGAAATAATGGATGTAAGTATAAATTCATTAAAAGCTAATGTTATTGGAAGTTGAGTAAATGGAATGAAAGTCAATTTAATATGATCCAATTGGAATTAAATGTGTTGGACCAAATTGAATGTAAATTAAATAATTTGGTTATGTTGAATGAACATTGGTTGTTATTTGATTGTTAGTTGATTGTATATAAATTCATTAAGTGTTAATGAAAGTGAATTAGCGAAATTAGAAGCTAAAGTAATTGAATTCAAATTGAAAGTAAATAAATTTGAATAGAATTGAATGTGAATTGGACTTGAATTAGTGAACGCAAACTAATTAAAATTGAATATGAACGAATGTTAGTAAATCCAATGATAATGAATCAATTGGAAAACCAATTCATTAAATGTTAATGAGAAATAAATTTATATTGATTTGGTGGTTTCGTTTGTTGCTTTAGTTGCATTTGCTATATTGGCATATATAGATGTTGCTATATGTTGTATATTCATATTACTTTCATATATGCATGATTCTCATGTTGTTGTTGAGTGTTTAGTAGGTGCGGATGGCGTTGCTTCGCATTTGGAGCTCGCTTTCGCGCTATATTAGCCGTATATGCTTGCTAATAAAAAAATAAGTTACATATCTCGGATTACATACCGTGCTTTTACACTTTTTTCCCTGCGGGATGCCTCATCAATTGATGGGATGTATATTTGTGATATATACACTGTCATTTTTTTTTCGGATCGAGCCGCGCAAAGGAGACTGGTGAATTTTTCCGAAAATTTAAGGCGTTAGAAAAATTTAGGAATTTTTGGAAGATTTTGAAAACTATAATTTTGATTTGGAATTGAAAGTTAAACAATAGTAGTTGTTTTTAAAAAAGATAACTAAGTATAATTCGAAACTTAGTAAGTTATTGTAAGAAGTTTAACCATGGATTTTGGAAAGTTAATGAATTCTGTAACTTTTCTTACTTGGTAATTTCGAGGACGAAATTCTTTTAAGGGGGAAGTCAGTAACGACCCAGAATTTTTATTAATTAAAATTTGAATATTTAATTAATTTTAAATATTAATTAGTGAATTTATAAGTCGAATAAATTTTATTTCGAATAATTAGATTTAATTGAATAATTAAATCGATAATTTAATATGTGAGAATACAGAAATAATTGAAAACTGGGTTAAATATGATTAAAATTGATTTGTAAAATTTTATTTTATCATGTTGGAGTTAGAATGATGTTATAGAACTTTTAAAATCGAATTAAAAGTTAATTTGTGAAAATTTAAATCGACTAGTGAAATTAGCCAATTTTCGGACAGTCTCAGAATTGGGCGAAACTAGTTCCATTGGATCCGTAATAGTTTGTTATTATCGGATTTCAATTTTCGTAGCAATCGGAGTTGTCGTTTGACCGTGGCAGCTTGAAACGCATCGAAATTGTTTTAATATTAATTTGGCGAGTTAAAATAGTCATTTTTCAAACAGTCTCGGATTTCGACGAAACCTATTTCATCGGATCCATAATGTGATATTATTGTATGGTTTAAAATTCCATGTCAATTGGATTTACCGTTTGTCTGGTGCAAGCTAAAACGCCTAGAAAATCGTTTAATCGGTTTAATTTAAAATTGAACGTTTATTGCCATAACTCGCACAGATGATCGAATTAGCTCCCGAAACACATTCCATTGTGTTCGGAACGCGGGGTAAACATTAGGAACGCCAACCGGCACGCTACGTTTGGAGTTCGAAAATTCCGGGATGAATAGTGTTCGTCGTTTTTTCTATAAAAGCCCCCATAATTTTCATTTTTGCAAAAGAAAAACTGCCTAGGGTTTCAGAAACCTAGCCGCCACCTTCATAAACATTAATGGCCAGAAATTCATCATTTTCTTCTCTTAATCTCTCTCAATCTATATACAATTAGAAGAAATGCTCAACTACAAAGTCGAAGAGCTCGATGAGAGCTTTGATTCTATACGGTGATGATCGGAATTGGAGCGTCAGAGGGGGAGCTAGGGGGGCCGACGGCCTGTAGTTGAGCACGCAAATCGTGAGTGAAGGTGGTACCGAGTTCAATAAGGTTGTGGCCGAGTGAAGAGGAGAAGATGCACTTTCGAATGGCACTCGTTGATCAAGTTCTAGGTGTTCGATTTGCTTGCATAATTAAACCCTAATTTGGATGGAAGTGGGTTTCTTGCGTGCATTATTACCTGTAGAAACGTGAAGATGGAGGAAGGAAGGGGATGGGCCTGATGGTAGTGGGATGGATCTACGGCCAAGATTGATTTAGGTTTAAGAAAATAAAAATTATATTGTAAATTATATATATAAATTCGTGTAACTTCTAAAATTCGTATCTTTTTCATACGAGGTCGAAAACGCGCGAAACCAGTTGCTTTGGAATCGTATGGACGAGCACTACGCTATGAAAATGGATTAGAGTCGTTTGGAGTTAGTGAGAATTTCGGGTAAAATTAAACGCACGTTTAATTTTATTCGAAATAAATCGCTAAAACGAAATTGAAATCAAGGTGAGAACTTCTCACTCAATCGAATCAGTTTCGATTTTAATTTTAAATAGTTATATTTAAAATCCTTGAATGCATGTTTGAATGATGATTGTTATCTATTGATTGTTAAAATAGACATTGTGCGCCGTTAGTAAGCGGAGGTTATTTATTAAAAGCATATACCGCGAATATTTCACCGTATAGTGAAATTGGTATTATTATTGTACTTGGAGTTGATTTCCCGCATTATATAGCGGATGAGACCCTATTGCGCCGTCTATTAAGCGGATAATAATTTATAAATCTCATATACCGCGATAATTCTGTACTAGAGCGGAGTTGGTATTGTGCTAATGTTTGTGGATGCAGGGAAACAAGTTGGAGGGATCCAACTGGATTCCTCAACTGTATTGACTTATTTACAGATATTATGATTATTTGTTGATTATCATATCGATATATGATATTTGGATGTCGTGATTGACTATTTGGTGCTGCTGCATCATCGGATCCATTTATGAAGTTTTAAAATAATGATTTTGGTTTTAAAAGGAATTTTAAAGTGATTTTCAAAAGTATACGTTTTATTAAATTTTGAATTGTAAAAATAAATAAACGTTAAAATTTTATTTTCATAAAAGTTATGATTTTTGGAAAATAATGCTTAAGTGTGATTTTGAAGTATATAAGCTTTAAATAACGATTTTTAAGTTATTAAAAGAATAAATTGGTTTAAATTAGGATTTTTGAATTATTAAAAACGATGTATATAAAAGACTTATAAAATTGATATTTTATAAATTAAAAATATTGGAATATTAAAACGAGTTTTTTTAAGTGTTAAAAATGAAATAAAAATGGATTTCATAAGTGAACGGAATTTATAGATTTATAAATTGTGAAGTTATAAAATGAATAGATTTTGTAAAATAGAAGATTTATAAGTAATTATCTTATAAATCGAATTTTGGCATTTAAATGAGATATAAATGGAATTTGTTAAAAATGAGATTTATAAATCAAAGCTTATAAATAGAAATGGAATTTTTAAACATTGTTTATAAATTCGAAATCAATTGAATTTGATAAATTGAATATTGAAGTTTATTAAAGGAAATATATTCACGATTTTGGACCGTGAATACATTATTGAATAAAATGGTCATATTTGGCAAAATGGATATTATTAAAAGAAGTTGATTATTTTAACGATGTTTTAAAATGGATTAAATATCGAAAACATAGATTTCAACATTCATTGTTGAAATAGACGTTTTCGAGAAATAAGGAAATGGTGGACTATAAAACAGTTGTTATAGTAAATGATTTCCGAAAGGAAATGTTTTTGTATAGTATTGGGATTTATATATCTATCTAAATTTCGAATCCCTATACTAGTGATTTTGGGTCGTCGTAACGATGTTTTACGCAACATTCGTTTTGACTCAAATAAATGTGTTTAAGCGCACGTTTTCCTTAAGGAATGAAATATATACTTAATTTCGATTTAAGTATATTGAATATTTTTCAAGTGTTGAAAATGAATAGATTTGTAAATTACTTATTATTTTAATAAGTATGGAAATGTTTTCCAATATGAACTGAATATTTTAGGACTTTATCTTTTAAAGATAAATTGAAAATGAATATTAGAAATCGATTGGGAAATTGTATATTCATAGATATTTTGGAATTGTAAATTCACTAGGGAATTTATAAAAGAAAGGGGAATTTGTTTAAAAATAAACGTTGATTTATTTTTGAACCGTGGGAATAAATTTACGGATTTGGAACGTAAATATAAAGTAAATCGGTAAGGATTTATTTAATTGGTTTAAATAAACCATTTTGAAATGAAAGTATTTCCGCGTAAGGAAAAGGATTGAAATTTGTTTTTCAAAAGTGATAAAGGTGAAAAGTGATTTGAAAATTTGTTTTCAAATGGTTGAAGTGTGGAAATTATATATCTAGTAAATATATTTTGGAAAGTAAATAATTTGGGAAATTATTTGGAATTTGGTGATGTTGAGCACACCTATTGATAGTTAAATAATCCGACTATCAATATTTACCTTTAAATAGGTATTTGTTGTGATTTGCTTGAATTTGAATGAAACACTTATTTTTGAATAAGCGCTCACTATTCGGGTTAGCCGGGAAAGGACCTTGGGGTCGTATAACCCATTCCGAATATGTGATACGTCGTTATGAATTGCATTTGATGACCGGTGTTGAAGATCGGATATTTGTGAAAACGGAAGGATTACCGTCGAGTTACTCTACATCGGCTGATCTCCGATATAGAGGTTTTATCACCCTTAGTGACGGGAAGTCCGGTCGTGATTAGTGAATATTCGGATTGCAAGGACTTCTTTGGAAGTGCCTTCGGTTCTGTTCGAGCCCGGAACAGACTTGTATGGATTGTATGTCTGACATTACAAATTGAGATATAAAGCTGATTTCTTTCAAATATATTTCTGTTGGTGGCGGAGAATTTATTCTCTTAGCTTAACACCCTTCTCTGAGACATACGAGCTTAGAGATTATATAGTTGAAAGTTATTAGTGATATACTCCCAATTTGGTAGTGTGGCATGCTGAGTGTTGCTGTGAAATGATCATTGTTTGATCATTTGTGATATGATCATTTGTTTGATCATTTATCTTGGTGATCATTTCTATGATCATTTGATTGACCCAAATCACAACTTTGGTATAAAGCGTGGCTTTGTGGACGAGACTTCGTCGGACCTCACACCCCGGAAATGGTCAAAACATGAAGGTTGCGACAAGTTTATTAGGGGGTAGCGCCCCTTTAGTGTATGTCATTCCTTCTGGATAGAGGTGGTATCATGATATGGAGCCCAGATATTTAACCTATGTTGCTGCTGCAAATTTTGTGGTTGTTGGAAATCGAGGATCCTCGGATAGATCGGTTACGATCGGGGGATGACTTATTCGTGTCAGTAGTTACCCAGTTAGGAGTAACCCGGCCTTGTGTTGGCAGAGATCTGGTTTGGTTCTCGGGTCGTCTTTCCAGAGGCGTACCTATGTGGCAATGGGAAGTTCCTTGGCCTGACCATTTGTTGGAAATCCAAAGAAACAATACGAGACTCGTACGGTTTTAGTTGTAGAACCTGCCATTTACTTATGGTGGCGCCCCACTATTTAGATGGTAGCTATAGTAGGCATACGATAATGGTCGTATGTTGGCTATGATTTATATCTTTACTTTCGAAATGTTTTCTACACTATGCACTAGTAATAATATCAAATGTTTCTTTTTAATGCGTATCAAGCATCTTTGACTATCATAAGGAGAAATCTCCTCCGATTTTGCGTTTGCATTGTGTTTGTGTGCGGGAGGCCTTATGGTAGTCTCATTTTTAAAAGCATTGCGAATTGACTTTAAAAATATTCCTTTATTTTGATTTTAAAGAAAAATAAACTGTTTTAGTTCTCACACCAGTCACATGACTGACCTGGAGTTTATTGTTTCCTTCCTAAACTCTGGGTGCCCACAAATTTCCACACGGGTAGTCTAGAGTTTGGTTATCAGGTTATTCTGGATTTAGGAGTGCTATGGAGCTCAGGAGGCGAGCTGCATATCGAGACGTACCACTTGTATATGATATTATACTATGTATTATTCCGTTGTGTATTCTGTATGAGGACAAGTATATATAATTGTCCATTGATGTATTGACTCTGTTGTCTATTGTTGTTGTAAACTATGATAATGATGTAATGTATAAAATGTATAGTTCTTTGTTTTAATGATATTCATTTATCTATTATATGTTGTTCCGTTGTGAATTGTGAGATTCTGATATTGTTCTGTTGTATCTTTTCTTATTTGTTCTATCTTTTTCTATCTTCTTCTACTTTTTCTTCTTCTTTAACCCTAAAGACACGTAAATTTGTTCCTAAGAGGCTGGGTTGATGTGGAATGTTGCCAGCTCAAAGGAGTGCGGATTTGCGGTTCTTTACGGTTCATATTTTTCATTTTTCATCGAACTGCCTATTTCTGTAAACAAAATTCAAAAATGAATTTTTCATTATTACTTACAAATTAAAATAGGGTTATTTAAAGCCATTAATTGAATATTTAAAATAAATTAAATATTCACAAATCAAAGCAATAAAATTCTTGGTCATTACATATATTATTCTATTTGTGGAAATTTGTAGAGATTGCCCCTATTATCAACTTCACTTGCTCCATCGATCTTCAAATCAAGGTTTGTACTCTACTCTTTAATTTATAAGTAGTAATGGATCTATGGTATAATTTATTAAGGATGATACTATTTAAATCCACTTAAATGCTTCACTCACTCATTTATTCTCTTACCTAATAAATTACTTCATTCCTCCACCCGCACTCAAATTTTCTTAATTTTTTAATATTTCTCACTATCTGTTATCTAGCTTTATAACCAAGCCATACTCAGACAAATCAGATATCGAATCGAAAAACTAAAGAGCAGGAATTTAGAGTGATAAATTGCCAAATCTGGTTACCATAAAAGATCATGAGGTAAAGTCATCCACTTGCAAAGTTACCCATACATCAACCCACTTCAATCACAAAATCGAAGTCCAAGATCAGTGCAAAGGCACGGATCGATATCCAATGTATGATCAAGGATTGATATTGATCCCCAACTTTTTCTCAAATCCACCAACAACTTACACCACAAGAATCTGAAATGCTTATAAGTTAGTACATATCATATGAGATGATTCTCTAGACGTCGCTAGCCCGAAAAATCGATAAGCAAACCAAGAGCTACCAATCAATATTTGAGCTAGGAGTCCAACCAAATTCAAGCTCACACCCAAGTAACTAGATGCCAAGGACCAAGACACATGCCAAATAGGCTACTATGACGACTCGAAGAGAGACTCGCAATACAACTTATGGATCGATATTGATCCCCAGATTTTGATGGTGTGGCCATGATCTTCTCAGCATTACTTCTTCCGGATGTAGGGATTGTTGGCATGAACATGGCGAAGATGATTTTGGCAGCTTACAGCTATAAATAGAGGAGGAAGGGAATTATTCAGAGGATTTATGGCTCTTTTAAATAATTTCCATATAATCTCTATGTAACGACCCAGAATTTTTGGTCGTTAGATTTTGAACATTTAATTCATTTTAAATGTTAAATGTGAATTTTGAATTTGATTTTGAAGTAAAAATATTTTGGTTAAATTAATAGAATTAGTTAAATTTCAAATACGGGAATTTAATTGAAATTTGAATAATAATAATTAAATAATTGAAACAGGAAAATATGCACAGGGAAGAAGTTTCAAAAAAATTTGGTCTAAGGGATAACAAGTTTGTTTCTTAGTCCGAAGGACACTTTATAGTGTAAGCAGAAAATGATAATTGCAACTATCACTCTGTGATTTACACAACAAAGTGTCATTCAGACCAAAAAACAAACTTGCTGTCCTTGAGACTAATTTTTTTTGCAACTTCTTCCTTGTGCCTAAAAAGCCCTAATTGAAATTGCAAAATTTGTGAATCTGGATAAATAGATAAGAAATTAGTTTCTAAAATTTATTTTAAGTCTATTTGGATTTGAATTATAAAATTGGACTGTGGGATGAAATTAAAAGTCGATAGGTTGAATTTAGAATTTTATATTAGTTTAATAATGGAATTTAATAATATAATAATGCAAATAATCAGATTTTGATTTAAACTGAATCAGAATGATTTCTAGTGTGAATATAAATTCTATACGATTTATAATAGAGTTAATAAAATTTTAAAAGTGAAACTATAAATGATTTCGACGATTTTGAAAATGGCTTGATTTAATCGACGAGTTAAAATATCCTTCCGGGGCACAGTCTCGGAATTCGACGAAACCAGTTCCATCGGATCCGTAATAGTTAGTTATTATCGGATTTCAATTTTTGTAGCGTTTGGGGTTAATTTTGCTCGTACGGGTGAGAAACGCATTGAAATTAAAATCGAAAATTTAATATTTAAAATCGATTCAAAAAGCTATCTTCCGCATATGATCGAATTAGCCTTCGAAAAACATTCCATTATGTTCGAAATGCAGGTAAAATATTATAAACGCCTGTCGGCACGCGTCGTCTGGAGATCGTGTAAAAAGGTCGCTTTAAAATGGATTTAATATTAAAATATTGTTTATATACGTATATATATACATGTTTTAGGCTAAACCCTACTGCTTTCTTTCGGCCGCCGCATCTAACATTTCAATGGCCGAAACCCTTCGATTTTCATCTTCAAATTTCTCTCAATCCATTCGTTTTCAGCAAAAATCTCCAACATGAAGATCGAAGAGCACGACGTCGGCTTCACATTCGTACGGTGGATCTTGCTTGATGAGGTCGTTTGGAGGTGTATTTGGTTGTCGTTCGGGTGCGTTCGTGCGTAGTTTTCGAGGAAACAACGAAGCCGAGCTCGACTGGTTTTCGTGGTGGAAAGGGAGATCGTGACGAGCTTTCACGTGGCGGCATCCGATCGTCTTCGAACTCGACGAAGAGTTGGTGGTTCCATGCCCTAGACGGCGTCATACGGGTTCGGTTTGAACCTGTAGCGTGCGTGAGAGGAAGAAGAGTAGCGGCCGATTTTCGTTTGGGTAAATAAAAAAAAAGAAATTTCTTTTTAAATTGGTAATTAAACTTTATAAATTCATATCTTGTGCGTACGTTATCAGATTTCGACGAAAATGGCGACGCCGGAATCGCAGAGATGAGTACTATGCAGTGTAGCACTTGTGGAATTATTCTGAGCAAGTAAATATTTAGGTTAAATCGAACGCCGTTCGATTTAATTTAAATTTGAACGCTCGTCGAAAACCCAAGGTGAGTTAATCTCACTCACATCTGGATACCAGTTAATTTAAATAGCTAATATTTAAATGTTTGGTTGGTTGATTAGCTGAATATGATAATTAATATCAATTTGAATCGATATTTATTTATTGTGCTAATATCTGTGAATGCAGGGAAACAGGTTGGTGGGATCAAACTAGATTCCTCACTAATAGAAATTTAATTATGTTCTGTGATATGTCTCATTTATATCCCGTGATAAATTGACTTAGATCTTGTTATGTTGTATTCTATTTATATACTATGATAGATTAATTTGAAAATTAATTGTGCTATGCCATGATTGGGTGAATACAACCTGAGAATTTAAATAAAATAAATTAGGTTTAAAGGAAATAAAAGACATTCTTAAGTAAAGGAGTTAAATGAATTAAATTCAAGAAATTGGTCGAAAATTTGAAGTGTTTGAAATTATGATTTATAAAGGAAATGTACAAGGTTTTAAATTAATAGGGAGATTTATTTTTAGAGGATGGGAAGTGTATGCTTTTCTGGAAACTAAGTATGTTTTAAAGAAAGATTTTCGAAGTATAAACCGAAAAGTTTTGTAAAGTTATTTTAAAATATTTTAGAAAAAATATTTATTATTTTTAATTGATTTTAAGTGAAAGCAAATATTTGATTAAATAATTATGGTATTTAATTATTTTTAAAAGTAAAGTGGTATTAAGTTGTCAAAGGGAATTATAGTATAAATATTTGATTTAATAACTTTATTTTAAAAGTTAAACTTAGCTTAAATTACTTAGAACACCTCTATATATTTCCTTAAGTATTATTTTCATTTAAAAAATTTCTGGAAGCTTTATTTTAAATATTATAGACATATGTTTTGAAAATGATTTCCAGGAAATAGCAGCATGATTAAAAATAAAAGGAGTTTAGTTTTAAAGTATGGAAAGGAATTTACGGGATGAACTTAAAATTGAATTGGGATAAATCGTGTAGGATTTATAGAAAGAATTCTTTGGATTTTCCTAAAATGGAAGTGTATTTCCCTGAAAAGCCAAGTACGTTTTTAAAGCAGGTTTTTGAAAAGTTAAAAGGTTAGAAGTTGTATTAAAGAATGGTTTCAAGAAATTATTTAAGCTGTAAGAACTTTAAAAGTGAACATTTATCAAATTAGATATAGAAGTAATTATTTTAAAGAGGTAATTAGTATTATGTTTTAAAGAATATTATTAATATTTATACTTTATAAAATGGTTTTATTTTAAAGATAATTAGTTAAAGTTTTATTTGAAGAACTTGTATAGGATTTCATAGCTTTATTTTAAAATTTAGTATGACTTAACTTTATTTTAAGATAATAGTTTATATTTGTAAAGCAGTTTGATTCTAAATATTTGTAAAGAGTGTATATATATATATTTTAAACTAAATATGTAAGACGTTATAAATATAAATGTTTTAATGTATTTTCAAGAATAAAGAATTTAAATTATTTTAAATCTGAAGTATGGGTACTTGGATGCTTTCTGAGGAAGTAAAGATTTGGGAATTTACTCCATGAGAAGAGTTGGGTTTGAAAACTGTTTCAAAAGGACTTGAAAATGGAAACATATCTGACAAAGATGTTTTTGAGGAAAATAAATAATGTGGGAATTATTTATTGTGTGATGGAGGTTTGTGAATGTTAATTGATAGTTAAATCACCGACTATCAATATTGGCCAATACGTTGATCGTTTCGAAGATACCGAGATAGGGATTAATTTCTCGAAAACTACTTCGATCCGGTTTGTACGTTTCGGGGGAAAAACAAGTTCGGAGTGGAAGATGGAGCAGCGAAGTGCAAGGGCTAGTCGCTACTAATCTCGAGGATATTTCCAAAATGGATGTAGTAGGAGTAGTGCCTTCGGTTCGTTCGAACCCGGGATGGACTTGTATGGATGAATGCTTTCGGAACATCGCCAGGTGGGCGATGGGCATTCTAAGTGAAACGCTTTATAAGGTAACGTTTAGCCTCAAGCCTCATCAACCGGGAATGATTGAAAATCAGGGGTTATGCATCAAGGCTAGGTGGGTAGCACCCATTTCAGGGTGAGGTCATCTCTGTCTAGATGTCTCTTTTTATTCGGCTTAGTGGTGCGGTTGCAGATCCCAACCGTGGGGTGATCTTACTCGGGATTATCCAGTAAGGGTAGTCCCGACCTTGTGTTGCAGGTGATCGGGCGTGGTCCTCGGTACACTGATCTAGACCAGGTACTGTGACAGGTGGTACCTCAGTGCCTAGTTATTAGTTGGAAATCCATTCTCCCTACGCGCCTTTTACGAGTTTTGTTTGTATTACCCACTTTGTGGCTAGTAGCTGGAATTTAATAGATGTAACAATTTCAGCTATTTTAATAAGTATTTGTATATAGAAGCTATTATAATATAAGAAGATTTTTATAAAAAGTGTTTTAGCTATCGTAAGGTAAAAACCCGACATGTTTATTTGTGGCATGGTTTTACGAGATTTTTTTTGGTTTTCAAAAGGATTTTTGAAACTTTAATAATCAATTTGGGTGTATTTTTATCAGCTGGTATTCCAGACTGACTCAGGTGTTATTTCATTATAATGCTCGGGTCAGACCGAGTATTATAGATTACGGGATAGGATGCTATGGAGCAGGAGAGGAGCTGGAGTCCAAGACGTATTATCCGTATTTGTATATATCTGCTGCTATGTATTGTCGATGTTGTCAGGCTGGTAATTGTGTTTGTTTGTAATACTCTGATGATATATTGTATAAAACAAATATAGCTTCCATTTTGTGTAAAGAGCTGATATTATATGTTATATTTTGTTCCGTTGCGACTGTGAGATTCTGATATTGTTTATGTTATCCCGCCTTTTGGCAAGGCCGAGATACCAAGAAGTTGACTGGAAAAAGGGGATCACACGTCCTCGACATTGGATTATTGCCGGATAACTACAAATACCGATGAATTTTGCCCGAGTACGGATCGGGCTATAATTGATAAGGCACATCAAGCAAAGCCATAGAAGCCAACGCTCCGAATTTCGAGACAATCCAAGTTCGTATGCTCAAGTCATCGCCATTGGAAAGTAGAAGGAACAGCCCTGGTTCGAACCCAGCAGGACCAAGCCTTGGGTTCGAATCCATCATCCTTGCATTAGTACGAACCCATGAGATGTAGCCGTGCCTCGAATTCATCAAGATAGCAATGGTTCGAATCCACCCTCATATGATTTGGTTCGAATCCATCAGACGCATATTGCTCCGAATCCATGAGGAGTACCTTTACTTCGACTCCATCGAGCAAACCCTCAGATAGCCATGCGTCGAATCTATACTCGTATGCCCTAGTTCGAATCCATGAAACCATCTTCCACCTTCGAATCCATCAAGGAAGAGTCCTTCGAATCCATGCAATTGAGGGAGCTCCGACTCCATTCCCTGCTTATCTTCGAATCCCCACATCGAGACAACTTCGATTCGATCCACAGTACCATATTTTATTCGATTCGAATGAGTACTGGTTCCATCGATTCGAAGGAAGCACACCTTCGAATCCAACATCTCGAATCCACCAGGTAAACGAGGCTAAAACCTAGGGTATGACCTAGAAAACTCGGAGAGAAAGGAGGATTGACCCAAAGCACGCGCACCACGTCATCACCTTCACGTGCAGAAGCATGGATTCGACCCTATGGATTCGAACCATATCGATTCGAACGAATCCATAGGGTGAAACACACCATCTTGAATCGATCATAACTCGAGATCTACAGATCCAGATGCTATGAAATTTTCACAGGAGCTTGCATATACATAGAAGAATGTTCGCACCAATTTCATCACGATTGGACACTTTTTTGATCGATTCGAACCAAGGGTCGAATCGATCCCAAAGTGGGCCCGGATCTCCAGAATTCGGCCATGTGGGCCCCCCACACGTGCTAGAAGCGTTCTCCCCTGATTTTAGGCGAAATATCAGCCTTCTACACCTATAAATAGAGCCCCTGGCCATTCAGAAAAGGGATCGGAGAATTTTGAGAGTAAGAAAACGCTCGGACGCTGCCAGGATTGCTTCAGAGCACCACTGCTGCCTTTGATTTCGAATTTGAGGCTTACTACTTGCAGTATTTTGACATAAAAAAGTTGTATTCTCCGAATATCAAGCAATAAAGTAACAAAACTTCATAGTGGACGTAGGCAACACGCCGAACCACTCTAAATCATTATCTCTTGTGCAATTTACTTCCTGTTATTTGGAGTTTTTGTTAGATAATCCACATTTTAATTTACTTTCTTCATTTATTATCTCTTCAAAAACTTCCGACGAGTGTTGTGCCCAATTTTGACACAAACACTTTGGTGCTTTCACTGAGAAAAACCAGTTCTTCTCCTGCTCCTTGGATCTATCTTCGATACTGGATTGCATAAATCTAAGAGAGAGATCCAGACCACATATTAAGATACCTTTCGTTCTATTCAGATTTGTTCAAAGTCTAGGAAAGGATTCAACACTTCAAGATGGTGAGTACAAGAACCACTTCTAAGTTGGTGATCAAGAAGGTCGGGATAGGCAAAATCCCACACAGCTACAGTCTACCAATCAAGATGCTGCTGGGCATACGGATCAGTCATGTCCGGTCACAAGACAAGAGTTCCAGACGCTACTCCAGGAACTAACCCAAAGCCGACAACAGCTAACTGAGCAGTTGCGCGCTAACGCTGAGTTGACTAATCAACTAAATCGCCAAAAGCGAAGAAGATCCAGAAGGGATCAAGCTCCTCATTCTTCCACCGAAAGCTCTGCTTCATCTGACTACAATAACAGATCTACCCGTCCCAGGCTAGACGGAAACCATGCGCATGCTGCTGAATATCAACAGGCATTAACCGTTGGGCAAATAAGAGTTAGCCCATCTACCAGCTTCCATACTGGACCCTCCTCCCGAGGAGGCACTATTCCACAATACACTACAGATGATCGAGCTACCACAGCCGCTGCAGTTAACATAGGAGTTGATACCCGAGATCACTCCAATCAAAATTATCATCAGCAAGGACATGCTCCAGAGCCATATGTCCTAGAAGACGTCGAGCCAAGGAGGCGAGATACGGATCGTCGACAGCGCTCGATCCCACCTCGCACTGTGGAACCCGACCACACTTTGGCTCACCACACACAGAATGTTCCAATACCAGACTTCTCAGCCATGGTACGACAAATGATTCGCGAGAGTCAAGGCCTAACAAATGACGATTGGAGAATCTCCCGAAGTCATACCCCGTTTACAGATGACAAATTGTATGCCGAACCTCCTCAGCGATTCAGAATGCCAACCCTGCCCATGTATGAAGGAAATTCCGACCCAAATTAACATATTTTGAAATACGAATGGTCGATGACTGCTGCGAGAGCTGATGACGCAGTAAAGTGCCGCAGTTTTCCCATTTCCTTAGGGGGAATTGCGACGATGTGGTTTACACGATTACCGCCACGGTCTATTTCTTCATTTGATCTGTTAGCTACCAAATTTGTTGAGCAGTTTCGCATGCATATTGCCCGACCTAAAGATGTTAATACCTTATCAAGTGTCACTCAAGCTCCCGGAGAGACACTTAGACGATATTTGGAGAGATTCAATGCTGCATGCGCAGAGATCACCAACCCCAATGATAATTCTATTTTAATGGCTTTGACTAAAGGAATCGACCCTAATTCCGAATTTGGAAATTGGTTAGCTGGAAAGCCTCCCGCATCGTTGGACCGTTTCTATTCCAAAGCCGCTCAATTCTTGAGGCGAGAGGATGCGAAACAGTCTAGGAAGCAGGACGATGCAAGGCCCAGCAGTGAAGGCATTCAGAGTAATGTTGCGGTTAAACAGTCTGGCGATAGTTCAGGAAAAGTCCAGTTGAATATTCAAAATAAGTAGACTCAACAATCGAGGAACGGTGATAACCGAAGTAAGAAGCAAGACCAGAATCGTGGTCCGAGGCGTAGAATCGCAATGTTTGATAGTTATACACCACTTAACACGTCACTGGAAAATGTATACCCACAAACTTGTAATACCGTGCAATACAAAAAGCCTGCTCCGAAGCCATCATCGGAAAGGCAGATTCAAACAGGAAAATTCTGTAGATTCCATGAAAGTTATGGACATAACACCAATGAGTGTAGGCATTTGCAAGACCTCATTGAAAAATTGATCAAAGAAAGAAAGTTGGATCAGTTTGTTCGGGCACCGCAGTCCGGTGAGGCGGGCCCATCTAATCAAAATCGAACGCAGTATCGGAAAGGCAAGGTGAACCCGCTCGTACGGGCGGAAGGTTGGTTATCAATACAATAAGTGATGGTCCCCATCCAGCAGACAGAAGCTGGAGAGAAATGGAGTCATATGCTAGCTCGATCAGGCATGTGGACTTTGAATGCTATAGTAAATCTGAAGACGAAACACCGGCCAAACAACAAAAGACGACGGCTGATGAAATCGTATTTAGAAATCGAGATGCCGATAAAGTCGAAGCCCCCACAATTGACCCGTTGGTCATATCCGCTCAAGTTGGTCCTGCTTGGATGAAGAGGATCTTGGTAGACAATGGGAGTTCTGTGAACATACTGTTTAAAAGAGCATATGATTTAATGAAAATGGAAGCTAAGGACTTAAAACCTTGTCAATCACGAGTCCACGGCTTCAACGGGAGTGCGACGATACCAACCGGAATGGTTGAATTGCCGGTGGAGTTGGGAGTGGGAGAATGCCGAAGAGTTCGGATGTTGCAATTTGTTGTCCTGGATATTCCTTCTCCGTACAATGCCTTTTTGGGCCGACCGGCCCTTGCTGAATTTAGGGCTGCTATTGCCCCCATGGTGTTTAACTCTGAAGTTCCCAATTGACCACGGGATAGGAGTTGTACAAGGAGATCAGGCTGTTGGAAGAGCCTGTTATGTTGCTGAGCTGCAGGAGGCGCAGCGAAAAGAAAAAGGAAAGGGCGTAGAGGAATCTCTCTGCGTCCATTTCACTGACGATTGACAATTAGCGCCTGGGCCTCGGCCTCGGCCTGGGCACCACAACCAATTCCAAAAGGATCTTGATCCATGGGACAATGATAATAAAGAAGAATCTACGGAAAATCAAGCTTCTCCGGCCGAGCTAACCATCGATGTTCCGATTGACGATGATCACAATGACTCGAAAATGTTGAAGATTGGGTCTCAGCTTAACCAAGAGACACAACAGGAATTGGTTGATTTTCTCCGGACGAATCTCAACATATTCGCCTGGACGTGGAATCTCGCCGGACATCGCGAGCCACACTTTAAACATTGACCCGCGGTATATCCCGGTCAAACAGAAAAGACGTGGTATGGATCCAGAGAGATCTGCCGCCCTTAAGGAAGGGGTCGACAAATTGAAGACGAATGGGTTCATTAGAGATGGTTTATACCCAGAGTGGGCATCCAATCCCGTGCTTGTCCGGAAACCAAACGGGAAATGGAGAATGTGTATCGATTACTCTGACCTGAATAAAGCCTGCCCGACAGACAGCTTTCCACTTCCTCGAATCGATCAACTGGTAGATTCAACCACCGGACATGAATTATTATCCTTCATGGATGCTTACTCAGGTTACAACCAGATACCCATGCATGTAACCGACCATGAGCACACAAGCTTCGTAACCGACCTGGGATTATACTGCTACAAGGTCATGTCTTTTGGGTTAAAGAATGCTGGCGCAACTTATCAACGCTTAGTCAATCGGATGTTTGCCGATCAAATTGGGAAGACTATGGATGTTTATGTAGATGACATGTTGGTGAAATCACGATACTCCGATGATCATGTCAAAGACTTGGAGTCAATGTTCAATATCCTCCGGAAATACGGGATGAAGCTTAACCCACTAAAGTGTCATTTCGGAGTCGCATCCGGAAAATTCCTTGGGTTCATTGTCAATGCCCGAGGAATAGAGGTCAACCCCGAGAAGGTCTGGGCTATCAGAAATCTTCAAACTCCGAGAACCATAAAGCAAGTTCAGAGTCTTAATGGGAAAGTCGCAGCACTGAGCAGGTTTATCTCAAAGTCGACCGACAAATGCATTCCCTTCTTCGATTTGATTCGAAAGGGGAAACAAAACTTCGAATGGACTGCAGAATGTGAGGACGCATTTCAATCGCTAATCCAACATCTTTCCGTACCACCAATCCTTTCAAAGCCTGTAGATCATGAACAGTTATATCTCTACCTGGCGGTATCTGAAAATGCAATCAGTGCTGCATTAATTCGGGAGGAAGACCGAGTGCAAAAACCGATCTACTACGTAAGTAAACGATTGACCGAAGCCGAGAGAAATTACCCAAAGCTTGAAAAGTTGGCATATTGCCTAGTCATTGCCTCGAGGAAGCTCCGTCCATATTTCCAGGCTCATCCTATTACTGTGTACACCGATCAGCCGTTACGACAGGTCCTTACGCGGCCTGAGACGTCTGGTAGGTTACTAAAATGGAACATCGAACTGAGTCAATTCGACATCACTTATACTCCAAGAAGAGCCATTCACGGTCAAGTCCTAGCAGATTTTGTAGCCGAATTCACTGTTTCTGAAGACTTGCCCGAGACCAGCAAATCTCCCGAATACATCTGGAAGCTGTACACCGATGGTGCGTCAAACGATCGGTGCTCAGGAGCTGGGGTAGTGCTTGAAACCCCCGAGGGACGATCCATATGTTATGCTTTAAAATTCGAGTTCCGCGCAACCAACAATGAAGCCAAGTACGAAGCTCTACTTACCGGACTAAAGCTTGCTCGTGATCTGAAAATCATCGCTGTAGAGATATACTGTGATTCCCAGTTAATAGTATGTCAGGTTCGAGGGGAATATCAGGCCAAAGACCGAAGATTGGCCGCTTATCTAACTCAAGTTCTGGAGATGCTTGATCAGTTTGATTACTATGCCATTTTCTACATACCCCGAGAGCACAATCAGAAAGCTGATTCGTTGGCGAAGTTAGCAAGTACGGGTGAAGCTCAGCAGTTGGGGGTCGTTCCGGTTGAAACCCTATCCTCCCCGAGCATTGATCGAAGGGAGACCGATTTCACATTTGAAGATACCTCCAATAGGGAGTCGTGGATGACTCCTTATCGAGATTATATCGAACGTGGTGTATTGCCCGAGCGTCAAAGCGAGAAAAGACAAGTTCTAAGAAAGGCCTCACGATTTGTTATTCAAAATGGAGTCATGTACCGGAGAGGATACTCTGTTCCTCTCCTCCGGTGTATCGCGCACGATGAAGTCAAACGAGTGTCACACGATGTACACGAGGGAGAATGTGGCGATCACATTGGGGGGCAAGCACTTGCAAAGAAAATACTTCGATATGGGTATTATTGGCCTACTGTTAATCGCGATGCTACAGACTGTGCTAGAAAATGTGACAAATGCCAGAAACACGCTCGAATTCCTAGAGCCCCGCCTACTGAGATAACCCAAATGGTCAGTCCTTGGCCATTTGCGGTATGGGGAATAGATATCATCGGCACATTGCCTCTGGCCAAAGGTGGCGCGAAGTACGCCATCGTCGCAGTTGATTATTTCACCAAATGGGCTGAAGCTGAACCCCTTGCGACAATTACGACAAAGAAAGTAATCAACTTTGTAGTACGTAACATCATCTGCCGTTTTGGTCTCCCACATACTATCATCACCAATAACGGAACCCAATCCGACAGTGCTGAATTCAAGAATTTCTGTCAACGATTCCACATCCATAAGAAATTCTCTGCAGTAGCGCACCATCAAGCAAATGGTCAAGTTGAAGCTGTTAATAAAGTTATTAAGTCCATTCTAAAGAAGCGACTAGAAAAAGCTGGGGGCAAATGGGTCGACGAACTTCCTATGGCATTATGGGCCTATCGAACGACTCATAAAACTGCAACCGGTCATACCCCGTTTTCTCTATCTTACGGCTCTGAAGCCGTTATTCCAGTCGAAATGGAAGTGCACTCTCATCGTGTAACATATTATGATCCGAAAACAAATGCCATACTACTCGTCGAATATTTGGATTTACTCGATGAAAAGCGTGAAGAGGCTGACTTGAGGGCAGCCGCATATCGAAGTCAAGTCGCCCGACTGTACAATGCCAAGGTCCGTCCACGAACCTTCGAACTCGACGATCTCGTACTCAAAAGGATCTATCCGGTTCCTTCGTACATGAAGCCAAATTGGGAAGGGCCGTATATGATTTCACAAAAGCTCGGAGATGGCACGTTCAAATTATCGGCCGTTGACGGTCTTACTCTGCCGAGGGCTTGGAATAGCGAAAGTCTTCGTTGCTACTACATATAAAAGACTTTACTTATTTATTTTCTGCCAGTTTATCCCTTTGCATTTTATTCTAGCATTTTGAGATTTAAATTTGTAATAAGGCAACTGACTTTGCCATATTTTCTCATTTCAGCAATAAAATGCCATCTCTTCGAGCCAGAGCTGTGATTTACTGAATATGACGTACAATATCACGATGCATGGAGAGTTAAGTTCCATCACGCGGTGAGATTTTGTAACGTTCCGAAAATTTTCGACTTTCGAAAATTCAACATCGATACTCACTTTATCGACTGCCGAGCAATCGAAAGCCGAAAAACCGTACCGTTAGGGTTTTAAGAAAAGAAAACGTAGAAGAAGATAGAAAAAGATAGAACAGAACAGAAGAAATAACAGTACAACATCAGAATCTCACAATTCGCAGCGGAACAACATATAATAAATAAATGAATAATCTTTAAACAAAGAACAATATCAGTTATTACATTTTATACATTACATTTCATTACATCGTCAGAGTGTACAACAACAAACAACATCAAATAATGCAGCGAAAAAAAGAAATACTATATACTAGTAATACGCCATGCCCTCCAGCTTGCCTCCTGCAACTTCTGAATTCCAGAATATCCTGATAAACCTAACTCTTGACTGCCCGTGTGGAAATTGGTGGGCACCCAGAGTTTAGGAAGGAAAACAATAAACTCCGAGTCAGTCATGTGACTGGTGTGAGAACTCAAAACAGTTTATTTATCTTTGAAAACAAAATAGAGGAATACTTTTAAAGTCAATTCGCAATGCTTTTTAAAAATGAGACTACCATAAGGCCTCCCACACACACACACAATGCAAACGCAGAATCGGAGGATATTTCTCCTTATGATAGTCAAAGATGCTTGATACGCATTAAAAAGAATATTTGATATTATTACTAGTGCATAGTGTAGGTAAAATTCATTTCGAAAATAGAATATAAATCTTAGCCAACATAGACATTTCGAACTATGTCTACTATAGCTACCATCCAAACAGTGGGGTGCCACCATAAGTGAATGATAGGTTCTACAACTAAATCTGTACAGGGTTTTGTATTGGGAATTGGATTTCCAACAAATGGTAAGGCCAAGGAACTTCCCATTGCCACATGAGAACGCCTCTGGAAGGACGTCCCCGAGAACCAAACCGGATCTCTGCCAACACAAGGCCGAGTTAACCCTAACTGGGTAACTACTGACATGAATATGTCATCCCCCGATCGTAACCGATCTATCCGAGGATCCTCGATTTCCAACAACCACAAAATATGCAGCAACAACATAGGTTAAATATCTGGGCTCTATACCATGATACCACCTGTATCCAGAAGGAATGACATACACTAAAGGGGCGCTACCCCCTAATAACCTTGCTGCATCCTTCCTGTTTTGACCATTTCCGGGGTGTGAGGTCCGACGAAGTCTCGTCCACAAAGCCACACTTTATACAAAAGCCGTGCTTTGGGTCAACAAATGATCATAGAAATGATCACCAAGATAAATGATCAAATAAATGATCCTATCACAAATGATCAACACAATGATCATTTCACAGCAACACTCAACATGCCACACTACCAAATTGGGAGTATATCACTAATAACCTTCAACTATATAACCTCTGAGCTCGTACGTCTCAGAGAAGGGTGTTAAGCTAAGAGAATAAATTCTCCGCCACCAACAGAAATATATTTGAAAGAAATCAGCTTTATATCTCAATTTGTAATGTCAGACATACAATCCATACAAGTTGTTACGGGATCGAACAGAACCGAAGGCACTTACAAAGAAGTCCTTGCAATCCGGATATTCACTAATCACGACCGGACTTCCCGTCACTAAGGGTGATAAAACCTCTGTATCGGAGATCAGCCGATGTAGAGTAACTCGACGGTAATCCTTCCGTTTTCACAAATATCCGGTCTTCAACACCAGTCATCGAATGCAATCCATTATGACATATCACATATTCGGAATGAGTTATACGTCCCCAAGGTCCTTTCCCGACTAACCCGAATAGTGAGCGCTTATTCAAAAATAAGTGTGGCATTCAAATTCGAACAATCACAACAAATACCTATTTAAAGGTAAATATTGATAGTCGGATTATTTAACTATCAATAGGCATGCTCAACATCACCGAGTTCCAAATAATTTCCCAAATTATTTACTTTCCAAAATATCTTTACTAGATATAAAATTTCCACACTTCAACCATTTGAAAACAAATTTTCAAATCACTTTTCAATCCATTATCAATTTTGAAAACAAATTTCAATCATTTTCCTTATGCGAAATACTTTCATTTCAACATGGTTCATTTAAACCAATTAAATAAATCCTTACCGATTTACTTTATATTTACGTTCCAAATCCGTAAATCAAGTCCCACACTTCAAAAATAAATCAACGTTTATTTTTAAACAATTACCCCTTTCTTTTATAAATTCCTTAGTGAATTTATAATCCAAAATATCTATGAGTATACGATTTTCTAATCGACTTCTATTATTCATTTTCAATTTATCTTACAAGGATAAATTCTAAAACGTTCATTTCACATTGGAAAAATATTTCCATACTTATTTAATAATAAGTACATCACAAATCCATTCAATTTCAACACTTGGAAAATATTCAATATACTTAAATCGAAAATTAAGTATATATTTCATTCTTTAAGAAATCATTCTCTTAAACACATTTGTTTGGGCCAAAACGAATGTTACGTAAAACATCGTTACGACGACCCAAAATCACTAGTATAGGGATTCAAAGTTTAAATAGATATATAAATCCCAATACTATACAAAACATTTCCTTTCGGAAACCATTTACTATAACAACAGTGTTATAGTCCACCATTTCCTTCTATTTCTCGAAAACGTCTATTTCAACAATGAATGTTGAAATCTATGTATTCGATACTTAATGCATTTTAAAATGTCTTTAAAATCATTAACTTCATTTCATAATATTCCTTCCCCAAAACATATCCATTTCATTTAATAATATATTCACTGTCCAAAATCGTGAATATAATTCCTTTCATATATTCCTATATCCAACTTATCAAATCAATTTATTTCGGATTTATAAACAATGTTTATAAACTCCATTTATATTTTTATAAACTTCTATTTATAAAAATCCTTTTTATATCTCATTTTAAATGCCAAAATCCGATTTATAAGTTGATTACTTATAAATCTTATATTTTACAAAATCTATCCATTTTATATATTCATATTTCATAAATTTATAAATCTCAATTTACTTATGAAATCCATTTTTATTTCACTTTATTACTTATAAAAACTCGTTTTATAATTCCAGTATTTTTAATTTATAAGTATCAATGTTATAAATCTTTTATATAAACCGTTTATAATATTTCAAAATTTCCAATTAAACCATTTTATAAATTAATCACTATTTATTTCAAAAATCTTAATTTGGTTAAAATTTACAAAAATTATAACTTTTATAACATTAATTTATTTAAAATAAATCAATTCAAAATTTTAATAAAACGTATACTTTCAAAAATCACTTTAAAAATTCCTTTAAAAACCAAAAATCATTATTTTAAAACTTCAAAAATAAATCTGATGATGCAACGGCACCAAATAGTCAATCACGACATCCAAATATCATATATCGATATGATAATCAACAAATATCAAAATATCTGTAAATAAATCAATACAGTTGAGGAATCTAGTTGGATCCCTCCAACCTGTTTCCCTGCATCCACAAACATTAGCACAATTCCAATTCCGCTCCAGTACGGAATTATCGCGGTATATGGGATTTAAAATATTATCCTCTTAATAGACGGCGCAATAGGGTCTCATTCGCTATACAATGCGGGAAATCAACAACTGCAATATATACATATGCCAATATATATATATTGCTATTATATATAATACCAATTTCACTGTTTATGAAATATTCGCGGTATATGTTTTTAATAAATAACCTTCGCTTACTAACGGCGCATAATGTCTATTTTAACAATCAATAGATAACAATCATCATTCAAACATGCATTCAAATATTTTAAATCTAACTATTTAAAATAAAATCGTAACTGATTCGATTGAGTGAGAAGTTCTCACCTTGATTTCAATTTCGTTTTAGCGATTTATTTCGAATAAAATTAAACGCGCGTTTAATTTTACCCAAAATTCTCACTAATTCCAAACGACTCCAATCCAATTGAATCGCGTAGTGCTCGTCCACACGATTCCAACGCAACTGGTTTCGTAATTTTTCGACCTCGTACGAAAGAGATACATCATTTTAAACGTTACACAAATTAATATAATTATATTTACAATTTATATTTTATTTTTTAACCCAAAATATTCCCAGGCCGTTTGATCATGAACTAGGAAATCTGGCCGTTACTTGTGCCTTCTCCTTCCTCACGTTAGCTGCAGCACCTAGAAACCCATCCACGTTCGAAAAAAATTCGAAGCCGCCCCACCTATCATCACCGAGAAGTAGATCAACCACCCTAGTTCAAATGCCCTTCGCGATTGCTCCCCACGGCCAGAGGACCAGGAAGCTCGGTCGTCCCCTCTACCGTGAAAACGCCTGCGAACGGCGCGACTTCCCTGGCCAGCTGCGCCTCCATCGTCTCGCCTATGACGATCACAGCCGTTGGATCTCGAGATCTCGGAGTGCTCTACATCTTTCTAGTTGAAAGTTTTTAACGAAAGTGAATGTATCGGTCAGAAATTGGGGAGGAAGATCGTGACGTGGTGGCCGTCTAAACGTGGGTGGCGGCTAGCCCCTGTAAACCCTAGGTAGTTTATTTTGCAAAAAAAAGAAAATAAAGGGGTCCTTTTATAGAGAATACTCAAAACACTATTCATTCCGGGTTTTCCGAACTCCGATTTACGCGCCGAAACTGGCGTTTCTGGGGTTTATCCCGCGTTTCGGACACAATGGAATAGGTTTCGGAAGCTAATTCGATCATCTGTGCGAGTTACGGAATTAAACGATCAATTTAAATTAAACAGATTTAAACCGATTTTGATGCGTTTTAATTCGTACCGGACAAACGATAAATCTGATTGACTTGAAATTTGAAACCTTACAATAATATGATATTACGGATCCGATGAAACTGGTTTCGTCGAAATCCGAGACTTTTTGAAAAATGACTATTTTTCAATCGATAATTAAATATTAAAATATTCAATTTTCACAGATTAACTCTAAATTCAATTTAAAAGTTCTATAATGTCATTCTAACTTCAATATGATAAAATAAAATTTTACAAATCATTTTCAATCATATTAAACTCGATTTTCAATTATTTCTGAAATTTAACTTATTAAATTATCGATTTAATTGTCAAATTAAATCCAATATTCGATAAATAAATTAATCGACTTATAAAATTCACTTATTAATATTTAAAATTAATTAAATATTCAAATTTAAATTATCAAAAATTATGGGTCGTTACAATCTTCCACCCTTAAAGAATTTCGTCCTCGAAATTACAAAGTAAGAAAGAGTTAAAGAATCCATTAACTTTCCAAAAACCATTGTTGAACTTCCTATAATACTTTACTAAGTTTTCAAATCTATACTTAGTTACCTTTTGAAAACCAACTACTATTGTTTAACTTTCAATTCCAAATCAAATTTTAGTTTTCACAAATTTTCCCAAAATTTTCAAAAATTTTCTAACGCCTTAAATTTTCGAAAAATTTCGCCATAGTCTCCTTTGCGCGGCTCGATCCGAAAAAAAAATGACAGTGCATATATATCACAAATATACATCTCATCAAGTGATGAGGCATCCCGTAGGGAAAAAAGTGTAAAAGTACGGTATGTAATCCGAGATATGTACCTTATTTATTATTAGCGAGCGTATACGGCTAATATAGCGCGAAAGCGAGCTCCAAATGCAAAGCAACGCAATCCGCACCTACTAAACACTCAACAACAACATGAGAATCATGCATATATGTAAATAGTATCAATATACAACATATAGCAACATAACAACTACATGTGGCAACATAGCAATGCATTCAATAGAAATAAATGCAACTACCAAATCAATATAAATTTACTTCTCATTAACATTTAATGAATTGGTTTTCCAATTAATTCACATTTGATTCATTAACATTGGATTTTATCAACTTTCATTCATATCCAATTTCAATTAGTTTGCATTTACTAATTAAATCCAATTCACATTCAATTCTATTCAAATTTATTTACTTTCAATTTGAATTCAATTTCATAGCTTCCAATTTCGCTAATTCACTTTCATTAACACTTAATGAATTTATATACAATCAATCAACAATCAAATAACAACCAATGTTTATTCAATACAACCAAATTTATTCACTTTTCATTCAATTTGGTTTAACACATTTAGTTCCATTTGGTTTAACATTAAATTGATTTCCATTCCAATTTATTCAACTAGCCAATAACATTAGATTTTTAATGAATTAACACTTACATTCATTATTTCATATCAATTATTCACATTCAATTGATTAACATTCAATTCATTCATTCAATTCAATAGCTAATTTCTTTAACAATATAATGTTGAATTTCATTTATATAACTCAAGTTCAAATTCTTAATGACTTCACTTCATTAATTCACTTATTAATTTATTTTGATACCAAAAATCAACTTCATTCAAGTTATATTCCATTTTCAAACATCTTATCAAATCTAAATCAAATCCAAATTTTCCAAACAACTTTCTTTTAAACAATTTGGCAGCAATCCCTCTTTTGGAAACCCGAAAATGAACACCAATGATGTCGCGATCATCATCAGAATTATTTTCCAACGACCGAAAAGAGTTTAGAGCTTTAATTTCTCCAAAACAAAATCCTTTCAAAACCATTCCCTGGAATTTTATTTTCAGAATATAAATCACCTTTACAAATCTTTTACTTATATACTTTCACTTATTAATATATATAAGATTATTTTACAATTGTAAATCATTTTAATTATAACTTCATACTTATAATTCATTAGCTTACACAATTCATTCTTTCACAACTATTGTTTTGATTTACTTATTCAAACAACTTTTGTTAACTTGTATATATGCTTACATTTCAACAATCAACAATCAATTTATATACACTTAATAATTCTGAAAAATTATTCCTTTATATATATAAAATATAATCAACGTAAAATTATTTCATTTACCCAATTTAAAACGATACTATGTCGACTTGCCACATTTAAGTGTTTAGAAATCCCTATCGATAATATGGCGTCCCACATACCGACCAAAATTCACAAACAGCTCAACGGATAAGCAAACACAATATAAAACAATTTATATTCGCTAACAAATACGCGCTCGTATCTGTTATTACACTCACACTCATTCTAGTGTACTGCTGACTCTATCTCTAATGAGTAATACCCAACAGAGCCATGGTTGTCGCTTAGCCATAAGCTCTGATACCAAATGTAACGTTTCGAAAATTTTCGACTTTCGAAAATTCAACATCGATACTCACTTTATCGACTGCCGAGCAATCGAAAGCCGAAAAACCGTACCGTTAGGGTTTTAGAAAAAGAAAAAGTAGAAGAAGATAGAAAAAGATAGAACAGAACAGAAGAAATAACAGTACAACATCAGAATCTCACAATTCGCAGCGGAACAACATATAATAAATAAATGAATAATCTTTAAACAAAGAACTATGTCAGTTATTACATTTTATACATTACATTTCATTACATCATCAGAGTGTACAACAACAAACAACATCAAACAATGCAGCGAAAAAAAGAAATACTATATACTAGTAATACGCCATGCCCTCCAGCTTGCCTCCTGCAACTCCTGAATTCCAGAATATCCTGATAAACCTAACTCTTGACTACCCGTGTGGAAATTGGTGGGCACCCAGAGTTTAGGAAGGAAAACAATAAACTCCGAGTCAGTCATGTGACTGGTGTGAGAACTCAAAACAGTTTATTTACCTTTGAAAACAAAATAGAGGAATACTTTTAAAGTCAATTCGCAATGCTTTTTAAAAATGAGACTACCATAAGGCCTCCCACACACACACACAATGCAAACGCAGAATCGGAGGATATTTCTCCTTATGATAGTCAAAGATGCTTGATACGCATTAAAAAGAACATTTGATATTATTACTAGTGCATAGTGTAGGTAAAATTCATTTTGAAAATAGAATATAAATCTTAGCCAACATAGACATTTCGAACTATGTCTACTATAGCTACCATCCAAACAGTGGGGCGCCACCATAAGTGAATGATAGGTTCTACAACTAAATCTGTACAGGGTTTTGTATTGGGAATTGGATTTCCAACAAATGGTCAGGCCAAGGAACTTCCCATTGCCACATGAGAACGCCTCTGGAAGGACGTCCCCGAGAACCAAACCGGATCTCTGCCAACACAAGGCCGGGTTAACCCTAACTGGGTAACTACTGACATGAATATGTCATCCCCCGATCGTAACCGATCTATCCGAGGATCCTCGATTTCCAACAACCACAAAATATGCAGCAACAACATAGGTTAAATATCTGGGCTCTATACCATGATACCACCTGTATCCAGAAGGAATGACATACACTAAAGGGGCGCTACCCCCTAATAACCTTACTGCATCCTTCCTGTTTTGACCATTTCCGGGGTGTGAGGTCCGACGAAGTCTCGTCCACAAAGCCACACTTTATACAAAAGCCGTGCTTTGGGTCAACAAATGATCATAGAAATGATCACCAAGATAAATGATCAAATAAATGATCCTATCACAAATGATCAACACAATGATCATTTCACAGCAACACTCAACATGCCACACTACCAAATTGGGAGTATATCACTAATAACCTTCAACTATATAACCTCTGAGCTCGTACGTCTCAGAGAAGGGTGTTAAGCTAAGAGAATAAATTCTCCGCCACCAACAGAAATATATTTGAAAGAAATCAGCTTTATATCTCAATTTGTAATGTCAGACATACAATCCATACAAGTCTGTTCCGGGATCGAACAGAACCGAAGGCACTTACAAAGAAGTCCTTGCAATCCGGATATTCACTAATCACGACCGGACTTCCCGTCACTAAGGGTGATAAAACCTCTATATCGGAGATCAGCCGATGTAGAGTAACTCGAAGGTAATCCTTCCGTTTTCACAAATATCCGGTCTTCAACACCGGTCATCGGATGCAATCCATTACGACATATCACATATTCGGAATGAGTTATACGACCCCAACGTCCTTTCCCGGCTAACCCGAATAGTGAGCGCTTATTCAAAAATAAGCGTGGCATTCAAATTCAAACAATCACAACAAATACCTATTTAAAGGTAAATATTGACAGTCGGATTATTTAACTATCTATAGGCATGCTCAACATCACCGAATTCCAAATAATTTCCCAAATTATTTACTTTCCAAAATATCTTTACTAGATATAAAATTTCCGCGCTTCAACCATTTGAAAACAAATTTTCAAATCACTTTTCAATCCATTATCACTTTTGAAAACAAATTTCAATCATTTTCCTTATGCGAAATACTTTCAATTCAACATGGTTCATTTAAACCAATTAAATAAATCCTTACCGATTTACTTTATATTTACGTTCCAAATCCGTAAATCAATTCCCACACTTCAAAAATAAATCAACGTTTATTTTTAAACAATTACCCCTTTCTTTTATAAATTCCTTAGTGAATTTATAATCCAAAATATCTATGAATATACGATTTTCTAATCGACTTCTATTATTCATTTTCAATTTATCTTACAAGGATAAATTCTAAAACGTACATTTCACATTGGAAAAATATTTCCATACTTATTTAATAATAAGTACATCACAAATCCATTCAATTTCAACACTTGGAAAATATTCAATATACTTAAATCGAAAATTAAGTATATATTTCATTCTTTAAGAAATCATTCTCTTAAACACATTTGTTTGGGCCAAAACGAATGTTACGTAAAACATCGTTACGACGACCCAAAATCACTAGTATAGGGATTCAAAGTTTAAATAGATATATAAATCCCAATACTATACAAAACATTTCCTTTCGGAAACCATTTACTATAACAACAGTGTTATAGTCCACCATTTCCTTCTATTTCTCGAAAACGTCTATTTCAACAATGAATGTTGAAATCTATGTATTCGATACTTAATGCATTTTAAAATGTCTTTAAAATCATTAACTTCATTTCATAATATTCCTTCCCCAAAACATATCCATTTCATTTAATAATATATTCACTGTCCAAAATCGTGAATATAATTCCTTTCATATATTCCTATATCCAACTTATCAAATCAATTTATTTCGGATTTATAAACAATGTTTATAAACTCCATTTATATTTTTATAAACTTCTATTTATAAAAATCCTTTTTATATCTCATTTTAAATGCCAAAATCCGATTTATAAGTTGATTACTTATAAATCTTATATTTTACAAAATCTATCCATTTTATATATTCATATTTCATAAATTTATAAATCTCAATTTACTTGTGAAATCCATTTTTATTTCACTTTATTACTTATAAAAACTCGTTTTATAATTCCAGTATTTTTAATTTATAAATATCAATTTTATAAATCTTTTATATAAACCGTTTATAATATTTCAAAATTCCCAATTAAACCATTTTATAAATTAATCACTATTTATTTCAAAAATCTTAATTTGGTTATATTTTACAAAAATTATAACTTTTATAACATTAAACTTATAACATTAATTTATTTAAAATAAATCAATTCAAAATTTTAATAAAACGTATACTTTCAAAAATCACTTTAAAAATTCCTTTAAAAACCAAAAATCACTATTTTAAAACTTCAAAAATAAATCTGATGATGCAACAGCACCAAATAGTCAATCACGACATCCAAATATCATATATCGATATGATAATCAACAAATATCAAAATATCTGTAAATAAATCAATACAGTTGAGGAATCCAGTTGGATCCCTCCAACCTGTTTCCCTGCATCCACAAACATTAGCACAATACCAATTCCGCTCCAGTACGGAATTATCGCGGTATATGGGATTTAAAATATTATCCGCTTAATAGACGGCGCAATAGGGTCTCATCCGCTATACAATGCGGGAAATCAACAACTACAATATATACATATGCCAATATATATATATATATTGCTATTATATATAATACCAATTTCACTGTTTATGAAATATTCGCGGTATATGTTTTTAATAAATAACCTCCGCTTACTAACGGCGCATAATGTCTATTTTAACAATCAATAGATAACAATCATCATTCAAACATGCATTCAAATATTTTAAATCTAACTATTTAAAATAAAATCGAAATTGATTCGATTGAGTGAGAAGTTCTCACCTTGATTTCAATTTCGTTTTAGCGATTTATTTCGAATAAAATTAAACGTGCGTTTAATTTCACCCGAAATTCTCACTAACTCCAAACGACTCCAATCCAATTGCATCGCGTAGTGCTCGTCCACACGATTCCAACACAACTGGTTTTTTCGACCTCGTACGAAAGAGATACATCATTTTAAACGTTACACAAATTAATGTAATTATATTTACAATTTATATTTTATTTTCTAACCCAAAATATTCCCAGGCCGTTTGATCATGAACTAGGAAATCTGGCCGTTACTTGTGCCTTCTCCTTCCTCACGCTAGCTGCAGCACCGAGAAACCCATCCACGTTCGAAAAAAATTCGAAGCCGCCCCACCTATCATCACCGAGAAGTAGATCAACCACCCTAGTTCAAATGCCCTTCGCGATTGCTCCCCACGGCCAGAGGACCAGGCAGCTCGGTCGTCCCCTCTGCCGTAAAAACGCCTGCGAACGACGCGACTTCCCTGGCCAGCTGCGCCTCCATCGTCTCTCCTATGACGATCACAACCGTTGGATCTCGAAATCTCGGAGTGCTCTACATCTTTCTAGTTGAAAGTTTTTAACGAAAGTGAATGTATCGGTCAGAAATTGGGGAGGAAGATCGTGACGTGGTGGTCGTCTAAACGTGGGTGGCGGCTAGCCCCTGTAAGCCCTAGGTTTAGTTTATTTTGCAAAAAAAAGAAAATAAAGGGGTCCTTTTATAGAGAATACTCAAAACACTATTCATTCTGGGTTTTCCGAACTCCGATTTACGCGCCGAAACTGGCATTTCTGGGGTTTATCTCACGTTTCGGACACAATGGAATAGGTTTCGGAAGCTAATTCGATCATCGTGCGAGTTACGGAATTAAACGATCAATTTAAATTAAACCGATTTAAACCGATTTTGATGCGTTTTAATTCGTACCGGACAAACGATAAATCCGATTGACTTGAAATTTGAAACCTTACAATAATATGATATTCCGGATCCGATGAAACTGGTTTCGTCGAAATCCGAGACTTTTTGAAAAATGACTATTTTTCAGTCGATAATTAAATATTAAAATATTCAATTTTCACAGATTAACTCTAAATTCAATTTAAAAGTTCTATAATGTCATTCTAACTTCAATATGATAAAATAAAATTTTACAAATCATATTAAACTCGATTTTCAATTATTTCTGAAATTTAACTTATTAAATTATGGATTTAATTGTCAAATTAAATCCAATATTCGATAAATAAATTAATCGACTTATAAAATTCACTTATTAATATTTAAAATTAATTAAATATTCAAATTTAAATTATCAAAAATTCTGGGTCGTTACAGATTTATTCAAATAGGGAGTGACTGTGATACGACCGGTCACTCACTAAGTGAAACCCGTGCTCGGGGGCAGAACACTACATCAACATAAACGGGGATTGATACACAACAATCCCTCTTCCAAATTCAAATTCCTAGAGTGCGAATTGGAGTATAAACTTTAACTCTCGGTTCCCGGAGCGCGAACCGGAGTATAAACCCATCGCTCCCAGAGTGTGAGCCAACTCCAAATTTCCAGAGTGCGAATTGGAGTATAAACTTCAACTCTCAGTTCCCGGAGCGCGAACCGGGATATAAATCCATCACTCCCAGAGTGTGAGCCAATTCCAAATTCCCAGAGTGCGAATTGGGGTATAAACTTCAACTCTCGGTTCCCGGAGCGCGAACCGGGATATAAATTCATCGCTCCCAGAGTGTGAGCTAACTCCAAATTCACAGAGTGCGAATCGGAGTATAAACTTCAACCTTTGGTTCCCGGAGTGCGAGCCAGAATATAAAATCTATTTCCAAACTCCCAGAATGTGAATTAGAGCATAAACACCGACTCTTGGTTCCCGGAGCGTGAACCGGAGTATAAATCACTAACTCCAAATTCCCGGAATGCGAATTGAGGTATAAACATCAATTACAGGTTCCCGGAGAGCGAACTAAGTCATAAACATTGATAATTAATAAGTTCCTAGAATATGGGCCGAACTGTTAGTTGCAAATTATGTTAAGTCCCCGAAGTGTGGACATGTATTCAAGTCTTATGACATATGTGAGCACGAGCTAATCAACGCAATACTTAAGCAAAAGAGAAAAGAGTTGTTTTTTTATCAACAGACAAAAAAGGGGTTTGATTACATGACAAAACAAAAAAACAGTCCATAAAGTGGGTGCCGAATCCACACTTATACACGGCCTAAAAAAGGAGAAGTAAAAAGAATTGCCATTTCACAACCGCATGATAAAACGAGAAGTTCACTCCTTCTTCTTCCGGGGTCTCTTCTTCGGAGTTGAGCCGCTAGACCCACTACCCAGCTTCTTGCGAGATTTTTTGTCCTTCTTTGGAGCATCCTCAGGATCTGGCATAATATCAACGTCTTCCTCAGAGCTGGAAGGGATAGAGATCCTTTTGTGAGGACGAACCAGAGGCAGAGAAGCCGTAACAGGTACTGGAGCTTCGACACTAGAAGTTATAGCTATGCCGGCGGGAGAAGTAACCATTAAAGGAGTTAAGCTTGGTGGAGCAACATCACTTCCGGAACCACCGACCGTCGTCACCGCAGCCATTTCAGCACTTATTTCGGCTAGGATTTCTTCTTCTCGGGAAGATTGAGCAGCACTGGACACACTGATAGTCGGCATAAACGAGCTAAAAGTTGGGGCGACTCCACCCATTGCAAAGGAAGGATCGGTAAAAGGTTCACATGGCTGCTTGAGAAGTTCCTCAATCATCTGAACATCAAACGACATTGAACTCCCCTCTCCCATCTCGCCGGTTACGGCGGTAGTTGTAATAGCCTCAGTAACGACAGCTCCTTGCATTGGCTGCGAAATTTGTGGTACTGGAAGTGCTGGCGCGTCACTTTCAGTCACTGGTCGAAAAGAAATGAAAATAATTAGTCAAACGATCTGTTCCAAGTTCGTCATTCTAAAAACACTTAAGGAACATTTGAAATACCTTATTTGCCTCGGCTCGGTGATGAGACGAGTTCGGAAATGGTAGTTGTACCAAGAGACAGTTCCGGTTGATCCGGGTTATAAGCAGGAACAACATATGGACCAACTGTAGCAGTAACTCCAGACGAGGTCGGGGCATCAACTGAAACATCCTCACTACAATGTGCAGCTCCAGAACCCTCGCCAGTCTCCACATGGTGAAAACCAAGTCTCTCTCTCTCAGCAGAAATCATCGCTTCATGGAGAAGTTTCCTTTCCTCCTCGCTCAACAAGCGAGACTCGAGTTCAAATTCATCCACAGCACCTTCAGGGAGATATGCTTTCTTGTTCGCCACCAATTTTCTCCAAGCATTGAGTAGAAGCGTAGAATAATCTCCGAGCCACGAGAGATTCCTGTGCTCAAGCACATTAGCATTGTAAGTGTCAAGAAGCTCATCAAACTTGGCTTCTACCCTGAATAACTCTGCTTGAACTCTCCCTTCCACTTCTACCTCCACCGCTTCAACTTTAGCAACCGCCGCATCACGCTCAGCTCGGAGAGACACGGCTTGCTCGCACGCTTCTTGTGCGGCCATGTTAGCATCATCTTTTTCCTGGTTCAAGTCGGCAAACTTAGCCTTTAATTCCTCAAGTTCTTTGACCGCCGCATCCCGCTCGGCCTCAACATTTTTGTACCGATGGCCCAAATCTTCAACTAAAGTGCAATGCGCATGTTGCATCTTCGCCATCTCAACTAATGTCTCATCAACCTTTTTCAGCGACTCAACCTCGGCCTTACGAGAAGATTCCGTTTCAGATTGAAGTATATCAACAATGCGGTTCTTCTGAGCCAAGTAGGCTTCCAGTTTCTCAATAATTTTGGCTCGATCGAAGGCTAATTTCGATGCTTTGACAGCCGCCTTGTACCATTCTTTATACTGAGCATAAAAATCACGGGTATAGCTGAGGGCGGTGTTCACAACCTCTTCGGGAATCCTTTTGAGATTGGGTGGAAAGATATAAGCGTCGAAGCATATTTCTGGAAAATCTTTCTTCAGTTGAGCAATTCTTATAGCCCCTTCACCAGATGATTCGAGAGGGGCCTCCTCCACAGTTACAGTCGTAGCCGTATCAGTCCTTGAACGATGTGGACCAAGCTTTGAGATCTGTAGAGATGGTTGTTGTCACGAAGGTTCAACTGCAGGTGCCTGGCTTCTGGGTGGCGGAGGAGAACGAGAGGGTGAACGGTACCTTCGGTCCCTATCAGAACGCACCTGGCTAGAATAATATCGGGAATGGTCCCTTTCACGATGCTCTTGCTCATAATGCCTCCGCTCACGATCACGGTCAGAATCCCTACGGCGAGATTCGTAATAAGATGAAGAATGATGCACTCGCCGAAGTCTATCAAGTGTAGAAGGACGATCCGACATAGCACCTATAAAGAAGAAACAATTCAGTTAAGTACCAAGAAAAAGCACTACAATGCATGTGGAAGTCGTGAAGTGTTGTGAAAAGTGTATAAATGCGCAAACCCCCCGACCAACCAAAAGCATCGATTACACTAATGGGTAAAGGTTCGCTTATATCAAGCACTCCCCGGAGCTCTTCCAACCCGGGCCCGTGGTGTAGAGATACGTAGTCCGGAATGGGAATATCGTCCAGCCCTGTGAAAAAGTCTCCGGACTGGCGAGGAGAGGTGCCGGAGACAGTAACCACAGGTATGTAACGGGTTACGACTACAGACTTCCATCTCTTAAACTTAGGTACAACAGCCTTGCCTTTCTGACCCTCTTCTATTCGGGAAAGGTCGGCTGCTATCTCAGTGTCCGTGGGCGTTCTTTCATCATCGCTCGCTTCTCTTATCACAATGCCAGGTTTTCTTTTTGCCACTTTCTTCTTCTTCCTCGAGGCCAATTTTGCCAACCCTTCAATTACAATACTCTGGCTTATCCCAATCAAATCCAGTGTCCTTAAGTTATCATCGGTCAACAGCAAGTCGATGTGCCTCGAGTCGCTTGGGACTCTTTGCAAGCTTTGAACGATGCCTCTATAATGCCCACCGGTAGGTCTCGAAATGATGGCTGTAAGAGTAATAGGGTATTAGTACAAGTATTAAGAGTGGCCATTCAAAGATGACTTATGATACTTACGTCTGGATAACCATCTCCTGGCAAACCCAAGGGGGCATCGAACAAAAAACCACTCATTCTTGAAATAGCTAAGCCTGGTCCAGGCCCCAGTCACAACCTGACAATTTCTGACCGCTTCCAGAAAAGTGAAAGACGGGCTATCACCCTGCTCTTGAAATTGAATATGTGTTTGATCTCGTTTGGCCTTGGCGGGCGAAAAAGGCAATCCATAAATATGACAAAGACGCTATTCAGCAGTGCATGCCCGTTGGGATGGAGTTGTGAAGGAGCGATTCCTAAGTACGACAGCATCTCTCTGATATATTGGTTAAAAGGAGGGAGAGATCCAGCCGCGCATGCATGGCGGTAAAAGGCAGTATATCCTTCAGGTGGGTTATGTGGTCTGTCACTGGCACTAGGTAATAAAACATCGTCCAGGGATATGTTATGTTTCGAACATATCCGGCCCAACAGAGACTCCGGGATATTGGACTAGACAGAATCGACAGGATCTTCGATGAATATGGCCTCCGGCAACTCATCCGGAGCCGGATCTATAACTTCAGGAGGGATTTCCGGAATCTCAAGCACTGGAGGAGGCGAGCTTTGTACTTCTTGTTGTTGAAAACTCGAAGATTCCATAATTAACTAACTCACCAGAAAGCGGCATTAAATACATAAAAAGCCCATGCATTCCCCCAGTGTGAAGTGTATGAATATGTCGTGCAGTGCAAGTGCTATGCATAATTTAAGCAGATTTCAAAAGTTGAAACAAGATGTCCGAACGACGAAACTTTGGAATTTGGGAATGAAAATGACCGTCATCGCTGACCGTCACTTCCACGCCATCCAGATGCTACTGACCAATTCAAGTATAAAATCATTATATTTTGGTTAACTCATAGTGCCATCGACGAGCTCCAAAAGAGAGGTCAAGTCAAATTCGATTATGCAAGGCCGAAGCTCGCCGGAATCAAGTATGCTAAAGTTCAGTGAGTTCGTTAAAGTTCAACTTGAAATTGGTCGTAGTTCAGACGTTGGAGCAAATCAGAGGAGTGGGAGTCCCAGAATCAAGGATGTTCGAATTGATCGACTCGAATCGATGCGAGTCGAATCGATGAACTTCGAATCGATACGAGTCGAATTGACAAACTTCGAATCGATACGCCCCGACTCCGTGTAGTTCGACTTGATGAAGCCTTAGGACAGAGAAGCAATTCGAATCCATGAGCTCTGCTTAACTTCGAATCGATTAATATTTAACACCTTCGAATCCATCAAAATACCGTTACTTCGAATCGATCAGCACGAGACCCTTCTTCCTTTACAACCATCGATTCGAGGCCTTGCATTCAAGATCGATTCGAACTGTTCATTCCTGGATCGATGCGAAGCCATGAAGGAAGATAGCGTCCATCAATATCTACGCTCCTCCAAGACAGCATTCAACGATCGATACGAATTGAATGGTTTCGTTCCTCAGGCCCATCGAGTCGACCCATTCCAGATCTCACAACCTTTCATGATTTTCAGAAGAAAGGATTGAATCAATGCTGGAAGCCCCAGTTTTATTATTCCCTACGCTCGAATCGATCCCTTGGTTACCTGAATGGATTCGATTGCAAATAAAGACTTGGTGGAATTTTATCAATTCGTGCAGAGACACGGTAGTTTCCTACTTTGAAGGGTCGAGTCGAAGAAATAGCTACAGTGAATGATAAAAAAGTAAAAGGTGAAAGTGAAGATGGCCTTGCATATTTATATGGGTTCAAGAAATGAGTTGTGCCTCTTCGTCTCCCGGTCGTATTGACCTTTTACCACCGGTCACTCGCCATGCTCCATCGATCCGAACGACCGCTCAATCACCCACTACGTTCGAATCCATCCTAGCGTCAAGCCGTTGCTTCGAATCCATCACACGGCCGAGTCCATACTTCGCTTCGAATCCATTGCGTTCCTATCCATTGCACGTTCGAATCCATCCCTGCAGGATCGATGCGAGGCATTATCGATTCGAAGGAGCCGTCGAGCAAAGGTTGGATTGAAAAGCCAACCGATTCGAAGCATGAAGACCAATTGAACCATGGATTCGAAAGCTGTCGCTTCGAACCTACATGCCTTCGAATCCATCAAAATCCACCGATGAGAACGGACGAATCGCTTCAATTTGAAAAATCACTTTTCTACCTTTTACATCGATTCAGGAGAGGATCGATACAAAAGGACGATTATAGACAATCATAAAACCGTGTCTCAACTCGAATCTCAAGATTGGTTCAGGAGAGGACCGATGCAGAATTCGATAACAAGCCGAACTGACAACGACAGGGATCAAATGTCCATCTCGTCATCGTTTCAACGACTAACAGTCAAATCACAATCATACGACGGTTAATTGCAGCAATAAAGAATACAACTTTCAGAAGAGCATGTCCTGATTGTCCAACGTGAGACTGCAACTTTTCAAAGCACGTCATGTTTACACAAGACGTACTTTGGGGGGCAAATGTTATCCCGTCTTTTGGCAAGGCCGAGATACCAAGAAGTTGACTGGAAAAAGGGGATCACACGTCCTCGACATTGGATGATTGCCGGATAACTACAAATACCGATGAATTTTGCCCGAGTCCGGATCAGGCTATAATTGATAAGGTACATCAAGCAAAGCCATAGAAGCCAACGCTCCGAATTTCAAGACAATCCGAGTTCGTATGCTCAAGTCATCGCCATTGGAAAGTAGAAGGAACAACCCTGGTTCGAACCCAGCAGGACCAAGCCTTGGGTTCGAATCCATCATCCTTGCATTAGTACGAACCCATGAGATGTGGCCGTGCCTCGAATCCATCAAGATAGCAATGGTTCGAATCCACCCTCATATGATTTGGTTTGAATCCATCAGACGCATATTGCTCCGAATCCATGAGGAGTACCTTTACTTCGACTCCATCGAGCAAACCCTCAGATAGCCATGCGTCGAATCCATACTCGTATGCCCTAGTTCGAATCCATGAAACCATCTTCCACCTTCGAATCCATCAAGGAAGAGTCCTTCGAATCCATGCAAATGAGGGAGCTCCGACTCCATTCCCTGCTTATCTTCGAATCCCCACATCGAGACAACTTCGAGTCGATCCACAGTACCATATTTTATTCGATTCGAATGAGTACTGGTTCCATCGATTCGAAGGAAGCACACCTTCGAATCCAACATCTGGAATCCACCAGGTAAACGCGGCTAAAACCTAGGGTATGACCCAGAAAACTCGGAGAGAAAGGAGGATTGACCCGAAGCACGCGCACCACGTCATCACCTTCACGTGCAGAAGCATGGATTCGACCCTATGGATTCCAACCATATCGATTCGAACGAATCCATAGGGCGAAACACACCATCTTGAATCGATCATAACTCGAGATCTACAGATCCAAATGCCATGAAATTTTCACAGGATCTTGCATATACATAGAAGAATGTCCACACCAAGTTTCATCACGATTGGACACTTTTTTGATCGATTCGAACCAAGGGTCGAATCGATCCCAAAGTGGGCCCGGATCTCCAGAATTCGGCCATGTGGGCCCCCCACACGTGCTAGAAGCGTTCTCCCCTGATTTTATGCGAAATATCAGCCTTCTACACCTATAAATAGAGCCCCTGACCATTCGAAAAGGGATCGGAGAATTTTGAGAGTAAGAAAACGCCCGGACGCTGCCAGAATTGCTTCAGAGCACCACTGCTGCCTTTGATTTCGAATTTTGGCTTACTACTTGCTGTATTTTGACATAAAAAAGTTGTATTCTCCGAATATCAAGCAATAAAGTAATAAAACTTCACAGTGGACGTAGGCAACACGCCGAACCACTCTAAGTCGTTGTCTCTTGTGCAATTTACTTCCTGTTATTTGGAGTTTTTGTTAGATAATCCACATTTTAATTTACTTTCTTCATTTATTATCTCTTCAAAAACTTCCGACGAGTGTTGTGCCCAATTTTGACATAAACACTTTAGTTCCTTCTTTCTTCTACCTTCTTTCTTTTTCCTCAACAATCTGTCTTTTCCGGCACTTGATCGTCGGCATATTATACTATGGAGTATTTTGTGTCGATTTTCGGTGGTCGAGAAGGGCGGGTCGTCACACTTGGTATCAGAGCTTAGGTTGGCGACAACCTAAGCTTTGGTGGGGAAATTACTGATTAAACAGAGTCAATAGTACTCTATAATGAGTTGAGTGTAATAATAGATATGAGAGCGTACTTGTTAGTGAATATAAAATTATTTTTATACTGTGTTGACTTATCGATTGAGTGTTTATGAACTTTGGTCAGTATGGGAAGTACAACCCTATCGATAGGGGTTTCTAAACTCTTAAACAAGATAAACCGACATAGTTTTGTTTTTTAAAATGGGTAAATGAAATAATTTTACCCAAATTATATTTTGATATAAAAGGAATAATTTTTCTGAAATTATTATATATGCATTTGGATGTTTGGTTGTTAATATTAAAAATCGAGTATAACAATCTAAAATTTGAAATGATTATAATCAAATAAAATTCTATAAGTATGATTTATCCAAAAAAAAAAAGAATAACTAAATTTAAATTAAACCAGAATTTAAATCCCAGGGATTTTGAAATGGATTTTAAATGTATTGAAAACAAAAATTTGAAAATTTAAAATCTTGGGGATGTTTGGGAATGTTGTCCAAAGATTTGAAGGCAATGATGGAATATTATTTTGGGTAATATGTTGAATGGAAACTGTTTTGAAATGAATTTTTGAAAGTAGGGAAGCACTGAACTCACTTCGGTCGTTGGAAAATAATCCGAGTGATGATGGCCACATCATTAGAATTCATTTTCAAGTTTCTAAAGTGATGGATTGCTTCCATAGTAATTGGTTATAATATCTGTTTAGATTTGTTTGATATACAAGGTGTTTTAGAAATTTCAAAGGAGGAAATTTGTTTTGGTATAAACAAGTTATTTGGAATTCGGAGATTTAATTTGATATAACAAGTAGGCATGAGTGGATTATTATTTCAAAATGGTTTTGAAACCGTGTAATTGAATTCTAGAAAATTCTATTTAAATAACGTGTAAAGTTAAAATTAAACAACTATCGAACTTATGAAGTGGAATTGATATTAATAAGAAGGAAATGAAAATTTTAATCCTGGAATTAAAATTTAACTTGAGTATATAGAAGTGAATAGAAAATTTGAATTTAACTTGGGATAAGTTAAATAAATTGGACTTAGAATAAAATTGATTTGGATTAAATTGAAATGTAAAATGACTTCGTAATTGTGGGTCATTGTGTAATAAATTGTACCCGTAAGCCATTAAGTGTTATACTTATAATATGAAATTATGGATTTAAAATTGTGTAAAGAACTAAATTGAAAGAAAAATTGTATCCTTAAGGATTCAGTGATACATATATATAAAATTTGGAATTGTGATTATAAGATATAAATGGATTAAAATAAGCAATATAAGCTTTTAAGTACATAAGTTGGTGAACTTAAGAATAGGAAATGAAATTGTAAAACCAAAATAAAATGGTTGAATGGTATGGTAAATTCAAAATTTAAATCCTAAATGGATGTTAATTGTGATAAGGCAAAGAAAAATATTATAAGATGTGATTGGACTTAGGTTAATAAATAAGTTTTTGAACTTATATGTTAGAGAGCAAAAATTTTAATTGAATGGAGAAATAAAAATTGGATTTAGCTTAAATTAAAAGAAGTTGAGGTGAATTTGGATCGAATTGAAATTCAAAATTCAGTTAGACTATAGATAACATCGAATGGAATTAAATTCTTATTTAAAATATTAAGGAAATGATATAAATTTAAGCCGACTAAATAAAATTTAGTTAAACTTGAATTAAATTTGGGAAAAGAATTAAATTAAATGGAATTTAAATTAAGTAAGAATGATATTGAATGAATTAAATTCTCACTCAACTAAATTCAAGAAGGATTGTTTAGAAATGAATTTAGTGTAAGCTAAATTAAATGGAAGTTGTATTGGATTGAACAAAAAAATCAATTTAAAATGGTTGTGGTCCAAAATGCAAGTAAAATTTAGTTTGGGTATAAGATGATTGAAAATGGTCATATTATTAATAAAATTCAGAATGAATCGAGAAGATGAATTAAAATTTAAAATGGATTGAATAAGTAATTGAATTGAATTAAAATTGTAAATGGATTGGAATTTGATTTGGATGAGAATCAAATGAAACTAAAATTAAATTGATATAAGAAGAAATGGAAATATTGAGAAATTGGAAGGACTTAAGCAAATTAGGGAAAAAAATTGGGGTCGAGCTTTATAAGGGGCCTTGAATGAAATTTGTTTAGATAATGAAATTGAAATGCAAGTGAAAGGATTTTGATTAATTATTGTGATGAAATAAGGATGTATGGGTTGTAAATAATACATAATTGGATGATATTAATATAAATCTAAGGTGGAATTATTTTACAATGGTTATAAGCTTAAGTGATTGTTACTTTCTTGATTAACATTAGGATTTGCATAGAAATTGGTCGTTTTGTTGTAAACAGAAATTGAATTGGTTTAAAGAAGTAAATGAAATTGGTTTTTAAATCAATTTGAAATGGATTGAAATCTCATTAAGTGGACTTGTATATAAATGCAAATGAATCATAAAAGAAATGCGAATGAATCAAATTGAAAATAAAATGGATTACCCATCAATTGGAAATAGAATAGGAGTAAATTTATGTAAATAAGGCTTATAACCCAGTTTGATGTGAATATGAGCTTAACTGGTACAAAGATGAATTGGTCGTGCTAAATATGACTTATATGTAGCAAACTTATATGTAAATTACTAGTGTGAAACAAAGTGAAGTTTGGATTTGTAAAGAGGATTAAAATGGTGTTGAACTTGTGGATTGCTTATAAAGAAAGTTAACATGCAGGATTATGAAATTTGGTTGTTTGGGCATGTAATTGATATGTTTGGCTAAGATAAATGAATGGAATGTTGTTAAATTCTCGTATTATTAAAAACTAATGTGTTTGTTTAAGTAAGTACAGGTACGGGAGGCAATTGATAGGGTTGGAGCGCGTATATGCAATACTATTTAGCCGCTTGCTTTAAAAATGCTAATAGAAGGTACGCCTACGCAATAAAATTGGGAAAATGATATATATACTGTGATATATTTGGTTTCCGACCGTGTGGGTCGATGTATATATATTTATATCTATTGTGATATTGCAAAAGCTCCTCCGTACAAAGGAAACTCTACCATCTGGAAATTTTGGGAGTTAGAAAATTTTTGAAAATTTTGAAACATTTTGTTAACGACAAATTGATTTCAAATTAAAATAAAAATAAAAAGGATTTTGGAATAGGAATTAAAACTAGTAGTTTGATCTGAAACCAAGGAATTTAGGCAAAGTTAAATTCGAGATTTTTACTGAGTGAGTTTTGCTATTGGGTTTGGAGTATTCTTCTACCTTAGCGAATTTCGGGGACGAAATTTGCATAAGGGCGGAGGAATGTAACGACCCAGAATTTTTGATCATTATATTTTGAACATTTAATTCATTTAAAATGTTAAATGTGAATTTTGAATTTGATTTTGAAGTAAAAATATTTTGGTTAAATTAATAGAATTAGTTAAATTTCAAATACGGGAATTTAATTGAAATTTGAATAATAATAATTAAATAATTGAAATTGGGAAATTTGTGAATATGGATAAATAGATATGAAATTGGTTTCTAAAATTTATTTTAAGTCTATTTGGATTTGAATTATAATATTGGACCGTTGGATGAAATTAAAAGTTGATAGGTTAAATTTGAAATTTTATATTAATTTAATAATGGAATTTAATAATATAATAATGCAAATAATCAGATTTTGATTTAAACTGAATCAGAATGATTTCTAATGTGAATATAAATTCTATACGATTTATAATAGAGTTAATAAAATTTTAAAAGTGAAATTTTAAATGATTTCGACGATTTTGAAAATGGCTCGATTTAATCGACGAGTTAAAATAGCCGGAACAGTCTTGGAATTCGACGAAACCAGTTCCTTTGGATCCGTAATTGTTAGTTATTATCGGATTTCAGTTTTCGTAGCGTTTGGGGTTACCGTTTGCTCGTACGGGTGAGAAACGCGTCGAAATTAAAATCAAAAATTTAATATTTAAACTCGATTCAAAAAGCTATCTTCCGCATATGATCAAATTAGCCTCCGAAACACGTTCCATTGTGTTCGGAATGAAGGTAAAACATTATAAATGCTTGTCGGCATGCGTCGTTTGGAGATCGTGTGAAAAGGTCGCTTTAAAATGGATTTAATATTAAAATATTGTTTATATACGTATATATATATACATGTTTTAGGCTAAACCCTACTGCTTTCTTTCGGCCGTCGCATCTAACGTTTCAATGGCCGAAACCCTTCGATTTTCGTCTTCAAATTTCTCTCAATCCATTCGTTTTTAGCAAAAATCTCCAACATGAAGATCGAAGAGCACGGCGTCGGCTTCACATCGGTGCAGTGGATCTTGCTTGATGAGGTCGTTTGGAGGCATATTTGGCTGTCGTTCGCGTGCGTTCATGCGCATTTTTCGAGAAAACGGCGAAGCCAAGCTCGACCGGTTTCATGGTGGAAAGGGAGATTGTGACGAGCTTTCACGTGGCGGCATCCGATCGTCTTCGAACTCGACGAAGAGGCGGTGGTTCCAAGCCCTAGACGGCGGCATATGGGTTCGGTTTGAACCTGTAGCGTGCGTGAGAGAAAGAAGAATAACAGACGATTTTCGTTTGGGTAAATAAAAAGAATTGTTTTCAAATTGGTAATTGAACTTTATAAATTCATATCTTGTGCGTATGCTATCAAATTTTGATGAAACTGACGACGCCGGAATCGCAGAGACGAGTACTACGCAATGGAGCAATTCTAGGATTATTCTAAGCAAGTAAATATTTAGGTTAAATCGAACGCCGTTCGATTTAATTTAAATTTGAACGCTCGTCGAAAATCCAAGGTGAGTTAATCTCACTCACATCTGGATACCAGTTAATTTAAATAGCTAATATTTAAATGTTTGATTGGTTGATTAGCTGAATATGATAATTATTATCAAATTGAATCGATATTTATTTGTTGTGCTAATATCTGTGAATGCAGGGAAACAGGTTGGAGGGATCCAACTGGATTCCTCACAAATAGAAATTTAATTATGTTCTGTGATATGTCTCATTTATATCCTGTGATAAATTGATTTAGATCTTATTATGCTGTGTTCTATTTATATACTGTGATAGATTAATTCGAAAATTAATTGTGTTGTGCCATGATTGGGTGAATACAATCTGGGAATTTAAATTTAAATAAAATAAATTGGGTTTAAAGAAAATAAAAGACATTCTTAAGTAAAGGAGTTAAAGGAATTAAATTCAAGAAATTGGTTGAAAATTTGAAGTGTTTGAAATTATGATTTATAAAAGAAATGTCAATTGTTTTAAATTAATAGCGAGATTTATTTTTAGAGGATGGGAAGTGTATGCTTTTCTGGAAACTAAGTATGTTTTAAAGAAAGATTTTCGAAGTATAAACCGGAAAATTTTGTAAAATTGTTTTTAAAATATTTTAGAAAAAAATATTTATTATTTTTAATTGGTTTTAAGTGAAAGCAAATATTTGATTAAATAATTATGGTATTTAATTATTTTTAAAAGTAAAGTGGTATTAAGTTTTCAAAGGGAATTATAGTATAAATATTTGATTTAATAACTTTATTTTAAAAGTTAAACTTAGCTTAAATTACTTAGAGCACCTCTATATATTTCCTTAAGTATTATTTCCAATTAAATAATTGCTAGAAGCTTTATTTTAAATATTTTAAACATATGTTTTGAAAATGATTTCCAGGAAATAGCAACATGATTAAAAATAAATGGAGTTTAGTTTTAAAGTATGGAAAGGAATTTACGGGATGAACGTAAAATTGAATTGGGATAAATCGTGTAGGATTTATAGAAAGAATTCTTTGGATTATCCTAAAATGGAAGTGTATTTCCCTGAAAAGCTAAGCACGTTTTAAAAGAAGGTTTTTGAAAAGTTAGAAGGTTAGAAGTTGTATTAAAGAATTGTTTCAAGAAATTATTTAAGCTGTAAGAACTTTAAAAGTGAACATTTATCAAATTAGATATAGAAGTAATTGTTTTAAAGAGGTAATTAGTATTATATTTTAAAGAATATTATTAACATCTATACTTTATAAAATGGTTTTATTTTAAAGATAATTAGTTAAAGTTTTATTTGAAGAACTTGTATAGGATTTAATAGCATTATTTTAAAATTTAGTATGACTTAACTTTATTTTAAAGATAATAGTTTATATTTGTAAAGCATATTGATTCGAAATATTTTTAAAGTATATATATATATATATAAAATTAAATATGTAAGAAGTTCTAAATTTAAATGTTTTAATATTTGTTCAAGAATAAAGAATTTAAATTGTTTTAAATATGAAGTATGGGTACTTGGATGTTTTCAGAGGAAGTAAAGATTTGGGAATTTACTCCATGAGAAGAGTTGGGTTTGAAACTGTTTCAAAAGGACTTGAAAATGGAAACATATATGGCAAAGATATTTTTGAGGAAAATAAATAATATGGGAATTATTTGTTGTGTGATGGATGTTTGTGAATGTTAATTGATAGTTAAATCACCGACTATCAATATTGGACAATACGTTGATCATTTCGAAGAGACCGGGATCGGGATTAATTTCTCGAAAACCACTTCGATCCGGTTTGTACGTTTTGAGGGAAAAACGAGTTTGGATTGGTAGATGGAGCAGTGAAGTGCAAGGGCTAGTCACTACTAATCTCGAGGATATTCCCAAAATGGATGTAGTAGGAGTAGTGCCTTCGGTTTTGTTCGAACCCGGGATGGACTTGTATGGATGAATGCTTTCGGAACATCGCCAGGTGGGCGATGGGCATTCTAAGTGAAACGTTCTATAAGGTAATGCTTAGCCTCAAGCCTCATCAACTGGGAATGACTGAAAATCATGGGTTATGCAACAAGGCTAGGTGGGTAGCACCCATTTCAGGGTGAGGTCATCCCAGTCTACATGTCCCTTTTTATTCGGCTTAGTGGTGCGGTTGTTGATTCCAACCGTGGGGTGATCTTACTCGGGATTATCCACTAAGGGGTAGTCTTGGCCTTGTGTTGCAGGGGATCAGGCGTGGTCCTTGGTACACTGATCTAGACCAGGTACTGTGACAGGTGGTACCCTAGTGCCTAGTCATTAGTTGGAAATCCATTCTCCTTACACGCCTTCTAGCAGTTTTGTTTGTATTACCCACTTTGTGGCTAGTAGCAGGAATTTAATAGATGTAACAATTTCGACTATTTTAATAAGTATTTGTATATAGACCCTATTATAATATCAGAGGATTTTTATAAAAAGTGTTTTAACTATCGTAAGGTAAAAACCCGACATCTTTATTTGTGACGTGGTCTTACGAGATGCTTTTGTTTTCAAAAGGATTTTTGAAACTTTAATAATCAATTTGGGTGTATTTTTATCAGCTGGTATTCCAGACTGACTCGGGTGTTACTTCATTATAATGCTCGGGTCTGACCGAGTATTATAGATTACAGGATAGGATGCTATGGAGCAGGAGAGGAGCTGGAGTCCGAGACGTATTATCCGTATTTGCATATATCCGCTGCTGTGTATTGTTGATGTTTTCAGGCTGGTAATTGTGTTTGTTTGTAATACTCTGATGATATATTGTGTTAAACAGATATAGCTTCCATTTTGTGCAAAGAGATGATGTTATATATTATATTTTGTTCCGTTGCGACTGCGAGATTCTGATATTGTTTAGTCCACCTTCTTTCTTTTTCCTCAACAATCTGTCTTTTCCGGCACTTGATCGTCGGCATATTATACTGTGGAGTATTTTGTGTCGATTTTCGAGGGTCAAGAAGGGCGGGTCGTCACACTCTACCATCTTATGGATCATCACCGATCCCTGAATACCAATTCATAAGATCAACTTTGTAAATCTCAAGAGAAAGATAAACAAAGTTTAAGTAGACGTAAACAATCGATTAGCCGAACCCCTATAATTTCTCTGTGTGATTTTCTTTTGTTTCTGGATTAATTTCTTCATTCTATTATCTACTTTATCCTCTTCGGCGTTTGTGCCATTTTTGACGCTAATATTTTGGTGCTTTCACCGAGAACAACTTAGGATTTGACAACTTGAAACTAGCATTTGATAAAGATAACGAGATCATAGACCAGAAGAACTATTGGAGAGAACCAACAATGTCGTGGGAGGCAGCCAAGAGGTGTCCTTAGGATGTAACCCCTTTCCATTTACATAACCAGATATGATATGGGGACGATGATGACAGAGATGCTGGACAAAATGATAGCCCACCAAGGAGAGATAATGGAGGAGTTCTTTAGAAGAATGGGAACAATCGTAGTTGATGTAGATCAAAACCAAAGACCAAAGACCAGAACAAATGCCCTCGGAAATAGAATGGAGCCAAGAACGGTATAATCCCTAAAGAAATGCCATGAATCGACACCGAACCCTGAGTATGGATCGGTACCGATCCTAGTGTATTGGGGGGCATAACTAACTTGAACTTGGACATAGATGGTACATGTTTAGGAAATGATGCTAAACACCATAATGCAAATCAAAATACAAATGCCGAAGTACGTACCAGAGTTTCCCTATAGGAATAGAGGGAAGATTGAAAATGTGGAGCAGAGAATTTCGTTAGATGATGGTGATAGAATTGTTGAGATAATTAGAAGAGTAATGAGAGTTTGACCGCTAGACCAGAGTCTGGAAGACTTGATCAGAAACTCATTCACTCCTAACATCAGGTATATGAGAAATCTTCCTAATTTTAAGCCCCCGAAGCTGAAATGTATGATGGAAAAAGTGAATCAAAAGTTCATCTAATGAGATACATTTGACGTATCGAGGTGTTGGGTGCATCTGAAGAAGTGATAGATGGTGTTTCCTTTTGTATTTGACAAACTTAGAAACAATGTGGTTCGACCAACTGGAAAGCGATCACAGCAGCATATGGACCAAGTTAGTGAATATATTCATGAGACAGTTCGGAGTTCATATTTTATGGCCAAATAATGTGATGACGCTATCAAGCGTGAAATAAAGGGTCAGGGAGACCCTAAGGAGTTATTTGACTAGGCTTAACGTGGCAGCTATTATGGTTCATAGGTCGGATCCATCGGTGGTTATGATGGTGATAGTTTCAAGAGTTACTAGTAAAGAAGATTTTATGATCTCTTTGGAAAGGGATCCATCATCGGATCTCGTGGAATTTTACCATGAGGCAGAGAGATAATTGCATCAAGAGTACGCTGAAACTGAAAAGGCAAAGGTTAATGCCCTGGAAGGACTGTTCGCGGCAGGATTTAGTAAAGATAAAGGAAAATGAAAGATGGATGATGGATTTGGATAATCAAAGCGGCAAAGAATGGAATTGAAATCTCTGCTGACACTAGATTGAACAAAACCCTAGAAAGGATTTCTCTTTATAACCGGCGCAGATCCCCTATCAAAAACCGACGAAGAGAGAACCCAGTGGCAGAGAGAGAAGATCGAGAAAGTACTGCCTATTTCATGAGCTGGATAGGCATGAAACAAATGACTATAGATACCTTCGAGACCTGATTGAGGAACAAGTTAAGAACAACTAGTCGTAACAATACGTGATAAATCAAGTTGTGGTGATGGAACATGAGCAGCCATCATCTGCAGCAAATAAAAGCGGTCTTGAATCTAGGCCAAGAATAGTTATCTCATAATTGAGGCAGCGTGGTGTAAGGTTTGTTTCCTATACCTTGCTTTTGTTTTCAATAAATGATACAATACTATCATCAAAAAACTTACTCATGTACAAGACCTTGATAGGTCTCTTTGCATACTATGATTTGGATGTTTAACTATGGGATTTGATGTGATGAATGCTATGACTTTTGTTGGATGCATGAATTTAGTTTGTATGAATGAATGCTAAATTTCAAAAATCACTTAAACGTGATAACTGATAATGATTTTGAAACTCCACAGAGATTGGTTACCCCTCTGATATAGATTTATGAATTGATTAAATGCGATTTTCCCGACCGAAGAGATAAAGTGACGAATCGTAAGGTGCAAGATCCCTTGCTGGAGAACAAGTGGATTGGGCTTATACTAGAATTAGTCCCATCATCGAAGAGTGAGCTAATGGGCTTTCTTAGACGTTAAGTGTGACGACTCGGAATTTTTGAGCATTTGAAATTGGAATATTTAATTCATTTTAAATATTAATTTTTAACTTGAATTCAAATATCACCATTTATTTGGTAATTAAATTATTAAATTAAATAATTTGAAGTTGGGTAAAATGCTGGATCTGGAGTTTTAAGCCTGTTAAAAATAATTTGCAGGCTTGTAAAATTTATATTGATAGTGTTGAGGATAATAAAAGTTTTAAAATTGAATTTAACACTGATTTGTTCAGTTTTGAAATTTTATCGTTTAAATTGAATTTAAAAATAGCTTTCCGGGGCACAGTCTCAGAATTCGACGAAACATGTTCCATTGGATCCGTAATATTATATTATTATCAGATTTCAATTTTCGTAGTGATTGGAGTAGTTGTATGAGCATATGATATATAAACGCGCTGAAATTTTATTGAATTTTAATATAATAACTGATCTAAAAAGCTATCTTCTCCATACGATCGAGTTAGGCCTCGAAACCTTTTCCATTGCGTTCGAAATATGGGTTTAACATTATAAACGCCTAGGGGCACGCGTCGATTGGAGATTGAGATTTTGAGTTGCGATTATCGAGTTGATTTGAATTTGAATTTAAATTTAATATTTATATTCTCATAAAACGGAAAAATTTAGCACGTGTTCCCATTTTCACTCTTCCTGTGTAATGTGTTGTCTTCTCTCTGAAGCTTTTAGATTGCTATCTCCAGTATACTTCACCCCATCCTCATCTCAAACTCAAATTCGCGGCTCCAACCCCCTCTCTCGAATCGAAATCAATTATTTATAAAAAAAGATAGCCGATGAAAATGGCCTCTTTCTGGAAAATAAAGGAAAGAATCAATTCTCCTCTTTCCCCTTTCTAAATTTTATTCACGAAATAAAATTCAAATTATTGGAGGTCGAGCAAGTAGCAGCGGCGCGTAGTGGGAGGTTGCGAGCATGAGACACGGTGAGGTCGACGATCTGGGCAGTGGTCAGGCTCGCGACCTGTGGCCGTCTCGAAGTCTTCATGTTCTCGAAGGGTTTCGGTGTTGGCCAAGCTCGTGTGAGTGGGTGCAGCGGTGGCATGGGGTGATCGTGATCTGGTGGAAAGGTCATGGGGAAGGCGAGGCTAAGTTTTCGATCTAGGGCAGCGACGATGTGGAAGGAGGTCACAAGTGTTAGGGGGTGCGATCGTGTGAAACCGAGGCGCCGAAAGGAGTGGCCTTCAGTGAGGGTCCATCGAATAGGGGCTGTCTCGGGGATGCAATGGTGCTCCGATGACGGTTGGCGATGTGTCGATAAGAAGGTATCGTGTTTATTTCAACTAATTTAAATCTGAGAGCAATTGGGTTTTTTCTTAAAAAAAAAGAGAAATAAATAAATAAATATAATAGATAGGGTTTTGGAAACAAGGATTTTAAACATTCTGATTTAGGAGGTTTATATAAAAACAATTGGATTTTGGAGTTTATATAAATCATATTTTTTTAATGCATGTAACTTACTTTTTAACTTTAAATATATAGGGTAGTTAGGATTTATAAATTTTAAATCGAATATTTACGAAATTGTAAATTGTGTATACAAGGTCTGAAATCATGTAACTAAGTCGAGTTTGAAGTGGATGGCAATCTTAAGTTAAAGGTGAGTTAATCTCACTCATCTGGTTTAATTTAAATTTAAATAGTTAATTTAAATAATTGGTTGAATGGTCGAATTGATTTGATGTGCTATATTATAGTATATAATACATTTTGGAATGATGGATTTCCCGCATTATATAGCGGATGAGACCCTATGCGCCGCATATTAGCGGATGATTTTATATTTAAAACCCATATACCGCGATATTCCACCTCGAAGTGGAATTGGTATTGTGCTAACATCTGTGGATGTAGGGCAACAGGTTGGAGGGATCCAACTAGATTCCTCAACATTTATTTGGATTATATAATATTCATTGTTATGATTATTTGATCATTTGTGATGAATTATATTGGAATATTGAATGCTATAGTTTGCTTGAATATTTCGGTACACTGAGTTATCTAAATATATAGAATTGGATTTTGAAAAGAAAATAAAAGAGTGAATTTGTAAGTAAAATAATTATAGAGAATTTGAATAAATGTAAGGATAAATGGGAAAAGAATAAAAGTGATTTTAAAAATTCTAATAAATAAATTCCGAGTAGGAAAAAGGGATTTTGAATAAATAGAGAAATAATGTATTTTAAACTTAAGTGACCTTATTTAAAGGAATAAAGAATTATTTTAATATTCAAGGTTTAAATTTATTTAAAAAGATAAGAAAGGAAATTTTGGAAATCAAAAATTTGAAGTTAATAAGATTTGGAATAAATTGAGTAAGCGAAGACATTTATTTCAAAATGAAGTAAATCGAGAATCAATTTGGAAATTGTTCTAAGTGTTTTGGAATTGAAATTTTTAAGGAAGTTGAGTATATAAAACTTATAAACTTGGTTTATAAAGGTAAAGCAATTTATCAGTAGATATTTGGAAGAATAAATTCATGATGGGAATTTATTAAGGAATGGGTAAATTTTTTTAAAAATAAATAGTGATTTAATTTAAAGGATGCGAAGAGAAGTATATTTCCCTGAATAGCCGAGTACGTTTTCAATGTAAACTTTTAAATATAAGTTATGTTGTTTTAAAAAGCATGTTTTAGAAATTTATCTTTTCTAAATGTTTAAATTTTAAAGTAAGTCTTTTTCAAAATCTAATTATAGTAGTAATTATTTAAAGGTGACTTGGTAATTTGTTTTAAAAAGAGAATTTTAGCTTTATATTCTATCAAGTAGCTTTATTTTAAACATTCTTAAAGTATATATATTTTTAATAAAGTATTAAAGTAGTTTTAATTTAAATACTTTAAAGTATATTTTATAATAAAGTGTTTTTTTAATTTTTCTAGAATCGAAGTGTTGTACTTGGTGATTTCGGTGGAAATAGAAAATATTTGGGAAATTTATTCTGAAAAAGGAAGATAGTTTGAAAACTATTTTCAAAACGGTTGGAAAGGTGGAAATATATCTTGCGAAGATATTTTTAGATAAATAAATAATTTGGAAAATTATTTATTTTATGATGGATGTTTGTGAATGTTAATTGATAGTTAAATCACCGACTATCAATATTGGCCAATACGCTGATCGTTTCGAAGAGACCGGGATCGAGATTTATTTCTCGAATACCGCTTCGATCCGGTTTGAACGTTTTCGTGAGGAAGACGAGTTTGGAGTCGAAGATGGAGCAGTGAACTGCAAGGGCTAGTTGCTACTAATCCTGAGGAAATTCCAAAATGGATGTAGTAGGAATAGTGCCTTTGGTTCCGTTCGAACCCGGACGGACTTGTATGGATGAATGCTTTCGGAACATCATCAGGTGGACGATGGGCATTCTAAGGGATATGTTCTAAAAGGTAATGCTTAGCCTCAAGCCTCATCAACCGGGAATGACTGAAAATCAGGGGTTATGAAGCAAAACAAGGTGGGTAGCACCCACTTCAGGGTGAGTTCATCCTTGTTTAAATGTCCCTTTTATTTCGGCTTAGTGGTGCGGTTGCTGATCACAACCGTAGGGTGATCTTACTCGGGATTATCCAGCAAGGGTTAGTCTCGGTCTTGTGTTCTAGGGGGTCGGAAATGATCCTCGGTACTGTGATCTAGACCACGTACCGTGACAGGTGGTATCCCAGTGCCTAGTCATTAGTTGGAAATCCATTCTCCCTACGCGCCTTTTACGAGTTTTTTTGTATTGCCCACTCTGTCGCTAGTAGCTGGAATTTAATAATGTAACAATCTCAGCTATTTTAATAAGTATTTGTATATAGACCCTATTATAATATCAGAGAATTTTAATAAAAAGTGTTTTAGCTATCGTAAGGTAAAAACCCGACATGTTTATTTGTGGCGTGGTCTTACGAGATGCTTTGATTTTCAAACGATTTTTTGAAAACTTTAATAATCAATTTGGGTGTGATTTCTCATGCTGGTATTCCAGACTGACTCAGGTGTTATTTAACTGTAATGCTCGGGTCTGACCGAGTATTATAGAATACAGAATATGATGCTGTGGAGCCCAGGAGACGAGTTGGATGGCGATACTTACTTCCGTACTTGATTTATATTCCGTTATATATTCAGCTATGTGAGGACAGGTTATGATTACCGTCCAATTGTATGTTATGTGATTGATGTACTCTGATGATGTATGTATAAACAGATATAGTATTTTTTTGTGTAAAGATCTGTTATTACCTATTATATTTTATTCCGCTGCGATGGTTAGATTCTGATGTTGTTTTCTATTTTCTTCTTCTACCTCTTCTTCTTTAGCCTAAATGGTTCGTATTTCTGTTCATCTTCAGTTGATTGATGTAGAATAGTGTTGACTCAAGGGGTACGGATTTGTGGGCTGTTACATTAAGTCCCCTCCTCGGAGAGTGAGAGGATTGGACTCGACAAGGTTCCAACGAGATCGAATCCTCAATTAGATATTAAACGATCTGGAGAGATCAAACCATAGATTGGATGTTAGATGATCCAAAAAGATAAAACCCTAGATTAGACGTTAGACGATTCGGAGAGATCAAACCCTAGATTGGATGTTAAAAGATCCAAAGAGATCAAATCCTAGATTGGAGGTTACATAATCCGAAATTATCAAACCCGAGAGTGGATGTTAAACGTTACGGAGAGATCGCAGATTTCAACTAACTATCCAAAAAGATTGTGGATTCAACTAATGATCCAAAGAGATCAAGATTCCTACTAACGATATGAAGAGATGCAGGATTAAGCTAACAACTAGGAGAAATTGTGAACTAGACTTTGTTTTGGAATACCACTTGACCTTGGAACAAATTTGATAGGGATTATCGAATTAAGCCACTGATTTTGGTATATGAAGTTGTTATATCCCAGATGAGCACAAGACAATTCTGATTTATGGTGTAATGTATGATATAGCAATTCTGAGAGAACATATAATGATTGTTTGTGACTAGCACTTAATCTGGGACTAGCTATAGTGATATGGAACAATCTTTGATTTATGGGTGAATTCGAAGGAATTGGACAATTTGTCGCAATTTGGTTGGCCGATGGCCAAAAAATTCAACTACTAGTGTTTTATCGATTTTGATGTTTGTTCTTGAGCAAATCAAAGCTTCGACTCACAAGGTATGCTATAGAGGGTAAATGTATCTGGCTTCATAACCAAGCAATATTCTTGCAAATCGGATATCAAACCAAAAAACTATAGAGCATGAATCTAGAGTGATAAACAGCCAAACCTGGATACCATACAAGATCAATTGATCAAGTCATCCACTTGCAAAGTTGGCCATATACCAACCCACTTCAATCACGAGATCGAAGTCCGAGATTATGGCTATGGCATGGATCAGTATGAATCCCCAACTTTTCCTCAAATCAACCAACCACTTACACAACGTGAAGCTCGAATGCTTATAGGCTAACATATATCGTATGGGATGATTTGCTAGCCTTATCCAATCCAAATCGATGAGTAAACCAAGAGCTATCAACTAACATTTGGGTTAGGAGTTTAACCAAATTCAAGCTCACACCCAAGAAACTCGATGCCAAGGACTAAAACACAGGCCAAACACGCAACCATGACAACTCGGAGAGAGATTCGCAACACAACTTATGGATCGGTACCGATCTTTGGATTTTGATGATGTAGTCATGATCTCCTCGGCATTACTCCTCTTAAACATGGGAAATGTGGGCACAAACATAGGGAATGTAGGAATGAATGTGGTAGTGAGGATTTTGGTAACCTGCAGCTATTAATAGAGGAGGAGTGGCGTTGTTCAGGGGACTTTTAGCTCATTTAACAAATTTCCATTTAATCTCTATAATCTTACGGATCATCGCCGATCGTTGAATACCAATCCATAAGACCAACTTTGTAAATCTCAAGGGAAATATAAACAAAGTTCAAGTGGACGTAGGTAATCGATTAGCCGAACTACTATAATTGATGTGTGTGATTTTCTTTTGCTTTCTGCTTAATTTATTCATTCTATTCTCTATTATATTCTCTTGGGTGTCTGTACCATTTTTGACGCAAACATAATCATAACTGAATTTCTCCTCCCTCCCACACAAAACAATAAAATCAAAATCTCATCATCTTCCATGACCAAGCTTTTTATCCCTCTGATGCTTTATGTATACATGTGAATACAACCGATTTGGTTATGTCTGGTATTATCGACTGTAATTGCATGTAAATTTTCATTTTTAAATTGTGTAATCCTAACTAAGACTAACATAGTAAAGTATAACTTACAACTCAAATTTTGTACTATTATACAACATAATAAAGGACCTTCATGACTTCATCAATCAAAAAGTCCAATCACTATTACTTAAGTTGTTGTTTCAATAAGAAAGAAAAAAGAACGACTAAACCAACTGTAGAAAGCAATATGGTATAGTCAAATATATTTAATTATTATTATCTTTCACTATAATATCAATGGAGTCACAAAAATATTAATTTACATGCATATTCTAAATATTATTAAATTCATTAACTCATCACCTCCTAATATGAAATTGATGAAATATTTTTGTTTGCATTGTTTATCTAATTTTTTTTACCATTGATGGTTGAGGATGTTAAAAATATTTATGTTCAAGGTGTAATTCATTTTTTTACGTTGCTCAGTTAAGCATAACCGATCATGTTTAAATTCAGATCTTTTTTTCTAGTTTAAGGTGGGTTTTACAAGTAATTTTTATGATTTAATTTTATTGAACGGTTAAGTGGCAATAATAAGTATTTAAGTGGGTGTAAATACTAACACCCTTTATAAATCATTTATGACTACCTGACAGAGTGTTTATTACCTTTTCTATGTACTCTATCTAAATAAGGAAGCTAATATAAATAATTTTTGCACTCGTACTTTCTAATTTTCTATACAAATTTGTCTCATATTTCTATATACCATTTCCTTTTCAACTGGGTTAACTTTTTGCCATAGCCATTGGTTGACTAGTCTTCAAATCAAGGTTTATGATTTATGCTTTATTATTATTATATTTAAATGGGTTTATGGATTTTTGTACTAATTAAACATTGATTGTCTAAAAGAAATTTGTAGAGATAATAAAGCTTTAGTGTTCACAGATTACGAAAATAAAGATTATCAAGGTATTTTAACAATTTTAGTTGCTTTTACAGTAGTTGAAAATGTCGTGAATGCTGCCTCCGAATGTATAATGGAAATATAAGTTTCCTTCTTTTGATAGAAATGTCTTAGAAGTTGCATTTGTTAGAAATTTCTATAACAACATCACTTTTACGTAAAGGAGTTTACAAATAACATACTTATGGTTTTTTTTAATTGAATCAGTTACCATCTAAATTCAAATATAAAGTGGCATAATTTACATAAATTGAATAACATCGTGAATGCAACAAGAGGTATACATAGTTAAGGATATAAAATTGTGGGATTTTGGGCCAAAGGTCCTTATTCTCAAAGTCTATGCACAAAAAGTCTCTGCACATAAACTCATGTAAATTTGGCTCATGTTTTGTTATTTTTTTTTACCGAATTGTCCCCTCATAGGAAATTGGTCCAACAATGAAATCAAGTGCAAAAGAAGAATAAATTAGGCAAAAACTAAAAATAGGATCTAATTTTCATAACTTTTTCGGGAGGGACTTTTCTTCCATCATCTTTCAATTTTGGAGAGTTGGCAGCATTCATTGTAAAATCATTTAAGTTTCGAAGAATAGTAAATTTTGACATGATAAAACCATAGAGTAAAAAACAAATAGTTATATTTAAGTGAAGTTGTGATATGTTAGTGAGCTTATTGACATACGATCTGACATAACCTTTAATACTAACGACAAGGCCTCCATAGTAAAAACTTAGGGGAAGATAATAAATATATGTATTTACCTGAAGTCAACTATTTTAGTGTTGCCTACTAACATAGCCATTAATACTAAAAATAAGACTTTTGTAATAGAAGTGTTAGACACGTTTGGGATAAAGGAACCCATTGCAAAGATATAATTGTAAAAAAAATATCAGGAAAATATGTTTAATGACTAATTTTGAAAACAAACTAGGTTGAAAGACAACAAATTTAATTTTTAGGCTGAAGGACAATGCTAGTTTTTTATAGTGTAACACTAAATATAATTCCTAAAAATAAAACTAACATTTGTTTTCGTTCTAAATTTTGTTCAAAGTTTGTCCTTAAACCTAAATTATAATTAACATTCGTCATTCAGTGTATAAATAAAACTTGACGTCCTTCATTCTAAATTTATTTTAAAATTTTCATTTTCTCTAATTTTTGTAAATAACATGTTATTATTTTACAGGCAATCTCCGTAGTATGCAAACAACGAATATTTCAGTTTTATCCATAATATGTCGATTTTTTTAGATTATGTTTCCAGCTACATGTTCAAAACAGCTTATATACGAGGTGCAGAAGTAATAATCCCTGATACTATTTCCTAAATAAACAAAATTATGAAGCTTTGGTTAACTTCGTTTTTTATTGAATATTAACAGTCTTGCTAATATTAATCATTGCTTTAAAAAATGATTTCTTAAAAAAATTAAGCTGGTAGTGGGTATATTTTGCTGCAACTTTAAAATAACAAATACGGATTAATCAAATTTGAATATTATGAAATAGGATGTATGAATCATGGTCTAAACATATACTATGAAAGTGTGTTTTGAAGTACCTGCAAATATGCATGACATCAATCTGACGTGCACATAACCTTTAAGATATTAAAGTGGATTGAGTCATAAATTAATGTTATCAAAATTAAATTCATGTGTATGTTCTATTGATATTCAAGTAATGAATATTTTTTATTATTTTACACAGAATGTGGATAAATTGGAGAATGTATTTTCAAATAACACAGGTAACAAATTTGCTAACTTAACAGCACAGTCATCTTCTGATACTTGTTGGAATTGTTACCTCGATTCCATTAATGGCAGAGCTGATGACGCAGTCGAGGAAGAAGAAGCAACGAGAAAGTGGGATCGATTTCATCGATGGTGGTGTTGATGTCGCATGGAGGAAGAAGAAACAACATTGGGGACGTGATGATTTCGTTCGGTAAAGCCACAACCCTAGCTCTGTTTTGTCGAATGAAATGGAAGTCACGGAACTTAAAGGAAGAGGGATGAAGCCTTGGAGCGGTAAAATTTCTTTTTCGAATGAAATATTTCATTCGGTGATTTGCCGAATTTCGTTCGATGATTTGCCGAGCAAAACAGTTCGTTCGGTATTTCGGAGACGTCGGTCCAAATTTTTCGCTCAACATTCTGCCGAACCAAACCCCAGGGCTGCTATATAGTAGCTACCCCTCCTCATATCTTCACGCTATAAATAGTGGAGCTTCTGTACAACAATAGAAACCATCCTATAGAGTTGAAACTCTGTAGAATTTTATCTGTATTGTTAATTCTTCTTATGTATAGCCTTCAAAAGTGAATCAATCTTATAACTATAATATTTCAGTAATTAATGAAATCTCCTCTCCTTAAATGGACGTACACCGCTTCGCGGTAGTGGAACCACTATACATGCTAGTGTTATTTATTTTCTGCATTGCATTGATCTACGACTGTCGGTTCTAATGTTTATCTCTATTTGTTTCATCTCACTACAATCATGATCCAGTTTTTTTCTGCTGCGTTTGGCTTTTTTATTCCCTTAGACTGATTATACGAGAGGCATTTTCTCGAACGGTCTGGTATCAAAGATGCAAGGTTGATTGAGGAGTGTTAGACATTATGGCAAAAGATGAAGCGACTCAAGTTGTTATAAGACCTTATACTAGAGGGATGTATATCACGTCAAGATCATAGTTGGAAATCGAGAAATGAAATGGGGATAAAGACTTCAAGAAGTGGTAATGGAAGATGAAGACTGTTCTAATGAGAAATGAAGTCCATCCAGTAGTGTTTGCCCTTGAGGAGTTGACGGCTGGCATCTCAGTCGTGGAAAGGAAGAAGATGGAGAAAAGGGCGTTTACTACTTTACAACTTGCTATGCGAGAGAATGTTATATAAGAGATTAGCAGTGAGACCACAGCTAAGAGCATTTAGACCAAGCTAGAATATCTCTACTTAAAGAAATCTCTGACTAACCGTCTGATATTGCTGAAGATATTTTTCACCATGCGGACAAGAGTGGCTACTTCAGTGAAGGAACATCTTAATTTCTTTAATGATCTCGTGATGAAGATAAAGACTGTTGATTTGAAGATGGATGAGAAGAATATAACAATGATTCTTTTGTGTTCGCTTTCGGAGCGATACACTGGCTCTAATAGCCTTATCTTCATTAGAGACACATTGACAGCGGAAGATGTGAAGTCAGGCCTTCTATCTGAGGGCTTGAGAGATCATATGAAGGAGATAAGTGAAGGAATCGGAGGTGGAAGTAGTAGTCATAGCATGTTTGTTGAAAGAGGTAGAGAAGATAAGAAGAATTGGAACTCTAGAGGGCATTCCATGTCCAGGAAGCCCAATAATGGTTAGAGAGAAAAGTCTAATGACGGAAAGTGCTTTATCTTCAATAAACCTGGCCATTAAAAAAGGGATTGTCCAGATTTGAAGAAAGAAGAAGATAGATCTTCATCACTTAATGTGGAGAAGTTTGTATCTAACGATGTGTTGTCTACAGTAGTATCGGATGTCTCAGACCATTAGGTGCTGAACTTGGGCGCATCTTTCCATATGACGCCTTATAAGGATTACTTTAGCACTTTCGTTGGACGAGAGGGAAGCTCTATTCATATGGGTCATGTTGCTAGCTAAAAAGCAATGGGCGAAGGTACAGTGAGGATCATAATGTTTGACGGAGTGATACGCGCTTTCACAGGTATCCGGTATGTTTCAGGTCTTCAGAAGTCCTTAATTTCCTTAGGACAATTGGCATCTTTAGGATGCAAGGTAACTATCGAGAAGGATATCTGAAGGTTTTGAGAGCTGGACTAGTTCTTATAAAAGGAGATGTGTTCCGAAATCTGTATTTGCCGAAAGGAACCATAGTGCTTGGAGAGTCATGTGTTGGAGTGGATAGTTCTCATCCTTTGGATACCATAAAGCTTTGGCATCTCAGGTTGGGTCATATTTTAGAGAATGGCTTAGACTTGCTTCGAAGATAGAAGTTGAACAAAGGAGAAAGCTTGGACTTGCCAGGAGTATGTCTTAGGCAAGCAAATTAAAGTATCTTTTAGAGCTGGACTCCATAGATTGAGGCGAGTACTTTAGTACGTGCATACAAATGTCTGGGGACCGATTGCTACTCCTTCTCTTGGAGGAGCAAAGTATTTTATCTCCTTCGTTGATGAATTTTCTCAAAAAGTATGGGTGTATGTGACGAAGGCCAAATCGAAGAATTTTTAAAAGTTCAAAGACTGGGAAGGGCTTGTTGAGAACCAATCTGGTTCTAGGTTGAAGTTGTTGAGATCTGATAATGGCGATGAATTTGTCTCTTGGGAGTTCCTCGATTTCTGTAGACATCATGGCATTCAGAGAAATTTCACTACACCCGACAATCCACAATCCGATAGGGCTGCAAAAAGGATGAACAGGACTCTACTGGAGAATGCTCATTACTTGAGATTGATGGCGAGCTTGTCTGGAGGTTTTTGGGTTGAGGCATTATCAACTGTGGCGCATATCATAAATCGAATTCCGTGCTCAGCAATAGATGTGAAGATTCCATAGGAGAAGTGGAGAGGTAAGGCAGTGTCTCTGGGTTACTGTTGAATTTTTGTTTGTCCTATGTACATTCACCATACAAGTGATGCCAAGTTGGTGGCTAGAGCATACAAGGGCATATTAATAGGATACATCGATGGTATCAAAGGAAATCGAATTTAGAACCCTATTGATTGGAAGATTATTCATTCCAAACATGTTACTTTTGATGAGTCTGCTATGTTCAATCTGAAGGAGAAGCTACCTACCATATCAGAAGATTATGATAGGCTTAAGGAGATGGAAGAAGTTCCCGTGTTCCAGCCAAGGAGAAGAGTTGTTGTTGATGTTATCGATGAAAACACAGTTGATGAAACATCACAGGATAGTCCACATGTACCTTCTAGTAGTGCTTGTGATGTGCATGAATCTAGAAGAAGTTCAGTTCAAGGTGGAGCTGAAAGGAGTTTAGGTAAAGCAGTACCTACCCGGGTCAGTCGTATGACTATTAGGCTGCCCGAAAGGTATGGTGATTGGCAGTTTGCGAACCTTAGCCTTGGCGATCAGTTGATTATGCCCTACATGTAGTTCATGAGAAGCTGCTTGACCTTGATGAAGCTTTGAAGTCATGTAATAGTTCGATGTGAATGTGCTCTATGGATGAGGAGTTAGAGTCTTAAAGAAGAACAAGACTTGGGGTTTGGTACCACCTCCTCATGGAAGCTGAGCTATAGGTTGCAAGTGCGTATACGAGGTGAAGTTGATGGGAGATACAAGGATAGACTAGTTGCTAAAGGGTTTTTACAAAGAAAGGAATTGGAGTATGATCAGATATTCTCTCGCGTAGTGAGGCATTTGTCCATCCGCATTTTGCTCGCTATCGTCATAGCTCATGACCTGGAGCTAGGGCAACTGAACATGAAAACCACTTTCTTGCACGACGACTTGGATGAGACCATCTACATCAAGCATCCAGAAGAATTTGTTGTTCATGGAAAAGAAAATTGGGTTTGCAAATTGAAGAAGTCATTGTATGGACTTAAACAGTCGCCTAGACTATGGTACAAGAGGTTTGACTCTTTTATGCTTTCACTTCCTTTTGATCGTAGTATCAAAGACGCTTGTTTGTACTTAAAGCCTTTAAAGAATGGTAGATGGGTGTACCTATTCTTGTACATGGACGATATGTTGATTGCTTCCAAGGATAAGGCTGAAATCGATAGTTTAAAGCTAAAGCTAAAAGTGGAATTCGAAATGAAGGAGCTTAGAGTAGCAAAGAAAATTTTGGGTATAGAAATCCAAAGGGATAGAAAGCTAGGACTTTTGAGCTCCACTCAAAAAGAGTACATGCGGAAGGTTCTTGTTAGGTTTAGCATGGAAGGGGTAAAGGCAATAGGCACACCCATGCTGCTGCACATACAGCTTTCTAGTAAAGGCTTTCCGATCTTGGAAAAGGATACAGCTGATATGATGAAGGTCCCATACGCAAGTGCAGTCGGCGGCTTGATGTATGCCATGGTTTGCACTAGGCCTGTCATTTTATAGGTGGTTGGACTGGTGAGTAGGTTCATGGAAAATCTAGGAAAGACGCATTGGAAAGCAGTGAAGTGTATCTTCAGATAACATAGAGGAACTACAAACCATGGACTTCTCTTTGGTGGTAAAGGAAGAGATTTCAGCTTGGCTGGATTTGGTGATTCCGAGTATGCCGATGATAGAGATTGAAGGAAGTCGATCTCTGGATTTGTGTTCACCATTGGTGGAACAACGATCAGTTGGAGAGTGAGGTTGCAGACGATTGTGGCTTTGCATACGATAGAGGCAGAGCTTATAATTATGGTTGAAGCAGTTAAGGAGGTGCTTTTTTGAGGCGATTGGTGTGATTTGGGCTTCGTATATGAAGACTTGGATGTGTACTGTGATATTCAGAGTGCAATCTACTTAGCTAAAATTCTGATATTCAGCTCGAGGATGAAGCATATCAAGGTGAGAGGGTCGTTCCTTGTCTCGATGAGTGAAGAAAAGCTAGTTCGTCTTCAAAATGTTCACATAAAGGAGAATGCAACAGACATGTTTACCAAGTCGTTAACTGTTGCTAAGATCGAGCATTACTCTGATTTGATTCGTTTAATGAAGTGCTAGGTGCCATTGTGTGGCATGGGGGAAGAGTGTAGATGGTTCATGGAGACGTTTATTTTCTTGTTGTAGATTGATTGGTTCTATTAGACTTGGTCTTCAAACACTTCGTTGACAGGCGGTGGCTTTGTCGGAGGTTGTTGACAAAATGTAATGGGTGATGGCATTGCCGAAGCTCATTAGGTAAATATCCATTGCTTGGAGCATAAAGGTGTAGACGGAGCTAGATGACTTGATGGAATATAGTAACAAATTGGAGATTGTTGGAATTGTAACCTCAATTCCGTCAATGGTGGAGCTGATGATGCAGTGGAGGAAGAAGAAGCCACGAGAAGTGGGATCGATTCCATGGATGGCGGCGTTGATCTCACGTGGAGGAAGAAGAAGCAACGTTGGGGACGTGATGATTTGCCGAACGAAATATTTCGTTCGATGATTTGCCAAACAATACAGCTTGTTTGGTATTTTGGAGATGCCTTAATAGATTGCCTATTAAATATTAATTTAAAAATTATAATGGAAATCAGTGCAATTAATTGAAATTTTGATTCCCTTCCTTATTCATAGGTTACACCTTATCATTAAATGGAAATTCAAAATGAAAATCAGAGTGTGGAGTGGAAGAGAAAGGGGAGTCCTCCCATTTTTATTAGCATGAATTTACTAAATTGAAGTTGAAAATCAATTTTCTCTTTGATGGTTTTCGAAAAACTGTCCAGAAATATATAATTTTTTATAATATATAATAATAATACATTAAACAGTTTTTGGAAACCTTTTAATGCTTGAATGTTGTTCAAAAATCCATTTAAGGTCTAGTTTAGAGATAAATAAAATAATTGATATTATATTACATAGGAGATTTTCAGAATACCATCCCTAAACAGTTTTATGGAAATCATTTAGTGAATCAAACAACTTTTTAATAATAAATTCATTTTCATTATTGGAGTATTTGCAATTCTCCTAAGTTTATTTCCTTTCCACCCTGTCAAAAATTAGCATTATGTTAGAGATGCTCTTACTCATCAAATGTATTTGAAAATCAACTTTTTCTCCATTGCTTACCCCAAGACTCTTTGCAATCATTATTGTTGTTGTTGTTGTTAATTTGATCATCATTATCTTTATACTTTGATTATTCTTAAAAATATTATTGTAAGCAATATGAAAGGTCAAAGAAAACATTATAGGTTAAACAAATTTATAGTTTTTGATTATTTTGTACTAACTATCGCTAACATTGGATAAAAACATTTGATTAAGTATCAAAAGAGCTTATGGTGATGTTTAATGACTGTTAGTCTATCACTTATTTCTTAATGGAAAAGTCTAATCACAAAAATTATAATAAAAAATATTATTAAATTTATTTACATGTTATTCACATTTTACTAATCTAAACGTTAACTCTTACATGCACAAACATGAAATAAAGTTTTCTAAATCGCGAGTTATAGAAGTGTATCTCATGGTAATGCAAAATAAAAATGCAATGCGCAAATTTAATGGACAATGTGGCATGAGATTGCATATATGTTTTGAATTAAGTTTATAAGATTGTGAAAATTTAAAAGAAATAATAAAACTACTCAACGTAATGCTATTTTAAGACACTCGAAACATATTCGATATTGATATTGATTACCATTTGTATATTTAGATGGCATATGAAAGAAGCCATATGAGAATTATGACGACCGCTATTCATCTCCAACACCCAATATACCTATAGAACGCACTGCTGTCGATATAAAATGATTGTCAAGAGTGAAAAGAAGAGAAGCAACCATAGAACCTATTGTACATCTCATAACGCATCGAATAAAATATAATGATCATCATAAATATAAAACAAATGAGACAATCATAACTAAATGAACTGCATAATTAGAGTAAATTGGTTCAAATATTTATACAAAACATAATAGAGTTTATACAACCAATAATAAACACAAAAGATAAATTGTCTCCAAATATGATAACAAAAACTATTTAGGCTCCCTAGTGTCACACAACTGAATAAGCAATAGTAAGTCCAAACACAATAAGAGAAAGTGCCACTTGCTCATTCACGCACAGCCACTACGTACTAACTAAACATATTATCTAGTCTACTTATTTATAAGTACCCGAGATAATAAGAAGTAAAGAATAAAAACTCGACTAAGACAACAGTCTGGTGCGAGCAATAAACAATTATCAATACTACATAAACTGATATAGTAAAGGACACAGGCACAAGAGTCATACCTGATATGTCTCTACATTCAAAGAGTTAGCACATAAAATCTATAGCATGATGCTCTACTATCATTATAAAAGTGTACAACATCGTTTATACAATGTCCAAGTGTCTAGGAATCCACATTTATAGCACCTATATTATGTGACATCCCCAGATTGACAGTCATAGCAAATATAATATCCGTTAAACAGTCCTCACTGTCACTCAATGTGCCACGGATATATGATCAATCATTTGACCATTTCTCTGATAGGGATCAATGGAAAAATCCTAAATTTCAGTGTATTCCCTCATCAGCCAATAAATGGCACTAAATCCATTCTATCGATCCAGGTCATAAGTATCCATTCCTTCGATTTGGGGTAGCCTTTCCAAGTACCTATTCAGCATACTCATAATATCCCTGCTTACAAATACACTAGAAAATACTCCGAGTATCAATGGTCCCCTGGCACTTATATTCGAATCCTTTTCCTTACCCCATCTAGTTTTGATTAATGCTTAAGGAACCATTCCACATTCCTTTCTTTCTATAAAAGAACCTTCCAACATTTTATCTATGAGTCACCCTTCTTAGAACCCACTCTTCTAGACAATCATCCTCATGACTCCATCAACATCGAGCCTTCATTAGTAGAATAAAACTTCATAACCATCAAGGTACCATCATCAAAGTCCCGAAGTCACCATCCTTCATCATGCAGTCACATTGCAATCGAACGCTGAGCAAATAAACACCTTCAACATGACCTGTAGAACATAATCCTCATCCCTTGGAAGCATGGCCCAAATTGTACTCTTCAATTCGTGTTGGTACCGACATGACTGGGTTCACGTCGATACCGATATGAATTACTTAGCAAAATTTTGTCTAAGTACTCCATGCTTCGACCACTTCACCATCTGCTTGTCTAAAGCTCCCTCTTTACATGCCTTAAGTACCTAAATCCATAACCCGCATCAATCAGCTACAAAAGAGAATGATATCGAGTAGATGAGGTCAGTATCGAGGTCGGTAGTAAGTAGAATATCTTCACTAAAATTTATGGTCAAGTCATGTAGCTCCATCATTGCCTTGCCTCGAACCTTACCCGAAGTCTCTAAACCTAAGTCCTGAAGAAGCTCACTTCCTCGACCTGAAAGCAACTCCACTGACCAGTTTGCAAACCACCATCCTCACTAATTTGACCATTCTAATCGGCTCCAATCAACCTGCGACTTGAAACATATGCCCCTCTGGTCCTATGGAACATCTCCTCCAAGTTGCATTACATTTTGAGTAATTTTGACATAATTTTCCCAAATTGACGATATTTTTTTTATTACACTAAAAGCACTAACAAAAATATCTAAGCAATACATGAAATAGCAATCATCATTTATAAGAATACATTCAACACATGCAATTTATACAAACATGATTAATATACAAGATTATGCCTAAATCTAATTTCATACTAAACGACAATATGATTTATAAGAAGTCACAAAACCAATAAAAATCTATTTCTATCTTTTTAAATTCAGTCATAAACATGTATGAAGGTTAAATTAAGGTTTGAAAACATTTTAACATGGAGATCATATCAAAGCATCATTTTTAACCGTATGAACATGCATATGATATTGAGAGGTCAAAAACTACTCATATAATACAAAAATTGCCAATCTAATCCCTAAATTTGAAACTGATAGCAAGAATTCGAATTTTAAACCAATCAAAATGATAGATCCATAATCTCCTTTGCTAATTATCTTTATAATGAAGTTTAAGACTTGGATTAATTTGAATATGAGAAGCTTTTTGATGGAATATAGGTTAGTAGAGGTTTATAAATGTTTTTGGAAAGTGGAAAATGATTTAGACCTATCCTAACACTCCCAATTAGACATAAACCTGAAATGGGTAGTGGTCTCATATTTGGGCTCAACTAATTTTCGATTAGTCTGCCCAATAACGGTCTAAATTTAAAATAATTGTATCTCCTAAATGGTAAATCTATTTTCCTTCTATGATCACTCTGTAGAAAGAGAAATATCATTCTAAACTAATGAAAGTGGTTTCAGATCCTATTTAGAATCTTATCAAAAGTTATAGGCTTCAAAAGAATTTTTGGGTCTAACAATCCAATAAAATTCCAAGGATGGAAAATGTCTCTGGTAGTTATTTACTAAAATTTTAGAGTCATACATTCTCATAATTTAATTAATAATATTTTATGATCCTCCTATTTGTAAAATACGAATGAGTTACGGAAAAACTTCACTTATTCGTGGCTATCGCTAGCTTTAATTGTTCTTATGTATTTTAAGGACGTATAGATGTTACTTAAGTTAAGAATTAAATATGAGTTGTGGCATTTAGCACTAGCGAATAAACACAGAGACTCACAAATGCGAACTGAACTGACCCAAGAAGAACGGAGCTTGGTCCAAACATGTCGCAATTCTAACCCAAACCAGATGGGTATCAAGTCTCTCAAGTCCAATAGATAGTATCTCACCTAACAAATCATTATCAAAAAAGACAATGTAAAAATGGCATATATACTATAATTGCTTTGAGAATAGAGTTAGCTAAACCATGGTTTAAGACTTAGATTTTTACTTACATTTAAGTCATTTGGAGTCATTTTAAATTTTGGGCAAACTCAATTGTAGTTTCAAATGTTCATATATTATATTATATCATACTATATGTATGTATGTATGTATGTATACATATACATATACATACATATATATATATATATATATGCATACATATGTACATATGCATCTGGATTCGATTTGAATATATGCTATAATTTTGTTTTGAATCAACTTGACTAAAATTAAAGTTCGTCATCAATTTTTTATATGTATCTAGATTTTCCATAAAAATTTGGTTAGCTTTTGTATTTTTTTTCAATTATTTTACTCAATTACAACTAACAAAATATCATCAAAGGGTTGTATTTAGTGTTCCATCACCAAAACAACATTTTCTACAAACTTCCTAGTTTCGACAAAAACCAGAATGGACTAGCCAAATTTCTGAAAAATAAGGAACTTCAAATTTTCAACAAAATATATAAAGTAAGATATCAGCCTCGTCTAAATTGTTAACATAACAGGATATTAACATCATCTATGTCGTAGCTAGCATAAACCATGTTTGTAAACCTATCGTATTATGCACTACCAATGCAAATGCATTATGATAGTTAGTAATAACAAAAGAAGATAATTAGTAATCAATATAACACTAGGTTTCATGATTAGCATTTTAACCCACATTCATATATTCTCGAACTTCTATGGTAGTAATTCGCACCCTATTTGTGCTCATATGCAGGAAATCAAATGAGGCACAAAGCGATTAACACAATCTAATATGATTCAGAATAATTTATTTACAACCATATAAAAGAAAAGTTATAAAGTAAATATAGACAAAGTAAATAATAAGAACACACAAGACAAATAAGAGTACGGGCTAATACCTGCTTAATGACAACACATTCCTCATTCTTCCAAGATAAACGAATCATGATATCATATGAGTGAACTTTACATACTTTTTCCAATTGAAGTATACTAAAAATATACCACTTTGAGAACAACATTCGATATCTCGACGGGCTTCCACGAATGATCATCAAATACTTCAACAATATCATCAGCCACCCAAACTATCTCATAAACATAAGGCAGATAGGGTCTAATAGCTTGTGTAGGTATGTAACGACTCACGAATCCATGCCCTTTGAATCGACAATAAACCACACATGTCCGACCCAAAAAGCACAGATTGACGGAAAGTCAGGATAAAGAAAAGAAGAGAGAAGAAGAGAAGAAAGAGAGAAGAGAGAACCAAACAGAACAATACAGAATCCCACATCGCAGCGGAAAACATATAATATCATATTAATGATCTTTATAAAACAGAAACTGTATATACATACATCAATTAGAGTTCAACAATCAATCACTAATTATCAGCCAGAACAGTTATAATAACCTGTCCTCACAATTGCCAATAGTATACAACAACTAAGCAGCAGATAATCAAAATAGATACGTTTATATGAAATGAAGATCTCCAGCTCTCCTGCTGAATCTCCAAAAGCACCAAATGTGAACCTGTAAATATACTCGGTCTGACCTGAGCATTGAAAGGGAAGGACGCCCGGATCAGTTTGATAAACCAGTGTGAGAAACGCACTTAACTGAATTTATTAAATTACCAAAATTTTCCTTCATCAAAACAAAAGTATCTCGTAAGACACGCCCACACATAAACGCGGACATGTTTTTACCTTACAATAACTAAAACATTTCATATCAAATCATCTTATATTATACTAGAGTCTAGTATACAAATGATATTCCAACATACTAGGCTCTACAAATAAAATGGCAGGTACGTAGTGGAGTTTGGATTTCCATACAAATGACCAGGTGAAGGAACTACCTTCCGATGGATGCACCTCTAGATGGATGTCCCAAGGCATAGAACATCTGCCCTCTACCAACACAAGACCGGCCCACCTCCATAACTAGATAGTATCGAATATATCATCCTTCGGTCGTTACCAACCTTTACCGAGGGCCCTCTAGCATACAAACCACAATAATAAGGTACATGACGTCATATAGTGTAAAGATATATCTAGAATGGGATGATCATACCCTACTTAGGAGCGACCCACTTAACCCTGCTGCATCTAACCCTATTTTAGTCATTTTCGGTTGATGAGGCCAGATGTAACGATTACCTTTCACGTATCACATATCACATCACTTTGAATGCCACATGGCCATTTTCGTTGACTACTAATTGCCTTCCACAAAAATACAACCCTTAAGCTCATACGTCTCAAGGAAGGTGTTAAGCTAAGAGAAGTTTCCTTCTCCGCCACCACTGATGTACGTTTGTAGAAACCAATGTACGTAATCTTTAGAAATGCAATGTCAGACAAACATCCATATAAGTTGTCCAGGAACAGGACAAACCGAAGGTACTTTTGTACCACAACCTGTCGGGAAATCCCTAGGATTAGTGGCGAATAGTCCTTGCATTGGATATTTCATAATAAAGAGACCATTGCTACTACATTCATATTGGGATTTTAACCCTAAACGATCAACAGGTTATCCCTCGCTATGAAAATACTGAATATCAATATCATCGATAACCTGCACAATCGAACATATATACGTTGGTCCGAAGTGGTTTTCAGGTAAATATAATATCGGTCTCTTTGCACCAACAATGCAAATGCGTTTCTCAACATCACACAGAAACTAAGTCTCATAGACTTATCACGTGTGCAACTTTCAACTTGCTATCCTTCAGGCTAAGAAGGAAGCTCGATAGATTGGACTAATACTCTACACAGCACGAATCAACATTCTCAACACAAATGATAATCAAGCCTACACAGAAGGCTGCATACTAAGTGTACGACTAAATAGTTCCCACATCGAGTTGAGGAACTAAAGTGGCCAAATTTAATAATCGGTTATTTAACTATCAAAGCAAATAAACAAATATCTAGCACTATATACAGTCACTAGGCCCTTTAATTAATATTTTATTAATTAAATCACTTGCCAAATATTCACTTCAAATTATCTTTAAAAAGATATATTTTCAAAACCATTTCAACATTTCTATATTGGAAAACATTTCCATATACTTATTTAATAATAAGTAATTCACAAATCAATTTATTTTCAACACTTAGAAATATTACATATACTTAAATAAGGATTAAGTATATATTTTATTCTTTTAAGGAAAACATCTCTTAAACATATTTATTTGGGTCAAAATAATGTTGTGTAAAACATCGTTACGACAACCCAAAATCACTAGTATAGGGGTTCAAAAATAAGATAGATGTATAAATCCCATATACTATACAAAACATCTCCTTTAGAAAATCATTTACTATAACAACAGTGTTATAGTCCATCGTTTCCTTATTTCTCGAAGTCTGTTTCAACAATGAATGTTGAAATCTATGGTTTCGATATTTAACACATTTTAAAACACCTTCGGACCAATTAAATCCATTTAAAATATCACTTTCCAAAAACATATTTAACTTAAAAGATTATTCACTGTCCAAAATCGTGAATATAATTCATTTACCAAATCCAACATTTTTACACATTTATTTTATGGATTATCCACTGTCCAAAATCATTGATATAATTCCTACCAAATACATTGCTTTTACACCTTTATTTAATGGATTATCCACTGTCCAAAATCGTGGATGAAATTTCTTTAATAAACTTCCATATTTAACTTATCAAAATAAGTCGATTTTGGATTTATAAAACAATATTTATATATCACATTTATATTTTATAAAACTTCAACTTATAAAATCTCTTAATTAACCATTTCCATTTATATCTCATTTACATTTCAAATCCGATTTATAAGTTTATTTACTTATAAACCATTTATTCCCAAATTCATTCCTTTATAACTTCGTCAATTAATAAATCTATAAATCTTATTACTTATAAAATCCATTTATAACTCCATTTTAACTCTTATAAAACTCCTTTATAATCTCATTATTTTGAATTAAAATAAAATATCTAGTTTTATAAATTTATATCTAAAGCATTTATAATAACTTCAAAAATCCCAATTTAATTACTCACAAATTAATCAACTTCATATTTCAAAATCCACATTCTGAATATATTTCATAAATATCATAAATTTTATAACATAAAAATTATAATATTTATTTATTTAAAATAAATTCATTCCTTTGAATCAAAAATTTATAAAATATCTATTTTCAAAATCACTTGAAAATCCTTTCAAATTTGAAATCATCACTTTAACATTTTTAAATTTTCAAAAATAGACCCAATGCTGCAATAGCACTAAATATATCAATCACGGTATTTAAACATCATATATCACATGATAATAACGTACATGTCAATATCTGTATATAAAATCCATACCGGTGAGGAATCCAATTGGGTCCATCCTACCTGTCGCCTGCAACAAATATACATATTAGAAATATGTGTACACTGTCCGCTTGGAAGCAGATGCACGTAAAAAGGGTCATATGCTCATACACGGGAATGTATAGGGTTTCATCTACTCCAATAGGCAGGAATATATCCAAATACCAATCAATATATATAATATATTGTATATCATCCAAACAATCATCAATCATCATAAAGTAAATTTATTCTCACTTATATAAAAATATCATTGAGTCGGAAAGAGTGAATAGTGCTCACATTGATTCCAATAGAATTTGTAGTGTTTTATTCCGAATAAAATCAAACAAGCATTTATTTTACTCAAAATTTATATTATCTTCATTCAACTCCAAACCAGCTCTAAATGTAGTGCTCGTCAACACAGACCCAATGCAACTTGTTTTGTCAAAAAATAGACCTCGTATGACAAAGTTATGATATTTAGAAGTTTATACAAATTTAGTATACAATAATTTACAAGGTTTATTTTATTTTCAAACTCTTAATCAAATATGGCCATCGTTTTTTGCTTCATGAGATCGGCCATTGCCTTCTTCTTTTCCCCCCATTTAAACATCGCGTGAAGAAAACCCAATAGCCGTAAAACCCTAGTCGCCGCGACCTCTACATTGTTCGAGATGTTGATCAGAGACCTCTATACAAACGGCCATCACGAGTGGCACCACCACCTTGAACGGCGTGAAGCTCGACGCTTATATGGCCTAGAAAATCGCGTTTGAATGCAAATCCTTCGAACACAAAATGTCGTTGATTCGCCCAGTTAAATCCGATCACAACCGTTGAAAACATAAATCTCATCACGCTTGACATTTTTGTAGTTGATACTTTTCATGAAAGTGAATGGATGAGGAGATCAAAGGGGATGAAGGTGGGTGTTTTTTGGCTGTAGCAATGTTAACGGTGGCGGCTTGAAACCCTAGTTAGGTTTTAATGCAAATAGAAAATAATAACGTACTTTTATAGAAAATTTCGTGACACTATTCACCCGAATTTTTTTCAAACTCCTATCGAAGCATGCCACCTGCCATTTATAATGTTTTACCCCTATCTCGAACGTACTGAAATATATATCGAGAGCCAATTCAATCGTATTTGGAAGATAGGTTTGCAAATCAACTACTTAAATATAAAATTCATGTAAAGGAAATTCTACACGTTTTAGCTTGCCACGACTAAACCGTAAATCCAATTGACACGAAATTTGAAATCTTATAATAATATAACATTACGGATCCAATGAAACTAGTTTTGTCAAAATCCGAGACTATATGAAAATGACTATGTTTACACGTTAATTAAGTATCAAAATATTTAATCTCTACAATTTAATTTTTAATCAATTTTAAAAGTTCTCCAACATCATTCTAATTCAAATATAATTTAATTCAACTTTATAAATTATTTTTATTCACATTAAATTCAAATTCAAATTATTTACAAAATTTTAAATATTAAATCAACGATTTAATTATCCAATTAAATCACTATATTCGAAATATAACTTATTCAACTTATAAAATTAACTTTTGAATATTAAAATTAATTAAATATACGAATTTCAAATGACTAAAATTCTGGGTCGATGCAAGATACTTGATCCAAGCTAACTCCCAAGTCATCGTCCAATTTGTAGTTGTAATCAACTATATGTGTGGGGTCATGGGATGACAGAATTTTTGCAATCCACCATGAAAATGGTGGCCCTCCTCTCTTGCTAAACACTTTGGCCATTCCTCTTTCTTAAAATTTATTTTAGTGGTTAGTCTGCATAAATATTGGACAAATATAAGAAGATATTTTTTTTAATAATGCAAAATTCAAATCAGCATATCATGTTTGAAGTAACATGATACAAAATGGTTAAATAACTGCTTAAAGTATATAATATGGATTACAAGCATCTATACCAAAAATTTTATATGAAAAAATACCATACATTTCACAAAAAAACAAAAATTAGGAAGTTTAACAGTATTAGGAGATTCGTCCAGGGACAAATTATGTTTAGGAATAAATAACCAATTCCGATTGAACTCACATGGATTTCTAGTGTGAAATTTAAATCTTGTTCAACCATTAATAACAAATACTTCAGCAATCAAAAACCTAAATCAACTAACGCATGTTATAAAAAAAATTGAACCCTACATATATATGAAACCCTAGAAGAAATACAAGGATTCAATCAAAATTCAAATAAATAAATAAATAATAACTCACTAGTTAGTGTTTTCGATCACAATTTTTTTTTATCAAAAATCAAATTGACTCGAGATTGTGAATACAGATGTTCCTCATGCAGATTTCGTGGATAATGAAACGGTAAAGGTTACTACTAATTATTCCTTGCTTCATAAGAATTATATTAATGGGTATACAAATTAATTTAAGAGAAGAATAAGTTCAACATGAGTTCTAGTTATTTAAAATATATATTCAAATATACACACATTTGATATGATAATAGTTCCATAACTTGCATAAATAAATCATGCTCTAGGAAATATAGTGATTCAAATTTAGGTTAAGAAAATATTCCAACATATGCATCAATATGCCTTTTGAAACTTACCTATAAAAATATTTCAATAGCTTGAATCATTTTATTTGCTAATAAATATAGCATGATATGACATTAGAAATATAGGAAAATGATAAATATTATATATTTTCATTTTCTTCTGCTTTCTACTTAAGCAAACAAGAAACAACCATAATAAGTAATGAATATAATGCTATCATTGAGAATTGATTATTGCACCTCTTTATTACCTCTGATGCCAAAATTGGGTGGACTATCACTCGAGGACACTATGTTCTAAGTAAATAACAACCAAATAATTTTTTCTTTTGTTTCAAATGTTCATATCAACAAAATAACTAAAGCATTACAAATTTTAGAAGTAATATAACAAATCATCTTGAGAAAAATTTGATGTGGATATATATCAAAATACTTTAGATGTCACCACATTAGAGATTTTTTTTGAAGGTACCACATTAGAGATAGCTATAAGGCCATCTGACATAAGAAAACATAGCTAATGAAACAAAGAATTAAAATATTATGTAATTATAACTCAATGTGAATGCTTGTAATATTTATGCTTTTATGTCCAACATCGACATGATATAATATTTATAACCCGATATAATTGCTATGCCTATAAGACAAAAAATATAATTATGTCTTTAAATATACAAAACACATAATGTTTTCTTTCAAGAATAAGAAATAGTTCAAAAAAATGATGTTGCTTTTAAAGCATAAGAAATTATTATCCTTATACTATTTGGCATGTTTGTTGAAGAAAATTATCTACAAATATATTTCCTTGATTTTTTGCTTGTCAAGTTAATAATAAGATAAGTATTCGTTAAGAATATGTAATGAGTTCCTATTAATACTTCTTTGTGATAAATATATTTAATACTTTCATTACATGTTCCCTTATAGGTTTGAAATGTTGTTGAAAAAATATATATTGAAAAGGAATCGGTTTATTACATATTAATTCTTTAATTTCTTAACATTAAAGAGAGTATATAATTAATTGTCTCATTAAATTGAATTATAGTTTAATTCTCTAATTACTTTAAATTCGAATTGATTAAAATTTTAAATAGTTAACTCCATTTATTTCCTGCATGATAATAATGTTTGAAATGATCCTTCATATATAAAAATAGTTCAGTTATACACAACACAAATATAGTATCCCTAGTTTATAGTTACCCATTTATAAACATTTCTATTCAGTGAAAAAAAATCTAAACAACATTAAAACTTAGGTAACTACCACATTGTTCTATTAGATCAAGACTTTGGTGATAATTATGAATGTGTTTTTCTTATGAATATATCATAGTCTATTAAACTACATAACCAAATTATACTAAAATCCAATATTGGTTAAAAAAGGCAGTGTTGGATTGTACAAAAATTAAGTTTAGATTAGCAAACACTACATAATGCACCAAAAAATAAATAATAAGTTTGCCAAATACTTATTAAACCGACTTTAAATATTTTTTAAAGATCTCCACCAATGGTAAAAGAAAGGTATGTTTATACATTTATCATTTTCCCTAAAACATATTATGAAAAATTATTATTTGAATACTCATACTTCATGTATAATGTTTTTCTTTTGACTTGATCATATTATATACTTATGTTTGAGAAAAAAATAAAGATAACTTTAGTTCTATTTGACTAGGACGCTGCTTAAGAGAGAAATATTTTGTATAATAGGAGCGAATGGGATGGGGAAAATTATATGAAAAAATTTATAATCAGAGAAATATTTGTTCTATACTTATTTTATTATAGATAATTATTACCTCTACTTTCTTGCTTTACTTCCCTTCTAATATTGAAAATAAATTATTACTTCTCTCATTTTGTGCAACTAAACATTGATCGAGATGAGTCCTCCTTCGTTATCTTCATTTTTAACAACTTATTTAAATTATTGAGTTTCAGAGATGCGATAGAAACAATGATTTTGCTGAGGTAGAAAATTAGGTGAAAGAAAAGAGAGGAGAAATTATCATGAAAAAATAAATTTAGCTTTTACGGGTTTTTTCAAGTGAAGAACAAATTATTTAATTCTCTCATTTGATGGATCTTTTACCAATACCTTTTTTTCACTTGTTCTATCGAAAGTACTTCTCCTTTTGACAACTCCATTGATTATGTCGAACAAAAGTTGCGGTATCTATGTATACATATGTTGGAGTTTAATAAATTTTGGATCTAAATATCTAACCCTATATTTATTCAATCGAGATATAATTATATGAAATAAATAGATCAGTGGAAGCCATACCTGAATCCCTTAATGTTTATTGAAAGAAGATTAACTTGGTTATAATCATCCAAATTAGCACAAGCTTAGATCTAAAAAATATCACTTTAGAAGAGGGTAGAGAGTATGATAAGATCTAGGTAATTTAGGGACCATTACCCTATATATGTTGCATTGTAACATTTTTTCAGTTCGGCCCTTCATAAAAGCAAAATTGTCACTCTATTATCGATATATGTAAATTTACATGATGAATATACACCTTAAGCCTTAATATATTCATTTCAAAAAAGATCACATGTTTGGACTTAATCACAAAATAGCCCATACAAGGCCGGCCAACCCATCCTTGGATAGTACTGAATATGCCATCACTCCAGTCGTTACCGACCTTTAATTCAAGGCCCCAAGCATACACAACGAAAATTAGATACATGACGTCATAGTAAAGATATATCTGAAAGAGTGATGTCATCTCCTAATTGGGAGCGACCCACTTAGCTTACTGCTTTTATCCCTGTTTCGGTCATTTTCTCGGGAGTGTGGCCAAAGAGGTATCGATTACCTTTTATATATCACATATCACAAATTACATCACTTTGAATGCCACATTGCCATTTCCGTTGACTACTAATTTCCTTCCAGAAAAATGCAACCCTTGAGCTCGTACGTCTCAAGGAGGGAGTTAAGCCAAGAGAAGTTGTCTTTTCCACTGCCACTGATGTACGTTTGTAAAAACCAATGCGTGTAATCTTAGAAATGCAATGTCAAACACTCGTCCATACAAGTTGTCTAGGAACAGGACAAACCGAAGGCACTTTCCTACCACATCCTGTTGAGAAATCCCTAGGATTAGTAGCAAATAATTCTTGCATTAGATATTTCATAACGAAGAGACCACCTCTACTATATGTATATTGGGATTTTAACCCCAAACGTTCAACAAGCAGTCCTTCACTACAAAAATCCTAAACATAAACATCATTGTCTGTCCGACAGAGTCGTCATATAAATCTTGATCCAAAGTGGTTTTCAGATAAATCTGATCCCGGTATCTTCGCACCAACAACAAAAAAGCATTTCTCAACCTCATACAAAAACTAAGCCTCATGGACTTATCATGTCTCCAACTTTCAACTTGTTGTCCTTCGGCCAAGAAGGAAGTTCGATAGATTGGAGTAATCACTCTGCACTACACAAATCAACATTCTCAACACAAACGATTATTAAGCCTACATTGTCAGTTACGTACTAAATGTACGACTAATTAGTTTCTACATAAAGTTGAGGAACTAAAATGGCCAATTTTGTTAGTCGGTTATTTAAATATCAAAGAAACAAATAAAATCTAGCACCTAAATAATCATTGGGCCTGATTTTATTAATCGTTTATAGATCGCTTTTCCAAATCATTTAACTCAAATTATTTTTGAAAACATAATATTCAAACTGTAACGAACCTGACTCGACCTTCGAAAATCAACACCGAATACGACACTCGTATTTAAATGCCGCAAATCCAAACGTCGAATCTGGTTCGCCGGAGCTTATAACACATTAAGTATAACAACATAGCGGAAGAAAATGAATGATACATTTGATATACAATATTATACAATATTCAGATACAATAATGATACAATAGATATCAATACTATCAGGGATACAAGAAATAGCAGCGGAAAGATAATGTCTTCAATGCCAAACTACAAAAACTCCATCTTCAATCCAAAGCTAGCTCGAACCCTCATCAAGTTGCACAAAGCTAAGCAAGGTTGTCCATGAATGCTGAAGTGTAGAAAATGCGATCCACAAATCCAAAAGGACTTCGAAGGATATCGAATCAATTCCTACTATTCGACTATCTGAAAAACCCAACTCTAGATGCCCGTGTGGAAAATTGTGGGCATCCAGAGTTTAGGAAAGGAACAATAAACTCCAGGTCAGTCATGGGACTGGTATGAGCAAACAAAAAAGTTTTATCTTTAAAAACAAACAACAAAGGGATTAAAACATTGAAAACCGCAATGCTTGTTGGAAAATGAAACTACCATAAGGCCTCCCGCCACACACACAATGCAAAAGCAAAATTGGAGGAGATTTCTCCTTATGATAGTCAAATATGCTTGATGCGAGAAAATTTCTTTGATATTATTACTAGTGCATAGTGTAGAAAAAAAACCATTTCGAAAGTATAATATTAATATTAACCAGCATAGACATTCCGAACTATGCTACTATAGCTACCATCTAAATAGTGGTGACCACCATAAGTAAATGACAGGTTCTACAACTAAAACCGTACAAGGCGCGTATTGAAGATTGGATTTCTAACAAATGGTCAGGCTAAGGAACTTCCTACTACCACATGGGTACGCATGTAGAGGGACGCCCCGAGAGCTTAAACAGCTCTCTGCCAACACAAGACTGAGTTACCTCTGTAAGTAGGTAACTACTACATGAGCATGCCATCCCCCGGTCCTTTGGGACCTTTATCCGGGGCGCCTCTCAACCACAAAGCAATCACAAAGTAATAGATTTGCAGTGACCACAAGGGTTAAGTATCTGGGCTCCATTTCATGATACCACCCTTTTCTAGAAGGGAATGACACACCCTAAAGGGAGCGATCCTCATGACCTTGCCGCATCTTTCCTGTTTCGATCATTTCCGGGGTGTGAGGTCATGATGCAATCTCGTCCACAAAGCTACGCTTTTTCACAAAGTCATGCTTTGATCAACAAATGATCAGCAGCACTTCGTATGCCACATTACCAATTTGGGAATGTATCACAAGTAACCTTCAACTACATAACCTCTTGGCTCATACATCTCAAATAAGGGTGTTAAGCTAAGAGAATGAATCTTCACCACCAAAAAGAAATGTATTTGATAGAAACCAGCTTTACATCTCCAAGTGTAATGTCAGACACACATCCGTACAAGTCTGTTCTGAGTTCGAACAGAACCGAAGGAACTTCCAAAGAAGCCTTTGCAAATCCGATTACTCACAACCCCGATCGGAATTCCCATCACTTAAGGAATCTCTATGCCGGCGCGACTCGGTGCAGAGACAATCGACAGGTTATCCTTTCGTTCTCGAAAATACCGGGTCTTCACCACTGGTCTTCAAATGCTATCCATAACGACGTATCATTATTCGGAATGGGTTATATGACACAAGGTCCTCTCCCGGCTAAACCGAATAATGAGCGCAATATTCAAAAACATATGGATATGGGATTTTAGTTAAGTCACAACTTATTATCCAACCTTTCTTTCAAATGGTTCAAATAAATCACCACTTCAAATCTTTTAACAAAAAGGTTCATTTCGTAAAGTTCACCAATTTTCCACAAAGGTTCATTCACGACTTTTCAAAACAATTTCATTTCAAGTTGGATTAACTTATCCAATCTTTAAATTAAAGATTTAATTCCTAACTTTCAAACCATTTCCAATTCAAATCTTTTATATGAGAGATGTACCATTTAAAACTTTCTTCGATTTCAAAATAAGGTTTAATAATCTTTCACAAAGGTTCATTCTTAGCTTTCAAAATAATTCACAATTTCCTTTCAAACTTGAAACTTTTCGACACAAATTGGAAATCCTTTCTTTTTATGAAAGCTATTATTATTTGAAACAAATAGTTTTCATTTTTGGGAAAACTGATTACATTTAAATAAGTTAAATCCATTCAAGTATAAAAAACTTGGGTTTAAATTTAAATTCCCAAAATAATACTTTTTAAATGATTAAAAACCCATATAAACACCTTTATAACCTGTATAATCTTTTTAAACTATAACTCCCAAATTATTGAATTCAATTTCAATTATTGAATTCAAATATAAATTAAATAAAAAAACTTTATTAAGTTATTCAAAATGACTTTTTTTGAAATCCCTTTTCAAAAACTTTCAATTCTAATTCCAAAACTATTTTGGATTCAAAAATTCAATCTTTAAAACCATTAAAAATCTGCGACTTAACCGATTTCCTCGTGCAATCCATATTTGTGTGTGCAGGGTGTAGTCTAGGGTTTTCACACAATAGTGCATAAACATCATCAATCATTACAGATTCAAACACAGAAATATATTTGATAAGCGGTATAAATTATAACGCTTATCTTTCATTCACAGATCACAGATATATATCACAGATAATTACATTCATCCCAGATAAATAAATTACATCACAGATGAATAATTTACATTAATCACAGTTCAAATCAAAACAGAACATCACATATCAGGGATATCGAACAATTCAATTATCCAATAGAATCCAAATACCCATAAGTAGGATCAATTTAATTATCTGATTTATTTAAATCAGATTAATTACTTATGAATAATTTACTAATCCTGATTAATTTATATTAATTAATTACAAATCAATTTGATTAATTACCCTTTAATGATTTATTAATTAACCTCAATTAATAAATTAATTAATCCTTTAACTATTAATTAATCAACGTTAATTATTAAATTAATTAACCTTAATCATTAATTTAAATCAACTTTGATTAATAAATTAATCAACCTTTAATCATTAGATGATAAATCTTTTACTTTTAAATAATTAACCTTTAATTATTCAGTTATCCTTTAATCATTTATCTTTAATTAACTAATTAACCCTTTCAATCAATTACCATCTAATTAATTATCCTTAATTAATTACACTAAGCGATTATCCTTAATCACTTATATCACAAATTAATTACATTGAGTAATTGCCTTTTATCATTTGATAAATCAACGTTAATAATTAATTAATTACTTATCATTAAAAATCTTTAATTAACCATCTTTGTAATTAATTATCATTAACACAAAATTTAACTTAAGAAATTAAAGTCAATTAATGATTCCAAAACATTTCTTTTGATTAACTCTTTAACTTCATTATTGATTTAAAATAACTTAAAATTATTTATAAATAATGATCACATAACTAAATAAAAATTAATTACTTCTTTATTAATCTTAAGCTTGAATCAAAATAATTATTTAAAATCCATTAATTTTAAATATACTTTAAAACTTTATTAAATATGAATTTGTGAAAACTAATTTTTTCCATATCTTTAAACTTGTTTTTACTTTGCCTTTAAACTTAGATACATTTGTAAAACTCAATTCCTTTGTTTTAAAACCTGAAACACATTTCTATTAAAAATTTTGAGCCTGCTACTTACTCAATTTTTTTTCCTGAGCCTAACTATTGAAATCCCGAGGCAAACTCACTTTTCCCTGAGCTAGATTAAAAAATACCCAAGACATACTTTTCTTTTTATATTTTTTCTTGTTTTTGATTTAAACTGTTAAAGCCTGGTTCATGAACGAAAATAACCCGATACCTTACTCGAGCCAAACCCACGATTTCACAAGCACGTCTTCGAGTTAAATCTTCATCTCCTTCCGCAATTCCCTGGCACACGCCAACTCCCCCCCGTGTACGTGCACAGATGATCGGAATTACTCCGATCATCATCGAGGACGCCGTCAAGTCGACGATGATCTCCTCATCACGAAAAGCAACTCCAATCATCGTTTTCTTCGCGAATCTAGAATCGAGTTAAACCCTTCTTCCTTGAACCAAATAACCATAAAAAAAATCCTCGCCATGATGAACACGTTAACCAGAATCCACGCCGACCGACCTATAGCTGCCTCGCACCCCCACATTTCGATCCCTCCATATGCGATCGCCCAGAAAATTTTGTGGACGACGCGATTTCCCCAAAACCAACCTCGACTAAATAAGGTCGTTAAACCCTAAATCCACATCATTCCAATGCTTTGATCATTTATAAATTCGATTAGTATTTTTCCATTGACCCTTAATGCTCCAGCCATCTTTACTGATGATCACGATCTTCACTTCATCGTGGATCGTCGGAAATTGATAGAAATAAATTTTTCGATCATCATACAATTGCTCGAAATTTACTCATTTAAAAATTTAGATTTAGTCATCAAAATTCATCAATTTGTAACCCCTATCGGATTCCAACATCCATTTATCAAATTAAAAACATCGATTTTTCTGGAATTAACAGATTTTACTGACTTTTCTTGTTTTTTGGAAATTCACTTGATAATTTCATTTGAAAATAATTTCTAAACTTTAATCTTGATTATACAAGCAAGTTTGATTTAAATTACGTAACCTAAAATCAATTAAAGAGGAAGAATTTGATGTTTTGAACGGTTTTTTTTTTGAAACCCTGAAACTAAAGATAGGGATGAACAACCAGTATATTAACATGCACAGGTCAAATCTACACATATACCTAGATTTTTACATATGCAAACCAATGCTCAATTGTGCTTCCATCATGAATTCAAACCACAGATAAAATACCAGAGTTTCAAAAGATTTAAAGTTTGCTCACCTTGGGTGGGAAAGAACAGAGAGGAACCTGAGCCTGGAAATGGTCCGGGATTTGAAACTGAAATTGAGCATTTTGAAACCTGAAATCTTTTAATTGATTTGCAACTGGAACTTGTTTTGTTGAGATGATTTCTGAATTCGCTCAGGCTTTTAAGACTTGTTGTTTGAATTGCTCTGATCTTTATATTTACCTGAAACATTGTTCCTTGTACTTGGATTTGCTTAAAGCTTTGAATTGAAAACTTGTTGAATCTGTTTGAAGCTTTGAATTTTCTTAGGTCTGTTGTTATTTGGTTTCCTTTCTCAGATTGAAGGTGAGAACTTGTTGGATTTTACTTCACTTGATCTCAGGCTAAAAACAGGTTGAAAAATTTGAATTGTTTTGCTTTCTTGTTTCCAGGCTAACTTGTTTTCGGGTTTTGATGTTGAGATAGTCTTTACTTTGATCTGGTTTTCCAGTTTTGTAGTTTTAGATTTGAAAGGGTTTTAGTTTGAAGATTGTTTGATTTCTAGGCTTGAAGATAGTTTTAGATTTTTTTTCAGGTTGGTGACAATTGATAAATAGACTGGTAATTTCTTTAATTCACAATATTCATGTTTTTCAAAAATTAAGAATATTTTGTTTTGCCACTTGTATGATTTCATACTTCATGCTTTTACACTTATCCATCCCTTTGTTTATATTGCTTATAAATGTTAAAGATATCAAATTTATGTTTAAACTCTTTGATTTAATTAGTTCAAAATTTAGTTTTAAACCCTCATTCTCTTATGTTTACATGTGTATACAAACTATCTTTAAATTCTTTATTTCAAAATAAATATACATATCTAAATCAAAGCTTTTATATTTAATTCCATATGCACTACTATATTCATCTTCAAGTATAAAAGAAAAGCAATTTGAATTTTTATCAAATCTCATAAATTCACAAACCAATCTCTTCATATATATATATGCTTTCTTATAAATTTTAAAAAGACATGTATATTTTAAAACTCTTATTAGTTCTTGTTTTAATATTATATATAAATCTTTACATACATTTTCAATTATTTACACCTTTATAAGAAAAAGGATTTTAAAACCAATTATACATAAATATGAAATCACATTGATTTTATGTTTAGATCTCATATTTTCAAAAATCAAAATTTCAAATTATAATCCATTTATATAAATAAATAAACATATATCTTATTTAATTTGGAAAATCCAAACATAATTTTATTTTCTAAGATATTTAAACTTGAATCCCAATTTCAAATTCTATTTTTAATCAATTTTATATACATATTCATTCCCAAATATTCAAATTAATCCTCTATTAATTCATAATTTAACTAAAATATTATACTAATTTCCTAATCAATTTAGCTTAAAAATCAGGAATGTTACACAAATCCATTTAACTTATTAGATATTCGAAAAACATTTTCATATACTTTTTTTTATAGTAAGTAAATGTACAAATTATTTTCAAACCATTTAAACTCAATTTTATAATATCACTTTCTAAAACATTCATTTTATTTAAAGGCTTATTACTATCCAAAATCGTGAATATAATTCCTTTGGCAAAATTCATTACTTCTAAATACTTAATATAAAGGATTATCCACTGTCCAAAATCGCGAATATAATTCCTTTAATAAAGTTTCATATATAACTTATCAATTTAAATTGATTTTAGATTTAGAAAACAGTGTTTATAAATTCCATTTGTATTTTATAAACTTCCATATACAAAATTTCTTTACTAACAAATTCCATTTATATCTAATTTTTAAGTCGAAATCCAATTATAAGTTAATTACTTATAAATTTCTTATTTACAAATTCATTCCTTTCAAATCTTATTATTTATAAAATCCATTATAAATTCTTTTCTAAATTTCAATTGCGAATCCATATATAAATTTGATTACACTCTAGTTTCTAATATTTATAAAACACTTTTATACTTCCACTGTTTTTATTTATTAAATATCAATTTTATAAATCTTATACATAGACCATTTATAATAAATTCAAAGAATTTGTTTCCTTTCTTTTATCTTGGAGAAAACTTAATTATGATCTTTTTAGAGCATTCGGGCTTTCCTTTCGATCTGTTCCACCACTCGTCTAAAAGATAAAATGAAGGTCAGGTAAGTTCAGGGCACTGGTTGCTCCATTCCTAACCTTAGTTACACACCTTGTTTAACCATTTAAATCTTACAATCGGGACAAATATACTATTCATTTCCGCATACCCCTTTCATTTTTAGAAATGATTTATAAAACTTCCAAATCATCATTTAAAACACTTATTCATTTATTTAGCCATTCCATAAATCCATCAAATCACCCTTATAATGCTATATTAATCATTTAAGAACTTTAAAAAAGATTTGAAAAAGAACAGTTGTGCTAAAAATATATTTCTAAAGTGTTGAAAGTGCTGCGAAAAGTGCTACGGAAAGTGCTTTTTAAAGCTATATTGATTAAAACGAATTTTTATTATTTTAAAAATATTTTTGTATTACTCAAATAACTTTTAAAGCATTTTAAAAGACTTGTAAGATTTATTTCATATTTTCAAAAAATTAAAATATCATTTTCAAAGAAATCCAGTTTTGGATTCCGAACTGCGAAACCGCGACTTTTCTAAAAACTTATTTTACTCATAGCTTTAAATCTACTTATCGAAATCTCGATTTTCTTTCTTCATTGCAAAACTATGGATATAATAGTTTGAAAAGATTCTTATCTCGAAGAATTACAACCTTTACACCCGTTTGATTTTTATGGTGCGAAATCGCGAACTACCGTTGCGTGACGGACCTATTTTTGACTAAATTTTCAGTTTCTTTTTAAACTTCATGGAAACGCTTTTAAATGTTTATAAAACATTTCTAAATCATTTTAAACTCATTTTAAACAGTATTTTTTATATTTCAAATCCATTTTCCATTTCATTTCATATTATAGTATTATATCATTTTCTATCTTTTTAGATATTTTGATTTCATTAAGAGGTTAAACAATTCCATACACATATTTATATGAATTTACATTCTCATTAAATTAACTATGATTACTAACCATTTTTCTTATCATTCATCAAACTAAGTAATCATCCATATGATAAACATATAATCAACCAAGTTATCATCCATTAAATCATCCAATGTATACTAAACTTTTCATTTTATTAATTTGAAATATTTTTAGAAATAAGTAACTTTAAATATGAGTGCTCACCTTTAACCAAATCGATTAACTTCCTACCAACATACATTTAATTCAACACTTCACTATTGTTTTCAACTTCAACCAATTTCGAAAAATTCGATAGAGCTTTCGCAGCACCCTAGATTTGGTCCTAGCTTCTTGGAATGAAACTGGCAGCACTTCATTCTATTTTTCTTGCTCCAGAGCTTCCCGAACTTGCTTTCGTCCTCCAAATGGTTCGGCCTCCATGGTTCCATCCTCTCCTTCATCATTTCTCCCATTCTTAGATGTGAAACCATGTTTTAATTGTATTGTAAGGTCTTTGGCAAAGTTTGGTTATGTTTGGAGTTCTTTTGATATGATTTTGAAAAAGTTAGTACAGAAAAAAGAGAAGAAGCAATTAAAGAGAGCTTCAAGGAGACAGAAAAAGGTAGAAATGGTATAAAAAATGATAAAGTGGTTGGTATTTATAAAAAATGAAGTGGTAAGTTACCAAAATATCCCTTTACCAAATTACCAAAATAACCTTGCTTTCTTTTTAAGCTACCTTATTTTTTTCAACACTTAACATCACATTTCAATTCATTACTTTATGTCATTTTCACTTAAATATTAAGTAAAGAAAATAATAATTATGTTTGTTTGATTTGATGTTTTACTTTTTGACTTTTGTATTTTTTGTCATTTTATGCTTGCTTTTTGTTATTTATGTTCTAGAATTTTCTAAGTACGTTTAGTAAAAGTAAACTTGATTAGTGAATTGATTAATACTTATAATAAAATAAAGGAGCGATAATGTTGCGATAACTTTTAATCGACAAAACGTTGATTTCGACGAAATGTTTTACGTTCACATTTTGACATTTTAGTTAAACTATTTATTTATGTAAACCAAATTTAAAAATAATTTTTTATACTGCTATTTAAAAATATAAACACTAATAAATTAATTAAAATATATATTTAACCATTGAAACTAAATTTTTTGAAATTAGCACTTTGTCACTTTATTCGATATAGATTAATGTTACTATTTTTGTGTATATTTCTCTTTTCAAATCTTATATAATATTGTTTGAATCGTATAACATTACATATTTTATATTTAAAATCAGTTTAAATAGTATATTTTAAAGTGGTCAAATTCTGGATCGTTACATTCTCCCATACTTAAAAGAATTTCGTCCTTGAAATTACTCAAAACAAATGTTTGCCCAAAACATTTATGTTTAAACTTATTTCCATATAATATACACAAATAATATGTATGAAATATCTTATTAGCTCTTCTATTCGAATACATAACTTTATTTTTGAACAAGTATCAATCCCCCGATCCTCTAGTGCAGACTTTGATCAGGCTTCTAGATCAGAAACATTTTCTTTCCTTGCATAATTCTCAACTATGATAGAAAACTAAAGTACCTAACCACAAACCTTCATCAATGTTCGCCTTCAAGAATCATGTAATAAATCCTTTTTCGGAACGGTGTAAACACCTTAAAGTCCCAAACTCGAATCTTAGATCAAAATTTGTGCGATGAAATAATCTACACATAATAATGTATTTAATAACTTTCAAAAAATTTTCTCATAAATTTTTATCTTAAGTTCAAACATTTTACAAAGGTGCTTCTTTATATAGTCCCATCAATTATTTATTTCCAAATATTTTCATTAAAGGAAAATATTCGAAAGGAAGAATTTTTCACCCAAAAGGTAATTTATCTTTAGTTTAAGCATTTTTACAAATTTTACTTATTCGTTTATCAATTAATGATTCGCACCATCTCTTTACCTTAAGAAAATTATATGGATCTAGTAACCCGAAAATAATACCAGGGAACTAGGTGCTACCAATAGTATCATATATCCTCTTAACAAGAAGAGTGATACTTAAGAGATGTGTTTACCATCCGAACGTATCTTCTGCCCATTTTAGTTTATTTTGAAGCCATTCGTACCAGTTATCATAAAGTAACTTTTTTTATTTAAAATAATACCATTTTCAAAATCCTTTAGAGATTACTTTTGTTTATAAAACCTGTTTCATAAATTCTTTTTATAAATTCAACTTATATTAATTAACTTCATTAAAATTTCCACAATTATTTTATATAACTCGAATTTAAATTCTCATTCCTTTGACATTTATCTTTTACATAATCATTTTCTATTTTTGAAGTACATTTTTATCTTATATGTACATTTCTTAAACAAATCTTATTATCAAACACCTTATAGCCAAATCATGAAACTTAATTCACAAGGTATTTATACTTAACTTTTCAATCAAACAATTGATCAATTTATGATAATAACTTAATATTATCATTTCTTAACCTGTTATTTTGGAATAAGTAAAGATCTTAATAAGCTTATCAGATTTCTTACTTATCTATTATCGTAATGAAATATCTTATGGTCAAACTGTGAAATTCAAATTACAAGATGTTCATATTTAAATTTCACTAGCCTTGATAATTCATTTCTAACTATGTAACCTTTCAAATATATACTTTATATTCAAAATATAATCCGAGTTAAAATTATTAATTTACCAATTTTTCAAAATCAATGTGTCGTTTCGCCTTGTTTAAATGTTTTGGAACCCTCATCGATAATAGTGGCCAGGCGCATCGATCAGTATCCATAAATTACTCGACAAATAAATCAACACAAAATAATTGATTATTTAACGAATATGCACCCATATATAATACACTCAAACTCATTCTAGGGTAACCCTATCCCTAGTGAGTTACTCATACTAGGTTATTACTAACCCTATCTCCGATGAGTCTTTACTCCAAAAAAGCTAAGGTTCTCGCTTAACCTTTAGCTCTGATACCACGTTGTGACGACCCAAAATCGACACCCTTTGAATCCGACAATAAACCACATATGCTTGACCCAGAGTGCACTAATTGCGGAGAATCATGAGAAAGAAAAGAGGAGGTGAGAAGAAAGAGAGAAAAAATAATACGAGAAGAGAAGAAGAAAAGAGAAGCATAACCAAAATAATACAGAATCTCACATCGCAGTAGAATAACATATAATATAGATCAATAATCTTTACAAGAGAAACTGTAATGTACATAAGTCAATATTAGAACAATAAGTAATCATCGGCTTGGACAATTATAATAAGCCGTCCTTACTAATGCTGATAATTTACAACAACAACAATGTAAAGCAATGCAGCGGAATAATAAATAGATACATGTATACGACATGAAGATCTCTAGCTCGCTTGCTGAAGCTCAAAAGCATCAAATTTGAACCTGTAAATATACTTAGTCTGACCCACGCATTGAAAGGGAAGAACGCCCAGATCAGTCTGGTAAACCAGTGTGAGAAAACACATCTCAACTGAATTTATAAAGTTATAAAAACTTTTCCTTTACCAAAACAAAAGGTATCTCGTAAGATCGAGTCGCAAATAAATACCGAAAACTTTTTTACCTTACAATAACCAAAACATCCCATATCAAATTCTCTTATATTATAATAGTGTCTATTGCACACAAATAATATTAAAATAGTTGAAATTATTACATTATTAAATTCCAGCATACACCTTATAATACAAGGCTTTCTATAATAGAAAATGGCAGGCACGTATTGGATTTTGGATTTAGGTATGAATGACTAGAAAAAAGGGACTACCTTTCTGAACCAACACAGTACACCTCTAGAGGGATGTACCCAAGGGGCAGATATTGACCGCCTAAACCAAAACAAGACCGGCATACCCATCCTTGGATGGTAGCGAATACGTCATCACTCCGGTCGTTACTGACCTTTAATTCATAGCCACGAGCATACACAACAAAAATCAGATACACGACGTCATAGATTGTAAAGATATATCTAGAAGAGTGATGACATCTCCTAATTGGGAGCGACCCACTTAGCCTTGCTGCTTCTATCCCTATTTCAGTCATTTTTCGAGGAGTGAGGCCAAGGAAGTATCGATTATCTTTCATATATCATAAATCCCATCACTTTGAATGCCACATTGCCATTTCCATTGGCTAGTAATTGCCTTCCAAAAAAATACAACACTTGAGCTGCGTGATGACCCGCCTTTCTCGACCCTCGAAAATCGATCTTACTCCAACACTTGTTTTAAATTTTAAATTAAATCGAACCATTCGATTTAATCTAAAATTTCCGCTTGCTCCAATAATCTTCGGACTTGCTGCAGCGCGTAGACCTCGTCGCAGCGATTCCGGTGCTTCTTGTTTCGTTTGAACCTGATAACATATGCAAGAGTTATTCAGTTTTAAAGATTGGTATATAAATTTAAAAAAAATTCTTTTTTTTATATACCATCAACAGATCTGGCCGTTCATTTCCAACTCGAAATCAAGGCCGCTCTCTTCTTCTTCTCAATCGCGCGTTACAGGTAGGAGCCGAACCCATCATCGGCCTATAGGGTTTGATGTCGCACCCTCTACGATGAGCTTTGGCTTGATCGGCGACCACCACAACGAATGACACATCGCCACGCACCACGGCCAGAAAACGAGCAAGCTCGGTTCACCCTTGGCCTCAAAAATCGAGAGCAAACGGTGGCGCAAACGGCTACGAATCCTCCTTCGTCATCGCTCGTGACACGATCACCACTGTTGGTTGAGAAGATCTCTCCAAGCTCTATAATTTCCTAGTTGGAGATTTCTGATGAAACTTGTTGGTTTGAGAGAAAAAGAGGAAGGAACGATATGAGTTTTCGGCCTTAAACAATTTCTGCGGCGGCTGAGAAAAAGAATTAGGGTTTCGGCCCCTAAACGTGTATATATGTATACGTTAATAAATAATATTTTAATATTCAATTCATTTTAAACAACTTTTTCAAACGATCTCCAAACAAAGCATGCCGACGGGCGATCATAATGTTTTACCCACCTTTCGAACACAATGGAACGTGTTTCGGAGCCCAATTTGATCGTATGTGGAAGATAGCTTTTTGAATCAAGTTTAAATATTAAATTATCGATTTTAATTTCAATGCGTTTCTCACCCATAAGAGCAAACGGTAACTCCAAACGCTGCGAAATCTGAAATCCGATAATAATACATTATTACGGATCCAATAGAATTGGTTTCGTCAACTTCCGAGACTGTGTCCCGAAGGCTATTTTATCTCGTCGATTAATTCGAGCGATTTCTAAAATTGTTGAATCACTTAAAATTTCACTTTTAAAATTTTACTAATTCTATTATAAATCATATAAAATTTATAATCATATTTGAAAACATTCTGATTCAATTTAAATCCAAATCTGATTATTTACATTATTTAAATATTAAATTTCATTATTAAAATAATACAAAATTACAAATTTTAAACTTATCGATTTTTGATTCCATCCAAAAGTCCAACATCATTATTTAAATCCCAATAGACTTAAAATAAATTTTAGAAACTATTTTTATATCTATTTACACCCAGATTCACCAATTATCCCAATTCGACATATTTAATTGTTATTATCCAATTTCAATTGGATTGCCATATTCGATATTATAACTAATAATATTGATTTAACCAAAATATTCTTAATTCAAAATCAAATTATAGTTCACATTCAACATTTAAAATTAATTAGATGTTCAAATCTAACGACCAAAATTCTGGGTCGTTACATTCCTCCCCCTTTACAAAAATTTCGTTCCCGAAATTTGCTAAGGCAGGAAAATGCTACTACACTCATTTACTTACCTATATGTACTTAGCTAAAACCTTACATTCACCTCACCAAAACCTTTAGCTCAATTCCAAAACATTTTTTTTATTTCTAACTCATTAGCTCCTTTTCAATATCGCTTTCCTAGTTAACCCAAAGTTTTCATAACTTCTAAAAAATTTCTATCTCTCAAAATTTTGAAATTTTTTGACAGCGTCTCCTTTGTACGGAGAGCGTTTCACAATATCACAATAGATATAAATATATATACATCGACCCACACAGTCGAAAACAAAATATACCACAATATATATATATATATATATATCATTTTTCAAATTTTATTGCGTAGGCGTACCTTTGATTAACATTTTAAAAGCAAGCAGATAATATATTATTGCATATACGCGCTCCAACTCTATCGATTGCCTCTCGTACCTGTACTTACTCAAACAAGCCATAAATTTTCAATAATATAAGATTTTTAACAACCTTCTATTCATTAATCGTAGTCGAACACAACAATTACATAGTCCAAACAACAAATTTCCATAATCCTACATGTACCATCTTTATAGCAATCACATGTTTTCAATACTATTTAATTTTCCTAACAAATCTAAACTTCATTTTATTCCACTCGAATGATTTACAATCAAGTTTACCTTTTACAATTCATATTTACTACAACCAATTCATTTTCTCTTCAATATGATTCACCTATGCTTTACTTACATCACTTTACTTCAATTCAATTCCAAATTGATTCACAATCAGATTTTTACTTTAAATTTGATATATTTGCATTTCTATTATGATCCACTTCCATTTATATGCAAAACCACTTAATTAGATCCCATCTCACTCCGATTTATTCAGAAACCAACTTTATTTGCTTTCCTTAATTTATTAGCTTTGTTTACAATAAAACGACTAATCTCAATGCAAATTTGATGTCATTCATGCAAACAACAATTACTGAAGTTTATAACAACTTTAAATTAATTCCAACTCAAACTATATTAATTTTACTCCATCCGAAACTATTTACAACCCAAACATCCTCATTTTTATTCCATTATCAAATTAAATTCCTATTCTTACACTTTCAATTCATTATCCATATAGGTTTATTCAAAACCATCTCTTAAAACTCGACAACAACCCTTACACAATTTTTTAAGTTATTTCAACTCCAAAATAACTCCATTTCTTCTTACATCAGTTTTATTTTCATTTTAATTTGATTTTTGCCCAATCAAATTCCAATCCATTTACAGATTTTAATTCAATTTGTATATTTACTCAATCCCTTCTAATTTTAGTTCACCTTCTAAATTCACTTCTGAATTTATTTTATTGATAACGTAACCATTCCAATTATTCTAAACCAGAACTGAGTTTTATTTTGCTTTTTTTATTTTTAACAAGCTACCAAAAATTTATTCATTCCATTACCCTTTTATTCAATTTAGCTTACGCGAAATTCATTTCCAGACAATTCCTTTGGATTTAGTTTAGTGAGAATCTAATTCATTCAATATCATTCTTACTTAATTTAAATTCCATTTCATTCAATTCTTTTCCAAATTTAATTCAAGTCCAACTAAATTTTATTTAGCCAACTTAAATTCATACCATTTCCTTTACTATTTTAGATAAGAATTAAATTCTATTTAAGATTATTTATAACTCAACTGAGTCTTGATTTTAATTCAATTCAAATTCAACTAAATTCCTTATAATTTAAGTTAAATCCAGTTCGATCCAATTTTTATTTCTCCAATTTAATTTAATCTAGTATATAAGTTCACCAACTTATTTATTTAAAAGCTTATATTGCTCATTTGAGTCATTTTCACCTTATAATCACAATTCCAAATTATATATATATATATATATATCACTTAATAGCTTAAGGGTATAAGTTTTCATTACAATTATAATCATTTTACATTTCAACTTTATATTCAACTTAATTCAATTTCAATTTCAATTTTATTTTATATTTAATATATCCTGAGTTAGATGCAAATATATTTTATTCACTTCCATTCACTCAAATTAAATTTTAATTCCAGGATTAAAATTTTCATTTTCCCTTCTTTTTTAAATCAACTTCACGTAATAGGTTCAATAGTTGATTTATCTTAATTTCCACATTATTTAAATAGAGTTCCTAGAATACAATTACCCGGTTGTATTTCAAAACCATTTTGAAATCATAAATAACACATACTCACTTGGTATATCAAATCAAAATTTTGAATTCCAAAACAACCTGTTTTTGCCAAAACAATTTCCCTTTTGAAATTTCTAAACACCTTGTATATCAAACAAGTCTAAACGGATATCATAACCAATCACCACGGAAGCAATCCATCACTTTAGAAACTTGAAAATGAATTCTGATGATGTGGCCATCATCATCAGGATTAGTTTCCAGTGACTGAAGTGAGTTTAGTGCTTCCTTACTCCCACAAATTTCTTTTCAAAACAATTTCCATTCAAAAATATTTCCCCAAATAATACTCCATTATTGCCTTCAAATCTTTGGAAAACATTTCCACCATTCCCAAGATTTCCAAACCTTTGTTTAAATGCACTTTAAACGCTTTTCAAAATTTCCAAGATTTAAATTCTGGTCTAAATCAAATTTTAGTTATTCTTCTTTTGGATAAATCATACTTATAGAATTCTATTTGGTTATAACCATTTCAAATCTTAGATTCTTACATTTGATTATAATATTAACAACCAAACATCCAAATATGTAATAATTTCAGAAAATTAGTCCTTTTATATCAAAATATAATTTTAGGTAAAATTATTTCATTTACCCACTTTCAAAACAATACCATGTCGGTTTATCTTATTTGAGAGTTTAGAAACCACTATCGATACGGTTGTACTTCCCGTACCGACCAGAGTTCATAAACACTCAACCGATAAGTCAACACAGTATAAAAACAATTTTTATATTCATTAACAAGTACGCTCTCATATATTTTATTACACTCAACTCATTCTAGAGTACTATGGACTCTATTTATAATGAGTCATTTCCCCACCAAAGCCTAGGTTGTCGCCAGCCTAAGCTTTGATACCACGTGTGATGACCCAACCTTCTCGACCCTCAAAAATCGACACAAAATACACCACAGAATAATATGCCGATGCTCGAGTGTCGGAAAAGACAGATTGTTGAGGGAAAAGAAAGAAGATAGAAGAAAGAAGAAACTAAACAATAACAGAATCTCATAATCGCAGCGGAACAAAATATAATACATAATATCGTATCTTTACAAAAAATGAAAACTATATCTGTTTATACAATATATCATCAGAGTATCAGAGAGAAACAATAATTACCAGCCTAACAATTTCAAACAATCTCAGTAGCGGATATAAACAAATACGGTAATACGTCTCGGACTCCAGCTCCTTTCCAGAGCTCCACAGCATCCTTTCCTGTAATCCATAATACTGAGCATTATAATAAAATAACACCCGAGTCAGTCTGGAATACCAGCGTGAGAAATCACACTCAAATTAATTAATGAAGTTTCAAAATCCTTTGAAATCGAAAGCATCTCGTAAGACCACGCCACAAATAAACATGTTGGGTTTTTACCTTACGATAGCTAAAACATTTCTTATCAAAATCCTCTGATATTATAATAGTGTCTATATACAAATATTCAAATAGGTGAAATTGTTACATTTATTAAATTCTAGCTAATAGGTATACAAACAAAACCGTAAAGGGCATGTAGGAAGAATGAATTTCCAACTAATGACTAGGCACTGGGGAATCACCTGCCATAGTACGTGGCCTAGATCACCGTACCGAGGATTACTTCCAATCCCCTGCAACACAAGACTGGGACTACCTCTTACTGGATAATCCCGAGTAAGATCACCCCACGGTTGGGATCAGCAACCGCAGCACTAAGCCGAAAATAAAAGGGACATCTAGACAGGGATGACCTCACCCTAGTGGGTGCTACCCACTTAGCCTTGCTGCACATCCCCTGATTTTCAGTCATTCCCGGTTGATGAGGCTTGAGGCTAAGCGTTACCTTTTAGAATGCTTCACACCTTTTATAACGTTTCACTTAGAATGCCCATCGTCCACCTGACGATGTTCCGAAAGCATTCATCCATACAAGTCCGTCCCGAGTTCGAACGAAAGCGAAGGCACTATTCCTACTACATCTATTTTGGAATTACTCTCAGGATTAGTAGCGACTAGCCCTTGCACTTCACTGCTCCATCTTAGACTCCGAGTTCGTTTTTCCCACGAAAACATACAAACCGGATCGAAGTGGTTTTCGAGAATTTAATCTCGATCCCGGTCTCTTCGAAACAATCAGTGCATTTGGCCAATATTGATAGTCGGTTATTTAACTATCAATTAACATTCACAAACAACCATTAAACATAAATAATTTCTTAAAATTATTTATTAACCTCAAAATATCTTCACGAGATATATTTCCATTTCAACCCTTTTGAAAACAGTTTCAATTCACACTCTGTCATGGAATAAATTTCCCAAATATTCATTTCCACTAAAAGCAACCAAGCCAAACATTTAGATTTTTAAAACAATTAAATCACTTTATTCTAAAATATACCTTAAAATACTTACATTAACTACTTAAACATTTTATTAAAAATATATTTTAAAAATATTTAAAGCAAACTACTTTATAAAACATAAGCTAATTTTAAAATAAAAGTTCAATTAAGCTAAATTTTACAAGAAGGGTTACAAAATCCTATACAATTTTCAAATAAAACTTTAACCAATTATCTTTAAAATAAAACCATTTTATAAAATATAAATATTAATAATATTCTTTTAAAACATAATACTAATTGCCCCTTTAAAAATAATTATTACTATAACTAATTTAGTACATATTTTCCTTTAAAATTTTACAACTTAAATAAGAATTTTCTTTAAAAACATTCTTTTAAAATCAAGTTTAAAACTTTTAACTTTTACTTAAAAATCTGCTTTAAAACATACTTGGCTTTTTAGGAAAACACACTTCCATTTCAAAATAAACCAAAGAATCCTTTTATAAATTCTGCTTGATTTATCTCAATTCGAATTTACGTTTAAATCCCGTAAATTTCTTCCAACACTTTAAAAATAAACACCTTTTTATTTTTAACACATTTCCCATTTCCTGGAAACCACTCTCCAAAATATATACTTAAAGTATTAAAATATGGATACTAGAAATTATTTAAAAGAAAATAATACTTGAGAAAATATAGGGGAGATTCTAAGTGATTTAAACCAAATTACTTTTTAAAATAAAATAATTAAATCAATTATTTATATTAAAATTCCCTTTTGGAAATTTCAATACTATTTTACCTTTAAAATAATTGAGTACTACAAATTCTTTTAAATAAATATTTACTTTGTACTTGAATACTTAAAAGTAACATTTGCTCCAAATATCCTAAACACATTTTAAACCGCTAATTTATATTTGGAAGCTTTCTTTGGAATCATATTTAATTTCCAGGAAAAACAATTTCCATCTTTAAAAATTTCCATCTTTATTTTTAAAACAATTTATACCTTGTTATAGAATTTTCCACTGAAAATCTATCTTTCAAAATTTATCCACCGATAAATAGACCAATTTATTTATAAACCCAATTTATAAATTTCCGTTTCTCACTTCCATTCAAATCTCAGTTTTAAAACAACTTACAAATTTTAACCCAATTTCTCGAATTTAATTCCCGTAAATTCATTAGTCACCATTTCACTTTATTGATATTTTAAAATACTAAATTACATTATCCAACCATAATACAACATAACAAAATTTCAAATCAATCTATCACAGGATATCAATGAAATATATCACAGATTATAAATAAAATTTCTATTTGTGAGGAATCCAGTTGGATTCCCCCAACCTGTTTCCCTGCATCCATAAATGTTAGTACGACAAATAATATATCGATCAAATCTGATAATAATTATCACATTCATCTAATCAACCAATCAATCATTTGAATATTAGTTATTTAAAACTAACTAGCATTCCAAATATGAGTGAGATTAACTCACCTTGAGTTTCGATGAGCGTTTTAAATTTCAAATTAAATCTAACATTCGATTTAATCTAAAATTTCCACTTGTTCCAATCATCTCCGGACTTGCTGCAGCACGTAGGTCGCGTCGCTGCAATTCCGGCGCTTCTTGTTTCGTTTGAATATGATAATGTATGCAAGAGTTATTCAGTTTTAAAGATTGGTATATAAATTTAAAACAAAATCTTTTTTTTATATATACCAACAGATCTGGCTGTTCATCTCCAACTCGAAATCAAGGCCGCTCTCTTCTTCTTCTCAATCGCGGTTACAGGTAGGAGCCGAACCCATCATCGGCCTCTAGGGTTTGATGTCGCACCCTCTACGATGAGCATTGGCTTGATCGGCGACCACCACAACGAACGGCACGTCGCCACGCACCCACGGCCAGAAAACGAGCAAGTTCGTTTCACCCATGGCCTCAAAAATTGAGAGCAAATGACGGCACAAACGGCTACGATTCCTCCTTCATCATCGCTCGTGACACGATCACCACCTTTAGTCGAGAAGATCTCTCCAAGATCTATAATTTCCTAGTTGGAGATTTCTGATGAAAGTTGTTGGATTGAGAGAAAAAGAGGAAGGAACGATATGAGTTTTCGGCTATTAAACAATTTTTGCGGCGGCTGAGAAAAAGAACTAGGGTTTCGGCCCTTAAACGTGTATATATACGTTTATAAATAATATTTTAATATTAAAATCATTTTAAACAACCTTTTCAAATGATCTCCAAACGACGCATACCGACATGCGATCATAATTTTTTACCCACCTTTCGAACACAATGGAATGTGTTTCAGAGTCCAATTTGATTGTATTGGAAGATGGCTTTTTGAAATAAGTTTAAATATTAAATCATCGATTTTAATTTCGACATGTTTCTCACCCGTACGAGCAAAAGATAATTCCCAACGCTACGAAATTTGAAATTCGATAATAATACATTATAACAGATCCTATGGAACTAATTTCTTCCGAGACTGTGCCCCGGAAGGCTATTTTAACTCGTCGATTAATTCGAGCGATTTCTAAAATTGTCGAAATCACTTAAAATTTCACCTTTAAAATTTTACTAATCCTATTATAGATCATATAGGATTTATAATCATATTTGAAAACATTCTGATTCAATTCAAATTAAAATCTAATTATTTACATTATTTAAAAATTAAATTTCATTATTAAAATAATATAAAATTCCAAATTTTATACTTATCGAATTTTGATTCCATCCAAAAGTCCAACATCATTATTTAAATCCAAATAGACTTAAAATATATATTAGAAACTATTTTTATATCTATTTACACTCAGATTCACCAATTATCCCAATTCGACATATTTAATCGTTATTATCCAATTTCAATTGAATTGCCATATTAGATATTTTAACTAATAATATTGATTTAACCAAAATCTTCTTACTTCAAAATCAAATTATAGTTCACATTCAACATTTAATATGAATTCAATGTTCAAATCTAACGACCAAAATTCTGGGTCGTTACATTGTACGTCTCAAGAAGGGTGTTAAGCTAAGAGAAGTTGCCTTCTCTGCCGCCAGTGATGTACATTTGTAAAAACCAATGTACGTAATCTCAGAAATGCAATGTTAGACACTCGTCCAACAAGTTGTCCAGGAATAAGACAAAATTAAGGTACTTTCCTACCACATCCTTTCGAGGAATCCCTTGGATTAGTAGTGAATAGTCCTTGCATCGGATATTTCATAACGAAGAGACCATTGCTACTATATGAATATTGGGATTCTAACTCCAAATGATCAACAAGCAATCCTTCACTATGAAAATCCTAAACATCAATATAATCGACCAACCTGCACAATCGTTGCATAAATATTGGTCCAAAGTGGTTTCAGATAAAGCTGATCCCAGCCTCTTCGTACCAACAACACAAAACCGTTTTTCAACCTCACCCAGAAACTTAGTCTCTTAGACTTATCACATATCCAACTTTCAACTTGCTATCCTTCGGCCAAGAAGGAAGCTCGATAGATTGAAGTAATCACTCCACACTACATGAACCAACATTCTCAACACAAACGATAATCAAGCCTACATAGTCAGTTACGTACTAAGTATACGACTAATTAGTTTCCACATCAGGTTGAGGAACTAAATGGCCAATTTTGATAGTCGGTTATTTAACTATCAAAGCAATAAACAAAATCTAGTACTTAAATAATCATTGGGCCTGATTTGATTAATAGTTTGTTGATCACTTTTCCAAATCATTTAATTCAAATTATCTTTAAAAAGATAATATTCAAAACCATTTCACTTATCCGATATTTGGTAAGCATTTTCGTATACCCTTTTTTAGAATAAGTAAATTTTCAAATTAGTTTCAAACCATTTAAACACCATTTTGTAATATCACTTTCCAAAACGTTCATTTTATTTAAAGGATTATTCACTGTCCAAAATTGCGAATATAATTCCTTTGCCGAATTTATTACTTCTAAATATTTAATTTAAAGGATTATTCACTGTCCAAAATCACGAATATAGTTCCTTTAATAAACTTTCATATTTAACTTATCAATTTAAATTGATTTCAGATTTACAAAACAGTGTTTATAAATTCCATTTATATTTTATAAACTTCCATATGCAAAATTTCTTTACTAATAAATTCCATTTATATCCCATTTTAAAATCAGAATCCAATTATAAGTTAATTACTTATAAATCTCTTATTTATAAATTCATTCCTTTCAAATCTTATTATTTATAAAATCATTATAAATTCTTTTCTAAATTTCAATTGCAAATCCATATATAAATTTGATTACAATCCCATTTCTGATATTTATAAAACACTTTTATAATTACGTTACTTTTATCTATAAAACATCAATTTTATAAATCTTATATATATACACCATTTATAATAAATTCAAAGAATTTGTTTCTTTTCTTTTATCTTGGAAAAAACTTTAATGATCTTTTTAGAGCATTCAGACTTACCTTTCGATCTGTGCCCTCTTTTTAAGGATAAAATGAAGGCCAGGTAAGCTCAGGGCACTGGTTTCTCCATCCCTAACCTTAGTTACACACCGGTTTAACCATTTAGATCCAACAAGCCGGACAAATGTACTAGTCATTTCCGCATACTCCTTTCATTTTTAGAAATGATTTATAAAACTTCCAAAACATTATTTAAAACCCTTATTCATTAATTTAACCATTCCATAAATCCTTTAAATGACACTTAGAATACTCTATTAATCATTTAAAAACCTTTACAAAATATTTGAAAAAGAACGGTTGTGCTAAAACTATATTAAAAAGGTTATTGAAAGTACTATGAAAAAGTGCTACGGAAAGTGCTTTTAAAGCTATATTTATTAAAACGACCTTATATTGTCTAGAAATCTATTTGTATTACTCAAATCACTTTTAAATATTTTAAAATATTTATAAGATTTATTTCATATTTAAAAAAAAATTAAAACATCGTTTTCATAGAAATTCAGTTTTGGATTTCGAACTGCAAAACCGTGATTTTTTCAAAAACTTATTTGACTCATTTCTTCACATCTACTTATTGAAATCCCGATTTTGTTTCTTCGTTAGAAAACTATGGATATATTTGTAAAATTCTTATCTCGAAGAATTCCAAGCTATATTCAAACCTTTATACTCATCTGACTTTTATGGCACTAAATCACAAACTACCGTTACGCGTCGTGCCTATTTTTGACTAAATTTTCAGTTTCTTTTCAAACTACATGGAAACACTTTTAAATATTTATAAAACATTTCTAAATCATTTTAAACTCATTTTAAACAACATTTTTTATAATTCAAATCCATTTTCCATTTCATTTCGTATTATAGTATTATATCATTTCCAATCTTCTTAGATATTTTGATTTCATTATGAGGCTAAATAATTTCCATACATATATTTATATGGATTTAAATTCTTATTAAATTAACTGTGCGTACTAACCATTTTTCTTATCATTTATAAAACCGAGTTATCATCCATATCACAAACATGTAATCAACCATAATATCAACCAAATTATCATCCATTAAATCGTCCAATATATACTAAACTTTTCAAGTTATTAACTTGAAAATTATTAAGAAATTAGTAACTTTAAATATGAGTACTCACCTTTATCCAAATCGATTAACTTCCTACCAACATTCATTTAATCCAACACTTCGCTATTGTTTTCAACTTCAACCAACTTCATAAAATTCGGTAGAGCTTATGCAACACCCTAAGTTTGGTCCTAGCTTCTTGGAATGAAATTGGCGGAACATCCTTCTATTTTTCTTGCCCCGGAGCTTCCCAAACTTGCTTTCTTCCTACAAATGGTTCGACCTCCATGGGTTCCAACCTCTCCTATGTCATTTCATCCATTCCTAGATGCCAAACTTGGTTTTAATTGTATTCTAAGGCCTTTGGCAAAGTTTGATTGTGTTTGAAGTTCATTTGGTATGATTTTGAAAAAGTTAGTATGGAAAAGAGAGAAGAAAAAGCCATTAGAGAAAGATACAATGTGGAAAAAGAAGGTAGAAATGGTGTGGAAAAAAATGAGAAAGCGGTTGGCATTTATAGAAAAAATGAAGTGGTAAGTTACCAAAATATCCCTTTACCAAGTTACCAAAATAACTTACTTGTTTTTAAGAAACCTAATTTTTTTCAACACTTAACATGTAAAATACCCGTTTTCAAATCAATTTTAAATTGGTAGTTTATTTAATTTTTGTAATTAAATTATGAATTTATTTGGTATTTTCCAAATTTAAATAAATATTTGTTTGTTTGTTAATATATGTATATATATATATATATATATAATTTTAAATAGAATTTCTAGTTGTAAATTCAAAAATAAATGTTTTGAATAACATATTGGATATAAAACTCAAATATATGTATTTTTAAAATAAATTTGATTTAAAACTTTATATTTTGGAAATTATAGAAACTTGTTTTCTAATAAATATAAAAATATATATTTTGAAAATTTTATTTGAATTTAGTATAGTAAATTTTCAAAAGTCATTTGAAAGTAAAATTCTATATTTTAATAACAGAAAAGAATTTATTTTTTATTTATAACATGATGACTTGAAAGTTATATTTTGAAATTGATACAAATAATTTTACAAAAGCTATTTAAAATGTTAAAATCAAATGTATACATATCTTTTAAAAAATTTAATAAGATTTGAACGAAGTATTTAAAAAGGAAAAGTAATTATAAAGCTAAATTGAATATATATATATATATATATATATGTAATTAAGTTAGTTAATCCTTTTCTTTTATACTTGAAATAAATTGGTTTTGTACATATTTAAACTAAATAGAAAATGTATTACATAAACATATGTAAATATTAAGATTTAGTAATTTATGAAAGAAAGAGTTTAAAGTATATAATATATAAAACATAAATACTTAAGTAAACAAGGGATAAAACATAGTTTGTATGTGAATTAAGTAATTTATAATAAAGTAAGGATTTAAAATAAAGTTTTAAATTAATTTTAAATAGGGATAAAAACATAAAATGCCTATATGTTAACAAGTGTTAGATTTATACAATTTGAGATTAACAAGTGTTAATATGAATAACAAGTGGCAAAAACAAAAAAAATTCTTAAAATTTAAGAATGCAAACAAAAGAGTAAAACCGGGCTTCTTTAATTTTTCTTTCATATTCTAAAACCTGAGAAGATTCGATCAAAATAAAAATCAAAAGCCTGTAGACCCAAAGCTAAAACAGAGATGAAAATAAAAAACAAGAACAAAAAGTAAACCAGGGAAAAGAAAAACCTAAAACAAAATCAGATACAAGAAAATCAAATCTGAAGCCTTGATCAAACTCAAAGATCACATAGTCTTCAATTCCAGTTCTCAAACAATCAACCTAATCAAAAGCATGTAATTCATCTTGGTTTAAACAGCAATCGGATGCAATGCAACTCAATTTCAGATCAACAATTTAAAATCAAAATGCAGAATCAAAAAGCATTCCCCAGTTTTTCAACAATACCAAATTTTCTCTGCTTCTTCCAATTAAGGCAAGTAAACTTTTATTTAAAACTTAAATAAACGAGTATCTGTTGCTTGTGAATCTCTGAAATTAATGATTGCTTGTACATATATAAGTGGTACCTCTGTGTATATGAATATATTTGGATATGCATGTCTGATGTCTGTGCCTCTCTGTTTCTCAAGATTATAGAGATTTAAAAATAAACCAAAATTCAAAAATCTCTATTTAATCACTATGAAACTTTGGTGTTCAAACAAGTTAGTTTAGTTTAAACATCATCTAGGTTTTAAAAACAAGTTTATGTATTTTTAGTTTGGGAATTTCATGGAAACAAGAAAATACAGTTGAAATCTTAAATATATGATATAATCAAATGTTGAATTTTATCGATTCAAGTATATATCTTGAATCATCTCTATAAGATAGGATTTTTAAAACAAAAATCACAATCTTTAATATTGTAATGAATGTGAATTTTGGGAACGACTGGAATTGGGTTTTTGGGTGAATTCTGGTGGCCAGAGCATCTGGTGTGGTCGGGAACATCACTGGCGGTGGAGGAGGGATTGGAGGTTCAGGAAAAAATGTTAGGAGGTGTCACTGGTCACTTTGGCGTCGACAGTGGACGAGTTAAGTTTTAAATCCTAGTTCTTATTGAAGTTGGAATTCAGGTCACTTCTTCTCCTCTGGTTGATCGAGTGTCGTGAAATTTGGGGAAATGGTTGCGTGTTGGGTCAGTAGGGTGTGGCCAGAGCCGTCTGACTTCAGGTGGTCGGAGCAGTGTGGTCGAAGGGATTTGCTGGAGGTTGTTTTGGTTCCAGGATTAAACTGGGTAGCTCAATCTTTTTCGAGGGCTTGCAAGTGTGGTTTGGTGGACAAGATGAGTTACTCCGATGTTGAGTGAAATGCCCGAGAGTGCATCGATGGTCGGAGGCAGCTATGGCGATGGTGCATATGCATGGTGATGTTCTGGTGTCAGCTGTTTTGGCTTGCGGATTGCTCGAAGTAAAGGTCAGGATTTGGGGTAGATGACTCGAGTTGAAACTCGAGTAGATTTTGTGGGGTTAGCCTGTAAGTTTTAAAACTTAAAATTTAATCTAAGTGTTGAAATAATGGGGAGAAGAGGAAGAAACTTGAGTTTAAACCCAAGTGGCCTTCGGGTTTAACCCGAAGTAATGTGATTGAGTAGTTTCAAAAAGACTTTTAAAAACTAGATTTTTGAAATTTAAAATTTAAATAAGTTTAAACCTTTTATATAAATTACTTTATATTTAATAAATGTTTTCTTTAACATCTTGATTAAGAAGTTTGAATTTGTTAAATTTAGATTTTATTAAGTAAATTTGAAGTGATTTTTAAATTTAACTTAGGAATGAAATTTGAAATGTTTATATAAAAGAAAGTTTTTAAATTCAAATTTGAAACTAGTTTTTAAAAACTATATTTGATAAATGTTTAAGTTATTTTAAGAAGTTATGTTTTGATAACTCTAAATTATCAAGTTAAATGATTATTTCGTTTTAAAACTTAATTAATGAGTTAATTAAGTAAAGTTAATCATAAAAATAAAAGGTTTAAATATGTTAATGGTAATTAAGGCATTTATAAGATAATGATTTATCTTAAGATAATTAAGGTTCAATGTCTTGATATTAATTAAAGGAAATTAAGTATAATTAATTAGTTTATAATTAATTATAAAGGAATAATTAGGAAATTAATTAAGAATAATTAATTAATTTAATAAATAACTAAGGATTAAAAGGTAATAAATTTAAAGATTAATTAATTTGTAATTAAAGAGTCATTAATTAGATAATTAAAGATTATTAAGTAATTAAGTATGATTAAGAATTAATTAATCAAGTAATTAAGATTGATTAATTAAGTAATTATTAATAATTAATTTATTAATTAAAGGTTACTTAAGAATAATTAAGAAGTGCTTAATTTGTAATTAAGTTTTATAAATTAATAATTAAGGTTTTATTAATTAATAATTAAAGGATGATTAATCGTTTTAACTGATTTATTAATTGGATTAATTAATTAATGTTTTAAGGTCAATTAATTTATTATTAAAGGTTATTAATTTAAATAATTTGTAATTAATTAATGTTAATTAACATGGATTAGAAATTAATCTGATTTTAATTAATCAGATAATTAATTGATCTTACTTATGGATGTTTGAATTCTATAGATTGTTGAATTGTTTGACATCCTTGATATGTTATGTTTTGTGCTATGAATTGTTTTGGTGTGATCTGTGATGAATGTAATTTATTTATCTGTGATAAATTTATATTATTTATCTCTGAATCTGTGAATGAAGATAAGCGTTATAGAATTATACCGCTTATAGATATTGATGTGCTTGAATCTGTGATGATTAATGTTGTTGCACTATTGGGTAGAACCCCTTGACTATAATATGCACACACAAATATGAATTGCATGAGGAAATTGGTTAAGTCACGGATTTTTGAAATGGTTTTAAAAATTGAAGTTTTAAATCCAAACGGTTTTGGAAATGGAATTGGATTAATATGAAAAGCTTTTGAAAAGAAGCGTTGAAGATAAAATCGAATAACTTGATAAAGTTTGGAAATTTAAATAATTTGATTTGAATTTAAGTTCAAGATTTGAAATTGAATTCCATGTTAGGAAATTTCGGTTTAAAAAGGTTATACAAGTTATAAATTGTGTTTCTATGGGGTTTTAAACCATTTCAAAAGTATTGTTTTAGGAATTTGAATTTGACCCAAATTTTATACTTAAAGAGCTTTAACTCGTGCCAAGGTAATCAGATTTTTCCCAAAAACAAATATTGGTTTTCAGATAATAATAGCTTTCATATAAGGAAAGGATTTCCAATTTTTGTTGAAAGAGTTCATGTTTTGAAAATTGTTTTGAAAACTATGAATGAATCTTTGTGAAAGATGGTTGAACCTTGTTTGGAAATTGAAGAGGATTTTAAATGGTGTATCTTTTATATATAAAAGATTTGAAATGGGAGTTGTTTTGAAAATAATGAATCTCTGAAAATAGCTTTGAAAGTTATGAATTAAGTCTTTGATTTAATGATTGGATGAGTTAATCCAATTTGAAAGGGAAATTGTTTTGAAAACCGTGAATGAATCTTTATGAACTTTGTGAAGTGCATCTTTTTTTAAAGATTGGAAATGGTAATTTGTTTAAACCATTTAAAAGAAAAATTTTGGGCTTTAATTTGTGAATTAACTGAGATCCCAATATCCATATGCTTTTTAAGTATAAGCGCTCATTATTCAATTTAGTCGAGAGTGGACCTTGCGTCATATTACCCATTCTGAATAATGATACAATGTTACAGATAGCATTTGAAGACCGTGGTGAAGACCGGATATTTCCGAAAGTGAAAGGATAACTCGTCAAGTGTCTCTGCACCGACTGATCCCCGGTATAGAGATTTGATCATCCTTTGTGATGGGGATTTCGGACGTGATTAGTTATATCCAGATTCGCGAGGGATTCTTTGAAGTGCCTTCGGTTCCGTTCGATCCCGGAACGGACTTGTATGGATGTGTGTCTGACGTTACACTTTGAGATGTAAAGCTAGATTCTATCAAATACATTTCTGTTGGTGGCGAACAATTTGTTCTCTTAGCTTAACACCCTTCACTAAGACTACGAGTTCAGAGGTTATGTAGTTGATGGTTACTAGTGATACATTTCCAATTTGATAACGTGGCATACGAAGTGCCGCCGATCATTTGTTGGTCGAAGCATAACTTTGAGAAAAGTGTAGCTTTGTGAACGAGACCTCGTCAGACCTCACTACCCAAAAATGGCCGAAACAAGAAAGATGCGACAAGGTTATGAGGGTCACGCTATCAGGAACGGGATTTTCGACCTCTGAAAATCGACATTAATACGTCCACTATATCAACTACCGAAAAATCGAATGTCGGAAAACCGAACCGTCATGGTTAAAGAAGAAGAAAAAGATAGAATAAGTAAGAAAGAAGAAGCAATAGAACAATTCCAGAATCTCACAATCGCAGCGGAACAACATATAATAGATAAATAAATAATCTTTAAATCAAAAGAACTGTATCAGTTATTACATTACATCACATTACATTACATTATCAGAGTTTACAACAACAAACAGCGGAAAAGAAATACTATATACTAGTTTATACGCCATGCCATCCAGCTTGATTCCAGATCTCTACAGCAACTCCTGAATTCCAAAATGACCTGATAACCTGGCTTTAGGCTACCCATGTGGAAAATGATTGGCACCCAGAGTTTAGGAAGGGAACAATAAACTCCAGGTCAGTCATGGGACTGGTGTGAGAACTTAAAACAGTTATATCTTTAAAACAAACAAAGAAATATTTTAAAATAGATCCGCAATGCTTTTAGAAAATGTAACTACCATAAGGCCTCCCGCGCACACACACACACACACAATGCAAACGCAGAATCGGAGGAGATTTCTCCTTATGATAGTCAAACATGCTTGATACGCAAATTTCTTTGATATTATTACTATAAGTGCAAAGTGTAGGAAAACATTTCGAAAGTATAATATAAATCTTAGCCAACATAGACATTTCGAACTATGCCTACTATTGCTACCATCTAAATAGTGGTGACCACCATAAGTAAATGGCAGGTTCTACAACTAAAACCGTACAAAGTGCGTATTGGAGTTTGGATTTCCAACAAATGGTCAGGCCAAGGAAATTCCCATTGCCACATGGGTACAACTCTAGAAAGACGCCCTGAGAACCTAACTGTATCTCTGCCAACACAAGGTTGGGTTACCTATGCAAAAGTAGGTAACTACTGACACGAGTATGCCATCCCCCGGTTGTAAACAACCTTTATCCGAGGATCCTCAACCAACAACAATCACAAAGTCATATATAATTGCGATATCCACATAAGTTAAGTATCTGGGCTCCATACCATGATACCACTTCTATCCAGAAGGAAATGCACATGCCCTGAGGGGCGCTACTCCCTATAACCTTGCTGCATCTTTCCTGTTTTGACCATTTTCGGGGTGTGAGGTCCGACGAAGTCTCGTCCATAAGGCTACGCTTTATACAAAAGCTATGCTTCGATCAACAAATGATCAACAATACTTCGTATGCCACATTACCAATTTGGGAATGTATCACTAGTAACCATCAACTACATAACCTCTAAATTCGTACGTCTCAGAGAAGGGTGTTAAGCTAAGAGAATAAATTCTCCGCCACCAACAAAAATGTATTTGATAGAAACCAGCTATACATCTCAAAGTGTAACGTCAGACACACATCCATACAAATCCATTCCGGGATCGAACGGAACCGAAGGCACTTCCAAAGAAGCCCTTGCAATCCGGATATTCACTAATCACGTCCGGACTTCCATCACAAAGGGTGATAAAATCTCTATATCGGAGATCAGCCGATGTAGAGACATTCGATGGTAATCCTTCCATTTTCGAAAATATCCGGTCTTCAACGCCGGTCTTCAAATGCTATCCATTACGACGTACCACTATTCGAAAGGGGATTCATGACCCAAAGGTCCTCTCCCGGCTAAACCGAATAACAAGCGCTTATTTTAAAATAAGTGTAGCATTCAAATTCAAGCAAATCACAACAAATACCCATTTAAAGGTAAATATTGATAGTAGGTTATTTAACTATCAATAGATATGCACAATATCACCAGATTCCAAATAATTTTCCAAATTATTTATATTCCAAAAATATCTTTACAAGATATATTTTTCTACATTTCAACTATTTGAAAACACATTTCAAATCACTTTTCACCTTTGCAACTTTTGAAAACAAATTTCAAATCATTTTCCTTACGCGGAAACACTTCCAAATATTTATTCATTTTCACTAGAAATCTGCCGAGTTCAAATACTTTAAAATAATTTATAACGCTTATCTAAAATATATCGGGAAAACACTTTGAAATAAAACTATTTTTCTTTAAACACTTTACTTAAAATATTAGTTATAAAAATATTATACCAATATTACATATAACTTAAGTCCAAACTAATTTTCAAAATAAAATTAGTAGATAGAGTATAACTATTTAAATAATTATTTTCTAAAACAATTATTGATTAAATCTTAGAAATAACCGTTTCTATATCAACTTAATAAATCTTTACTTAAAGGATTCAAAACAATTTAAGAAGTTAATTTCTCTAAAGTACCCTTTTCAAAACCAATGCTAGAATTATATATATATATATATATATATATATATATATATATATATATATATCTTTCAAAGCTCTTCAGAAATTTTATTCGGCTTTCCAGGGAGAATACGCTTTCATTTCAAAATGGTTCATTTAAACCAATTAAATAAATCCTTATCGATTTACTTTAAATTTACGTTCCAAATCCGTAAATTTATTTCTACACTTCAAAAATAAATCAATGTTTATTTTTAAACAAATTTTCCTTTTCTTTATAAATTCCATGCGAATTCACATTTCCAAAATATCTATTGATATACGATTTTTAAATCGATTTCAAATATTCACTTTCCTTTTAAAAATGAATTCCTTTTAAAGAAAACAAATTCTTTTATTTTTCAAGCTCTTTAAAATCCGTATTTTGAATAAATTCTTCAACCTTTGAATAATATTACCCGAAATCCATTTGTTAAAGTTTTTCCCATATTTTGAAATTTAATTCAATAAAATTAAAAATAAAACTTTATTATTTTAAAATTCCTTCTTTTAAATTTATCCAATTCTCAAAAATAAAATTTAATATAAACTTTCAACCTGAATTTTCAAAAATCAAAATTTTATTTGTTTTCGGTATCTAACGATACCAAAATTATATGCAGCTAAATTTTTAGCCTTCAATGATTTCAATCACAAAGATAATCACACAGAGATTATAAATAATCAACACACAACATTGAAACAAATTCAATTATTTGAGGAATCCAGTTGGATCCCTCCAACCTGTTTCCCTGCATCCATAGATGTTAGCACAATACCAATCCCGTTTCAAGACGAGATATCGCGTTACTTGGGTTTATATAAAATATCATCCGCTATTATGCTGCGCAATAGGGTCTCATCCGCTATATAATACGGGAAATCAACTCCAAGTACATATATAATACCAATTCTACTTCAAGGTGAAATATCGCGGTATATATATTTAATATAATTACCTCCGCTTAATATGCGGCGTATAGGGTCTATTTCCATACAACAGATGGCAATTTATCATCCAAGCATACAATCAACACAATCAAGCAATTTTAAACCTAACTATTTAAAATTTAAATCGAAACAAATTTGATTGAGTGAGAAGTTCTCACCTTGCTTCCAATAACAGTTGCAGCGTTTTATTTCGAATAAAATTCAACACGCGTTTAATTTTATCCAAAATTCACACCAACTCAAATAAATCCCAATCCAGCTCCATAATATAGTGCTCGTCAATACGAAACTGACGCAACTCGTTTCGTGCGAAACGAACCTCGTATCAAAAAGTTATAGCATTTAGAAGTTAATACGAGTTTTATATAAATTAATTTCATTTTTTTTATTTTTAAGCCTTAGAAAAATCTGAGCCATGCATTCCAATACCCTAGAATCTAGGCCGCGCGTTCCCTCTTCTCCCTCCTCCCAGTTCGAACGCGATAACCCATATGGCCGCCTTTGCTTCTTGAATAGCCATGGCCACTAGCGACGTCGAGGAGACGATCGAACACCACCAGGACGTGCGCCATCAAACCAACCCCCCACGCCCTTAGCCACGATCAACTCGGTTGCTTATATGCTTCGAAAAACGTGCACGATCGGTAGGCGAACGCGGCCCACTAGCGACCCCCACGATGCTCCGATGATAATCAAAACCGTGTGAATTTGTAGCTCTCATCGAGCTCTAAAACATAGTAGTTGAGCATTTCTTCTAATTGTATATGGATTGAGAGAGATTGAGGGGAAAAGGAACGAAATTTCCGGCCATTGTTTTGTTTGCTGGCGGCTAGGGCTTGGTTAGGGTTTTGGTGAAAATAATGAATGTTGATGTTCTTATATAGAAAATATTCGCGCACTATTCACCCGAAATTCTTTCGAACTCCAAACGAAGCGTGCCGCCTAGCGTTTATAATATTTTACTCCTATTCTGAACGCAATGGAATGTATATCGGGAGCCAACCCGATCGTATTTGGAAGATTGGTTTTCAAATCGACAAATTTAAATTTAAAATTCACTTAAACCGACTTCTACGCGTTTTAGCTTGCCCCAAACAAACCGTAAATTCAATTGACATGAAATTTGAAATATTACAATAATATAACATTACGGATCCGATGAAACTGGTTTTGTCAAAATCCGAGACTGTTTGAAAAGTGGCTATTTTTACTCGTCAATTAAACACTAAAATATTCAATTTCCACAAATTAACTTTTAATTTAATTTTAAAAGTTCTATAACATCATTCTAACTCCAATATGATTTAATACAACTTTACAAACCAATTTTAATCACATTAAACCCAATTTCCAATTATTTCTGTAATTTCAAATATTAAATTATCGATTTAATTATCCAATTAAATCTAGATATTCGAAATAAAATTTATTCGACTTACAAATTTTACTTGTTAATATTTAAAATCAATTATAAATATTCGAATGACAGGAATTCTAGGTCGTTACAAACTCCCCCCTTAAAAGAATTTCGTCCTCGAAATTACCAAGTTAGAAAAAGTTATAGAATCCATTAACTTTTTTTCAAAAACAAACTGTTCCAACTTGATTTCAGATTCATTTTAATTTCTTAACTTTTTCAAAATTCGATGGTTACATTTTTCTAGTTCAATTCCGACATTTTCATTTCAATTTAGAAATTGACTTTTCGTTAACAATTTTTTTTCAAAAGTTTTCATAAAATTTTTCTAACTCCCAAAATTTACGGAAAATTTTGGCACAGTCTCCTTTGTACGGAGGAGCTTTTGCAATATCACAATAGATATAAATATATATACATCAACCCACACGGTCGGAAAAAAGAAAAACAGTTCATATTTCCTATTTTTATTGCGTAGTTGTACCTTTTTAGCATTTTTAAGCAAAGCAGTTATTTATTAGCATTTTGGCGTGACCAAATCCAGCCAACTACAACCCCGGTACCTGTACTTACTCAATTTAAACATGTAAGTGACATATATTCATTTACATTTCACTAATTTTCAATAGAAAGCACATAGTTTTCATAAGCAATGCAATCAAAATAATTCCCATAAGCATTTTATAAGGTTTCGATACAAATTTTAATTGCTTACAACCAATTCACATTAGTTCACTTTCAATTCAAATTCAATTACATAGCTTTCCATTTATCAATTCAATTTCATTAACACTTAATGAATTATATACAATCAACTAACAATCATATAACAACCAAATCATAACCATCATAACCAAATTATTAAATTTACATTCAATTTGGTTTAACACTTTTAATTCCAATCGGTTGATATTAAACTGACTTTTCTTTTAATTATTCAATTTCCAATTTTCTAGTTTTTTAATGAATTAACACTTACATTCATTATTCTATATCAATTCTTTTACATTCGATTGATTATTCAATTCAATTGTTAAATCATTTTACCACAAAAGTTGAATTTCATTACATAACTAAAGTTCATATTCATCACTTCACTTTATTAATTTACTTCGATACCAAAATCAACTTCATTCAATATTACTTAAGTTATATTCCATTTCAAACATCATTTGTTTAACTTAACATAAATTTCCCCTTATAAATCCAATTCAGATTCCAATTCTAAAGTAAATTCTATTTAACTTTTACCAAAGTCAAATTTCAACACTTATTCAAATTCATAACTCGTTTTGCTTAACAAAATTGTTTAACCATTTTATCGTTTGGTTTCACTTACATCTTCTCACTTTACAAGTTATACAACTTATATATTTAAACTTCCAAGTTATTTTATATAATCACTTCTGTTTAATTTCTATTTCGATAGCCTATCTAATCCAAATCAATTTATTTAACCCTCGTTTAGTTAAATTTCAAGTCATATGTTTTTATTATGCCAACTCACATTTATTTCAACTTTACCAAAGCTAAATTTATTATCTCATATTATAAGTTCAAAACATGATTATTTATATTCAACAATTACAGCTTGGATTTTTTATTTCAAATTTGTTTATCACAATCAAACTTCAATTTTCAATTTACTATGGTAGCAAATCCATCACACAGAAACTCGAAAATGATACCGATGATGCTGCAGTCATCACCCTTATTATTTCCCAGCAACAGTAGTGAATTCAGCGCTTTAAATTCTTTCAAAATTTTCCTTTTTACTTATAACTCACATTTATAAGTCTTTTTCTTATAGAATTTCACTATTCCACTTCACTTACATAAATTATTCCAAATTGACTTATCTTACTTAATACCATCTTTAACTTTGAAAAAACAACTTTCAAAATAGACGGGATTCAAAACTTTCAAATTCATAGTCCAAATTCGTTTTTATTTACAACTCATATTTATAAATATATTCATATAGTTTCACTTCTTATATATAGATAAGATTATTTCGCAATTGTAAATCACATTAATTAAAATTCCATATTTAACATTTCATTCGCTTATATAATTATTCTTTTAATTAACTTATATATTCTTACATTTTCAACAACTAAACAGTTAATTTATATACACTTTAATAATTCTGAAAAATTATTTCCTTTATATATAAAATAATATCAAGGTAAAATTATTTCATTTACCTAATTTAAAATGATACTACGTAAACCCCTATCAACAGTTAGCTAGACTGCACCGACCAGAATCTATAAACAATCATCGATAAGTCAACACAATACAAAAACAATTTCATATTCACTAAGAAATACGCACTCGTATCTATGATTACACTCAACCCATTCTAGAGTACTACTGACTCTATCTCTAATGAGTAATTCCCAACAGAACAAAGGTTGTCGCTTAACCAAATGCTCTGATGCCAAATGTCAGGAATGAGATTTTCGACTTTTGAAAATCGACATTAATACATCCACTGTATCAACTGCCAAATAATCGAACGCCAGAAAACCGAACCATTGGGGTTAGAGAAGAAGAAAAAGATAGAAGAAGTAAGAAAGAAGAAGCAACAGAACAATATCAGAATCTCACAATCGCAGCGGAACAACTTATAATAGATAAATGAACAATCTTTAAATCAAAAGAACTATATCAGTTATTACATTACATCACATTACATTACATTATCAGAGTTTACAATAACAAAATAGCGGAAAAGAAACTAGTTTATATGCCATGCCATCCAGCTTGATTCCAGATCTCTACAGCAACTCCTGAATTCCAAAATGACCTGATAACCTGACTCTAGGCTGCCCATGTGGAAACTGATGGACACCCAGAGTTTAGGAAGGGAGCAATAAACTTCAAGTCTGTCATGAGACTGGTGTGAGAACTTAAAACAGTTATATCTTTAAAACAAACAAAGAACTATTTTAAAATAGATCCGTAATGCTTTTAGAAAATGTAACTACCATAAGGCCTCCCGCACACACACACAATGCAAACGCAGAATCAGAGGAGATTTCTCCTTATGATAGTCAAACATGCTTGATACGCAAATTTCTTTGATATTATTACTATAAGTGCAAAGTGCAGGAAAAGTATAATATAAATCTTAGCCAACATAGACATTTCGAACTATGTCTACTATAGCTACCATCTAAACAGTGGTGACCACCATAAGTAAATGGCAGGTTCTACAACTAAAACCGTACAAGGTGCGTATTGGTGTTTGGATTTCCAACAAATGATTAGGCCAAGGAACTTCCCATTGCCACATGGGTACACCTCTGGAAAGACGCCCCAAGAACCTAACCGGATCTCTGCCAACACAAGGACGGGTTACCTCTGCAAATGTAGGTAACTACTGACACGAGTATGCCATCCCTCGGTTGTAAAGTACCTTTATCCGAGGATCCTCAACCAACAACAATCACAAAGTCATATATAATTGCGATATCCACATAAGTTAAATATCTTGGCTCCATACCATGATACTACTTCTATCCAGAAGGAAATGCATATACCCTAAGGGGAGCTACTCCCTATAGCCTTATTGCATCTTTCCTGTTTTGACCATTTTCGGGGTGTGAGGTCCGACGAAGTCTCGTCCACAAAGCTACGCTTTATACAAAAGCTATGCCTCGATCAACAAATGATCAGCAGCACTTCGTATGCCACATTACCAATTTGGGAATGTATCACTAGTAACCATCAACTACATAACCTCTGAGTTCGTACGTCTCAAAGAAGGGCATTAAGCTAAGAGAATAAATTCACCGCCACCAACAGAAATGTATTTGATAGAAACCAACTTTACATCTCAAAGTGTAACGTCAGACACACATCCATACAAGTCCGTTCCGGGATCGAACGAAACCGAAGGCACTTCCAAAGAAGACCTGACAATCCGGATATTCTCTAATCACGTCCGGACTTCCATCACAAAGGGTGATAAAATCTCTATATCGTAGATCAGCCGATGCAGAGAAATTCGATGGTAATCCTTTCGTTTTCTAAAATATCCGGTCTTCAACACCGGTCTTCAAATGCTATCCATTACGACGTATCACTATTCGGAAGGGGATTTATGACCCAAAGGTCCTCTCCCGGCTAAACCGAATAACGAGCGCTTATTTTAAAATAAGTGTAGCATTCAAATTCAAGAAAATCACAACAAATACCCATTTAATGGTAAATATTGATAGTCAGTTATTTAACTATCAATAGATATGCACAACATCACCAGATTCCAAATAATTTTCCAAATTATTTATATTCCAAAAATATCTTTGCAAGATATATTTCTCCACACTTCAACCATTTGAAAACAAATTTCAAATCACTTTTCACCTTTACAACTTTTGAAAACAAATTTCAAATCATTTTCCTTACGCGGAAACACTTCCAAATATCTATTCATTTTCATTGGAAATCTGCCGAGTTCAAATACTTTAAAATAATTTATAAAGCTTATCTAAAATATATCGGGAAAACACTTGAAATAATACTATTTTTCTTTAAAATTTTACTTAAAATATTAGTTATAAAAAGTATTATACCAATATTACATATAACTTAAGTCCAAACTAATTTTCAAAATAAAATTAGCAGATAGAGTATAACTATTTAAATAACTATTTTCTAAAACAATTATTGATTAAATCTTAGAAATAACCATTTCTATATCAACTGAATAAATCTTTACTTAAAGGATTCAAAACAATTTAAGAAGTTAATTTCTCCAAAGTATCCTTTTCAAAACCAATTCTAGAATTTTATATATATATGTATATATCTTTCAAAGCTATTCAGAAATTTTATTCGGCTTTCCAGGGAAAATACACTTTCATTTCAAAATGGTTCATTTAAACAAATTAAATAAATCCTTACCGATTTACTTTAAATTTACGTTCCAAATCCGTAAATTTATTTCTACACTTCAAAAATAAATCAATGTTTATTTTTAAACAAATTTCCCTTTTTCTTTATAAATTCCATGTGAATTCACATTTCCAAAATATCTATTGATATACGATTTTCAAATCGATTTCAAATATTCACTTTCCTTTTAAAAATAAATTCCGTTTAAAGAAAACAAATTCTTTTATTTTTCAAGCTCTTTAAAATCCATATTTTGAATAAATTCTTCAACCTTTGAATAATATTACCCGAAATCCATTTATTAAAGCTTTTCCCATATTTTGAAATTTAATTCAATAAAATTAAAAATAAAACTTTATTATTTTAGAGTTGCTTCTTTTAAATTTATCCAATTCTTAAAAATAAATTTAATATAAACTTTCAACCTGAATTTTCAAAAATCAAATTTTTATTTATTTCGGTATTTAACGATACCAAAATTATATTCGGCTAAATTTTTAGCCTTCAACGATTTCAATCACAAAGATAATCACACAGAGATTATAAATAATCAACACACAACATTGAAATAAATTCATTTATTTGAGGAGTCCAGTTGGATGCGTCCAACCTGTTTCCCTGCATCCACAGATGTTAGCACAATACCAATCCCGTTTCAAGATGAGAAATCACGATACATGGGTTTATATAAAATAATATCCGCTATTATGCGACGCAATAGGGTCTCATTCGCTATATAACGCGGGAAATCAACTCCTAGTACATATATAATACCAATTCCACTTCAAGGTGAAATATTGCGGTATATATGTTTAATATAATAACCTCCGCTTAATATGCGTCGTATAGGGTCTATTTCAATACAACAGATAACAATTTATCATCCAAGCATACAATTAACACAATCAAGCAATTTTAAATCTAATTATTTAAGATTTAAATCGAAACAAATTCGATTGAGTGAGAAGTTCTCACCTTGCTTCCAATAACAATTGCAGTGTTTTATTTCAAATAAAATTAGACACGCATTTAATTTTATCCAAAATTCAGACTAGCTCAAATAAAACCCAATCCAGCTCCATAATGTAGTGCTCTCAATACGAACCCGACGCAACTCGTTACGTGCGAAACATACCTCGTATCAAAAAGTTATAGCATTTAGAAGTTAATACGAATTTTATATAAATTAATTTCATTTTTTTTAAACCTTAGAAAAATCTAAGCTTTGCATTCTAATACCGTTGAATCTAGGCCGCACGTTTGTTCTTCTCCCTCCTTCCAGTTCGAACGCGATAACCCATATGGCTGCCTTTGCTTCTTGAATTGTCGTGGCCACTAGCGACGTTGAGGAGACGATCGAACACCACCAAGACGCGCGCCATCAAACCATGCCCCTATGCCCTTAGCCATGATCAACTCAGTTGCTTATATGCTTCGAAAAACATGCACGACCGGTAGGCGAACGCGGCCCTCTAGCGATCACCACGATGCTCCGATGATAATCAAAACTGTATGGATTTGTAGCTCTCATCGAGCTCTAAAACATTGTAGTTGAGAATTTCTTCTAATTGTACATGGATTGAGAGAGATTGAGGGGAAAAGGAATGAAATATCCGACCATTGTTTTGTTTGCTGGCGGCAAGAGCTTGGTTAGGGTTTTGGTGAAAATAATGAATGTTGAGGCCCTTATATAGAAAATATTCGCGCACTATTCACCCGAATTCTTCCAAACTCCAAACGAAGCGTGCCGCCTGACATTTATAATGTTTTACCCTATTCCGAATGCAATGGAATATATATCTGGGGCCAATTCGATCGTATTTGGAAGATAGGTTTTCAAATCGATAAATTTAAATTTAAAATTCACTTAAACCGATTTCTACGCGTATTAGCTTGCCTCGGACAAACCATAAATCCGATTGACATAAAATTTGAAATCTTACAATAATATAACATTACGGATGATGAAATTGGCTTCGTCGAAATCCGAGACTGTTTGAAAAATGGCTATTTTTACTCGTCAATTAAACAATTTAAATTTCCACAAATTAACTTTTAATTCAATTTTAAAAGTTCTACAACATCATTCTAACTCCAATATGATTTAATACAACTTTATAAATCAATTTTAATCACATTAAACCCAATTTCCAATTATTTCTGTAATTTCAAATATTAAATTATCGATTTAATTATCCAATTAAATCCTGATATTCGAAATAAAATTTATTCGACTTACAAATTTTACTTATTAATATTTAAAATCAATTAAATTTACGAATTTCGAATGATAGGAATTCTGGGTCGTTACACGCATCCTTTAGGTTATGTCATTTCCTTCTGAAAAAGGGTAGTATTATGGTATGGAGCCCAGATATTTAACCTATGTGGTTACTGCAAATTTATTACTTTATGGTTGTTGCTTTGTGGTTAAGGATCCTCAGATAAAGGTCGTAAACGACCGGGGGATGACATACTCGAGTAGTAGTTACCTAGTTACAGAGGTAACCCGGTCTCGTATAGGCAGAGAGATGGGTAGGTTCTCAGGGCATCCCTCCAGAGGCATACCTATATGGCAATAGGAAGTTCCTTAACCTGGCCATTTGTTGGAAATCCAAAGAAATAATATGTGCCCTGTATGGTTTAATTGTATAACCTGCCACCTCAGGTGGTAGCTAGAGCAGGCATAAATGGTACCTTTGCTGGCTAAGATTAATATTATACTTTCGAAAGGTTTTTTGCACTATGAACTAATAATAATATCAAAAAGATTTTGCGTAGTTAGCATGTTTGACTATCATAAGGAGAAATCTCCTCCAATTGTGCGCTTGCATTGTGTGTGTGTGTGTGTGGGGAGGCTTATGGTAGTTTCATTTTCAAAAAAAACATTGCGGATTTCAACTTTTAAATTCTTTTGTTATTTGTTTTCAAGATGACTATTTTTGTTTGCTCATACCAGTCCCATGACTGATCCAGAGTTTATTGTTCCCTTCCTAAACTCTGGGTGCCCATAATTTTCCACACGGGCAGTCTAGAGTAGGGGTTTTCAGATAATCAAATAGTAGGAGTAGATTCAGTAGCCTTCAATCCCTGGAAATTTTCTTCAGTCTTTGGATGATTGACCTTTCTTAGTACAACTTGGTTGGGAGTTCGAGCTATTTCTGGATTGGTGCTTTAGAGATGGAGTTGCAGATATTGGAGTTCTCACTTGGTGGTTCAAGTCCAAGTTATCTCTTTCCGCTGCTGTATCTTGTCTCTGATATTTATGGATATGTTGAATCATATTTTATCACTTATTGTATCTATTATGTATCAATGATATTATTCATTTTCTTCTGCTGTGTTGTTGTACTTAATGTGTTATAAGCTCCGACGAACCAGATTCGACGTTTGAATCTGCGGCATTTGAATACGGGTGATGTATTCGGTGCCGATTTTCGAAGGTCGAGTCAGGGTCGTTTCATTTGGTATCAGAGCTGAAGGTTGAACTTTAGCTCAGGAGTATAACACATTAGGTAACTCATTAGAGATAGGGTGAAGTATACCCTAGAATGAGTATATCCCTAAGATACCCGTCTGCATGCCTCAGTAAATTCTCTTACTATCCACTGATAGTGAGTATGAGTGCAAGAAGAGAACGAGATAGGGGATAGCGGAGTACCACTACAAATGGTCAATAGCCTGTAACAACAAGAAACAATCTTTTCCTATCAAATCCCTTTTGATCACCATTCAATTTTGATTCTTTGATTGCTTCGTGGCAGCTCGAGGGAGAAGCTTTGGTGTGGTGGCACTGCGAATCATTATAGATAGGTTCCTAATTCGTATTCTCTTCATGGATTCCTATCAGCTTTTCGTTTTAAACTTTAATGAAATTGAGATTCAATTCAAAATGAATTGATGAATAAAATAATGAAACAATTTCAACCAAATTTGAAATTCTATTGCAATTTCTTATAAGAGTCAAAATCCGGTGAGGGGCAAGCTAGTGAATCTTTGGGATATTCCAACCTGAATTGGATTGTATCCATAGCCTATTCTTTGGGGTCCAGATTCATATTAGAACGATTAGTAATCCTTCGAACATCAATGCCCTGCATATTCATAGATCTGGTGACTCGAGTATCTTGTGAAGTATTGAACGAGTTGTTATTGAATTTATTGTTGATATTCTGATTTGGTAAGCTAAATGCAGAATAGATATTCAGTTTGATCTGGAAAAATATTCTTTTTTCATCTGTTCTTTGTTGTCTCCCCAGTAAATTTCGACGATGAAATTTTCTTAAGGGGGGAATCTGTAACATCCCTATTTTCAAATCAAATTTAAATTGGTAGTTTATTTAATTTTTGAAATTAAATTATGAATTTATTTGGTATTTTCTAAATTAAATAAATATTGGCTTGTTTGTTAATATATATATATATAATATGATTTTAAATAGAATTTCTAATTAGAAATTCAGAAATAAATGTTTTGAACAACACATTGGATTTGAAACTTAAATATAAGTATTTTTAAAATAAATTTGATTTAAAACTATATATTTTGCAAATTATAGAATTTTTTTTAATAAATATAAATATATGTATTTTGAAAATTTTATTTGAATTTAGTATGGTAAACTTTCAAAAGTCATTTGAAAGTAAAATTATATATTTTAATAATAGAAAAGAATTTATTTTGTATTTATAACATGATGATTTGAAAGTTATATTTTGAAATTGATGCAAATAAATTTACAAAAGCTATTTAAAAAGTTAAAATCAAATCTATACATATCTTTTAAAAATAATAATAGGATTTGAATAAAATATTTAAAAAGGAAAAGTAATTATAAAACTAAATTGAAAACATATATGTATATGTAATTAAGTTAGTTAATCTTTTTCTTTTATACATGAAATAAATTAGCTTTGTACATATTTAAAGTAAATAGAAAATGTATTACATAAACATATGTAAATATTAAGATCTAGTAATTTATAAAAGGAAGAGTTTAAAGTATATAATATATAAAACATAAATACTTAAGTAAACAAGGGCTAGAACATAGTTTGTATGTAAATTAAGTAATTTATAATAAAGTAAGGATTTAAGACAAAGTTTTAAATAAGGATAAAAACATAAAATGCCTATATGTTAACAAGTGTTAGATTTATATAATTTGAGATTAACAAGTGTTAATATGAATAACAAGTGGCAAAAATAAAAAAAATTCTTAAAATTTAAGAATGTAAACAAAAGAGTAAAAACATGCTTCTTTAATTTTTCTTTCATATTCTAAAACCTGAGAAGATTCGATCAAAATAAAAATCAAAAGCATGTAGACCCAAAGCTAAAATGGAGATGAAAAAAAAAAGAACAAAAACTAAACCAGGGAAAAGAAGAATCTGAAACAAAATCAGATAGAAGAAAATCAAATCTGAAGCCTTGATCAAACTCAAAGATCAGATAGTCTTCAATTCCAGTTCTCAAATAATCAACCTGATCAAAAGCATGTAATTCGTCTTGGTTTAAACAGCAATCGGATGCAATGCAACTTAATTTCAGATCAACAAATTTAAAATCAAAATGCAGAATCAAAAAGCATTCCCTAGTTTTTCAACAGTTCCAGGATTTCTCTGCTTGTCCCTATCATGGATAGTAAACTTTTATTTAAAACTTAAATTAACGAGTATCTGTTGCTTGTGAATCTCTGAAATTTATGATTGCTTGTACATATATAAGTGGTACCTCTATGTATATGAATATATTTGAATATGCATGTTTGATGTTTGTGCCTCTCTATTTTTCAAGATTATAGAGATTTAAAAATAAACCAAAATTGAAAACTCTCTATTTAATCACTGTGAAACTTTGGTGTTCAAACAAGTTAGTTTAGTTTAAACATCGTATATGTTTTAAAAACAAGTTTAAGTATTTTTAGTTTGGGAATTTCATGGAAACAAGAAAATACAGTTGAAACCTTAAATATATGATACAATCAAATGTTGAATTTTATTGATTCAAGTATATATCTTGAATCATCTCTGTAAGATAGGATTTTTAAAACAAAAATCACAATTTTTAATATTGTAATGAATGTGAATTATGGGAATGACTAGAATTGGGTTTTTGGGTGAATTCTGTTGGCCAGAGCATCTGGCGTGGTTGGGAACATCACTGGCGGTGGAGGAGGGACTGGAGGTTCAGGCAAAAATGTCATGAGGTGTCGCTGGTCACTGTGGCATTGACGGTGGTCGAGTTAAGTTTTATACCCTAGTTCTTGTTGAAATTGGAATTCGGGTCACTGCTTCTCCTCTGGTTGATCGAGTGTCGTGAAACTCGGGGAAATGGTTGCGTGTTGGGTCGGCAGGGTGTGGAAAGAGTCGTCAGACTTCTGGTGGTCGGAGCAGTGTGGTCGAAGGGATTTGCTGGAGGTTGTTTTGGTTCCAGGATTCAACTGGGTAGCTCGATCTTGTTCGAGGGCTTGTAAGTGTGGTTTGGTGAACGGGATGAGTTGCTACGATGTTGAGTGAAGTGCCGGGGAGTGCGTCGATGGTCGAAGGCAGCTACGGCGATGGTGCATGTGCACGGTGATGTTTGGTGTAAGTTGTTTTGGCTTGTGGATCGCTCAAAGTAAAGGTCGGGATTTGGGGTAGATGCTCGAGTTGAAACTCGAGTAGATTTTGTGGGGTTAGCCTGTAAGTTTTAAAACTTAAAATTTAATCTAAGTGTTGAAATAATGGAGAGAAGAGGAAGAAACTCGAGTTTAAACCCGAGTGGCCTTCGGGTTTAACCCGAAGTAATGTGATTGAGTAGTTTCAAAAAGACTTTTAAAAACTAGGTTTTTAAAATTTAAAATTTAGATTAGTTTAAACCTTTTATGTAAATTACTTTATATTTAATAAATGTTTTCTTTAACATCTTGATTAAGAAGTTTGAATTTTTTAAATTTAGATTTTATTAAGTAAATTTAGAGCTATTTTTAAATTTAAGTTAGGAATGAAATTTAAAAGGTTTATATAAAAGTAAGTTTTTAAATCCAAATTTGAAACTAGTTTTTAAAAACTATATTCGATAAATGTTTAAGTTATTTTAAGAAGTTATGTTTTGATAAATCTAAATTATCAAGTTAAATGATTATTTCATTTTAAAACTTAATTAATGAGTTAATTAAGTAAAGTTAATCATAAAGATAAAGGATTTAAATATGTTAATGGTAATTAAGGCAGTTATAAGATAATGATTTATCTTAAGATAATTAAGGTTCAATGTCTTGATATTAATTAAAGGAAATTAAGTATAATTAATTAATTTTAATTAATTATAAAGGATTAATTAGGAAATTAATTAATAATAATTAATTCATTAATAAATAAGTAAGGATTAAAAGGTTATAAATTTAAAGATTAATTAATTCGTAATTAAAGAGTCATTAATGAGATAATTAAAGATTATTAAGTAACTAAGTATAATTAAGAATTAATTAATCAAGTATTTAAGATTGATTAATTAAGTAATTAGAGAATAATTAATTAAGTAATTAAAGGTTACGTAACGAATAATTAAGGAGTGCTTAATTTTTAATTAAGTTTTATTAATTAATAATTGAGGTTTTATTAACTAAAAATTAAAGGATGATTAATCTTTTTAACTGAATTATTATTGGATTAATTAATTAATGTTTAAGGTTAATTAATTTATTATTAAAGGTTATTAACTGAAATAATTTGCAATTAATTAATGTTAATTAACCTGGATTAGAAATTAATCTGATTTTAATTAATCAGATAATTAGTTGATCTTACTTATGGATGTTTGAATTCTATTGATTGTTGAATTGTTTGATATCCTTGATATGTTATGTTTTGTGCTATGAATTGTTTTGGTGTGATCTGTGATGAGTGTAATTTATTTATCTGTGATAAATTTATATTATTTATCTGTGAATCTGTGAATGAAGATAAGCGTTATAGTATTATACCACTTATCGATATTGATGTGCTTGAATCTGTGATGATTAATGTTGTTGCACTATTGGGTAAAACCCCTGGACTATACTATACACATACAAATATGGATTGCACGAGGAAATCGGTTGTGTCACAGATTTTGAAATGGTTTTAAAAATCAAAGTTTTGAATCCAAACGGTTTTGGAAATGGAATTGGATTAATATGAAAAGCTTTTGAAAAGAAATTTTAAAGATAAAAGTTACTTTGAATAACTTGATAAAGTTTTGAAATTTAAATAATTTAATTTGAATTTAAATTCAAGATTTGAAATTGAATTCCATGTTTGGAAATTTTGGTTTAAAAAGGTTATACAAGTTATAAATTGTGTTTATATGGGTTTTTAAACCATTTCAAAAGTATTGTTGTAGGAATTTGAATTTAACCCAAATTTTATACTTAAAGAGCTTTAACTCGTGCCAAGATAATTGGATTTTCCAAAAAAAAACTATTGGTTTTCACACAATAATAGCTTTCATATAAGGAAAGGATTTCCAATTAGTGTTGTAAGATTTCAAATTTTGAAATGAAATTGTTTTCAAAACTATGAATGAATCTTTGTGAAAGATGTCTGAACCTTGTTTTGGAATTGAAGAGGATTTTAAATGGTGTATCTTTTACATATATAAAAGATTTGAATTGGGAGTTGTTTTGAAAATAATAAACCTCTAAAAAATGGTTTTGAAAGCTATGAATCGAGTCTATGATTGGATGGGTAAATCCAATTTGTAAAGGAAATTGTTTTGAAAACCGTGAATGAATCTTTTTGAACATTGTGAAGTGAATCTTTTTGTTTAAAGATTGGAAATGGTATTTTTTTTTAAAAGAAAAGTTTTAGGCTTTAAGTTGTGACTTAACTGAGATCCCAATATCCATATGCTTTTTAAATATAAGCGCTCATTATTCGGTTTAACTGGGAGAGGACCTTGTGTCATATAACCCATTCCGAATAATGATACAACGTTATGGATAGCATTTGAAGACCGGTGGTGAAGACCAGATATTTTCGAAAGCGAAAGGATAACTTGTCGAATGTCCCTGCACCGGCTGATCCCCGGTATGGAGATTTGATCACCCTTTGTGATGGGGATTCCGGACGTGATTAATGAATATCCGGATTTGCAAGTGCTTCTTTGAAGTGCCTTCGGTTCCTTTCGATCCCGGAACGGACTTCTATGGATGTGTGTTTGACGTTACACTTTAATATGTAAAGATGGATTCTATCAAATACATTTCTGTTAGTGGCAGAGAATTTGTTCTCTTAGCTTAACACACTTCTCTGAGACGTACGAGTTCAGAGGTTATGTAGTTGATGGTTTCTAGTGATACATTCCTAATTTGGTAACGTGGCATACGAAGTGCCGTTGATCATTTGTTGATCGAAGCATGACTTTGTGAAAAGTGTAGCTTTGTGGACGAGACCTCATTGGACCTCACAACCAGGAAATGGTCGAAACAGGAAAGATGCGGCAAGGTTATGAGGGTCGTGCCCTTTAGGGTATGTCATTTCCTTCTGGAAAAGGGTGGTATCATGGTATGGAGCCCAGATATTTAACCTATGTGGTTACTGCAAATTTATTACTTTGTGGTCGTTGCTTTGTGGTTGAGGATCCTCGGATAAAGGTCACAAACGAGTGAGGGATGGCATACTCGAGTAGTAGTTACCTAGTTACAGAGGTAACTCGGCCTTGTGTTGGCAGAGAGACGGGTAGGTTCTTGGGGCGTCCCTCCAGCGACATACCCATGTAGCAATAGGAAGTTCCTTAGCCTGACCATTTGTTGGCAATCGAAAGAAACAATACGCGCCCTGTACGGTTTTAATTGTATAACCTGCCACCTCAGGTGGTAGCTATAGCAGGCATAATATTATGGTACCTACGCTGGCTAAGATTAATATTATACTTTCGAAAGGTTTTCTGCACTATGCACTAATAATAATATCAAAAAGATTTTACGTAGTAAGCATGTTTGACTATCATAATGAGAAATCTTCTCCAATTGTACGCTTTCATTGTGTGTGTGCGGGGAGGCCTTATGGTAGTTTCATTTTCAAAAAAAAACATTACGGATTTCAAATTTTAAATTCTTTTGCTGTTTGTTTCGAAGATAAAACTATTTTTGTTTGCTCATACCAGTCCCACGACTGACCCGGAGTTTATTGTTCCCTTCCTAAACTCTGGGTGCCCACAATTTTCCACACGGGCAGCCTAGAGTAGGGTTTTTCAGATAATCATATAGTAGGAGTAGATTCAGTAGCCTTCAGTCTCTGGAAATCTTCTTCGGTCTTTAGATGACTGACCTTCCTTAGTACAACTTGATTGGGAGTTCGAGCTATTTCTAGATTGGTGCTTTGGAGAAGGAGTTGCAAATATTGGAATTCTCACTTGGTGGTTCAAGTCCAAGTTATCTCTTTCCGCTGTTGTATCTTGTCTCTGATATTTATGGATCCGTTGTATCATATTGTATCATTTATTGTATCTATTGTGTATCAATGATATTATTCATTTTCTCCCACTGTGTTGTTGTACTTACTGTGTTGTAAGCTCCGACGAACCGGATTCGACGTTTGAATCTGCGACATTTGAATACGTGTGATGTATTCGATGCCGATTTTCGAAGGTCGAGTCAGGGTTGTTTCATAACATCACATTTCAAATCATTACTTTATGTCATTTTCACTCAAATATTTAATAAAGAGTAAAAATTATGCTTGTTTGATTTGATGTTTTAGATTTTGACTTTTGTACTTTTTTTTGTCTTTTTACGCTTACTTTTTGTTAATTATATTCTAGAATTTTCTAAGTATTTAGTAAAAGTAAACTTGATTAGTGAATTAAATAATACTTATACTATTTGAATATTTGTTTCTATTTAAGAAAATAAAGGAGCGAACGTTGCGATAACTTTTACTCGACAAAACGTTGATTTTCGACAAAATGTTTTACGTTCACATTTTGAAGTTTAAGTTAAACTATTTGCTTATGTAAATCAAATTTAAAAATAAATTTTTATATTTCTATTTAAAAATATAAACACTCATTAATTATTTAAAAAAATTATTCAACCATTGAAACTTACTTTTCTTAAATCAGCATATTGTCACTTTTGTCGATATAGGCAAATGTTACTATTTTTCTGTATACTTCTCTTTCCAAATTCTTTCTAATATTGTTTGAATCATATAACATTACATATTTTATATTAAAATCACTTTAAATAGTATATTTTAAAGTTGTCAAATTCTTGGTCGTTACAACTCCTCTCCCATTCTTGCCTTGAAAATTTCATTTTTATTCACTGGAGTATCTGTGAGGTCAGGTCTAAAATGGGATAACTCATTGAATTTTGCCTCATACTCGGCTATTGATAAGTCTCCTTGTTTGAGATCCGTAAAATTCTGTATAACTATGTGTTGCCTTTAGCTAGCATAAACTTCTCTTCGAATACCTACTTGAATCGATCCCATAAGAATTCATCTTCTAGGGTAGTTGCGATGAATGAATCCCACCAAGTTGCGTCACTTTCCTATAACTTCCATGAAGCTCAGAACCTTTTCTGTTCATCTGCTATGTCTAATCCTTTGAAAATTTTCTCATATGATATCAACCAAGCTTGAACTTCTATGATTAACTCCGTGCCCTTGAATTGTTTCCCTTCTAAGTTGGTAAAATCCTTGCATAATGCAGCGTAGTTAACCCTGGGCTGAACTAGAGCTACGGCCTCAACTGCTATTCCACCCCCTTCAAGCATTAGGGGTTCTTCCAGTGGAGGTTGTCGTGCTGCTAATTTCCCTTCCTTGTCTCCCTCTGGTGCTCACTCTTACTACCAGGATACAGTAAGGTTACTCTTAGAATACTTAGACGAGTTTAACTTAGGAAAAAGATCATAAAGCTAGACATAAAAATGCTGAGCAGAACAACATAGAAATGCACTCTTATAAACTGAACTCATTCTAGGATACTACTAACCCTGTGTCTAATGAGTTGATCCCAACCAAAGCCTAGGTGTTCGCTCAACCTAAGCTCTGATACCATATGTGAAGATCTACCTTCTTGCGCCTAAAGAAGACATTTAATACATTCTTGGTATTCTTGTGCTGATCATTCAAGTGTCAGAAAGATAGGTCACAGGGTAGAGAAATAATAGTCAGGAGGAAAAAAACAAAGAATTCATTACAATATGAGAGCCATACACAACACCACTAAATAGTACATGAAGTTACTTGAAAATATTACACCAAGCTATAACAAGTGCTACTACAAATCCAAGTCTCAAGATGGCTAGATCAGACTGCCCATTAACATTACATAATATACACAACATAGTAGAAATACAAATATAAATACTAGATGCTAGGGGGACTCCTTCTCCATCTTGCTTCAAAATGCTTCTCTAAACTGACTACTCAGCAACTCAAAAAAATGAGAGTTTAAGAAAAAGAAAAATAAACTCCGAGTCAGATAAGGGTCTGGTGTGATTAAAGTATAAAGTTTAACTTTACAAAAACCTTTAAACAAAAGTATCTCGTAAGACCACACCGCACATAAGCAGAAACATGATTTTACCTTATGATAACCAAAACATTTCATATTAAAATCATCCGATATTATCATAATGTCTAGATTCATACAAAATACAACATCTTAGTTGAAATTGTTACATTAAAAATTCCAGCATACTAGGCTTTACAACCAAAAACCAAAGGCTCATAATGGATAAGGAATTCATACAACTCTATGTAAAATGTATGGGAGGTTATAACACAATGCACCTCTGCTACTCAGGACTGGAAATACCTCTTCTCAAGCACCACCGAATATGATCACATCTCGGTTGTGATCAATAACCATACAATAGGATCCTAAAGCTAAGATGGATATCGCCCTAAATTTGGGATGATCATACCCTACTTAGGTGTGATCCACTTAGCCCTGTTGCATGTCCCTGCTTTATTCATTTCCTAAGTGTGAGGTTTGAAGAGGCCACACTCTCACCATTTCCTCCAAACAAACCATCTTGGAATGCTAATATTACCATCCAAGAAACCAATGCAATACTAGCATTCATTCATATTAGTTGTTTGGGATCAAACGAACAGTCAGAAATTACTATCTTCCATATTAGAATCACCCTCAGAAAAAATAGTACAGCTTCGTAGCATACTTCATAACGATCCAGCATAAACGTTATTAGTTTGAAGTGGTTCATAATAACCATATTCTACGAAACTTACATCTTCAAACTAAGTGATAATTCTGGCTAACTCAATTCTGGTTCTCTTAGAAGTATGCAAATGTATTCGAGTCCTTACTACAGAATTCGAACTTACAACCATACTACCTGAGTCAAAATAGGTCAAGTGATCAATAGCGGACAATTCACTATTTAAAGGTGATTATACAAGGTTAATATATGGATAACCATATAGTTTATTAAATGTAAAACATTCATGGAAATTAGATCTGTTATGTCTATCGTGTTTTCGAAATTTTGACCTTAACCTACCCCTCCTCTAGAGATAAACTCTAAATCTCACAGGTACACAGTCAGCCTACTCATTGGCTATTAGTGCTAGCTATGGGATGACTTACTTCCCATACATGTGTCCCCACAGTATTGGGGTTTTGATATTTGTTCAAGGTTACTTAAGGGTAAACGATATAAAAATCGCTTAATTAAAACATTTGAAAATAGAAAGCAGTTTTTAAAAGAGAATAAATCAATATTTGAGATCAATTGATAACTAAAACTCCTAGTCTTTATTAATTTATAAAGCAATCAAATTTAAACCTTCCTTGAATAGTAATTAATTTAATTAAACCCTAATCAAAACTTGGTTATCCTTAATCAGAAATTAATTAGTGTTAATCCCTTTTTAGATAATAATTAATAAAATAAATTAGATACTTAATTAATAATTAACCTTAATTACCTTACTAATTAGGGTTAACTTAATTGATTAACAGTTAAGTATAAACAACCTTTATTAACTTGTGATTAGTGGTAATTACCCTAATTAATTAAGTAAGTAATTACTCATTAAATAATTAATTAATTAAAAACTTACTAGTTACCTTCAATTAACTTACTTAAAGTTAGAAAAACATTTACTATTAAGTTTCTAAGGGTAAACAATTAAATTTTGTAAATTAGTTCGTTTTAACGAACTGCACATACGTCGACTATCACTATACGGACCCGAAATTCTAACTTCTCCAATTTGATTCCTTATTTATAAAACCTTCAAATTGAAACCCCTTTTTCTTATAAAACATAAAAATGAACTTTTGGAAGAAAAACTAAAGTTTAAAACTTGAAAACGTTTCACTTTTGAAAACAAATTCAAACCTTCAACAAAACTAGATTTCTACGTTGCTTTTGGTTAGCTAATTTATAACTTCATGTCAGAAACCCGCATGCAACAAATAAGTCATTTCAACACCATACACAACATAAATCATAACATTGACAAAAGCAATAATATTTTCCCCATAATCGCTAATTTACCTTTTCCCAAATTACAGGATAGAGACTTTCTTACCTGCTCAAACTTCAGCGTACATAATTACCACCAAATCATCGCATAATCAAGCACAAATCTATGTCACATTCATACACCAATATACATCATAAATTAGCTAACTTTAATAAAATTAACTAATTGTCTAAAAAAGTGTTAACTTTACTCACAAAAATGTGCTAAAAGAAGGTCGAACTTCACCAGAATTCGAGCACGACCTGAACAAGCCTCATAGCAATGAAATTTTGGACTTTAGGCTCGACCTAGTGATGTATGGGATTGGCCATGGGTGTGGAGTGTTTGTTGTCTTGAGTTTTGGAAGAAAAGTATTGTAAAAGATGCAGGATTGATTTTGTGGATTAAAAAGGAGATTTTTGGAAAAAAGAAGTTATTTTTCTCACTTTAGAAATTATGAAGAGGAAGCAATGGCTAAGTTTACTTAACCTCTTAAGAAATTGAAATGAAGAAGAAGGTCATAAAAAGAAGAACAAAACGATAAAAGGGTATTTGTTGGCTTAGGATATTAATTAAAAATTATATAAGTGTTTAATATAAACATATATGTATGCATGCACTACCATACTTCATCCCTTCCTTCATATCTACCCGCTACACCACCCTTTGCTTTCAACTACTCATTCCATGTTCTCCAGTGTATTTGTGTTGAAAATGTGTATTGTTGTATGTTATGTATATATATATATATACTAAAAAATCTTATTTTAATTTATATGTTAGTATATTTAAGTAGAAGCATGCACAAACAATATAAACATGCACACACCATGTTAACTTAGTTTATAATATATGCACGTATGTTTGACATTGTGTTATAACCTTTTAAATAACTTTTAACTAATGAAAAATCGATATTTCGGACTATAATTTCCGGTTACATTTTATATTTCTCCATGAACTATATATTTTTGTAAAAAAATTTGAAAATAATTTTATGATCATTAGTTACTATATAAAATATTTTTATTTGTTAATAAAACCCATTTATTAATTAGTTAATATAATTAAATATTCATTTAAACAATGGTTAAACTCTGTATCGTTACACTCTCCCCTTTAAAAGAATTTTGTCCTGAAATTAGCAAACAAGGAGATAATTCAAACTATGCAAAACGCTATATATTCATATCAAAGAGCACATACAAAGACATGCACTAAGCATCCAGAACAAACAAATATACACCACACATACAAACAACCACAGACTATCGTAGTATCAACTTCGAATAGGTTTCCCGCATATGATCCACCATATCCCAAGTACAATCTTGGGGATCCTCGATCCATCGAACCTCTACTAGCTTCACCACTTTATTATGTAACCTTTTCTCATCTTGGTCAATAATATGAACCGGATGCCTAATCACAGTTAGATTCAGCTCTATCTCTAAATCAACCTAAACCGATGATTCCACAATCAAAGATGGGCCGTGAACACTTTTCCTTAAATGAGATACATGAAAAACATTATGGACCCCCGATAATTTTCCCGGTTACTCAACTTTTAAGCCAATGGTCTAATACTTTCTATCACTTTAAATGGTCCAATGTACCTTGATGCCAATTTTCCAGCTCTTCTAAATTGAACCACTTCACTAAATGGAGCTATCATTACAAACATAGAATCGCTGACTCCAACCTCTAATTACCTTCACCTTCTTCTTTTATCATCATAACTCTTTTTTCGATCTTGGGCCTTTTTCATTCTTTTCTCAGTCAACACAACTTTTTCAGTAGCCTCTTGGATCCTATCTATCTCAATTACTAATCTATCTCTCATCTCTACCTAACATATCGGTGATTTGCACAAATGTCCATAGAGTGCTTCATAAGGTGCCATGTCGATGCTCGCTTGGTAACTATTGCTGTAGGACAACTCAACCAAATGCAGGTGATCTTCCCAAGATCTACCAAAATCATTAATACAAGCCCTCAATGGATCTTCTAGAATTTGATTCACCCTCTCCGCCTATCCATCTGCTTGGGGGTGATATGCGGTACTTAAGTTAATTTAGTTCCTAGAGTTGTCTATAGTGCCTCTCAAAAATGACTAGTAAATATTGGGTCTCGATCGCTTACTATACTCACAGGGACTCCATGTAACCCGACTATCTCTGTACTATATATATCATCTAGTGAAGCTTTGGTACCTTTTGGTTTCACCATGAACAAATGTGCTCTCTTCGTTAGCCAATCCACGATAACCCATACTCCATCATTTCCTTTTCTAGTTCTGGGGAAACCATTGATAAAATCCATTGACATCATTTTCCATTTCCAATTAGGTATCTCCAGAAGTTGTAATAGTCCTAGTGTCTTTCGATGTTCAGCTTTGAGTAGTTGACAGTTAGAACATCTTCTAACATAAATTGAGATATTCCTCTTCATCCCTTTCTACCAAAACATCCTCTTTATACCACGATTCATTTTAGAAACACCTACATGAATACTCAATTTTGATCGATGACATTCTACCAAAACTTCTTGCCTTAGGCCATCAACATTAAGAACACACAATTGTCCTTTCATCCTTAAAGTACCTCGACTATCCATCTCAAATTCTGAATGTCTACCCACTTCAATGACATGAATGAGTTCACGTCTTCGCTTTCACTACACCAGAAAGGCAAATTAGGCAGTGCTTAGGCCGTATCAAATGACATTAGGCACGGCCGTAAGCCGTATCAATATAAAGCGTGTTTATTAACTAGATACGACCATGGGCCGTATCTAATTTGCTAGTTAGATACGGCTCGGGGCCGTATCTAATTTGCTAGTTAGATATGGCCCATGGTCGTATCTAATTCGTATACTAAGCACATGAATTAGATACGACTTTCAACCGTATCTAATTGATGTAATAGATACAGCAATAAGCCATATCTAATTCACAAAGCTCATGATCATAAATTGCAATACCATAGATGCAGTATAATACAATAAAAGCAGTATCCAATTCACACAGCTCATAGCCATGTATTACAACAGCATAGATGCAGTATTATACAATAGAAGCAGTATTTAAAGCAGTAATAGATACGACAATAGTTGGATTATAATAGAAGTAGTATTATACAAAATATGGTCAATATTATACAAAAGCAGTATTATACAAAATAACTGAAAAAGATGTTTCTCATATATGTTGCTGTTAAAGATATCCATACTGTAACTCCCACACTTTCCACATTGATATACCGATAAGATAACTACTTAATATTTCAGTAAAATTTCGAATAAAAATAATACAAGTGAAAGTATATCTAAACATATACATAAGCTTATATTTTTTCGAGAGTTCACAAAGTTCAAGATGAAGTGAAAGAACTATACATGAGAAAATTCCCAGAAGTACACTTGCAGAGCCAAAATTTTAACAAATGGACATGAAAAATAACATAACTTATAAAGCACATATTAATATTATGGTTGACACTAGGATTTAGGCAACAACGTTTGACATCTCTGCACTTCTTACTTCCAAGAAATTGTTAGGAACCATGGAAAATGTAGCATACAATAGTAATACAAAACTTACAGTTTAAGTTTTTGATACATACACTAGTTTATCAGTCACTCTTGCACGGCTATCATTATTTCATGTTTGATTAACTAAATTATTGTTGAATACCATAGAATAGATAAGCACCATACGCATTAGTGACCTCGGTTTTCCAGTTCAGCGCAGTAGTGCTCCATTGCAAAACTAAGTGCCACGTTATTTGACATTACTGCAAAAGCAAGCAAGAAAATAGTTAGCCACAAACCGAATGATCCCATCTTCACGTTTCCCTATTTTGAATATTGAAATAAGACAACAAATGTTTGTCGATTTATGGAGTATATGGACTATGAAACCTAACAAACAAAAAGCCTGGAAAAATGTTATTAATATGGAAAGAGTTGACTAAACAAGATTGTGTAAGATACGAGATACCATCAATCTAAGTCAACTAATGAAGATGTCAAACGAAATTATTATATACCATATTGTAATTTGGAAACGGTAAATCAATCATAGAATAATATCATTAAATGAACCACCAAAAATAAAAAACGACCATGGTTTTTTTAACACAAATGCACAATTTAATCCGTATATGGCTATATGTCATTTATACTATACTACGATGATTACTGAACTTGGTTCCAAGAGCACAGAGCCCCTTGAATTTTGCACAAAACTTAACTATATCGAACTCTCCAAAAATCAGCTTTTAGGTAATTTGCCATCTTCTTTTGTAAACCTTACTGAAATGAAAGAATTTGGCATCTCGGAGAATTTTCTTTCTGGGTCCATTTCATATGAAATATTCAGCAACTGGCTTAGTTTAATTTCCTTTCAAGTGCAAAACAATTCATTTTAAGGGAATATCTCGAAAGAGATTGGATTAGTATCAGAACTGAAATATATTTTTCTCTTCAGTGACAATCTAACTGGTTCAATTCCAGTGGAGATCGGAAATTTGGTTAATTTACTCGAGTTAGATTTCTCAGACAATTCACTTTCTGGTTCAATTTCGTTGAGAACAGGAAACCTTACTAAGCTATTGGTACTCAATTTATCCAATAATATACTTACTGGTACAATTCCACTAGAAGTTGGTAACATGAAATCATTGATAGGTTTCGATGTTAACATGAACCAACTAGAAGGTGAACTACCAAGTACGATTTCTCAACTTGAAAACCTTAAGAATTTTCAAGTGTTTACCAATAATTTGACTGGCAAAGTTCCTGAAGATTTTGGAAAGCATGGGCATTTAACAGCTGTAGGTTTCTTAATCAATAGCTTTTTAGGTAAATTACCATCAAAACTTTGCAGTGGTTTTGCCCTTGTAAATTTAACAATAAATGGAAACAACTTCTCTAGAACTTTGCCTAAATTTGTGTTGTAATGGAGTCAAGCAATGATGATAAGGTTGTGCTGACACCTGCAATTATGGTAACTTCATTGTTTAAAGACATGGAAAGCACGATCATGAAAGGGAGGAATGCAGGAGAAAACACACTGAAAAGAGAGCTGTGACTAAGTTTGGACAAGCGTCTAAGGATGGACTGCACTTTGATAAGTCTGTTTTTCAAAAGCTGCCAAGGTAGGGGTTCATGGACATGCTTGAGGAGGCTTGTGAAATTGAATGTGGACATTTTAAGAAACCTTCTCTTTATGCGAATTTTTGTTTGGTTCAGTGATATCTCTCACTCCTACTACCCCAAGGACAAGAAATTCAAACGACAAATGAAGCATTTAACAATTCAAGAGTTAACAAATGGTTTTTGTAAGGTCTTCTAATTTTTCATTGTCTTCAAAAGCTAATTGATAGACGGTAGGAAACTCAATGTCATCCACATTTGTAGTCAACCATTTTGGTGTATGCAAAACCACAGACCAACCGTTATTTTTTAAATCTGTTGAGTAGAACACTTGACTCGATTCTGATGCAAGAATAAATGGCTCATTATTCACGCTATCTTTGCTCTTCAATTTCCCTAAATTAACCATGATCAAGTTTGAAACAGGATCTATTTTGCAACCATTGATCTTATCCTCGACCTTTACCCAATCACAATAAAAAACTGTTTGTTTGAAGTCAGTGTAATCCAACTCAAGTATCTGCTGAATGACTCCATAATACGTTGTTTCTGCTTCCTTATAATTTCTATCTTTACCACTCGCTCTAAATTTTGTAATTTCTTTCATGCATACACCGCTATCTTGTGTTACCATACGATCTTCGTACATTTTCGTGGAAAATAAAAAACCATTCACTTGGTACTTAGTATAACTAAGTGTCGTGAACTTGGCCCATGCACTAGCCGCCAGAGAGTTGGATCAACATCGATGCACTTCAACAACTACATAAAATACAATAAGTAAAACAAAACATGGCCACGAAGGTGTATTGCCAACTTATAAACACGTGAAATACTTAAGATGCTGTAATACCTCGTTGCGTAACCATAGAGTAAAACTTTGAACGACTTCGACAGTTGTACCCCTGCCTCGTGATTGAAATCTAGTACATTTCACATAGGAGTTATACCTCCTACGGGTAACACATATCAAAACAAATACATAAATTGAATTAAAAAATGGAAATTCAAAACAAAGGTGTGAACTTACTTCTTCCATTCATCCAATCCATCATACTTATTAAGGACCCATCTACACACTTGTTCAAACTGCACTTGGGTTAACGTTATATCTTTACCATTATCTAAAGGTATCCCACCAGCAAACTCATCGTCCTCGTCTAAAAATGCTTCGCGGGTATGTTTATGATTTCCATCACCTCTGTTTGGCATATATTCCATGCAGTAAAGGCTAGCTTCTTGTACGATATATCCTTCTGCAATACAACCTTCAATGTATCTTTTGTTGCGCACATATCCTTTATATGTTTTCATCAACCTGTAAATGTGATCAATTATATATTGTACATAATAGCTTTTTCTATCGAATAATAATGTACATAACTGAAATTAGTTATTTACCGATCAATGGGATACATCCATCTATATCTGACAGGACCACAAATTAATGCTTCATCGGCTAAATGAACCATAAGATGGATATTGATATCAAAAAATGCAGGTGGAAAATGTTTTTCAAAAACACACATTGCTTCTACCAAACTAGCCTTTTCTTTTATAAGGTGTTCCCTATTGATCACCTTTGAGCACAAAATGTTAAAGAATAGACTAATACGATGAATAGCATTTCGTAGATCCTTATGTTGTGGATAAGAATGTTGAAGCAATACCAAAAGCAAATGTTGCATTATGACGTGGTAATCATGTGACTTCATATTTCTTAGTTCGAGAGGATTGATGCTTACATTGTTGTGGAAGTTTGAAGAGAATTTGTTGGGCACTTTCAGGTTTTTCAAAACGGTGCAAAACCTATCTTTTCTTCTTTTCTCAAAGCGAAAGTTGCCTTTGGTATGATTATTTTGTTTGTTTCAGGATCTTCCATCACCCACAACTTTTGTTTTATACCCATGATTTTCAAATCCTTGCGTGCATTGATGCCATCTTTTGACTTATCTTTATGGTCCATAATGGTGCTGATGAGATGCTCTGTGACAATTTTCTCCACATGCATAACATCAATATTATGGCGAATCATATTTGCTTTCCAATATGGTAAATCAAAAAAGATAGACCTCCTATACCATGCAGAAACATTGTCAACTTCTTCATTAATTGACTTTTTCCATTTTCGACTAATTTCTTCTTTGTGTTTACCAACTTTCATTTTGATATTCGCTACTTTCTTTTCAATTTCAAAACCAGTCAATGTCCGTTTAGGATGATGAAGTTCTTGTTCGTTGTTGAAATTTGTCTTATCGTGTCGAAACTTATGTTCTTTAGGAAGAAACATTCGATGTTCCATGTAACACATCTTCTTACTTTCAGGAAGATGATAAGAACAAGTGTTTTCCCCACAAACCGGACATGCAAAATAACTGTGAGTTGTACATCCCGATAAAGTCCCAAGAGCAGAGTGATCATGGATTGCCCACAACATCCTAGCTCTCATTGTGAATTCGAATTTATTTAATGAATCATACGTAACGACTCCTTCCCATAACTGCTTTAACTCGTCTATCAACGGCTATAAATAAACATCAATATCCTTCCCTGGTTGTTTTGGCCCAGAAATCAATAGTGTTAACATTGAAAACTCTCGTTTCATGCACATAGATGGAGGAAGATTATACGGTACTACAATTACTGGCCAACAACTGTAAGGGTTAGATAGAGAAGCATGTGGACAGAAACCATATGTTGCTATTCCAAGTGTGACATTTCGTGGCTCGACAGCAAGCGTTTGGTCAAAATAATCCGCGGCTTTCCATTGAGAAGTGTCACATGGATGACGCATTACGGTTGGATCAGACTTGGCACGACCATGCTAGGTCATAGCATCTACTATCCATGGTACAGTATACAATATCTTCAATCTAGAAATTAAAGGAAAATGTCTTAATGTCTTTCGAGGTACTTTGATGCCTTTTCTTTCTTCGTCGAATGATGTCATATATCTTGGTTCGTTGCAATTTGTACACGAAACTCTATTCGCATCATCTTTCCAGTATAATATGCAATCATTGATGCATGCATCATAAGTTTTGTAATTCATCCCAACTTGCTTAATTAACTTCTTCACGTCGGAGTACTTTGTCGAAAGCGTGTTACCTTCGGGGAGTAACTCCTTTATTAGTTCGAGGAGTGTCGTACATCATTATCTGAAAAGCCGTATTGGGTTTTCAAGCTATTCAGTTTCATAATGGCATACAGCTTCGTCAAACCTTTTGAACATAAAGGATACGGTGGCTCTTTTGCGCTACCAAAAAGTGATTTATACTTCTTACTTTCATTGGCCTGCCAATTGCCATCAACCGTAGACGGCTCTCCAACATTAGCATGATCAGACAACGGATTTTCAGGTTGAAAATGATGAAATCTATCTGCATCATTGACTAGATCTTCCATCATAATATGTTCAGACTCGTCGGTACTTGTGGCATGACTAACTGGTTGTTGTTTTTCTTTCTCTGCCCTTTTTTCCCCATGAAAATACCATATGGTATATGATTGGATAAAACCCCATCTAAGCATGAAAATGAATGTCATCTAATTTGATCGTCTTCATATTTTTGCACCGAGTGCAAGGGCATAAATACACTCCTTTCTTACCACCGTTTTCATCAACAAAACTAATAAACTTCTTCACCCTGTCTATATAGTATGTAGATCTTTGATCAGATTCATTTATCCACCTTTTGTCTATACTAAAAGACATATTTCCCTCCTATATCATATATATTAGAACATTAGACGTAAATATAATATATTTGCGATGTAGTCAACTTAAATATAAACGAAAACCAACGAATTTTGTTTTGGTAAGTTATTTCTGTCTAACATTATCTTAATTAATCATACAATCAAAAATTTGTATACAACACCTCACTTCTGTCTAAAACAAATTAAAGCCATTTTGGGACTAAATGCTTTAATTTCGACAGCACTTCACTTCTTTCTCTTCTACGCATAACTTTGCATCCAAGGGGTATGTTGTCGTATTTTCTAAAATGAATTAAAGCCCTTTGGGACTGAAGGCTTTAACTTGTTGTTGTTGTGTTTGTTAAAATAAATGCATTTCTAGGTGGTTAAGAAAACTTCTCTTGTATGGAAGCTGATTTATGCTCAAACAGTACAACACAGGGGTCCTAAGACTTTGAGATACTATGAGAGAATTGGGAGGTTACGCAGACAGCTGATGGAGTAGAGACTTTGCACAAGTTCACATTCTTTTTGGCAAACTAGCTCAGTCGAACATGTAATGATGTAGGAAATAATTTTAACAACATGATTTAAGAAAATAGTGCAGATGGAGTTGTTGAATATGTAAGGAATTCACCAACAAATAAACTTTAAATAATAAAATATCAGAGTATGAACTATTGCAAAACATAGTATATATATAAAAGTAATTCAAACTTTAACTTGCAACGGTGGAAAAGATAGTAATCATCTTTTGACACATTTGATAGAACACTCAATCAAAATACGCATAGAGTTATCATTTTTCTTTATAAAAAAAACCTCTACTTTATCTTGGTGGCCCTTATTGCAAGTTTCCATCTACTTAAAAATGTGTTTCCATCAAATTAAAAATGTGTTTCACTAAATTTAACTTACTAAGAAACGTCAGTATGTTACAAGATTGCACCCATCCGATGTGTCTCAAGGCACACACTACTAAACTACTAAGGGAGGTATAGCGATAAATTTATTATTTTTCAGGTTAACTGATGTTACAAAATATGATGAAATTACGAAGATCTAAGATACATAACCTTAAGGCAATTGTCGCACCAAATCACACCCCAACCATGAAGCTAAAAGTAGAAGAAAAAAAATAATAATATACAAAATATAGTACTTAGTAGCCTTTCTACAGCCTGCCACTTCTGAAAATTCTAAGAACTCTGTGAATACAATATTTTTGAGTTCACATTATATTTGATTGGGTAATTCAATACCGAAATTGGACAAGTAAATAGTTATATATCTTGTACCTCTTTCTAGAGCCCGACCCTTCTAAAAACATGTCATTATGTTGAGATTTGGTATATTAAGTAGTTTAATTTTTTTTACTGTGGTGATGACTATTACAATGTGATTCTACTGTCACAGTCACAGCCATTTGGATCATCCCTTTCGACCATATCAAACCGCCTTACCATCTGTTGTCCAGTCCACTCATCACTACATCAAATATTGACATGCTCTGTAACATCACATTCCCAGTTCAGAGAGTATTGCCATAACTACATGAAGAAAATTGCTGCACGGTGTCGCCAACATCCCACAACTGCCTACAACCTTCACTCAACATAAATATCCTCACTCTACCAAACATCAAATCTGCCTCTGCCTACCACTGCTTGAACTAAAACTGCCATCCACTGTTACATCTGCATATCCGTGCATAATTTCACATCTGTTACATCTGCATATCAGTGCACAGAATTGAACAACTGCACTTAAACTCCGCAGTTTCACTCCTCTGCCTCACAGTGATCATCCACCATTGTCAAGCTCAACTTACTCACTGCAACAGTTCAACATTGCCTGCATATAACCGAATCACTTCATCACACCACAGACCAACAACCAACAACCAAAAACACAGACCAACTTGCCAATACCCTGTGCCCCATCACATTGCACCATCTCTAACCATCCGACTCAATTACTATATAACTATTCACAGCATATCAAACCAACATCCACTGCCACCTACAATACTTCACCATATTGCCAAACTATGCAATCTGACCATCACTTCACCACATTCATGCCACTCTATAGTAGTTCTCTGTCCATCACCTATCTCGGCCATTGCTACCAACCTAACACCCATCATCCCATCACTTACATACTTAAAAATATTTACAGTCATCCACTTCTGCCATACCCATTGCCTAATCACTCCATGAAACAAACACCACCATACCATCATCTCTCTGCACATCAACCACCATTCAACAGTGCACATCACAACCCTTCATAATAGTGCACATCAAACGCTGCACTTCAAATCTACCATCATCACCCATACAAAAAAAATTCATTATCCTCCATACCATTAATCTCACATCCATACAATCACCAACATCATACATCTGCCAACCTCATCCAATGTGCACATACGGTGCACACACTACTGCATTCACTTCAGACCCACAGTTCCTCCTCTGTCATCCACTTCCTATTGCAATCCAAACAAACTAACAAACCCATACACTACCTTGTATCCCCTCCTTGCCTACATATATACAATATTTCCAAACCATAGCCATATCATACTCCCACCAGTAACATCTCAACCATCACCAAGCTTCAATCCTTCAACAAACTACTACTTACATTCATCTCCTACTCATTTCATCCGCCGTCCAGTAACCTTCCACAAACCACACTCAGCCAATGATCCACACAAATCCAAAAAAAAAAACCACCTGACAACCATCGACCAACGGAAATCATCTCCTTCTACCGCCTATTCCCACCTTCTTAACCAAACAGCAGCCTCCCTTTCTTTTTGCCTTCACCAGTACAACCACTGCCCAGTACTCGATTATCCACCCTTCCACCCACCGTCATACGTCAATAGTTTAAGTAGTAATATAACTTTAGCAAATCATCAAAAACTTACAATCACCCTCCGAAATATATATTAATGATCTAAGTATATCATCGCAACACCATATTTGGCAATATCAGCTACAAATTTGAAGCAATGAACATTATACTAATAAACTGCAGGTTTGAATCGGCAACAAAAGCAAACAATATTCATAAACTACAGCAGATTACACATATATACTACAATCGTATCCTAATTACCCTGCAGTGCCCACACATGAACAAAAATCCAGATATAATCAGAGAATAATATTTTTACCCAATAATCCACAGCAAAAGAATTCGACAGTGGGAGCAAGCGCAACCTTCAATCGCTAGCAAATCAATCCGAACCGAGGTACATCAAATCACTGTCGTGAGTTAGGGGAAGAGCAAAGTGATTTAGAGATTTGGGATGCAACGGACGTGAATTTGGGGGAAAGAGAACGACATTTATGTTTTGGAGGGAGAACCTAAAAAAACGAGGGGAAGGAATGAATTTGGGGGAGACCGTGCTTTCCAGGGTGTATGATTTTCCAGCCAAAATAGGCATGAATTTGATACGGCTCAAAGCCGTATCAAATTTAATACGGCTAAAAGCCGTATCTAAAAGTTTAGGTACGGTTTTTAGCCGTATCAAATTTGATACGGCTTTGAGCCGTATCAAATAAGTCGGATAGGGGTGTGGCTAAAACAGCTTTGTGGTGTAGTGTTTATTTACTAGAAATCCTAACCAAAATAGTTGGTATTACTTCAGAGATTTCTACAATTGAATTCTTGCTCAAAGCATCTACCACAATAGTCACTTTCTCGGCGAATAAAGGATATCCAAATTGTAAGCCACCAAAAAGTCTGATCATCTCTACCGCCTCAAGTTAAGATCCATCTAAGGGAAAATGTAGTTCAGGGACTTATAATCCGTGAAGAGTTCCATCCTTTCACATATTCAAAGAAAGAAGTTACTACAAGAATGCCTAAAAGAAAGCAATCGGCTAAAGAAGAATAGAAGGATCCTTACCCAACTAGTAGTGTCTCCATATCTTCAATGCAAAACCCACTTCTAATAACTCTAGATCATGAGTTGCATAGCTCCTCTCATCAGGCTTTAACTGCCTACTTTTGTAGGCTATAACCTTCCCATGTTGCATAAGCAATTCACCCAAACCCACTCTACTAACATCGGTATAAACCGCCAATCCTTCACCTCCATCAATAATTGCCAAAACTGGAACACTATTTAACCTTTTCTTCAACTTAAGAAACGCTCTCTCACACTTAGGTGTCCATTCAAACTTCATATCTTTCTTTGTCAACTTAGTTAAATGTGAGGCGATCTTAGAATAATCCTTTATAAATATTCTGTATTATCTTGCCATCCCTATAAAACTTCTCATTTTCATAGGAGTTTAGGATCTCGTAAAGTCCTTAATGGCTGCTACCTTAGCCGAATCCACTGAAATGTCAGCTCCGTATATAACATGACCAAGATATCTTACTTCCGACTGCCAAAAGGGGCATTTGAAAGACTTTGCCTATAAAACTTTCTTCCTCAACATTTCCAATATCATTTCTAAATGGTATTTATGCTCTTCTTTAGTTCTGGAATGGACAAGGATGTCATCAATAAAAACCAATGCAAACTCATTCAGAACATTTCTAAATACTCGGTTCATTGCATCAACGAAGAATGTAGGTGCATTAATTAGCCCGAAAGGCCTAACCAACCACTCATATAAAAGTTCAAAATTCCAAAATGTAGTTAAAAGTATATTATCCCCAGCTATCTGTAATAATGGAAACCTATAGTAGGGTATAATTAAGAGAATATCCCAGCCCCATGTAGTTTGGCGAACATACCGCCTATATGAGGTAATGGATATTTATTTCAAACGATCGGTTATTTAGTTCTCTATAATATACACACAGCCTTAACGAACCATCATACTTGGATACAAAAACTACTAGCGATGCCCAGTTTGATTTACTTTGTTTAGTCAATCCTTTACTCCACAAATCATGGGTTGATCCCCTAACTCCTGCCTTTCCCATGGTGCCATCATACGCAAGGGTTGGAAAAGTGGTCTCACATCGGGAACTAAATCAATACGGAATTCTATTTCTCGACGTAGGGATAGAATATTAACTTGTTCGAAGATATTTAGAAAATTTCAAATAATTTCTATCGATTTCAATTCATCTTGAGATGATTTCAAGGAGTAAAGGACACTATCTATACATCCATTAGGCTCCTACCCTTTATACTTTCCAAAACATCCTCGGAATTGGATTTAAATACTATCCTCCTTTTAACGCAATCTATAATTGCCCCAAGTTTCAACAACTAATCCATACCATGATTTACATTAAATCCCCCATTATCCAAGACCTAAACGAGCCCTATAGTTTTGAAATTTTTGGACTTTAGGCTCGGACTAATGATGTTTGGTCTCGCCTATCATTGGTTTTGGCTCGACCATAGGGTTTGGAGAGTTTATTTGCTTGTACTTTGGGGAAAAATTATAGTAAAAGATGTAGAAGTGATTTTGTGGATTAAAAGGGGGATTTCTGGCAAAAAGAACTTGTTTTTCTCACTTTAGAAATTATGAAGAGGAAGCCATGGCTAAGTTTCCTTAAGCTCTTAGGACATGGATGAAAAAGAAGGTTGTGAAAATGAAAACATGAAGATAAAGGGGTGTTTATAGGCTTAGGATATTAATTAAAAATAATATAAGATTTTAATATAAAATATATGTACGATGCACTATCATACTTCCTCCCTTCCCTCATATCTGTCCACTACACCCCCTTGCTTTCAACTATTCATGCCATGTTCTCTAATGTACTTATGTTGAAAATGTGTATTTTTGTATGTTATGCATATATGTATTTATTTAAAAAAAATGTTATTTTAATTTATGTGTTTATATATTTAAGGAGAAGCATGTGCATGCATAGATAAACATGCACACACCATGTTAACTTAGTTTATATTGTGCACGTGTATGTTTGACATCGTGTTACAACCTTTTGAATAACTTTTAACCAATGAAAAATCTATATTTTAGGAAATAATTTCCGGTCACATTTTTTTACTTCTCTATGATCTATATATTTTGGTGAACAAATTTTGGAAATGACTTTTATTATCATTTGTAATTATTTAAAATAGTTTTATTTGTTAATAAAAATCCATTTATAAATTAATTTAAATATAATTAAATATTCATTTAAATAGCGAATGAATTCTGGGTTGTTACATACCAAAATAGTCTTACCCTTTCTTTTGTTTAAATCATTTAGCAACTAATTTGCCATTAAACTTTTTTATTGTACCGTGTGTTTTTAAAATCTTTCTAAATATCCATTTACATCCAATTTTTTTAGAATTGATAAGTAAGCCCATTAGTTTCCATGTCTGATTTTCCATGACACAATTTTGTAACACCCCCTAAATTGAATAGTAATTTATAAAAAATTCTTAAAAGCCAAAAATGGAATTTTAAAAAATGTTGGCATTTGGTACAAAACATGCACCATAGTGTTCATGGAAATTTCTGATCAATTTTCATACATAAAGTTTTATAATCAGAGTAGAATAAAAAGGTTATTAACGTTTGAATATATCTGATCGGAAATAATAATATATGTAACTAAGAAAATAAATATAACTTATTAATGTTAACACTTACATAGATTTAAGTAGAATTAAAGTTAAATCAGATCAGTCAAAATCATATAAAATAATGTGTAAGAGTAAACTAAACAACCTTAAACATAAATAGGCAACCGATCGACCCTTTAATGCGATCAGGCCTTTCGTAACTATCGCCAAACCATAGGTAGGCTGGTGGTTGTGTATTGAACCTAGTTCCAATGGCCTAGATTTAATAGAATCTAATCTAATGAGTAGCATTTATTTCAACGCCTATAAATATGGGCCTAATCCCTAATTATTCCTCTCATATTTTCTGAAGCAATGACGAATTTGACATTTTCTTTTCCCCATAAATTCTAAAATCAATACAAACTATAACAAATAAATAAACATAAGGGAAGAATAGCGGAGAATAATATAGAAGATGAATAGGGTCTAACAGAATTGCTAAGGTGAAGTAAATGGTAAATCCAAATCTAAATTAAATTCAAATTTCCATCTCAAGTTTCTAATAAATATGTACATACTTTCGCTACAGATTTCAGAATGAAGAAAAGAAAGTCAAACAAAAATAACATGATTTAGGCCTGGAAATTGGAAAGCTTTGAGGTAAGTGGGAAATGATATATTTATATATATAATATACAATTTATATCATTGTAAATCTGTTCTTTATATGCCTAAATATAATTTTGGAGTTTTAATCTTAAATATATACATGAAATGAATATGAGAATCATGCCTACATATTCTATGAATTATTAGCTTAGATTAAATATTCCATATACTTGAATCAAGAATGTAAGGGTAAAAGTAGTCCCTAAATTTGTAATATTGTATAATAATTCCAAGTTTGTTGGTTGAATGATATATGTCAGTAAACATGAATTGGAAGTTATTACAATTATGATTGTGATTTAAGTGTTATTTTAATTCATTGGAATGAAATGTGTTGCGGTGTAAATTTCTAAAAATTATCCATTTTTATAATTGTGAAATAAAAGTGAATCGTTTGAAATAAACCGAAATGTGACCAAAAGAAAGAGGTGCACAAATAAGGATGTTTATCATATTTTATACCATCTTTTTCAATAACAATAGAAAAGACAATTCCTTATAATTTCAAACATAATACAAGTCCTCTTTTGGCTAATATATGGAAATTTACAGTGTTAATAATTCCATTTGCGAAGATATAATTTCACCACATTAAAATGCAGAAATCCCTAAGTATAAACCAAAGTATAGTGATTAGAGATAATAATAACATTTTAATTATAAATCTAATACATGCGATTTAAGATAAGTTATAAAATAAACAATAACCAATGAAGCGTTAGTAAAAGTGATGAAAAGAGTAATTAAGAAGTTATAGTAATCAAAGAAAGAAAGCAATGGCTAAAAAGGGAACAGTATAATATACTTAATATAAGTATGTGGAAGTCAAATGATAAGGGATATTTAATATATTAAATTAGAAGGTGAACGGTAAATGACATTAAATAGCGTTAATAAAATAAGAAGTAAGTTATGTTAATATAATCGTATATTAGCACTTGAATATAGGAGGTATAATAATTAAATAAAATTTACATAGCCTTAAGTATTCATTTATGTTGGGTGTGAATTATTGAATCTAGTCAAAAGCTTAGATTAATTAAAAATGACTTAGTAATTAGTATCGTTGGGATACAAGGCCAACCGTGTTGCACAACATAATTCTTCCCTCTAAAAGGGCACCATCGGTTGTGTATGCATTGTACCGATGTGAGACATCTCCAAGGATAAGACACATTGGATTATAAGTTTGCATGTAAGTCAAGGCAATATACCAAAGTGAGTTTGCCTAGGTTTGAAGCATCATAGGGCCAATTAGGGTCTTCTTTAATCATTATAAGGTATTAAGTAACAAATGTGCAATTCCTTAAATGCATTAGGGCATCTAAACGAGATGGTGAGCATAGACCAGCTTTGCATCAACAATTTTGGTGCCCTACATGAGAGTAGTATGGATTTACACATTGGTCGAGAGAATCATCGGTCCTAGAGCAGTCAGTAGAAGATAGGAGTTACTCCTAGAAAGACTACACATCCTAATAGTATAGGTTCCGTATGTTACACGCACTACCTCGTAGTTGTTTGTTTTGTTTGTATTTAGGAGGCATGGCTAGATAACCCACAGATGATTCTTCAAAAGAAGTAGAACATGGCTAATAGATTTAGTTTACGTTAGTAAGGATCTTAAGGCTAATTTAATATTAAAGGGGGGTGATAGTGTTTAATAACTTTTATCAATTTTTTGAATTCTTAAGATTATATTTTCAACAATGCAAATTGATAATCACAGATGCATACATAGGCATAAATGCAATAAAATTAAAACCTAAAGAGTTGTAGAGATCACACCCAGATTTTTATACTTGTATGGAGTTACCTTACACTCAGTTCCATACAATTTCTTCTACAGATTTTTTTTGCAAATATCAAAGTTTATACAATCTAATTTCAAAGCTACGAGACACACCATCCAGATTTTTTGAGCTTTAGGTAAACTCACTAGATTTACGGGACATCAGCATACCCATTTGGATTCAATTGGGACACCATGCACACCGACTTGATTCAAATGGGACACAAGTATGCCCATTTGGATTTCAGGGACACAAATCACCCCAAGGGTATTTGAATATGATTTGATAGAGTTTACAACATAAATTACTTAATCTTGAGTACAAATATTCGTATAACCTCTTGAATGTCATTTTACTCTTGATTTGAGTGAGATCGGAAAATATACAATAGAGAATAATATCAATAGAGTTTAAATTTGATTCTGATTGAATTTGAGAAGATTTTTGGTAGAATTTCCTTTAGAAATAAAGAAAGTGAAAGAGGAGAGAAAATATGAGAAAGTAGTCAAGCAAAATTCATTGAGAGAAACCCTATTTATAGAAACAATAGCCATGTTCATTCATGAAAAGATACGACGAAAAGATACTTCCATTCAAAATTTGAATTTTCAAAATATCGGACTATATGTTGACATGTAGATCCAACGTATGTCGACATACCCTTTGTAAATTCGGAAAACAGTAAATTAAAAATTATTTTGAAAATATTAAGCTTTGTAAATTATTTTGGTACGTTGTAAAATCATTTAAACAATGTTTATAACATTTTAATCATAATAAAACTTAATAAAATATTATAAAATTACTCTGAAATATTTTTAATATATAAAGGTCTTAAATATGAATGTCTTTTAAAATAATGTGTTAGTGAATATATATTTTCAAATCTAAGTATTAATAAACATTACAATATGCTTTTGAATGTCATAATCATTTAGAAAATATAAAACCAAAACCTATAAATAATTTAAAGTGTATATTACAATATAAAATATTTGAAACTTATAATAGTCTTGTATTTATTTAAAAGATTAGGAATCATTTGAAAGCTATTATGAAAATATGTCTGAAAAATTATTTTGAAAATAGGGATTCCAAAAAATCATTTTTGAAATCAAGATATTTGAGAATCATTAAAATCAAAGAATAGATTAATATAACCTTTTAAAAAAATATGAAGAAATCAAAGAAGTACTACCAGGGCTTTAACAATATAATTTAAGACTCTATAACTTATCTTGAAATCCTGAATCTTCAAACTCATGAATCTTTAATCTCTAACTCTTGAATCTCTATATCAACTGCTTTATTAGTCTCTTGAATTTGCTCATGATACTATATGGTCTTCTTTATCAATACCTATTTAATATCTAGAACTGTATACCATATATAACTTGATAAAACATTAGTATTTCTATTTTATATAATCTCGTATGGTTGTTGTCATAAAAACCAATACCTAAGGTACAATAGTCTCCCTCTTTTCGATGATGACAACCATGTATATAAAATATGATTAACTCCCCTTGAGTTAAAAACTCTCCATTAATCCTTGTCTAGATACTTTGTACATTTCTCCTCCTTTGTCATCAACAAAAATATAATCCAAACCCCCTTTACTAAGAACTTCGTTATATATATATATATATATATATATATATATATATATCTGTGTGTGTAAGTGATATATAAGAATAGTATGTGATAATACAAATAAATTTTATTAATCACCCTAATTATATATATATATACATAAGTGATATATAAGAATAGTATGCGATAATACAAATAAATTTTATTAACACCCTAATTCTATAAATAACATAAATCTAAACCAAAGTCGATACAATTCAATCAAATCATAAATTAAACAAATCAATTCGTACCAATAGGTTCATACACACCAATTCATACTTCTCATTCTAGTGCAATATATTAATATACTATTTAAATCAAATCTTATATATATATTAAAACTAACCAATCAACATAAACTTCCCTGGGAACTTCTACTCAACTACCAAAACCGAATATTTTATTTTCTTTGATGGCATCCCAATCTTCATTGCCTTTGTTGATGGCATAATTTAGATTGTTGGTTGGTTCATCTCTAATAAAGGAGGAAATCATCCGTTGAATAGCGTCAAAATGCTTTCCTTTTAGTTATCATCTGCATTTGACTCAATTTTAAATGTCTTTGATTGTATTGATCTTATTGAATGATTGAAGGGTTTGTTCCAGATTTTCACACGATATTTGGTGTGGAGAAGTCATATTTATTAATTTAAGTTTATATGTGAAAAGGGAGAAGAATGAGAGTAGAAATGGGTTTTTTCTGGAGTGAATAGGTTTATATAGGGGTAAAAAGTCATTTCGATAAGTTGAATAGATGGTGTATATATCATATTTTGAATTTTAATTTTCTTAAATCTGCCGTTATATGTTAACATATAGGGCAAACGTATGCCGATATATATACCCATTTTTGCAAATTTAATTTATTTTCTATATATTTGTAATAGCCTATACTGTTGCACTTTTATGATCTTCCTGAGACGAATAACAATGTATAATAGCCAGTAACATGATTTCATTAAAGACCATAGATGTGTATATGAAATTTCAAGATAACCATAAAAGAAACATGGATTAAAATTAGAAAAATCCAAACAAAAAAGCTAGAAAAACAAGGAATGCAACAGGAAGAAGCAGATGAAGATGAGGACTTTCCACTAAACTTGCACATAATCTTTCCAAAGTACTTGTCTACTTTGTTTGAAAGAGTGGAGAATGATTTCCTAAGTTTATTTTGGTTATTAAGAAGCTTCTATCGATCCTTAAGAATTTCTTTAGTGGATGGATGAGATGGCTCTTTGAAACTCTCCAAAGAAGTGTCTTCCTCCTCTTCTTGTTCTTCCTCCTCTTCCACTTCCATTCTTTCTTCCTCTCCTTCCCTAATTTCACACTACTCTTTCCAAGCCAGTCTGGCTTCCTTCTCCAAAAGAGTTTCATAAGGCTCAAAGGTGGCTGAAATGTGCATAAGAGAGATGTTGGCCTTGTCGAAGAGATTTTGAGAACTTGTTTTATCTCGTCTGAGGTCAACACCAAAATATGTGAATATTCTAGTGAGATACAAACCATGAAAGAGTGTGTTCTCATGCCTAAAGGTATTCTTAGAATTGAATTCATGCAAAATAGTTTGTGCCCAATTTATGTAAAAATAACCATAAATTGCAAAAGGTGCTTTGAAAACCTTTTGTGTTGGGTTATTATAATTTTCCATTCTTGGAGTTATGCTTTGTTGTAAAAATGAGATTTAAAATTCTTGCTTTCGGATGCAACTTCTTGTTTTTAAACTGAAAATCATCATCACATTCAAAAATATCATGAATAATTCATGGTTTTGATTTTTAGTTTCAAAAGATGAAAGGATCATTCGATAAATTTGCATCCGAGAATGTTACCTAGAATTTCATAATTTAAAACAATTTGAGTGCCTTTGACAGTACTCCAAACTTCAGCTTCATTCACTTTATAAAAAAATCCCGCTAAATTAGCATAAAATATTTTGACTAAGTTTGGAAAACACATAAAATCATTTTGGGAAGCATCAATCAAACCAAGAATTTTTTTTTATTACAAAGATCATAAATATCATAAGTAGAAAATTCATCGAATATAGCGAATCTTCCAGGAGAGACTTTCCAAAAGAAACATATTCCATATGGACTTCAATACATGGAAGAGATAGCCTTTGGTTTTCTTTGAAAGTCTTATGGTTTTTGGAGTGTTGTTTGAGGATGTCACTGATGAATTGTTTGAAGAGATAAGAGAGCTAAGGGATTTTTGAATTTTGAAAAGGTAAGTGAACTAAATGGATGGAGATAGAATAATTAAATAGAAAATCAATAGACATGTTCTTTGGTCAAGAGACACATTTTAGGACATTGGAGTTGGTGAAAAGATGGAGGGAATTTCAAATATTGAATTTGAAATGAAAATTCAAATTCCGAATCCATGTGCACACGACGACATATGCGTAGTGGGTTTGTCGACATATAGCCTATGAATTTTGAAAGGAGGAATTAAACAAATTATTCTTATTTACTTATATATGTATAAATGTAATTACCATATGATTATCACTACTATATATACTTAGTAAATAATTCAAAAATTAGTTTAAATATTTTTTTTACTCAATATTATATTCTTAACAAAATAATTTTATAAAATTTTCTTTGTGTAAGTGTGTGTATATATATTATTCATCCAATATTATTAATCTATAGATTATTCCTAACAATCGAAGTAACCAAAAATCCAATCAAAAATTTAAAATTTTAGAGCGTACCTATTTTTACTCCCTTTCTTAGATCTTTCTTAATTTAGTTGATGGTTACTGAGAAGCACATATTGGCATCCCTTATCTGGTTTGTTACCTCTTAAGGAAGTATCTGAATTGTCAAATTTTAGAGTATAAGCATTTCTCCATTTTTTGGATGAATTAGTATTTGGGGAGATTTTCGGTTTCTCTTATTATGGACAGTCTCTCTACATATGGCCAAATTCATTGCAGTTAAAGAATCTAACAACATATCCACTTTCTGGATTTTTGTTAACATTTCTGCTGAGATTATTCATTTTCTTTATTTCGAGTTTTTTTTTAAATTTTTGATCATGAAATAAATTTCGTCGTCATTGTCGTTATTTGAATCTAGATATTTTTTTGTTGCATTGAAAGTGATGGATTTCACTTAAATCGACTAGCTTTCTTTCCTGCCTTACCTTTGTGCTTCAAATGACATTAAATTTTCAATTAGCTCTTCAATTTTTAGGGTGCAAATTTCATTAGCCTCTTCAATTTCAAGACTCTTTTTTTCCACTCATAAGTAAGTTAATTAAGGATTTTTTTTAATTGATCCCCTTCAAAAAAACTTCTACCAAATGCAATTATGAATGTACTATATCTTGAAATCTACTATACATATCAAAAATGGACTCATTCATATTCATTTTAAATAATTGAAACTGATTAGTTAAAATAGAGATTTTGATCTATTTGGCTTTACCAGTGCGCTCATGTGTAACTTGCGGTGTTCTCCATATTTCATATGTAGACTTAAAGAAGACACTCCATTGAATTCACTCTTAACTAGTGAATAAAAGAATTTCACGGCTTTAGAGTTACTTTGCGCAAGTGACTTTCAGCCAGCAGTCCATAGTGAAAAGTTAGTCTGGGGCTCATTGTACTCATTCTCTGTGACATTCAAAATATCTAGACCAGTTGACTATAAATAGATTTCATTCTACGCGACCAATATGTGTAGTTACTACCACTAAAAAGTAGGTGTCTAAGCAGTAGATTGTATTCAAAAAAGGTGTTATTCATAAGTGAACTGTAACAGTGTTGTTAGCCATTTAAACTTTTCAAAAATCAAAATTATGGATACTTTGAAAACGAATGCTTGGATACCAAATGTTAGTTTGCGGAAGTAAGCACCTTAAGGCTAATATAACGCTAGAGGGGGTTGAATAGTGTTTAATAACTTTTATGAATCTTTTTTTTACTTCTTTTAAGATTATAGCTTAAACAATGCAAATTAACAATCACATATGTAAATGTGGTAAAAGTAAAAAGTAAAGAGATGGAGAGATCACACCAGGATTCTATACTGGTCCGAAGTTACGCTATATCTAATGCCATAGAATTATATATATACATATATATATATATATATTTCTTTTCAAATATCAAATTTTATGCAATCTCAATTTTAAGGCGACGAGAAACACCCTCTAAATTTTTCGAGATCTCGTACACTCACTGGATTTAAATGAGACACCAACACACCATTTAGATTCAAATGGGACACTAAGCACATCCACTTGATTCATATAGGACGCAAGCACATCCACTTGGATTTCAAGGATACCAACCACCCAAGGGTATTTGAATATGATTTGATTGGGTTAACAAAACAATTTCTTGATCTCAAGTATAAAAAATCCTATAACCTCTTGAATAGCACTTTTATCTTGATTTGAGTGGGAGAGATAAGAGAGATCAAAGAGTATACAATAAAGAATAAAATCAATAGACTTTGAATTTGATATTGATTGAATTTGAGAAGATTCTAAGTAGAGTTTCTTTTAGAAATGAAGAGTGCGAAAGAGGAGAGAAAATATGAGAAAGTAGTTAACCAAAATTCATTGAGAGAATCCTTATTTATAGAGAATCAACAATCATGTCCATTTGTGAAGAAATATGAAGAAAAGACACTTCCATTCAAAATTTATATTTTCAAAATAATGGAATCTATTTCCACATATAGGTTCAATATATGTTGACATACTCTTTGTAAATTTGAAAAACGCTTAACTAAAAATTGTTTTGAAAACATTAAGCTTTATAAAATATTTTAATACTTTGTAAAATCATTTAAACATAGTTTATACACATTTTAATTGCGACGCATACATTTTAAGTTGGCAATAAACCACATATGTCCAACTTAAATTGAACGAGAATTCGGACCGTTGAGGGTCAAAAGAAAATAAAGATAGAAAAGAATCTTACAAGAATGGAATAACATATATTATTTCAATATATAGTCTTTAAGGCAGAAATTGTAAATACATATATCAGAGTCTATCCTAAGCTCAGCTTGGACAACCATATATACATGTCCTTACAAATACTGAAAAATGGAAAGCACAGTGGAAAAGTAAACTACGTCCATACGATCATGAAGATCTCCAGCTCTCCTTTGGAAACTCCAAGTGCCTTCAGTTAATTGTAAAACTACTCGGATCTGACACGAATATTAAAAATATCAATCCAAAAATCAGAGTGAAAAACACAAATCATAAATATATATGACAATGTCATAGATCGGCTTTGATACCGAAGACAACCTTTGGAAGGAAGAGTATCTTATAAAACCACACTGCACATAAACACAGACTGATTTTTACCTTATGATTACTAAATTTTTTTATCAAATTATTTCTAATGACCTTGGTTTTAAAACACTCTTCAAATAAGTGTATTGATCATAACAGAAATTGTTACATTAATTAAATTCCAATATACTAGGTTCTACAATCAAAACCGTAAAGGCAAATATTGGAGAATTGATTTCCAATAACGACAAGGTAAGGGACCACCTTCCGACAGTACATCTATAGAGGGATGCACCTAAGGATCCAACCTCTACCAACACAAAACCGGCCTATCTTTGCCATAGATAGCACCGAATGTGACATCATCTCAGTCGTCCCCAGCATATTTTAGATGTCTCATAGCATACATTACAAACCCGATATATAAAGGGTATCTAGAAAAGTGATGACCATATCCTAATGGGATCGACCCATACAGCCCTGCCGCGTCTACCCTGTTATTATCATTCCCGATGTGCAAGGCTTAAGGTAATGTTTTACCATTCATAGAACAATTTCCACTTTAAATGTCACATTGTCATCTCCAACAATACACTATTGATTTCCACAAAAGTACAATTTTGAGCTCGTACGTCTCAAAGAAGGGTGTTAAGTGTAGGAGGGATTATCACCTACACGACCAATAGATGTACATTTGTAGTGATCAATATATGTGGTCTTAGAAATGCAATGTCAGGCAATCGTCAATACAAGTTGTTCAAGAACTGGACAAACAAATGGGCTTCTCCTACTACATCATGTTTGGGAATCATCCTTTGGATTAGTAGCGAGTAGTCCTTGCATTGAAGATTTCAAATTGAAGAAACCACTGCCATCATATATATGATAAGGGAATTACCCTGGAGGTTAGTGGAAAGAAGCCTTATATTATAAGGATCACCGTCTTCAAAATCATTGTCTATAACGTATTTTCACTTTCGAACGCATATTGGTTCGAAGCGGTTTTCGGATAGGAATCGCCTAAATCCGACCCAGTTCCTCCAAACCAATTTATCGATAAAGGATGTTAAGTATGTGGGTGATTTAGTTTATCCATATCTTTTATCCAGATAAAATATCTTTTAGTGATATACATCTTTAAATCGTTACTTTTTCAGAACATATGGAATCATTAAGCCTCTTTTATCAAATCCTTTGGTTAATTAAAATACCATTTTTATCTTTGGAAATACCAATACATTTCATCTTTACTTAGGAAAACATTTCCAAGTCATTTATTTAAATCTCAACAAAGACTTTTTATTTTCAAATCATAACTTTTAAATCGGCAAAAAACAATGTTATGTAAGACATCATTTACTATAAACCCAAATCAACTAGTATTGAATAAAAAGGATCCATAGATTTCAGATTAATTATACTCAATATGAATTTGGGTATTCAACCTGTACTATTCGTCGAATAACGGCGAAATCACCTTTTAAATTCACACGAATAGTATGAGTTCCCTTCTCGGAATTTAATGCAGAGTTTAACCAGTACATTTCATATATCATCAAAATCTAATTATTCTAAATTCTTGCTTGACTTTTGGAAATCACCAAATCTCCTTTATTTTTAGGAGAACGTGGTCCAAGTAAATCATATTTACTATCCCCTCCATTAAGCCAGTCCGAATAGCAAGAGTGAAACCCAAACACCGGTTGTCCAAGCTCGGGTCAAGAGACTATCTCTCTGTCACCCATAAGATGGTCAAATTATTTGATTAACTCTAACTCTTTAAAATAATTTATTTATTATTTGAAAAACATTTACAAAATATTTGGGAAGAAAATCCCTAGTTTAAATCATCATCTCAAAAGTTTCTAAAAGTGTTGCAAATAGTGTTTTTTAAAAGCTTCTTTGATCAAAACATTAACTTCATTCTACATATTTCCATTTTTATAACTAAAATCCCTTTTACAATATTTTAGCATATTTATAAAATTTATTTCGTATTTTTAAAGATTTAAAAATATTCATTTAAAAGATTTTTCCATTTTTCTTTCCGAAGTGCCAAATCACGATGTTTAGAAACTTAACTTGGACATAACTCAAATTCTATTGAACGTAATCCTGATTTTTCTTCTTCGTTTCAAAACTACAGTTATAAAAGTTTGGAAATTTCTTATTTCGAATAATTTTGAGCTATATTGCATTCTACACATTAATTTAACTTTATAGCGTGAAATCGTGAAATCGCAAACTGCTATTACACGACGTGCTTATTTTGACTCCATTTTCAAATCTTTTCCAAAATTTAGCAAAATGCATTTTAATATTTAAAAAACATTTATAAACCATTTTATTCTTGTTTAAAGTGGTTTAACTATATATATCTGTGTGTGTGTGTGTGTGTGTATAGCAAGAACAAATAGGTAGAGGGAAAGTGGATCCCTAAACAGCCCTCAAGCCCCCCATTGATGGATATCGAGAACTTGGGGGTGGTGATACAATGCATTCAATCAGATGGGTAAGAAGGTCAAAAGCTTTCAAAATCCCCAGAATGAAATCTCAATGCCCGGTTCTCATCCTTCAGAGATTACGAGTGTAGTAAGGGCATCCGTTGACAAAAGGATCACCCTAAGATGATCATCTCATGGCTATTGAGAACGAATCAAATCAGATGGTTCTATTTCTCAATCTTTCTAACTTGTGCTCCTACGGAACCAAGGTCGAAAGATGGAAAAAGTCGGTCATTAACAACCACTTCTATTTATTTATATAGGAAAGTTATTTCCTTTGAGTAAATTCGACGTGTATTTAACGTGAATTATTTCAACAACAAGCAAACATATAATCAACCAATCATCATCCAAATATATCAAACAGCTATATATGCAGTCATTTTAGCATATGATCGAGGGTATAAATTTAAGTAGTTAATGCCTATGATTATAACTATAGCAAGCAATATTTAAGTGATTAATAAGAAATATTAATAAGTGATTATTAAGTGATTCAAAGTGAGATCAACTCACTTTTACCAAACCAAATCTATCCTCTTCCTACCAACATTCAAGCATATACCACTACAATTCACACCATCACTTCCTTCTCTATCCCAAGCTTTTCCAAAGCTACATAAAATCAAACTTGGCGACATTTTGGTAGCACTTCTCTCCGCTTTCTTTACTACCGAACTTTTCAAACTCCCTCCTTTCTTCTTGAATGCTTGGCCATGACCTTAGGAGGTGGCTTGCTTAGCCCAAATTAGTGGTAGGGGAGTGGCCGTGGGTTTTTATGAGGTGCGAGGTAGTTTTGCATTGTTTTAGAGGTAGAATAACATGGTATATATGTATTTAAATATTTGTTTCTTTTGGCTATATCTTTATATATATTTTTCAAGAGAAGGGGATTATTAGGAAACCGTTAGAGAGAAACTAAAGATGAAGAAGAAGCTGGAATTTTGAATGGTAGAAATGTGAAGGGGTGGGCGTATACTTATAGGAAAAGGGGCCTTAACCGTTAAGCAACTTTGGAAAATATCCCTTACACATGACATGTGTTTGTTTACATCATTTATGCACATCCCACCCCTTCTCCATCGCACATGCATCACCTCCCTCCCCCTTTGCCTCTCAATGTGCATTTGTGTCAGTTGTAAGGTGAAGTGAAGTTTTGTTTTATTTTCTTTAGGAAAATACTTAGATGTTTGTAAATAAATATCATGATATTTTGTTTAATTTACCATTAGTAAATATGAGATGCAAATGGTAATTCTTATGTGTATTTATGTGTTCATGGATATGTATGTATGTATATTTGCATATGTATATCATACATAACATATAACATTGCACAACTTCCTCCCGTCAAACCGTTATAATTTCGGAATCTGATTTTCGATCATATTTTTACTTCTTAATTAAATTACGTATATAAAAATTGGAACCACATTTCTTATCATTTGAAATATATTAAAACAGTCATATTTGAATTATAAAACCATATAAACCAACATTAAAAAAGTATTTACAAAAGGTGCTGTCATATCGGCAAAACATTATCAATTTTTTTATATCTTCAAAGCAAGTATACAATTTTATAAAATTATTATAAACAATTTATCATCACTGTATAACTTATAAAAATGAGCTATTATCATTTTAAAACAATTATTTGACTATATTTTATTAAAATGTGTATTTATGATGTCCTTGTGATGTCATAAATATATTTTATTTTCAAAAATAAGATAAATAATTTTTATTCATATTCATGCTTAAATGGATAACTAGGCGTATGTTACCAGTTCCATTTGCTTTAATATTGAGAAAATCTTAAATTTTCGGAAAACTGATTTTTGTCTTTTTTTGATGAAAACACCCAAATATCCATATTTATAAATATACCTTTAAAATAATTTTACCATCATTATTTATGGTTCAAAACATTGTAATTTATGTTATAAAATCATGTATTTGAATATTTCAAATATAAATATAGCTTATCGAAGTGATAAATTTGCGGGTGGTTACATAGTCATTAGTAAAACTTACGAAAACTTTATATAATTATTTCAAAATATTTTTAATACATAAAAGATAAAGATATGAATTTTTTAAAATAAATATAAATGAACATTTATTTTTAAATCAACGTATTAATAAATGTTAAAATATACTTTTGAATGTTATAATCATTTAGAAAACATAAAATCAAAATCTATAAATAATTTGACGTATATTAAAATATAAAATAATTAAAACTTATAATAATATGGTAAATATTTAAAAGGTTAGGAATCATTTGAAACTATTTTGAAAAGATGTTTGAAAAATCATTTTGAAAACATGGTTCTTAAAGATCATTTAAAAAAAAACCATATTCGAGAATCATTAAATAAGAGAATAGATTAAAAACCTTTTTGAAATAATAAAGAGAGATCAAAGAACTGATATTAAGGCTTTAACAAAATAATCTATGATTCTATAACTTATCTTGATCTTTTAAGTCTTTAAACTTATGAGTCCTCAATCTCTAACTCTGAATCTCTATATCAGCCACTTTATCAGTCTCTTGAGTCAGCTCTTGATACTATGCAGTCTTCTTAACCGATACATGTCTAATATCTCGCACTATTTACTGTATATAACTTGATAAAAAATTAGTATCTATATTTTATATGATCGCATATGGTTGTTGTCATCAAACCCAATACCTAAGGTACTAACAAATAGTTGTAAGGTCATTATTATGCACTAACGGGAAGATTCTCAATATACGTAGACAGTTTGGTCCAAATCAAAATGATGGATACTAGTATAGTTATCGAGGTACGGATGCAAGTGGTGAAAGTAACTTTGTCCAACGGGAGACTGTGGTACTTTAATATATAAATATATGTGTGTGTGTGTGTACCTTAACCATATTTGAATTTATGTATATATATGTATATATAAATATTTGTGTGTGTAATTATTATATACCTCGAGTAGGTGGGGCATATTATAAGCATGTATGAAGTCAAGACAACTACGTTTAAAAAGTAAACATAACATGTAATAGAAGCAATTGGCATAAACTAGAGTTATGTATAAAGTGTGTAATTTACCAATTAGCAGAACATTGTTTTGACCCCTTCCTCATTAAAACTTATTGGATAGATTTCGAAGAAAAAGTGCTGGTACAAAGTAGGAATAGTGGAAGGAAAGATTCCCCATGCATACTCGACATTGACAGGAGGACTAGACACAAGAAGTATTAGCCTTTATCACTAATCATTTGTTTCATTATACTTCACTATTCCATTGTGAGTTTTTATCGATGGTGTTTTGATATACTTTTGTTAAATAAAGAACATCTGCACCTATGATTCACACTTTGGACAACTTGAATTTTTAATTCAGCCAAAATTTTGGCCCACTTAGGTGCGAGTTGTTACATTTGGTATTAGAGCTTCGGTTTAACGACTATAGGAACACGCTGAGTGAAGTATTTGTATTTTTACCCTTGAATATGTGTGTGTGTATGTATGTATGTATGTATGCATGTATGTATGTATGTATACACATATATATTATATGCCAAACTTTACAGTTTTGACTACAGTATTAGTTTTAACCATATTCTAAAAAGATGGATAAATCAACTACGAGTTGGAAAAGTGGATAGAGTTAAAAATATACACGTGTCCTGATCATCTCACGGAAGATAGGTTGTATCAAAAAGGCGTTGAGTTAAATAAAGCATGAATGCGACAAATAAAAGGGTCGTTGAAGCTGGGTAGTACTAGACCACCTTGTTGGGCCTGGATTGCCCAATGATTATAGATCCCTACAGGATTGCCAATTGATGACATACATTAGATCCAAATATGGAGAAATTAAGAATCTATATATTGGTGATATCTGCAAGAAAGAATTAAATAAGTTCCCAATGGAAGGTGTGTAGGAATCACTTGAACATGATAACTGAATTTTAATATTTTAGGACAAGATAAGTCAGAAAGTAAGTATAAGAGAAGAAACGTCCAAAGGAATGGACAATTAAAATACACTCTGTGTTAGACCCCGTACAAAAGACTTCAATAAAAGTTTGAGAAAAAAATAGATTTGGATTAATTTTCAAGGGATTTTTTTTTTAAAAGTTGAAAAACCCTATTTTTTAAAAGTAAGCAAATATTAAAATTTCCATAAAATGAAATATCCTTTTATATTAAAATAAAATTTTCTATTAGAAATTAAAAAAAATTAGATTGAAAAAAATTCAAGTGAAAATGTGTTTTATTAAAGAGATATTTCTATTGAAAAGAAGTAGAGCACATGTATAGCTCGTTGATTTATTTTAAGATGAAAATAATTTAAGTTTAAAAATTCTTTTTTGGGATGGACAATAGGAAATGGTACAAGTTTTAAATGGGGTTAAACGAAGAGAAAGAAGATGGAGGTGTAGTAGGTACAAAGATGAAGAAGAAGATGGAGGAGAAATGAAACAACGTTAGTTATAATTAATAGTTATGATTTTACCCAACCCTAAAACGGTCCAAGTTCAACCTGGCCCAAATAGGCAAGGAGCAGTTGACCACTTAGGTTCAACTGGTCGACGGTTGATGGTTTCGGGCATGACTCAAACCTCGAACGCGATATAAAGTCGCGTCTAGATTGATCCATCCCTTCATTATTTGCCTCTTCCATTTTTATCACCTCTGACTCCTCCTCTATCCTCCTCAGAACAACCGACGATAAAAACTCCACCTCGGGCAAAGCGATAGATGACTACAGCAGTTCTCCCGACCTCAAAATGGGTAGCGCTACACCCAATTCAATATCCAGATCTGGATCTAAAATCCCTAACCAAACAAAATTATGGCCCTTCCATGAAGCAACATCGCTTCTCGCTACCTAAGTTTTCCCTCCAAGAGATCATGTGGCTGCAGCACGAGAAAGAAAGTTAAAAGGATATGAAATGGCAGCGAATTTCGCATTTCTACAAGGACGACCAGTGAAGTTTGGAGAATTTCCACTTATGATTTGCAGGGTTTATTTGCGGCTATAGGGTTATTGCCGATCCTTAGCCATGATATGTTTGAGAGAAATGGCTACCCATGATGCATGCGCCTGTATGACGTTAACCTGTAATATACTTTCGATGAGGATGGCAATAGCTTCATATCCAAAGTGAAGGGAGTAGTGACTCGGATGATCAACAAGCAATTTTGAGGTATTATATTCGTCACTATAGTAGGAGAGGATCGTGAGGATATCGAGACCTCTGATCCAGCTATTCTACCGTAGGTATTCCATATTGGAGTAGGCATTTGGTAGAAAGACAACATGTGGGACTAAGCACGTCTGATCGCCCGTATCAGTCTCTATAACTATGATGCCCCACCCTAAGACTCACGTTAACAAAGAGTATTATAGGGTAATACCCTCTGCTAATGCAGAGAATAGGGTTGGTTAGGAGCGACCATCTATAGTCTTGTCTTAAATATCTATTAAATACGTTGATTAGTGCTCTATATTATTTTTCCTTTCTGAAGTGGATCGACGTACCCAATAAATGCTTGATACAAAACTACAGGTGCCTATAGGATCTATCAAAACAAAACACAACAACTCAAATACATAACACATCATAGAACAGCAAGTACACACACACACAGATATATATATATATATTGATACATCCCAATACAATACAAATAATACATCGTAAGTGGTATGACAACCACAATATACACACAAGTCAAAATAATATACATATCAGAGTAGCGAAAAAAGACTACAACAAAGAGGGCTAGCAGATAGGCCCATACGGAAGCAGAATTGGCTAAGTCTATAATGGTACCTAACCTAGAATACCTCGATCTGACCTGAGCATAAAATACACGGGCCAGTCTAGCTAAATAAATCAGAAGAATAAGGGATAATATGAGCATAAGGAAAGGTGATAAACTACTCAAAGGAGTAGATACAATTCAACACATATGGTTACTTCAAGTGAAATAGTCAAGGATAGTTACTTCATATGGTATAAGGTATCACAAAGCATGAGCACAATCTCAAAAGAGATGAAACTCTAAAAAAAATCTCTAATAAAAGTGCGCCTCATATCATCGGCATTTCTTAAACATCAAATATGGTTAGGGGGTAAATCCCAAACCCGCCATATTGGCAAACCTAAAAACATACTCAAAGAGATCCAATCTCAAAACATGCCATAAGGAAATCAAATATAACTCTCCCACGTAGGAGAATATAATCTTAAATAAATGCCAAAAAGAAAATCTCATGCAATAACGCTAATAGGGAAATCTCAATAATAACGCCAAAAGGCAAATCTCAAATAATGCCAGTGTAGGCAACTCAAACCTCAATAATAGAACTCCCAAAAGTTCAAATTTACGAAAGGTAATCGCCACAAATATATATATATATATATCGAATGGTTCAAAGGACCAATTCCTAGAAGGGACGACCCATTAGGGTAAAAAATCAAAGAAATCATCTCAAAGATATAGCACATGCTTATGGCCGAAGCCCGTCAAGTATCGTTCTCCCAAAATAAGGCGCCACCTCTCTTAGACAAACGTTTTAAAGGAAAAATAAATATGTCTCTTAAACAAACATCCCAAAGGACGACATCCCGAAGGAAAAATACGTCGCAATGACAAACGTCTTTTAGACAAACTCCTCAAGGGACAAATGACCCAAAGGTTCAGTACTGGCAAATACATCTCTTAGACAAACGTGTCACAAACTCTTGGATGGAAACCCGAACAGTGTTAACATGCGTCCCATACCACATGTTTGCACTAAGCAGATTGCTAACCGCTAGTAAATTTCACCCTCAGAGTAGTAATTTTTTTACCTCATCTCATCAGTAAGCTTGGCATGTAGGTCAAAACGATCAAACAGACAAGTCGGGATTTAACCGATAAGATAAACACACGTGTCCCATACCACATCTTTTACCAAACAATTTAATTCTCCTTCTCATTTGCTCAAATAGTGCAGAAATGTGTATTATATATATAAAAAATAATTTACTTAAGAAAACAAGCTTTAAAACCATCTTCCCAAAACAAATATTGAAAACAATATTTGAAATTCCCTTATTATAGAGAATAAATAGATTTTATAACTAGAAAATGCTTTGAAAAAATCATTTAGTAGTTATATAAGATGCCCATTTATTTTAAAAATTATTTCAAAGTCGTTTCGAAATATCCATGCTCAAAATCAAAGAAATCAGTCAATGCCGTCATTCAAATTTAATTCAAATTTGAATACTGGTTTGGCTTATTGATAGGCATTATAGCCCTCCAAATAATTCAGAGATGTCAAAAGAAGTAAAATTCACTAGTCGGACGAAAAAAAGAACATAAACAGGCAAAATAATACCCAGGTCTGAAATCTTCTCTGGGTTCAACTTTTGGACATGAAACATGTGGCCTAACGACCTCTGATTGACCTAAAAATTGTTACGCACATAGTAGAAAACTACATATTCCAAAAAAAAAGAATCGATGAATTCCGACAAGAAATGAAAAGGTTACGTTGCCTTAAACACGAACTCAGGCCATGTTTGCAATAGTTCAAAAAAACAGATATACAGGCCTGAAAACCATCTCGGGTTCAAATTTTAGGCAAGAAACAGGGGACCAACGACCTCATATTGAGCTAAAAGTTAGTACCCACATACTAGAAAACTTCATCTTTTATACAAAAAAATAATCAATGAATTCCGGCTGAAAATGAAAAAGTTACACTGCCTCAAACATGAACTCGGGCCATGTTTGCAGTAGTTCAAAAAAAACAGATCTACAGGCCTAAAAACTATGACGACCCACCCTTCTCGACCATTGAAAATCAACATAAAATAATCCACAGTATAATATGCCGATGGCCGAGTGCCGAAAAAGACAGATTGTTGAGGGAAAAGAAAGAAGATAGAAGAGAGAAGGAACTAAACAATATCAAAGTCTCACAATCGCAGCGGAACCAAATATAATATATAATATCAGATCTTTACACTAAATGAAAACAATATCTGTTTTATACAATATATCACCAGAGTATCAAAAACAAACAACAATTACCAGCCTGACAATTTCAAACGAGTGCAACAGCGGATATAAACAAGTACGGAAAATACATCTCGGACTCCAGCTCTTCTCCTGCTCCATAGCATCCTATCCTGAACATATAGTACTCGGTCAGACCAGAGCATTATAATGAAATAACACCGAGTCAGTCTGGAATACCAGCTAATAAAGTTATGCCCAAATTGATTATTGAAGTTTCAAAAATCATTTTAAAAACAAAAGCATTTCGTAAGACCACTCCACAAATAAACATGTCGGGTTTTAACCCTATGATAGTTAAAACACTTCTTATAAAAATCCTTTGATATTATAATAGGGTTTATATACAAATAATTATTAAAATAGCCGAAATTGTACATTCGTTAAATTCCAGCGACGAGCCACAATCGTGGGTAATACAAACAAAACTCGTAAAAGGCGCGTAGAGAGAATGGATTTCCAACTAATGACTAGGCACTGGGGTACCACCTGTCACAATACGTGGCCTAGATCACCGTACCAAGGATTCCCTCCAATCCCTTGCAACACAAGGCCGGGACTACCCCTTACTGGATAATCTCGAGTAAGATCACCCACGGTTGGAATCAACAACCGCACCACTAAGCCGAAATAAAGGGACATCTAGACAGGGATGACCTCACCCTGAAATGGGTGCTACCCACCTAGCCTTGCTGCATAACGCCCGATTTTCAGTCATTCCCGATTGATGAGGCTTGAGGCTAAGCATTACCTTTTTGAACGTTTCACTTAGAATGCCCATCGTCCACTTGACGATGTTCCGAAAGCATTCATCTATATAAGTCCGTCCCGGATTCGAACGGAACCGAACGCACCACTCCTACTACATCCATTTTGGAAATATCCTCAGGATTAGTAGCGACTAGACCTTGTACTTCACTGCTCCATCTTCAACTCCGAGCTCGTTTTTCCCACGAAACGTACAAAACGGATCGAAGTGGTTTTCGAGAAATTAATCCCGATCCCGGTCTCTTCGAAACGATCAACGCATTGTCCAATATTGATAGTCGGTGATTTAACTATCAGTTAACATCCATAAGCATCCATGACACAATAAATAATTTTCCACATTATTTATTTTCCTCAAAAATATCTTTGCAAGATATATTTCCATTTTCAAATCCTTTTGAAATAGTTTTCAAACCCAACTCTTCTCATGGAGTAAATTCCCAAATCTTTACTTCCTCTGAAAACATACAAATACCAATTCTTAAGATTTAAAATAATTTAAATTCTTGAAAATACGTTAAAACGTTTATATTAAAAACTACTTATATACTTAATTTAATATATATATATATATATATATACTATTAAAAATATTTTGAATAAAACCGCTTTATAAAATATAAACTATTTTCTTCAAAATAAAGTTAAGCCATACTAAATTTTAAAACAAAGCTATGAAATCCTATGCAAGTTTTCAAATAAAACTTTGACTAATTATCTTTAAAATAAAACCATTTCATAAGTATAAATATTAATAATATTCTTTAAAACATAATACTAATTACCCCTTTAAAATAATTACTTATATAACTAATTTGATAAATGTTCACTTTTAAAATTCTTACAACTTAAATAATTTCTTGAAACCATTCTTTAATACAACTTCAAAATTTCTAATTTTTTCAAAAAATCTGCTTTAAAAACGTACTTGGCTTTTCCGGGAAATACACTTCCATTTTAGGATAACCCAAAGAATTCTTTTTATAAATCCCACCCAATTTACCCTAATTCAATTTTACGTTCATCCCGTAAATTCCTTTCCATACTTTAAAAATAATCTCCTTTTATTTTAAACACATTGCTATTTCCTGGAAACCACTTTCAAAATATGTGTTTAAAATATTTAAAATAAAGCTTTTAGAATTTATTTAATTGAAAGTAATACATAAGGGTTTTCGAAGTAATTTAAGCCAAATTTAACCTTTAAAATAAAGTTATTAAATCGATATTATAATTTCCTTTTGAAAATCTAATACTACTTTACCTTTTAAAATAATTAAATACCATAATTACTTAAATAAATGTTTACTTACACTTTAAACAATTAAAATAATATTTCTTTTTCTAAAATATTCTAAAACACAATTTAAAATGCCAACTTATAATTTGAAAGCTTTTCTTTGAAACATACCAAAATTCTCGGAAAAATGCGCTTTCCATCCTTTAAAGATAATCTCATCTTTACTTTTTAAACAATTATACCTTTATTATAAAGTTTCCTACCGAAAATCAATATTTCCAAATTTATCCACTAATAAATATAACAATTTATTTATAGACCCAATTTATAAATTTCCATTTCTCATTTCCATTCCAATCTCAGCTTCAAAACCATTTACAAATTTCAACCCAATTTCTCGAATTTAGTTCCCTTAAATTCATAACTTAAAAATTCCTTTCATTTCCCTTTAATCCCAATTGATTTATTTATATTTTTAAAATACCAAATTATATTTATCCAATCATAACACAACATAACAAGATCCAAATCAATTTATCACAGGATACCAATGAGATATACCACATAGTATAAATAAAATTTCTATTTGTGAGGAATCCAGTTGGATTCCTCCAACCTGTTTCCCTGCATCCACAAATATTAGCACAACCAATAAATATCGATTCAATCTGATAATAATTATCATATTCAGCTAAACAACCGATCAAGCATTTAAATATTAGCTATTTAAATTAACTAGCATCCAGATGTGAGTGAGATTAACTCACTTTGAATTTTCGACGAGTGTTCAAATTTAAATTAAATCGAACGGCGTTCGATTCAACCTAAATTTTTACTTGCTCAGAATGATTCCAGAATTGCAACACTGTGTAGTACTCGTCGCTGCGATCCTGGCATCGCCAGTTTCGTCGAATTTCGACCTCGCATGCATTAGTTATGAAATTTATTAGTTTCGATTACAAATTAAACCAAAAAATTTCTTTTTTTTTCTTTTTTATGCCAGAACTCATCACGGCCGCACTATTTCTTCCTCACGCAGTTGACCTGGGTTCGAATGAAACCCATTGCCGCCGTTTAGGGCTTGGAACCACCGCCCCTTTCGTCGAGTTTTACAACGATCTGAGTATGCCACACGAAACCGCACCACGGCACCTTCCTTCGCCCAGAGTTTCGCCGAGCTCGGTCAACCCTAGGTCGCCTACCCTCATTCGAACCGACAACGAACGCACACCTCCAAAACTCCCACCTCGCCGTGAGTTAGGCGATCGCCACTGGTCAATTTTTAGAACTCAACGAGTTCTATGATTTCTCAGTTCGAGGAATTTGCTAAAAATTAGTGGATTAGAAGAAATTTGGGAAAGAAGATGGAAGCACGTTGGCCATCGAATTGTTATAAACGGCGGCTCGAGAATTAGGCTAGGGTTTGGCTTAAAACGCGTATATATATGTACGTATATAAATAATATTTTAATATTAAATTCATTTTAACGAGCATTTACAAACGAGCTCCAAATCACACGTGCTGCCAGGCGATTATAAGGTTTTACCCACATTCCGAACACAATGGAACATGTTTCGGAAGCTAATTTGATCGTATGTGCGAGTTATGGAAAAAAACGATCAATTTTAAATTAAATCGATTAAAATAGTTTATATGCGTTTTGAGTTGCCAGGGTCAAACGACAACTCTGATTGCTATGAAAATTGAAATCTGATAATAACTAAATATTACGGATCCAATGGAACTGGTTTCGTCAAATTCTGAGACTGTACTCCGGAAGGCTATTTTAACTCGTCGATTAATTCGAGTGATTTCCAAAATTGTCGAAATCACTTAAAATTTCACTTTCAAAATTTTACTGAATTTATTATAAATCATACAGAATTTATATTCACATCAGAAATTATTCTGATTCATTTCAAACCAAAATCTGATTATTTACATTATTATATTATATTAAATTCCATTATTAAATTAATATAAAATTCCAAATTCAACTTATCGACTTTTAACTCCATCTAAATATCCAGTAGAAAAATTCAAATCAAACTAAACATAAAATAAACCTTAAAAACCATTTTCGTAACTATTTACATCCAGATTCACAAATAATCCCGATTCTAAATATTTAATTGTTATTCAAATTTTAATTGAATTTCCATATTGAAAATTGCAACTAAATTCTATTGATTTAACAAAATCCTTATTTAAAAATCAATTCAAAATCCACATTTAACATTTAAAATGAATTAAATGTTCAAAATCTAACGACCAAAATTCTGGGTCGTTGCATTCCTCCCCCCTTATAAAAATTTCATCCCCGAAATTTGCTAAGGTAGAAAGAATGCTCCAAATTCAATAGCAAAACCCACTTAGTGAAAATCTCAATTTCACTTTGCCTAAACTCTTTAGTTTCAAATCAAAACTGCTAGTTTCGATTCCTATTCCGACATCTTTTTATTTTAATTTAAATGTGAAATCAACTTGTCGTTAACGAAACGTTTTCAAAAAATTTCAAAAAATTTCTAACTCCCAAAATTTCCAAAATTTTTCGGCAGAGTCCCCCTTGTACGGAGGAGCTTTTGCAATATCATAATAGATATAAATATATATACATCAACCCACACGGTCGGAAAACCAAATAAATCACAATATAAATATCATTTCCCAATTTTATTTCGTAAGCGTACCCTTTATTAGCATTGTAAAAGCAAGCGGCTAAATAATATTGCATACATACGCTCCAACTCTATCTACTGCCTTCCGTACCTGTACTTACTTAAACAAACACATCAGTTTTCAATAATATATGAGAATTATTAACATTATATTCATTAAACTAGCCAAACACATCAATTTCATAGTTTAAACAAGTAAACTTCATAATTTAACATGTTAACCATATTTTATCAGCAATCCAAAGATTTCAATCACCATTTTAATTTCCTGACAAATCCAAACTTCGTTTTTAATCTTCTCGAATGATTTAAATTCAAGTTTATGTTTTACAATTTATATTTACAGCAACCAATTTATCTCTCTACGATATGATTAACATATGCTTTACTTACATCAATTTATTCCAATCCACTTCCATATTGATTCACAATCAAATTTTATTTTCAATTTGATATATTTGCTTCATATTCATAATTCACTTCATTTATATGCAAATCCACTAAATTAAATTCCAACCCATTCCAATTTATTCAAAAACCAATTCTATTTACCTCTCTTAATTCATTTACTTTCGTTTACGACAAAACGACTAATTTCTATGCAAGTTTTAATGTTATTCAAGCAAACAACAATTATTTAAGTTTATAACAATTTTAAATTAATTCCAACTCATTCTATATAAATTTTACTCCATTTGAAATTATTTACAACCCAAACATTCTTGCTTCATCATAATTATTGAATTAAATCTCTAGTCTTACATTCAGTTTCGTTATCCATACAGATTCATTCAAAACCATTTTATAAGCTCGATAACAACTATTTCAAAACTTTCTTAAGTTGTCTCAACTCTATTACATCCCATTTTCTTTCATTCAATTAATTTTTATTTCATTTTAATTCGACTCTCATTAAATCAAATTCCAATCTATTTACAAATTTTAATTCATTTTGTTTACTTACTCATTCCATTTTAATTTTAATTCACCTTCTCAATTCATTTCTGAATTTATTAATAATATAACCGTTCCAATTATTCTAAACCAGAACTGGGTTTTATTTGCTTTTTTTTAAAATTTTAACAAACTACCAAAATTTTATTCATCTCATTACCCTGTTATTTAATTTAGTTTACACTAAATGAATCTTCACCTTTGAATTTAGTTGAGTGAGAATTTAATTCATTCAATATCATTCTTACTTAGTTTAAATTCCATTTAATTCAGCTTACGCTAGATTCATTTTCAAACTTCTCTTTTGAATTTAGTTGGGTAAGAATTTCATTCATACAATATCATTTAAACTTAATTAAATTTTCCTTCAACTCAATTCTTTTTCAGATTTAGTTCAAGTTCAACTAAATTTATTCAGGCAACTTAAATTTTTACCATTCCCTTTACTATTTTAAATAAGAACTTAATTCTATTCAATATTATTTATAACACAACTGCATTTTGATTTCAATTCAATCAAAATTTAACTCAATTTCTCTTAGTCTAAGTTAAATTCAATTCGATCCAATTTTATTTCTTCTTTTTATATAAGTTCAAGCCTTATTTACTGACTTAAGTCCATTCACCTTTTATATTTCACTTGCCTTATCTTACTTTACATTCCGTTTAGGATTAAGTGTGAATTCACCATACCATTCAACTATTTTCCGTTTATGATTATAATTCCATTTTCTATTTATAGGTTCACCAACTTATTTACTTAAAAGCTTATATTGCTCATTTGAGTTATTTTCATCTTATAATCACCATTCCAGATTATATATAACACTTAATAGCTTAAGGATATAAATTTTCATCCCACAGTTATATATTCATTTTATGTTTCAATTTTATATCCCTTTTAATTCAATCCCAATTTCAATTTTATTTTAACTTATCTCAAGTTAAATTTTTATTCCAGGAGTAAAATTTTCATTTTTCGTCCTTATTCAAATCAACTTCACTTTATAGGTTAATAGTTGATTCATTTTTATCATTCACATTTTTTCTTTCTTTTAAATAGAATTCCCAGAATTCAATTGCCCGGTTTTATCTCAAAACCATATTGAAATAATAATCAACACATACCTACTTGGTATAACAAATCAAATCTCCGAATTTCAAAACGACTTGTTTTTACCAAATAAATTTCCCTTTTGAAATCTCTAAAACCACTTGTATCCCAACGAGTCCAAACAAATATCATAACCATTCACTATGGTAGCAATCCATCACTTTAGAAACTCAAAAATGAATTGTGATGATGTGGCCATCATCATCAGGATTATTTTCCAGCGACTGAAGTGAGTTCAACGCTTCCATACTTCCACAAATTCATTTCAAAACAATTTCCGTTCAAAAATATTTCCTAAAATAATACTCCATCATTGCCTTCACACACTTTGGAAAACATTTCAAACATTCCTAGGATTTTATATTCCCAAACTTTTTGTTTAAATTCATTTAAAACACTTTCCAAAATTTTCGGAATTTTAATTTTGGCTTAAATCGAATTTTAGTTATTCCTCTTTTGGATAAATTATAGTTATAGAATTCTATTTGGTAATAAGTATAGACCATTCAAATTTTAGATTCTTATATTTGATTTTTAATATTAACAATCAAACATCCAAATATATATAATAATTTTAGAAAATTATTTCTTTTATAATAAAATAAAATTTCGGGTAAAATTAATCCATTTACCCACTTTTAAAACCATACTATATCTGTTTATCTTGCTTAATAGTTTAAAAACCTGTATCAATATGGTTGTACTTCCCGTACCGACCAGAATTCATAATCACTCAACCGATAAGTCAACACAGTATAAAAACAATTTTTATATTCACTAACAAGTACGCGCTCATAGTTATTAATACACTCAACTCATTATAGAGTACTATTGACTCCGTGTAATGAGTAATTTCCCCACCAGAGCCAAGGTTATCGCAAACCTAAGCTCGGATACCAAATGTGACGACCCGCCCTTTTAGACCCTCAAAAATCAACATAAAATACTCCACAGTATAATATGTCAATGATCAAGTGCCAGAAAAGACAGATTGTTGAGGGAAAATAAAGAAGACAGAAGAGAGAAGGAACTAAACAATATCAGAATCTCACAATCGCAGCGGAACCAAATATAATATATAATATCAGATCTTTACGCTAAATGAAAACTATATCTGTTTTATACAATACATGACCAGAGTATCACAAACAAACAACAATTGCCAGCTTGACAATTTCAAACGAGCGCAAAACTGGATAAAACAAGTAAGGAAATACATCTCGGACTCCATCTCTTCTCCCGCTCCATAGCATCCTATCCTGAACATATAATACTCGGTCTGACCCGAGCATTATAATGAAATAACACCCGAGTCGATCTGGAATACCAGCTAATAAAGTTACACCCAAATTGATTATTAAAGTTTCAAAAATCCTTTTGAAAATAAAATCATCTCGTAAGACCACGCCATAAATAAACATGTCGGGTTTTTACCTTACGGTAGCTAAAACACTTTTTATAAAAATCCTCTGATATTATAATAGGGTCTATACACAAATACTTATTAAAATAGCCGAAATTGTTACATTCATTAAATTCCACCTACTAGCCACAATCGTGGGTAATACAAACTAAACTCGTAAAAGGCGCATAGGGAGAATGGATTTCCAACTAATGACTAGGCACTAGGGTACCACCAGTCACAGTACAGGGCCTAGATCACCGTACCGAGGATTACTCCCAATCCCCTACAACACAAGGCCGGGACTACCCCTTACTGGATAATCTCGAGTAAGATCACCCCACGGTTGGGATCAGCAATAGCACCACTAAGCTGAAATAAAGGGACATCTAGACAGGGATGATCTCAACTTAAAATGGGTGCTACCCACCTAGCCTTACTGCATAACCCCTGATTTTCAGTCATTCCCGGTTGATAAGGCTTGAGGCTAAGCGTTACCTTTTTAAACGTTTCACTTAGAATGCCCATCATCCACCAGACGACGTTTCGAAAGCATTCATCCATACAAGTCCATCCCGGGTTCGAACGGAACCGAAGGCACTACTCCTACTACATCCATTTTGGAAATGTCCTCGGGATTAGAAGCGACTAGCCCTTGCTCTTCACTGCTCCATCTTCAACTCCGAACTCGTTTTTCCCACGAAAACGTACAAACCGGATCGAAGTGGTTTTCGTGAAATTAATCCCAATCCCGGTCTCTTCGAAATGATCAACGCATTGTCCAATATTGATAGTCGGTGATTTAACTATCAATTAACATCCATAAGCATCCATCACACAATAAATAATTTTCCACATTATTTATTTTCCATAAAAATATCGTTGCAAGATATATTTCCATTTTCAAATCCTTTTGAAATAGTTTTCAAACCCAACTCTTCTCATGGAGTAAATTCCCAAATCTTTACTTCCTCTGAAAACATCCAAGTACCAATACTTAAGATTTAAAATAATTTAAATTCTTTATTCTTGAAAATACATTAAAACATTTATATTAAAAACTACTTATCACTACACCCGAATCCACATTTCGCAATAGCTTTAAACCGTTGCAAAATAAGTTCACAACGGCTTTGAGCCGTTGCTAAATGGGCAGTGGTAAAAATTTCGCAACGGCTCAAATCCGTTGCTAAATATATTTTTGCAACAGCTAAGGGCCTTTGTAGAATATTCTTTAGCAATGGCTTTAATCCGTTGCTAATTACTATTTTTTTAAATTCGAAATTTCTTCTCTGCACCAGTGACAGTCATTTCATTATCATAATTAATACAAAAATTAGCAAATTTAACACATCACAAAAGAAAGATTATTAAACCAAATATTTTTCATACATTCAACACAAAAACCAAACATAACAATTGTTTGAATTATAATGTTCAACATCAACACATACCGATTCAACAAGTATACATAATTTTTGAACAATGACTTGAAGAACACCACACAGCAAAGCTTGCAGCCCACTTTGCTTCTCTTTATCATCAGATGATATAGTTTGAAGTTCCATAGTCTTGCTCAGTCTACTCATTATTTCCACAAACAGCTGGGATGTTATATTAGAAGTCTCAGGTAATTTGCTGCACCTAACAACTTCATTCGATGTTTCATAGCTTGATGTAAGAAGCTTTGAATTAGTCATATCAGTATGGTCAGCGGTGGCTAACAAAACTGAAATGATATTAGTAAGATAAGGCGAAAGGAGGGAGGAATCATTATTTCCACAAAGCTGAACTAAAAAGTAAATTGCTCCACAGATTTTCTCAGCAACAATAGGAGCACCACTTATACTTTCCAATAACACAAATACAATCCTAGGAAGACTCTCGGCTGTAATAATCTTATATGCATCGCTTTGTGAACAATGAAGAATTTTAAATATTCTACTAAGAGTCCAAGCAGTTGTATCCAGAACATGAGTATTCTGATCTTTCATGGAGTTAAGTAAAAATTCTAGTCCAGAATGAACAGGTGGTGCAAGTTTTTCGATAGATGGACCTTCGAGAACAGACCCAAAGGCAAAAGTTGCTGCTTCACGATACCTCCATTTTGGTTTTGTTATGTTGCTTTCCACAAAATTCATCACTAATGGAAGAATCGAATCACCAACAGTTCTAGAAACTAGCCCAAGGCAGGTTCCACCAGCCATTGATAAATTCCAAGTACCATCATCTTGATCTTGATCTTCTTCTTGTTTAAGCAATGTTTCTAGAAGCAGCGGCACAAGCGAAGGTAGCGCTTTGTCAATAAAATGAAAATATGGCACAAAGTTCGCAGCATCGTCTCTGAACATCCCACCTTACCGTTAAACCGACACACGTGTCGATTCAAACCATACGTAAGGGCGGATTGTTATTGGGTAAATAAGAAAAACAGAGAAGAAATCAAACAAAATAGAATCTCACAGCAAAAGGATAAAATATAATAAAATATACAGTTCATGAAGCTGTTTTACAAAAAAAACATTTGATTATATTTATATAACACATATCAGAGTTACACATACCAATAACAATGCAGTGGAATTAAATGGTGTAGTTGAATAATATACTAGATAATAGTAATACAAATTTTCGTCTTCGTCCTCCAGATAAAATCTTCAAATCCTGAAACGTTCTGACTGACCCGAGTGAATTGAAAAGACAAAACACTCGAGTCAGACTAAAAGATCTTATGTAAGTTAAATCAACAGGAATGAATATGTGTGTAGTAACTCAAGAGATGCTTGGGATTTACATCTCCTAAGGATCCGTTAAACTATTTACTATGTAGTATATTGCGCTATTATAATAGTGTCTATTTGTAAAATAATCTTACTTTTTAATAGCGTTAAGGGGTTACCCATATAGCCCTTAACACAAATAATGCCAATAGTCTATACAGTACCGTAATACCTCCTGATCGGGAAGCTACCAGAGGATACTCCATAGGTACGACACAAATAGAAACTCGTAGTAAAGGCTCGGTATGGTAGGTGACATGGCACAACTAGGCAATGCCGGGGTAGATATACCATGTAACGACCCGTATTTTTACGGATCGAAAGATCGTAAAACTATCTATATTAAGTCGTTGATGTTGTTAAGTCGCTTAGAGTTTAAGTCGTGAAAGAGCTTATGTCTTGTAAAAGTTGAGCCGTGTAGTGCTTAGGTCGGTGGAGCAACCTATAGAAGTTGGCGACCTAAGGGGTTAGGTCGTGTGGAAGTTAGGTCGTTTGGAGGTCAGGACGTGTTATAGTTTAGGTCGGCCGAGCGACCTATAGGGGTTAGCGAGTTAGTGGGTTATCGGCTTAGGAGTGAGCGACCTAGTTGGTGTAGCGACCTAATAGCAGGCGACCTAAGGAGGTGTTAGGTCGATAAGTCGCGACGTTGATAAGTCGCTAGGTCGGAGGCAGTGTTAGGTTGTTAGGTCGCGTAGCTGTGTTGAGGGATAGGTCGTAACTCGCGTACCAGTTAGGTCGCACGAGTGTTAAGTCGCATGAGTGTTAGGGTGGCCGTGACGTTAGGTCGCGTGAGTGTTGTAGTGTTAGGTCGCGCATTAGCTTGTTTCGTTAGGTCGTATAAGTGATGAGTCGTTAGATCGGTGTGGTAGATAGGTCGTAGGTCGAGATGTTTTTAGGTCGTGGACGACTCATGGGGGCGGCGACCTAAGGATTTCCAGCCTATAAATAGAGGGTTTTGGTTCACTTTTTGGCACCGGATTTTGAAGCGACGAAGTGCTGCCATTTTAAGAGCTCGACTACAACACTTCTTCACTTCTTTTCTCCACTCTAATCTAGTGATTCCTTCCATCTAAATCGAAGATCCAAGAGCCAAAGTTAAAGATCTCCATCCATCGAAGAGAGACTTCATTGTTTGAAGCGGAGCTTTGGAGGATCAAGCTTGGTTCTTTGCTGTCCAGATTTGGAGTTGGTTGTTTTTGAGGTGTGTAGGTGATTCGGTGAGTGGTGGTTATCTCTCACACGGACCCAAAGGAGTATATTGGATCGGTGGTTTGTTTATGTATTAAAGAGAGTGATTTCGTGCATTTTTCTCAAGTCTGCATGTAGATCTATTGTTCATGATGATTTGACATCTATTTTACTACATGTTCACTTATGCAAGTTCATTCATCAAGTTGTAGAGATATTGTTCATAATTCATGCTTGTTAGAATGCATGTTAGATTTGGACTCTTTATTTACGGAATTGCCATTATTGTTGTAATTGTTTATTTAGATCTTGTTTGAATGATTGATTAATTGGATTAATGTTTGATTTGATGGATTAGTTGATTGATAACTTGATTTGGACAAGTTGGTCGAAGATGATTCAAAAGCTAAGTGGAAAGGCTCTTGAATAAGGAAAGCTGCTTGTGGCATATGAAGCGGATGTTGAAGCTCATATGGATAGATTTGATGATGATGTTGAGATGGGACTTTGCCATGATGCGATGAGGCAAACCATGATGTTGAGATGGGACTTTGCTATGATGCGATGAAGCAAAGCATGATGTGAGAAAGCCTTGGTTTAATCCAGATGGGATCATCCCAAGAATGTTGATAACTCGGTGATGTGGTCCGGGTTTGTGGATAATGGTTAGCTTGAGAGGCGCTTGAGCTAGCATGGGAATAGTCGTCGAGGAGGATGACTAGAAGGCTGAGATTTCATCGTTGTTGAAGGTTCTAGCATGCTCAAAGCAAGAGTACGTTGGGACGGGTCACGATGACGTTCCAAGCACGGGTCACGATGACGTGCTAGTACTCTGGGCAGATGCGATAGTCCTAGGCACGGGTCACGACGACATGCGGAGCTATGTCTAGAACCGGGGTTACCATTAGCCCTTGGCAGGCGGTCATTCAACTAACGAGGAAATCAAGGCAATGATAACAGTGATAGCCAGAGTCATGGATGTTTGGATGTTTGGTTGTATCGTCACTTGGGTCAAGAGCGATGTTTTCAGGGTGCTTATCTGATCTTGGTTTAGGCCTTGGGGGTTTGTACTTGGAAAACGCCGACCTTGACTCGGGTGATAATTACTTTGCTTGAATGTCTGAATTGCTATGTTTGCTTCTGCTTAGTGTGTCTGGGGGCTATCATGTAGAAAGAGGTGGAGTGGGATGGTTGGGTTCCTATTCCTTTTACCCTTTATGCTCTTTTGGTATGTTTGATAGTTGATTTACTGCTCACTAAGACTTTTGTCTGACTCAAGGTTTTATGTTTAACTCTTATTACCTTGGGCTGTTCATTCATGTTGGGATGGGCAGACTAGGTAGCAGGTGACAGGTGCTGTTCATAGTGGCCAACGCTGTTGATGACGAAGACGAGCTGGAGGCTTTTGCATATTATGGTTCTTTCTATATGTACTGGATGTTCCGCTGTTTGTATATACTCTGAGTGCTATGTAGTGAGGCTTTGATGTATTGACTGTTCTGATGTTGTATCTAACTATTATGGAGTTTATATGATGATATTCTGTTACAGAGCTTCACCATATATATTTCTCTATTGTATTTTTTCCATGCGCTGTGAGTTATACGATAGAGTCTGCTGTTTTATCTTACCTTGATGATCGTCCATGGCTGCCTGGCACGCTTTTCAGCGCACCATTCTCTTGTTTATGTGCGGGAGTCATGGGCGGTCGTCACATACCAATTGCTATCCGGGCTGATGGAAACGCGTAGCCGCAGCTACCGCCCACCTCGAAACAAACTCCCCCAAAAATCAAAGTAAAAGTGGCCACTGGATCAATCGAAAGTCAAAATATAATATCGAAGAGGAGTGTTCGATCAGTGGAATGACCTCATTGGCCCGAGAATCGCTCCTGTTTTAGCCACCTTATGCCAACTCACGGGAGTCGGGTCCACATATTTACCTTGCAGGAAAGGCCTCCACCAACCTACTTCATTCTGGAATCTCCACCGTGTACACGGTTGTTAAAGTGGTTTTCGAAGTTGGCAGAGAGTATGACAACTTCCGATCTCGGTCTCTTCAACAACCAAACGTTATTATAACACCGCGGTCCTTTAAAATAATTTATACTTTTAAAACCAGAATATAATATCCATTTCAAAACCATATAAATATGATATCATTTCCTTTTAAAACCCAAAACAATATGATATCATCTTTATTTTCCAATATATTCTTTCCAAAAATCATAGTGGTTTCAAAGTAAAATATTTAGAAATCAAAACTCTTGAATATAATATTTCCAAATTATGCTACCTTGAAAACCATAACTTTGAAACAAATTCCATCTCTCAAATGGTTAAATATTAAATTACTTTTATAAAACAAAATAGCTTCTTTACATTTCACAAATCAATTCCAAATATCGATTTAAACTTCCAAATATCATTTTAAATTTTTACGTTTCAAAGCTTTAAATATTACACCATTTCAAAACAAACTCATTTGACCATCCCATATATATCAAATTCAATTACTTATTATTTAGACTTGAAATGTTTACTTAATGAATTCAATATACTTTAAGTAAAACTTATAATTTTGCATAATAGGATAATCTTTCAATTTATTAAACTTGATATATTCATTTAAATCAACCTGATATTCATTCAAACCACTTTACACAAAAATCAAGTTACAAAAATCATATCCTTTAAAAATTCTAACTTTTCATTTAGTTTCAATTTAACTTAATATTCATCTTCCAACCTTACTCTTTTTTTTAGTCATTAAAACTCCAGAAATTTAATTTTAAATAAATTCTTAATCGTATTTGATCTCGAAAATCAAACTTTATTTTATACTTCAAATCAAATGTATACAAAGCTTAAAAACCGAAAATTTACTATATATACATATATATAAATAACCAAATCAATATCCCATAAACCATATATATATATATATATATATATATATATATAGCTTTACAAAACCATAGTAAAACATTTCCAAAAATAATTTTATATATTTACCGCGGTGCCTGTATAAAATTTTCTACTCTATAGTCAAGTGATACGGATGTTTATCATTTCAATCCGTAATTTAAAATAAAAATGCGGTTGTATATCATTTCAAACCGCAATCCCGAATGAATGAAATGCACGATAACTTGCAGTTTATACGATATAAAATACAACATCCATTCATCCAGATATCAATCATCAACCATTTTATTAAAATCATCATCCAATTTAAACAACATCAATATAGAGCATATAAATTATACAGGTAATAAATAACATGTATTAACTAACAGTTTATATAAATTTAACTACTGTTAAACTAGCAGTTTATGCGCAAAAATAAATGTAAATTTAACTGGCAGTTAATGCGAAATAAAAATAAATATAACTATGACAGGCAGTTAATATGCAAATAAATAAATTCTAATTGTCAAATTATATGCAATAAATAAAATTAATTAACAGTTAAATTTAATAAATGCGATTTAACTGAGATGATGAATAAATCATGCCAAACAGTCATAAATAAATTTCTACTCATATCTAAAATCAATTTAACAAACACAAGAAATTTTAGAAGTTGAGAGTGGGTTAAAACACTCACCTTTTAAATTTAAATCGAATTTAATTCCGATTTAAACCCAAAAATTCGATGGTCTCCAAATCTGTCCAAACCAGCGTCAACGCGTCTGGAATTTTATTACGATCCTAACAAAAAAATCTCGCGTGAAACGGAGTTCGTATGTAAAAGTTATGAATATTTTTCGAATTGAAAACAAAATAAAATAAAATAAAATAAACTAATACGCTAACGCCACGCCACGCTTACCTCATGCGTCTTCTTCACGCGGCTACAGCAAGACCGAACCCAAAAAAACGCCCTAGCCCGAGCTTTGACCACAGGTTTCACCACCCTACCGGCCTTCATTCCACCGCCGACCATCACTAATGGGTAGCCCATGCCAAGCCGCCTCCACCTGACCCCTTGCGCACGCGTCCGGTCGCCGCCGCCGCCGCCTCCAAGCTAGGGTTTTCGAACCCTAGTTCGCCAATTTCGGCCAACCCAAGAACTTTCAGACCACCCAACAACCACCAATCAACTCCCCTCGACGAGATCTTCAATACCCATATTTCAATTTCTTCGATTGAAGCCCAAATCGAAAAGCCCCAAATCAACCATATGGGTTTCGAAATTCCAAGGTTTGATCGCGGTTTTTGGTAAATCCGGTCACCGTCTTGAAAAACGAACAGTGGACGCAGATTCGTATCGATGAAATCTACAATATATTTTTTTGGAATTTTTCTGAGAACTTTTAATTTTTTCTTTGGATCTAATTTGAATTTTGAATTTGGATATAGAATTGTTTGTTGCCATTGAAGAAGAGGAGTACAGAAGTTCCTGTATGTATAGAAATGAGGGATAGAGACTGCTAGGGTTTATAACAGCCTATTTATAGACATCTGCAATAGAATAGGTGGGCACGAACTATAAACGCGTTACACGATAGTTGGCCCAAAAAGCCCGTTCTGACATCGGAACGAAATTTGTTAAACCCATATATCAAAATAGGTAATTTAAAATATTCTGAACGCGATGGAAAAAGTTTCACGTCCAAATTCGATCGTATGGAGGAGTTATGCTGAAAAAAAAATTTCCAAATTGATTTCAAATTGATTTCAATTAAATTGATTTCAAGGCGTTTCGCGTTCGTACGATCAAACGACAAGTCCGATCGCTACGAAACTTGAAACCCTACAAAATTCACTGTTACGGATCCGATGAAACTGGTTTTGTCGAAATCCGAGTCCGTGACCAAAATGGCTATTTTTATATTAATTAAATAAATTTAAAATAAATAAATTAAATCGAATTTTATATTTCAATTATAGAATTGACAATTTATCCCCTTCATACTTCTCAATCATTTGCAATTACATAAACAAAATTTAAATGCCAATTTTAGAAGATAAATTTATCAATTGAAATGCCCTATCTTAAGTTTCATTATATTCAAAATTACAAATTAAGTTCCCAAAATTTCTATTAAATTAAATAATCAATATTTATTCCATCTATAAATTTTAAGTAGATGGATTCCATGTGGGGTTCAAAATCTATTATTTTAATATCCTTAAATTTTAGTTTAATCTCTATACTCCCACTGATTCATTCAATTTGCACTTATTATGTATTATTTTAACAACTCATTTATAACTTTGGATCTATTCCTCAATTTCACATTTCTATTGTTATATAATTTGAATTTCATCCTATTTAATTTTCATTAATACCTCGCAATCACTTCCCATCTATTAATTGGTATCACACTTTCATTTTAAAATTAATAGCTTATACCAACACTATTGTCATAAATTTGAAAAATGGGTTACCAAATTTTGAATTGATTACTATTTATTATTATTGCTTCACTGATCAATTCAATATTTGCATTTTTGCTTATATTAAATTAATTTCCCATATTAATTAAGGTTTCAAAACAATCAATAATATTTCCTTAGTCCAAACCATTTTTACCAATTATTTTCCTTCAAATAAATTCATGTCTCTATAAATATTTACATTTACACTTTATAATTATTTTAATATACCCATTCCAACAACTCTTAACCCTTATCTTTACGTTTCACACACTCGTAATATTTAATTACATTTATAACAATTCAATGTTGGCATTTATTCTTATTAATTTATTCAATGTTTACTGCCCCTTATTTCAATTTCTTCCATTTATAGTTGTGACTTCACTATTCACAGTTACTTTTGTATACTCCTTTCCTATTTAAACCAAATATAACAAATTTCGATTAAATCCAATTTTTACCTTTAAAATAGGTCATAACATTCGAATAACTCTATTAAATTGGAATGTTTCATTTAAGTTTATAAATGATCCACTTGCATTAACATAATTCTTTAAATTTATTCCTATTTATGGTTAATCAATCTTATATTACATTAATAAATTTAATATCTTCCTTTATTCGATAAATAACCTAGAATGCATTTACATTTATTCATTTCATTTCATTCATTTATTTGTATTGCATTAAAATTAAATTTATTAACTAATACCAACGTTATTATCATTAATTACAATTGGATTTCCAATTTTTATTCAATACCCTGAATGAATAACATATATATTAACCAAATCCTTACATTTGTTTTTCTTCATATTTAAAATCAAATCATAACATTTAAATGATTTAATTGAATTGGAATTTCATCCAAATCATAAATTATTAACTTGCACAAATATGATTCCTTAATTTATTCTAATTACCGTTTACAATCTTTTATTGCATTAAATCAAATTAATACTTTCATAAATTTCTCATATTAAATTTTATATCCAGGTAAGAATCTTTTTCCTACTTAATTCATTTGGATTTTATTTAAATTTCTATAAATAGTTTTTTAAGTCGACATTTACATAATTTATTTTAGCCATCATTTTAATATTTATTTACCCCTTTTATAATTTCTACTAAAATAAATTAAAAAAAATCCTATTAAATAAACAAATTAAATTGTCGAAATTTACGGGTCGTTACACTCTCCCCCACTCAAAACTTTTCGTCCCCGAAAAGGAAAAGAAGAATTAAATAACAATACATCTTATTCGAAATATTTAACTTATAACCAATAATTTACTAAATTTATTTCCTTAAATAAAATATACCCGTTTTATAATCATTATATCTTTATATACTTAAATTACTAAAGTTCGGAAAACATTTTCAAAATACTCTAAGTCTAAAATTTTACGGAAAATTTTGGCAGAGTCTCCTTTGTACATAGGGGATTGGGAGAAAATAAAATATCAAAATATAACAATATACACAAATATTTCCCAAAACAATATATATCCCTACACGGGAAAATATATAAAGTAGAGCTATAAACCGTAATCCGAAAACGTACCTATTTGTCGGGCAATTTACGCTAAATTTATGGAACCAAAAGCAGTAACAATTGCTTTCATAACTTGCATTTCACTTATAAAATCTAAGGGTTAACAATTTATATAAAGTGAAATATTTGAGTGGTTTCAATCCCTAACAACAAATCAATACACAACCATCCATTTCAACAAACAGCATACACAAGAAACAAAACAACCATTCAATCAACAAGCAAATAGTTGTTCAGGTTCAAGACTTGGAATTGTACGAAGTGAAAAATAACTATCAAGTGCATCATTTACTCAACAGTCTTAGATGGAACAAAATAATTTATTTATTCATCCAACAATTTCGAATTTCCTTACCTGACCAACCATAAATCAAACAATAACAATTCAACCCAACAAATCAAAATAACTTATTATAATTTTATTTCATACTTTAGTTATTTGATTTCCTTTTCTTCATTCATTGAGTGATTACCTCATTTATTTTCATTTATTACTTACAATATTCATTTTTTTTTATTTTATTGTCATGGAAGTTTCTTTTTATTGCATTCCATTTATGCATTTCTAAATTTTATTTATTTATTTCTCACAGTTTCATTTATTATAGAATTTCATTCTATTTACTTAATTTTTAAAATCACCTAATTATAAGACTTACCTTTAATTATGGTAAAATTTCAATTTACAACTTAAGTTTATAGCATTAAATTCCCATTTACAACAGCAAATTCATTGAATACTTTCATTACCTCAAGATTTACTTGTACAAGATAATAGTAATACAAATCTTCATCTTCGTCCTCCAGAGTTAAATCTTCAAATCCTGAAACGCTAGGACTGACCCGAGCGAATTAAAAAGACAAAACACTCGAGTCAGAACTAAAAGATCTTATGTAAGTTAAATCAACAGGAATGATTATGAGTACAGTAACTCAAGAGATGCTCGGGATTTACATCTCCTAAGGATCCGTTAAACTATTTACTATGTAGTATATTGTGCTATTATAATAGTGTCTATTTGTAAAATAAACTTACTTTTTAATAGCGTTAAGGGGTTACCCATATAGCCCTTAACACAAATAATGCCACTAGTCTATACATTACCGTAATACCTCCTGATCGGGAAGCTACCAGAGGATACTCCATAGGTACGACACAAATAGAAACTCGTAGTAAAGGCTCGGTATGGTAGGTGACACGGCACAACTAGGCAATGCCAGGGTAGATATACCAATTGCTATCCGGGCTGATGGAAACGCGTAGCCGCAGCTACCGCCCACCTCGAAACAAACTCCCCCAAAAATCAAAGTAAAAGTGGCCACTGAATCAATCCAAAGTCAAAATATAATATCGAAGAGGAGTGTCTGATCAGAGGAATGACCTCATTGGCCTAAGAATCGCTCCTGTTTTAGCCACCTTATGCCAACTCACGGGAGTCGAGTCCACGTATTTACCTTGCAGGAAACGCCTCCACCAACCTACTTCATTCTGGAATCTCCACCGCGTACACGGTTGTTAAAGTGGTTTTCGGAGTTGGCAGAGAGTATGACAACTTCCGATCCCGGTCTCTTCAACAACCAAACGTTATTATAACACCGCGGTCCTTTAAAATAATTTATACTTTTAAAACCAGAATATAATATCCATTTCAAAACCATATAAATATGATATCATTTCCTTTTAAAACCCAAAACAATATGATATCATCTTTATTTTCCAATATATTCTTTCCAAAAATCATAGTGGTTTCAAAGTAAAATATTTAGAAATCAAAACTCTTGAATATAATATTTCCAAATTATACTCCCTTGAAAACCATAACTTTGAAACAAATTCCATCTCTCAAATGGTTAAATATTAAATTACTTTTATAAAACAAAATAGCTTCTTTACATTTCACAAATCAATTCCAAATATCGATTTAAAGTTCCAAATACCATTTTAAATTTTTACGTTTCAAAGCTTTAAATATTACACCATTTGAAAACAAACTCATTTGACCATCCCATATATATCAAATTCAATTACTTATTATTTAGACTTGAAATGTTTACTTAATGAATTCAACATACTTTAAGTAAAACTTATAATTTTACATAATTGGATAATCTTTCAATTTATTAAACTTGATATATTCATTTAAATCAACCTGATATTCATTCAAATCACTTTACACAAAAATCAAGTTACAAAAATCATGTCCTTTAAAAATTCTAACTTTTCATTTAGTTTCAATTTAACTTAATATTCATCTTCCAACCTTACTCTTTTTTTTAGTCATTAAAATTCCAAAAATTTAATTTTAAATAAATTCTTAATCGTATTTGATCTCGAAAATCAAACTTTATTTTATACTTCAAATCAAATGTATACAAAGCTTAAAAACCGAAAATTTACTATATATACATATATATAAATAACTAAATCAATATCCCATAAACCATATATATATATATATATATATATATATATATAGCTTTACAAAACCATAGTAAAACATTTCCAAAAATAATTTTATATATTTACCGCGGTGCCTGTATAAAATTTTCTACCCTATGGTCAAGTGATACGGATGTTTATCATTTAAATCCGTAATTTAAAATAAAAATGCGGTTGTATATCATTTCAAACCGCAATCCCGAATGAATGAGATGCACGATAACTTGCAGTTTATATGATATAAAATACAACATCCATTCATCCAGATATCAATCATCAACCATTTTATTAAAATCATCATCCAATTTAAACAACATCAATATAGAGCATATAAATTATACAGGTAATAAATAACATGTATTAACTAACAGTTTATATAAATTTAACTACTGTTAAACTAGCAGTTTATGTGCAAAAATAAATGTAAATTTAACTGGCAGTTAATGCGAAATAACATGAGGGATAGAGACTGCTAGGGTTTGTAACAGCCTATTTATAGACATCTGCAATAGAATAGGTGGGCACGAACTATAAACGCGCTACACGATAGTTGGCCCAAAAAGCCCGTTCTGACCTCGGAACGAAATTTGTTAAACCCATATATCAAAATAGGTAATTTAAAATATTCTGAACGCAATGGAAAAAGTTTCACGTCCAAATTCGATCGTATGGAGAAGTTATGCTGAAAACAAAATTTCCAAATTGATTTCAATTAAATCGATTTCAAGGCGTTTCGCGTTCGTACGATCAAACAACAAGTCTGATCGCTATGAAACTTGAAAGCCCACAAATTCACTGTTACGTATCCGATGAAACTGGTTTCGTCGAAATCCGAGTCCGTGACCGAAATGGCTATTTTTATATTAATTAAATAAATTTAAAATAAATAAATTAAATCGAATTTCTATTTCGATTATAGAATTGACAATTTATCCCCTTTATACTTCTCAATCATTTGCAATTACATAAACAAAATTTAAATGTCAATTTTAGAAGATAGATTTATCAATTGAAATGCCCTATCTTAAGTTTCATTATATTCAAAATTACAAATTAAGTTCCCAAAATTTCTATTAAATTAAATAATCAATGTTTATTCCATCTGTAAATTTTAAGTAGATGGATTCCATGTTGGGTTCAAAATCTATTATTTTAATATCCTTGAATTTTAGTTTAATCTCTATACTCCCATTGATTCATTCAATTTGCACTTATTATGTTTTATTTTAACAACTCATTTATAACATTGCATCTATTCCCCAATTTCACATTTCTATTGTTATATAATTTGAATTTCATCCTATTTAATTTTCATTAGTACCTCGCAATCACTTCCCATCTATTAATTGGTATCGCACTGTCATTTTAAAATTAATAGCTTATACCAACACTATTGTCATAAATTTGAAAAATGGGTTACCAAATTTTGAATTGATTACTATTTATTATTATTGCTTCACTGATTAATTCAATATTTGCATTTTTGCTTATATTAAATTAATTTCCCATATTAATTAAGGTTTCAAAACAATCAATAACATTTCTTTAGTCCAAACCCCTTTTACCAATTATTTTCCTTCAAATAAATTCATGTCTCTATAAATATTTACATTTACACTTTATAATTATTTTAATATACCCATTCCAACAACTCTTAACCCTTATCTTTATGTTTCACACACTTGTAATATTTAATTACATTTATAACAATTCAATGTTGGCATTTATTCCTATTAATTTATTCAATGTTTACTGCCCCTTATTTCAATTTCTTCCATTTACAGTTGCGACTTCACTATTCATAGTTACTTTTGTATACTCCTTTCCTATTTAAACCAAATATAATAAATTCCGATTAAATCCAATTTTTACCTTTAAAATAAGTCATAACATTCGAATAACTCTATTAAATTGGAATGTTTCATTTAAGTTTATAAATGATCCACTTGCATTAACATAATTCTTTAAATTTATTCCCATTTATGGTTAATCAATGTTATATTACATTAATAAATTTAATATCTTCCTTTATTCGATAAATAACCTAGAATGCATTTACATTTATTCATTTCATTTCATTCATTTATGGGTATTGCATTAAAATTAAATTTATTAACTAATACCAACGTTATTATCATTAATTACAATTGGATTTCCAATTTTTATTCAATACCCTGAATGAATAACATATATATTAACCAAATCCTTACATTTGTTTTTCTTCATATTTCAAATCAAATCATAACATTTAAATGATTTAATTAAATTGGAATTTCATCCATGTCATAAATTATTAACTTGCACAAATATGATTCCTTAATTTATTCCAATTACCGTTTACATTCTTTTATTGCATTAAATCAAATTAATATTTTCATAAATTTCTCATATTAAATTTTATATCCAGGTAAGAATCTTTTTCCTACTTAATTCATTTGGATTTTATTTAAATTTCTATAAATAGGTTTTTAAGTCGACATTTACATAATTTATTTTAGCCTTCATTCTAATATTTATTTACCCCTTTTATAATTTCTACTAAAATAAATTACAAAAATCCTATTAAATAAACAAATTTAATTGTCGAAATTTACGGGTCGTTACAGTCTCCACCATATTCTTCCCGAATAAGGATTTCTTCATCACAAATAGAACTCCAAACTCAAGGGCTTGAAGAGCAACCGGCTCTTCATCTCCTCTAATTGCATTTGCAGTTAAATTGAAAAGTGTTGGCATATAAGCCTCCAAAATATCGTAATACATTGACGTTATGGAAACAAGACACTCAAAAGCTGCTTGTCTTATTTCAACTTCTTTTGATATTGCAGCTTCACATAAGACTTTCATGATGCAATTCCTCTCGGATTCATTCTCAAAATTGCTTTGAGCGAATTGTAGAGCATTATAAAGAGGTTTGACAGCAGCACATCTAACAACAAAGCTGTGTTCTTGTTGAGTCATGCCTTGAACAATAGTAGTGAGAACAACATTGACTTGATCTTGTTCCAAGTCTTTATCTGAAACTTCTTCACAAACATACCCAAGTGTTTCCAACGTTGCTTGCTTCAATGATTCAAGAGCACCTTGCTATTTCATATTATTCAGTAGCTTTTCAATAAGCTGTGGCCATTCTTTTCAACATTGCTGACCCTCTTGCGTTTCTTCTTCCTGACCCACTTCAAACTTGCACACATTGCAACCCCTACCACTATGCAACTGCTCCATTCTCTTCATAGCAACAACATTCCAAATATTCAACCACTTTCATGTCTTCCTTGAACAGCAAGTTCACTTCCATCATCTCTTCACCACAGTCACACCTCTACATACCATCATACATCATCCACCTACTTTGTAGCTCCTTTGACAACACCATATTGCCAGCACCATATCACTACACTACTGCTATCATCTCTACGTCACTGACAAATATCAATTCTGCCCTGCTTTCTACCACCTGACAACCCGCATTCATCATCAAATCCACTCCAGCCTACATACACTACCACTCACTCCTCATCACAAAAAAACAAAAAAATGTATCCATTTCTTCCTTTTTTTGCTTGATTGGACAAACACCACTTATGAGCAGCATAAAAATATGTGTTAATTTGCAAAGGCAATTTATAAAATTTATGGTTATTTAACAAATAGTTGTTGAAAATCCTATAATCGTCTGACTCATGATTTAAAATTGGTTAAGATTTCATCGTCATTAGACAAAGATAACAATATTGAGGTTATTAACAATTATTCAGTGCATTCAAAAGGATCGTGATCAAGATCCTTTGTTGGTCACCACTATTGCAAGAATTTTCTCTCATTTGTCTTTATCCTAGATACCAAGGGCTGACTGAGAAATGAAAGATTAAGATGTATAAATGTTAAAGGTAAACTAGTGAAAAGTTTGCAATGCTAATAAATAAACGCTTAAAATTTATTTCAACAACACATAATTGAAGTGATCATGTACTCTTGGTTTGCCATCGCTCATTGCCTTTTATGCAGACTAAAGAAACTAACAATAAAATATTGACTGTGAAAAATTCAGCAACCAAAGATGTAAAGTTTAATAAATCTTTGTTAAGTCAATCGATTCTGAATTCGAAAATAAATAAACTCAAAATATTGTAGGTGTATTCAATTAAAAAACAGCATTGGTCAATTTTAAATAACTTTCAACACATCAATGCAAAAAAAAATTCTAACTTTTGGGAATGTTAACTTTATCATGGCCGCTAAATAAATAAAATAGGTAGAAAATGCATTTTTGTGGGATCCAAAGAATCCTTGAGTAAACTAAGAATGCGACGTCACATTGGATTGAGAACAAATTAACTCTTTTTGTGCATATATGATCCTGAATTTGTTAAAATAGAGAAATACAACCGGATGTATGAGTTCTTGCACAATGTGGTACTTAAGTGACATTATATTGGAAAATATCAGTGATTTTGTACTTTTACAGATATTCTATGTTACTTACCAAATCATTCCCATATTTATCAACGTTTTTTGAGAATTTAAGTGAACAAATATTATAACTTAATCTGAAACAATTTTCTCATCAAATAGAGTAAACTTTTATGAGTTGTACATGATATGTTTACAAAAAGTCAGTCACACTGATGCCATTAAAGATAACATTTATTAAAGTACAAGCTCCATGAAATAAGGAGTCCAAACAGCACAAAAGCACTAACCTGGATAGCCATAATGGCGATATTCCTCTGATCTTAGCATACTACTGTCCAATTTTACTTCTATGTCCACTATAATGGCTAAAGCCTTCCATGCCAAACAATTATTACTACAAAAAAGATTCAAATAGTTAAAAAAATGGATAGTTGGTTGTCAATAGCCACATAAATGTTCTCATTATCCATTATACATAAGCATACCATAGTGATTTGCTGCACTAAAGCTACCTTCGCATATAATATGAATATGGTATCACATCAGAACAAAAAAAATTGATAAACAAACGAAGTTTTATAATAAATCAAACATTATATCTTAATTGAATGTTTTCCACTCATGAGTGTTTGAAGTACCAAATAGCAAACGTTGAAATCAAATATGACATGGGAACAAAATCTTAAAATGTTCAAATTAAGATGTTTCGTTGGACCAAATATGTTTAAAGTTCCAAATAGCAAACATTAAAAACTATTCAACTGCAAATTAACATCAAACAGGTGTAGCATTCATACTTGTACAATAAAGAGTATGAAAGTACCTTTTTTACTACCTTATAAATTCAACAAGTGTTGATGCAATGAATACAGCAGGGAGAAAATTCAAACCACACCGAGTTAGGAATTCTTTATTAATAGAGTATGCTATTTCAAAAATTGATAATTGACATTAGAAGTTCAAGTACAGATTTGGTGGTTCAGAAAACTTCTGCAAGTTTATTAATAACCCAAATCAACTGTGGAAAATTTGTTGAATTCGTACATCTCGCCTCCAAGAGGTTGTCACAGCTACCGATGCTAGAAATTGGGGGATGAAGCTTCTGGAATATGTCGCTGTCTGAGATGAACGTTGTTGTGATAACAATATCTCTCTGTTCTCTACAGTAACAACAAGCCCTAAAAGAAATACTAATCAACGATTACAAATCGACTGTGAGCAACGACATCGAGAAAGGAAGAAATCAAAAGAGAATCGGGCTGTGCGTTTATTAATAACACACTATTTCTAAAATAACATAAAAATCGCGATTACTGAATTGAAAATCAAGACTTTTTTTGGAACTACTATTTCTTCAGATCTGACATTACATGTGATGATGGACGAAACCTGGATCTGGATGCGGATATCTAGAGGATTTGAAAATATTATCGCTTTTTTCCTTTTTTTGATCGAAGTGGATAATGAAAGTAAATGGCGTAGCTAGTTGGGAACGGGGGGTATGGAAGGCTGTACTAAAATATAGTTCGGCTTAGAGCCGTTCCAAAATTTAGAATGGCTGTGAGCCGCATTATAAGATTTTGCAACGGACTTTAACCATTGCTAATTTTCCGCCTTCGGGGGTTGCGAAACGGCTGGTATGGTGTAGTGTATATACTTAATTTAAAATATATATACTTTTAAAAATATTTCGAATAAAATAGCTTTATAAAATATAAACTATTTTCTTCAAAATAAAGTTAAGTCATACTAAATTTTAAAATAAAGCTATGAAATCCTATACAAGTTTTCAAATAAAACTTTAACTAATTTTCTTTAGAATAAAACCATTTCATAAAGTATAAATATTAATAATATTCTTTAAAACATAATACTAATTAACCCTTTAAAATAATTACTTCTATAACTAATTTGATAGATGTTCACTTTTAAAATTCTTACAAGTTAAATAATTTCTTGAAACCATTCTTTATTACAACTTCAAAACTTCTAAATTTTTCAAAAAATCTGCTTTAAAAACATAATTGGCTTTTCAGGGAAATACACTTCCATTTTAGGATAACCCAAAGAATTCTTTTTATAAATCCTATCTAATTTACCCCAATTCAATTTTACGTTCATCCCTTAAATTCCTTTCCATGCTTTAAAAATAAACTCCTTTTATTTTTAAACACATTGCTATTTCCTGGAAACCACTTCCAAAATATATGTTTAAAATGTTTAAAATAAAGCTTCTAGAAATTACTTAATTGAAAATAATACTTAGGAAATATATAAAGGTTTTCTAAGTAATTTAAGCCAAATTTAACCTTTAAAATAAAGTTATTAAATCAATATTATAATTTCCTTTTGAAAACCTAATACTACTTTACCTTTTAAAATAATTAAGTACCATAATTACTTAAATAAATGTTTACTTACACTTTAAACAATTAAAGTAATATTTATTTTTCTAAAATATTCTAAAACACAATTTAAAATGCCAACTTATAATTTGAAAGCTTTTCTTTGAAACATACCAAATTTCTCGGAAAAATGCACTTTCCATCCTTTAAAGATAATCTCATCTTTACTTTTTAAACAATTATACCTTTATTATAAAATTTCCTACCGAAAATCAATATTTCCAAATTTATCCACTAATAAATATAACAATTTATTTATAGACCCAATTTATAAATTTCCATTTCTCATTTCCATTCCAATCTCAGTTTCAAAACCATTTACAAATTTCAACCCAATTTCTCGAATTTAATTCCCTTAAATTCATAACTTAAAAATTCCTTTCATTTCCCTTCATTCCCAATTGATTTATTTATATTTTTCAAATACCAAATTATATTTATCCAACCATAACACAACATAACAAGTTCCAAATCAAGTTATCACAGGTATAATGAGATATATCACATAGTATAAAGAAAATTCTATTTGTGAGGAATCCAGTTGGATTCCTCCAACCTGTTTCCCTGCATCCACAGATATTAGCACAACCAATAAATATCGATTCAATCTGATAATAATTATCATATTCAGCTAAACAACCAATCAAACATTTAAATATTAGCTATTTAAATTAACTAGCATCCAGATGTGAGTGACATTAACTCACCTTGATTCCTCCTTCGTCGAGTTTGACGACGATATGAGTATGCCATACGAAACCGCAGCACGACACCTTCCTTCGCCCAGAGTTTCGCCGAGCTTGGTCAACCCTAGGTCGCACTACCCTCGTTCGAACCGGTGATGAACGCACCTCAAAAAATTCCATCTTGCCACGAGTTAGGCGATCTCCACCGGTCAATTTGTAGAACTCATCGAGTTCTATGATTTCTCAGTTGGAGGAATTTGCAAAAAATTAATGGATAAGAAGAAATATAGGAAAGAAGATGGAGGCATGTCGGCCATCGAAATGTTATAAACGGCGGCTCGAGAATTAGGCTAGGGTTTGGCTTAAAACATGTATACATATACGTACATAAATAATATTTTAATATTAAATTCATTTTAACGAGCATTTACAAATGAACTCCAAACCACAGGTGTCGCAAGGTGATTATAAGGTTATACCCGCATTCCGAACACAATGGAATGTGTTTCGGAAGCTGATTTGGTCGTACGTGCGAATTACACAAAAAACGATCAATTTTAAATTAAATCGATTATATAGTTCCTATCCGATAATAACTAACTATTATGGATCCAATGGAACTAGTTTCGTCGAATTCCAAGACTGTGCCCCGGAAGGCTATTTTAACTCGTCGATTAATTCGAGCGATTTCCAAAATCGTCGAAATCGCTTAAATTTTCACTTTTAAAATTTTACTGACTTTATTATAAATCATATAGAATTTATATTCACATCAGAAATAATTCGTATACATTTTGAACCAAAATCTAATTATTTACATAATTATATTATATTAAATTCCATTATTAAATTAATATAAAATTCCAAATTCAACTTATCGACTTTTAACTCCATCTAAAAACCCAACAAAAAAATTCAAATCAAATTAAACTTAAAATAAACATTAGAAACCATTTTTGATAACTATTTACATCTAGATTCATAAATTATCCCGATTCCAAATATTTAATTATTATTCAAATTTTAATTGAATTTCCATATTGAAAAATACAACTAAATTCTATTGATTTAACAAAATCCACATTTAAAATAAACTAAATGTTCAAAATCTAACGACCAAAATTCTGGGTCGTTACAAAAACCCTCTCGAGTTACACTTTCAGGCATGAAACAGGGGATCAACTACCTCATATTGAGCTAAAAATTGGCACGAACAAACTAGAAAACTTCATTTTCGATAAAAAAAAAAGAATCAATGAATTTCGACGGAAAAAAAGTTACACTGTCTCAAACATGGACTCGGACCATATTTGCAACAATTCAAAAAAACAAAAATGTACAGGCCTGAAAATCCACTCGGGTTCAACTTTCAGGCATGAAACAGAGGAACATATGACCTCAGATTGAGCTGCAAATTGGTTTGCTTATAGTAGAAATCTTTATCTTTAAAACAAAAAACAATCATTGAATTTTAGTAAGAAATGAAAGATTTATGATGTCTCAAACATGGACTTAGGTCATGTTTGCAGCAACTCAAAACAAATTATGCCCAGGCAAAAATATAGGTTTCTGTAGATTTTGCAGCAAATTTTAACACTCAAATGACAATATTTTTTAAACCACATTTTGCGGAGAAAAAGTTAATCTATCATCTGAAAGAAGTCCGACATCATTTCGTTGCTAGAATCTACAGATACAAACCTCCAAAGAGGCAGTACACACCAGTTTTGAACAAAAAGAAGAGAAGTTTATAAATTTATCTACTAAAGCAAATATATCAATAGTTTTTTGCATTTTAAAGCATTGATTTGGCTAGATTTTGTGAGTTAATCAACTCGTCTTGCTATTGCAATGAAAATTATGAATTTATGCAAAAAGTATGAAGCTTTTAGGAGAGGAGCTTCCAATAACGTGTTGAACTCAAAAATAGTGCGTGCAAAAAGGAAAAACATAGTAAATTAGAAAACCTAATTAGCAATTTGATGAAATTGTAGGGTTTGGAGATTGATTACCTTTTAATTCTACTCTAATTTGCAAAATATTTCAGTTTGCATTGAAGAAATTGAGTTTAAAGCTGGGGTTGGAGAAAATGGTGACCCATTAAACAAAAGAAAGTACGATGGCCAAAATTAATTATTTAACATAAAACCAAATGCATTCATTATACACTAATTTACAAAATAAAGTCATTCCATTCAATTTTCAACCAAACAAAATTTGTAAATTTACATGCACATGAGATAAATTATTTTACACTATAAAAAGAATGAATTTTTATGTTTAAAACATTATTATTATTATTATTATTATTATTATTATTATTATTATTATTATTATTATTATTAAAATCCTTTGTTTCAATAATAATACATAATTTTCACCTAATAAATGTAAAAGTCAACGTTTTTAACTTCAAAAATTCGACAAAAATTATTTTCTAACTTAGAAAATATTACAAACTAGATTAATCTTAAAATTAACAAATAAAACACATTTTTAACCCAATTTCCACCCTTTTATTTACATAAACCATCTTTAAAAATCTCATACTTCCTTTAAAAATTATTAAAAGAAGCAGTTGACAGTACTTAACACAATCATTGCATTTTCTCCGAATAAAACCTATTTTCCAATCATTATTAACCCAAATAAATTAAATAAAGTTCCAAACTTTATTTTTCTCGTTTCATTCTCAAAATTCATTGTTTATTCCAAATAAACAATTAAAAGTTCTTATTTTATTTTAATTTACAATATTAAATTGTAACTGCTATTTTAATTTAATATTATAGGTGATCCCCAAAACTAGGGATGTTACAGAATCCCCTCCTTAACAAAAATGCATCCTCGTAATTTCTAGAGAAGAGTTTATATTCAACATAAATATTTCATCAATTAAAGGGAGATAGATAAGCTTGAGTTTAAAATTTCTCACCCTCAACAGAAGATGATAGAAAACCAAGATAAGATTGCTCAATTAATTCTATGGTTTCCCAAGTGGAATTACTGGGATTTGCATAACATTGAATTTCTACGACAATACATCCATATTTCGAAGGCGTTTCACCTTCGAAGCAAAACACGGATAAGATGTTATGAGATAGATATATCGGGTGAGATCGATTCCTAAGAAGCTTCGCGAACAGAGTCGAGATTTAGTCAAAACTTTATCCCGAAATCCAACCCATAAGATAATAATTGATTTAAATTTCCATATAGCACTATGAAGGGAGTCATACCGATAGTAGATTGACAACTATTATGGAAAGAAAACCCAATAAGAGTTTGTGTTTTTTGTGAGAAATGCAGAAACGGATCTTAAGGCTAGAATTAACACTAGAGGGAGGGTGAATACTGTTTAAAGGAATTACTAGTTCTTTTTGAGTTTATATTAATTTGAACACAAATGTATGTAATATTCAGACACAGATATGATCACAGAATCGTACACAAATGCAGAAATAAAGTAAGAACACACCGAATTTCATACTGGTTCGGAGTTACCCTACATCCAGTCCCGCAACACAAGTATGGATTTCCTTTCAAAATCAATTCTTACAATTACACCCTCGATTTCAAGGCTACGAGGGACACTGCTCCAGATTCACAATCCTCTGGGTAGAGATACTTGATTTTACGGGGAACAAGTTCACCAAATTGATTTTCCAGAATACAATCACGCCTTTTCTCGCTTGATTGATTTAGCAGGCTACAATCACACCTTTTCTCACTTAATTAATTACAATGAAGTCTTTAACTCTGAATAGCACTGGAATGTTGTTGAGATAGTGATAGAGAATCAAACCAGAAATCATCTAGTTAGATTCAATGGTGATTTCGATAGAGTAATGGTAAAAATGTATGTAAATAAATGTGGAAGAAGAAGAGGAGTGAAATCAAAGAAATATGAATGTAAATTCGTTTAAAACAGCCCCTATTTATAGTAGAACAACAGCCATGTCCATTCGTGAAAGGATATGACGAATAGACACTTCCTTTGAAATTCAAACTTTTGAAATAAACTGTCACCTTATCGATAAGGGTCCCTTAGGGTTGTCGACAGGCTTAAGTAATTTATGGTAATTTTTTTTCTTTAAAAATAACTTCTTTCTTGTATTAAAACTATTTTTAAACTTTATAAATATACTTAACTATTGTTAAAACACATAAATAAGTATAGAGAATAATATTTTGGTATGTATAAAATTTTACTATAATTTTATATATAAATCTAAATATAAATATTAAAAGCTAAATATATTATAATTAGAAGATAGTTTAAAACCAAGGATAATTTGATTTTGAAAATAAAGATTATTTTGAGGCTAAAAGTATTTTAAAACCAAGATACATGTTTTTGATTCTTTTAAAAGGAAGATTTTGAAATCTTTTTGAAAACAAGATATAATTTTGTAAAACATTTGAATAAAAATTAGTGGGTACAAAATAATGTTCCACTATATTTTTCGTAGGTTCCATCCTACTTAGATTTCCATCCGTTTAACGGGCTTGAAGGATTCCATTCCACTAATAAAATAGATTTTAAGATGTCAGTGCTTTTCTAGAAGTTTTAACAAAATTCCTAACTAAATTACTTATATTGAAATCTTGAACTCTTGATAATCTTGATACTCATGAGTCTTGAATCTTGATATCTTCGATCTTGAGTTTATCAGTTCTTGAATCTCTATACTGTACAGTCTTCATCCTTTGGTATCTGTATATATATATATATATTATGCATATACATGTAAAGCTAAATGATAATATTAGTATTTATATTTTATAATCTTATTCTAAAGTTGTCATCAAAACCATCTTCTCCGGGACTAACAATCTCCCCTTTTTTGATGATGACAACCTTTGTTTATAAAATATTACTTCTATCCTAATAACTCCCCCTAAAACTAATAACTTCCTCTTAATCTATGTTTAACTATCCTATTTTATACTTCTCCACCTTTCTCATCAACAAAAACTAACTCCAAACTATATAAATCCCCCTTAATCTAATAATATATGACATGTGATTATAATGATAGTGTTATCATAAATAATCAACACTTAATTCCGAAACTAAAACTTAGTCCTTAATTACTAACTATCCTAACTAAGAATCCATATATGATAATACTTATAATAGAAATAATGTGAGAATTCAAATATAAGAACACAAATCATTTATTAATTATACATTGTTATATTTACATTTGCGTGGAAAACGAAAGTAAGATCATATGACGATAAGCAAGAGAGAAAAGAAACTAATGTGCGTCTTTGAAAATGGGAGATCTATGAACTGCGCAATTTGGGTAGTGGAAACAGAAATTTCCACGTTGTTCAACTAGATTTCTATCCTTGTCAAAGCACACTTCGCCAACGCAAAAAACTTTGTCGTCATCTTCAGCGTGCTTCTCTTCCATGAGGGCTTCTTCTTCCTCGCTGTCCTCTTGCACTTGATTACCTGAAGATTCTTCATCAATCAAGATGGGATTGGCGTAATTGACCATTAGAAACTGTTGCAAGTTTCTAAGGATTTTGCCTTGCCCTTCTTGTTCTTTTGCCATTTTGATTTGCACTACTTGAATTTCAGTCATTAGTTGCAGTGCATCCTTCAAGGAATCCTTCATTTTTATCACTCGTGCAAGCGTAGTTCGTTGAAATGGTCTAGTAGAAGGAGAAGGGAACGAAAAGGTTGAATTTTAATTTGATTTGGAGGAGGAGGCCATTGTTTTATTGTTTTCAAAAGTTATATTAGAGAAAGGACAGAAAGAATGAAAAAAATTTCGAAATAAGAAGAATATATAACCACCCATTTGAATTTTGGTGGGAAAATTTCAAAAGAAAAAAAATCGTTATATATCGACATGGGTAAAAGTGGGTTGTCCACAAGGTACCTATATTTTTACTATTTGATTTATTTTAATTTAATTTTTAATCATACTTTGTTTTTTATATTCTATATTTCAGTTACTGAACAAATACCTAATTCTCTTTTTAATTTAGTAAATATAGATTCATTTGAGGGTTTTGTTAAGATATCGGCAATTTGGTTCTCAGAATTGATATAATCGAGAGAAATTACTTCGTTACTTATATTATCTCTAAGAAAATGATGTATGATATCGATATGTTTAATTCGAACATGATGAGTAGGATTTTTGGATAAATTTATTGCACTGTATTATCATAATAAATTGGTGATTTTGAGATATTTAAACCAAAATCTTTTAAAGTTTGTTGCATACGTATTACTTGAGAACAAACTGAAGCAGCAGAAATATACTCTGCTTCAGTTGTTGATAAAGAAACTGTGTTTTGCTTTTTACTAAACCAGAAAATCAGAGAAGGCCCCAAAAAGTGACAAGTTCCACTTGTACTTTTTGGGTCTGATTTACAACCAGCATAATCAGCATCACAGTACGATATTAATTCAAAAGAATCATTTTTAGGATAAAATAAGCCATAATCAAAGGTGTGTTCAACATACCTTATGATACGTTTTACAGCTTTTAAGTGGGTCTCTTTAGGTTGGGATTGATATCTTGCACAAAGACAAACACTTTGCATGATATCAGGTCCACTAGCAGTGATATAGAGTAGTGAATCAATCATTCCTCTATATAATTTTTGATCTACATCTTTCGAGAGATTTTCTTTACTTAGGTACTCATTGGTTGCCATGGGAGTGGGTTTTCCACTTGCAGTAATCAAACCAAATTTACTAACTAGGTTTTTAGCTTTTTTTGACTGATAGAGAAATCATTATCTAATTGTTTTATTTGCAATCCTAGAAAGAAGTTTAATTTAACCATATGACTCATCTCAAACTCTTTTGTCATTATTTCAGAAAATTCTTTATTAATTTCAAAATTAGTTGATCCGAAAATGATATCATCGACGTAGACTTGTATTAGTTAAATATCATTTTTATTTCTTTTAATAAAAAGAGTATTATCTACTTTACCAATTTCCAAGTTTGATTGTAATAAGTAAGATCTTAGTCTATCATACCAGGCTCTAGGAGCTTTTTCTAGACCATATATAGCTTTCTTAAGTTTGTAAACAGTTCATTTTTAAAAAGTGGTGGTTGTTCAACATATACTTCCTCTTTTACAAATCCATTTAAAAAGGCACATTTAACATCCATTTGAAATAAATTGAAATTCTTATGATTTGCAAAAGCAAGTAGAATCCTAATGGCTTCTATTCTTGCTACGGGAGCAAAGGTTTCATCAAAATCTATTCCTTCTTCTTGACAATAACCTTGAGCGACTAATCGGACTTTATTTCTAACAACCTCACCTTGTTCATTCATTTTATTGTTATAAACCCATTTATGTCCAATTATAGTTTTATTTTCAGGTCTAGGAACAAATTCCCAAACATCATTTCTAATAAATTGATTTAGTACTTCTTGGATAGCCAAAATCCATGAGTCATCAGTTGATGCTTCTTTTGGTGGGTTCAATAGTTGATAGAAAGGCTACATTGCTCATTTTACTTAGTTGAGTTCTAGTTTTAACAACATATCGCATATCTCCTAGTATATTTTCTATAGGATGATCTTTTAAAAGTTTAATCTTTTTATTAGGATGATTAATTTCATTATTAGTTACAGTTGACTCTTGTTTTGGAGTGATTAATTCTTCTTCATCATTTGTATCTTCAAAAATTTTGAGACTTTCATCAAATGAAACATGCATTGTTTCTTCGATGGTGTTAGTTCTTAAATTAAACACTCTGTATGCTTTACTTCTATTAGAATATCCGATAAAGAAACCTTTGTCTGATTTAGGATCAAATTTATCTAAGTTATCTTTTGTATTTAAAATAAAATATTTGCTTCCAAAAATTCTAAAATAAGATACCTTATGTTTCTATGTGTGAAGAAGTTCATAAGATGTCTTATCGGTTAAAGGTTTAATAAAAATTCTATTTAAAATATAACAGGCGGTAGCAACTACTTCTGCTCAAAAATATTTTGGTAATTTACTATCTGAAAGCATAGTTCTCGCACACTCTTTAATCGTCCTATTCTTACATTCTACTACTCTGTTTTATTGCAGAGTTCTTGGAAATGAAAATTTGTGAGTTATTCCCTTTTTATTGCAGAATTACTCAAACTTTTCATTTTCAAATTCACCACCGAGATCACTACGAATGGTTATAATTTTTACAGAAAGTTGATTTTGAATCCTTTTTGTAAAGTTCTAAACACATTCAAAAGTATCACTTTTATGTTTCAAAAATATTGTCCATTTAAATCTAAAATAATCATCTACAATTATAAAAACATATTTACTATGATTTATTGACTGAATTTGAGATGGACCAAATAAATCAAGATGAAGTAATTCAAGAGGTTTTGAAGTTGAAATCATATCTTTTAATTTAAAGGAGCTTTTCTAAGTTTTCCTAATTGACATGCAACACATAAACTGTCTACTTTAAAATTCATTTTAGGGAGACCTCTACTAGATCATGTTTTGACAGTCTAGATAAGAGTTTGAAATTCAAATGCCCAAATCTCTTATGCCAAATTCAAGGGTCACTTGTATTTGCCAAAAGACACAGGTAATCATTTGAAACTTTCATACTAAGAATATAAATATTATGGTTGAATCATTATCTTCAATGCAACACTTATTTTTTCAAATTTAATTTTATATCCTTTATCACAAAGCTGACTAATACTTCGCAGATTATGTTTAAGATTCTTAACTAGCAAAACATTAGTAATAATAGGAGTTTTAGAGTTACCAACTTTGCGGATGCCAACCACATATCCTTTTGAGTTGTCTCCAAAGTCAACCAGTCCTCCGTTTTTGTATATTATATTATTCAGCATATCTGGATTACCAGTCATGTGTCTAAAGTATCCACTATTGAGTATCCATTTATTCTTTTTGATCTGCACAATTTGTCCATTATGGATTGATTCCTCAAATCCCATAAAACATGTTTCCTCCACATCATAAAATTTTGGTAGACAACTTGAATTTGAATATTGATTATATGAAGACTTAAGAGACAATGATGATCTGAATATTTCTAAACTAATATTAACAGGTTTTTTAAAAACATAACCATTTTAAAAGATTTTTCAAAAATCATATTATGAAACTTTGAAAACTTTGCTCTGACACCAAACTTTGAGTACCTAAGTAAAGAAGATCTCTCAAAAGATGTAGATCAAAAATCATATAGAGGAATGATTGGATCACTACTCTATATTACTGCTGGTAGACCTGATACCATGCATAGTGTTTGTCTCTGTGCAAGATATCAATCCCAACCTGAAGAGACCCACTTAAAAGCTATAAAACATATCATAAGATATGTTAAACACACCTTTGATTAGGGCTTATTTTATCCTAAAAATGATTCTTTTGAATTAATATCGTACCGTGATGCTGATTATGTTGGTTGTAAATCAGAACGAAAAAGTACAAGTGGAACTTGTCACTTTTTGGAGCATTCTCTGATTTCCTGGTTTGGTAAAAAGCAAAACACAGTTTCTTTATCAACAACTAAAACAAAGTATATTTCTGCTGCTTTGGCTTGTTCTCAAGTAATATATATGCAACAAACTTTAAAAGATTTTGGTTTAAATATCACTAAATCACCAATTTATTGTGACAATACTGGTGCAATAAATTTATCCAAAAATTCTACTCATTATGCTCGAACTAAACATACTGATATTAGACATCATTTTCTCAGAGATAATATAAGTAAGGAAGTAATTACTCTCGATTATATCAATTTCAAGAACCAAATTGCTAATATCTTAACAAAACCCTTAAATTAATCTATATTTACCAAATTAAGAAGAGAATTAGGTATTTGTTCAATAACTGAAATATAGAATATAAACAACAAAGTATAATTAAAAATTAAATTAAAATAAATCAAATAGTAAAAATATAGGTGCCTTGTCGACAACCCTCTTTTACCCCTAACGACATATAACGATTTTTTTTCTTTTGAAATTTTCCCACCAAAATTCAAGTGGGTGGTTACATATTCTTCTTATTTCGAAATTTTGTTTGTTCTTTTTGTCCTTTCTCTAATCTAACTTCTGAAAACAATAAAACAATGGCCTCCTCTTCCAAATAAAATAAAAATTCAAGCTTTTCATTCCCTTCTCCTTCTACTGGACCATTTCAACGAACTACGCTTTCACGAGTGATAAAAATAGAGGATTCCTTGAAGGACGCACTGCAACTAATGATTGAAATTCAAATAGTGCAAATCAAAATGGCTAGTGAACAAGAACGGCAAGGCAAAATCCTTAGAAACTTGAAAAAGTTTCTAATGGACAATCACGCCAATCCCATCTTGAATGATGAAGAATCTTCAGGTGATCAAATGCAAGAGGACAGCGAGGAATAAGAAGAAGCCCTCGTGGAAGAAGAGCATGCTGAAGATGACGACAAAGTTGTTTGCGTTGGCCAAGTGTGCTTTGACAAGGATGGAAATCTAGTTGAACAACGTGGAAATTTCTGTTTCCACTACCCAATTTCTCAGTTCATAGATCTCCTATTTTCAAAGACACACATTAGTTTCTTTTCTCTCTTTCTTATAGTTATATGATCATACTTACGTTTTCTACGCAAATGTAAATATAACAATATATAATTAATAAATGATTTGTGTTCTTATATTTGAATTCTCAAATTATCTCTATTATAAGTATTATCATATATGGATTCTTAGTTAGGATAGTTAGTAAGTAAGGACTAAGTTTTAGTTTCCGAATTAAGTGTTAATTATTTATGATAACACTATCATAATAATCACATGTCACTAGTATTAGATTAACGGGAAGTTATATAGTTTGGAGTTAGTTTTTGTTGATGACAAAGGGGGTGAAGTATAAAATATGATAGTTAGGCATAGATTAAGGGGGAGTTATTAGTTTTAGGGGGAGTTATTAGGATAGAAGTAATGTTTTATAAACAAAGGTTGTCATCATCAAAAAGGGGAAGATTGTTAGTCCCTGAGAAGATAGTTTTGGTGACAACAGCCTTAGAATAAGATTATAAAATATAAATACTAACATTATTGTTTAGATATATATATATATATATATATATATATATATATAAATGCAGGATAGATATATATACTGGTACCAAAGAATGAAGACTGCACAGTATAGAGGTTCAAAAACTGATAAACTCAAGATCGAAGATATCAAGATTCAAGACTCGCGAGTATCAAGATTATCAAGAGTTCAAGATTTCAATATAAGCAATTCAGTAAGGAATTTGGCTAAAACTCCTAGAAAAGCGCTGACATCTTAAAATCCATTTTATTCGTGGAATGGAATCCACTTGGAGCCCGTTAAAGGGACGGAACCCTAAGTAGGATGGGACCTACAAAAAATCTAATGGAACATTGTTTTGTATCCACTAACTTTTATTCAAATGTTTTACAAAAATTATATATTGTATTCAAAATGATTTCAAAATCTTCTTTTAAAAAGATCAAAAACATCAATCCTGGTTTTAAAATACTTTTAGCCCCAAAATAATCTTTATTTTCAAAATCAATTGGTTTTAAACTATCTTTTAATTATAATATATTTATGCTTTAATACTTAGGTTTAAATATAAAATTATAGTAAAATTTTATATATACCAAAATATTATTCTCTATACTTATTTATGTACTTTAACTATAGTTAATTATATTTATAAAGTTTAAAAATGGTTTTAATACAAGATAGAAGTTATTTTCAAAGAAAAACAAATTATCAAAATATCCTTTCACGAATGGACATGGCTGTTGTTCTACTATAAATAGGGACTGTTTTAAATGAAGTTGTATTCATATATTCTTTGATTTCACTCCTCTTCTTCTTCCACATTTCTTTACTTAAATTTTTAACATTACTCTGCCGAAATCACCATTGAATCTAACTAGATCATTTCTGGTTTGATTCTCTATCACTATCTCAATAAGATCCTAGTGCTATTCAGAGTTATAGACTTCTTTGTAATTAATTGAGTGAGAAAAGGTGTGATTATAGCCTATAAAATCAATCAACTGAGAAAAGGTGTGATTGTAGCCAGAAAAACCAATTGGGTGAACTTATTGCCTGTAAAATCATGTATCTCTACCCAGAGGATTGTGAATCTGGAGCGGTGTACCTCGTGGCCTTGAAATCAAGGGTGTAATAATAAGAATTTATTTTGAAAGGAAAACTGTACTTGTGTTGCTGGCTTGGATGTAGGGTAACCCCGAACCAGTATAAAATTCGGTGTGTTCTTTCCTTCATTGCTTTTACTTTATTTCTGCATCTGTGTTTGATTCTGTGATCATAACTGTGTTTGGATATTGCATACATTTGTGTTCAAATTAATATAAACTCAAAAAGAATTAGTAATTCCTTTGTACACTATTCACCCCCCTCTAGTGTTAATTCTAGCCTGAAGATCTGTATTCCGCGTTTCTCACATTGAATGTAAATTCATTTAAAACAGCCCCTATTTATAGTAGAACAACAGTCACGTCCATTCGTGAATGGATATGACGAATAGACACTTCCTTTGAAACTCAAACTTTTGAAATAAACTGTCACCTTGTCGACAAGGGTCCCTTGGGTTTGTCGACAGGCTTAAGTAATTTTTGGTAATTTGTTTTCCTTTGAAAATAACTTCTATCTTGTATTAAAACTATTTTTAAACTTTATAAATATACTTAACTATAGTTAAAATACATAAATAAGCAAAGAGAATAATATCTTGGTATATATAAAATTTTACTACAATTTTATATTTAAATATAAGTATAAATATTAAAAGTTAAATATATTACAACTAAAAGATAGTTTAAAACCAAGGATAATTTGATTTTGAAAATAAAGATTATTTTGAGGCTAAAAGTATTTTAAAAACAGGATAGATGTTTTTGATTCTTTTAAAAGGAATATTTTGAAATCATTTTGAAAACAAGATATAATTTTGTAAAACATTTGAATAAAAGTTTGTGGATACAAAATAATGTTCCACTAGATTTTTTGTAGGTTCCATCTTACTTAATGTTCGATCCCTTTAACGGGCTCGAAGTGGATTCCATTCCAAGAATAAAATAGATTTTAAGATGTCGGTGCTTTTCTAGGAGTTTAAAAAAAATTCCTAACTAAATTACTTGTATTGAAATCTTGAACTCTTGATACTCATGAGTCTTGAATCTTGATATCTTCGATCTTGAGTTTATCAGTTCTTGAATCTCAATACTATACAGTCTTCATTCTTTGGTACCTGTATATATATATATATATATATATATATATATCATGCATATACATATATATCTAAACAATAATGTTAGTATTTATATTTTATAATCTTATTCTAAAGTTGTTGTCATCAAAACCATCTTCTTAGGGACTAACAGTTTTCCCTCATACCACCAGACTCATCCGACTTCATTAATGCAAGTCGTAAAATAATTGCACAAAGGCAAGTTAAGACTTAAGGAATAGATTTTAAACTCTATCTTACTAACCAAATATTCTTAAAATTTTCCAACTTATTATCTTCATGATTTAAAATTTTCAATTTTCAACATTGAAAATTTCTAAAGCTTCTTACATAGATTCTTAAATTTAAATTCATTACTCTTAGAGTATATAAAGTTCAAGTTGTTTATTCTCTAATTCTTCCACAGGTATTCTCTAGTTTTCAATCATATATTATTATTTTTCAATTTGTTTATCAAATTTTCTAAGTGTTAGAAATTTACGAAAAAATCGGCGAAGTCTCCTTTCTACAGAGTGTCGTATACAATATTAAAAAATGATTTATATAATATACATTGATCATTTGGCCAGAAACACAATATATACCATCATTTAACTCTTGAAATTAATCCGAAAACATACCTTTCTTTTTATCATTTTAAAGCGAGTTTGCACAATCATATATATAATCTTTTTGCTCAAAATATAGTCCAACTATCCACTTTTTACTTGTACTTAACTCAAACAAATGATAATAGTTCATGTTTCTAAATAAGAAGTACTACGTTTAATTATTTAGGGGAAATAGATCAATTTCATTTTAGACCGTCTATAAAGAAGACATGTTTTGACCCAGAAAACTACCAAATCTGAATTTTTTTATAGAATGAAAGTTTTTTAACTAAGTTTAAGATTTCCAGCAATATAAAGATCATCAAAATTGGATTTACAGTTTGAAAGTTATGTTAAATTTACTGTCAGCATAAATCTTAGTGAATTTGTAATAGGGCAGAATTGTCTATCCACTTTCAAACCCATTTTAGACCTAGTAAAATGAAAAATAATTTAAAACAGTAACGAAAATTTATATCTTACTGAAAAAATTTTAATTTGCAAAAATATTAAACTCGTTTAGAGTTATAAATCTCAAGTTATCGCTATTAGTATAGCACTTTTCCAATAAAATTTCAATTTTTAAATGAATTAAAAATTTGAAATTTACCCAAACCATTTTAATCTAAAACTACATTTTTAAATAAGCTTTTTGTTAAATACTTTATTAAATGATTTTCTTTTTCCCCTTGAAAGTTAAGACATACAAAATTATGATCAACTTTACGTAATCATCATAAAACCTTTTACTAAGTGGAAATACTTTCATTATTTTCCAAAATCTACTTTAAAACAATTATGAAAACACATTTTGAAAGAGATAACTAATCTTTAATTATCAAGAGATGATTATTGATTACCCACCCAAAATTAATTTTTGGGATGTCTATATATATAAAGTTTAAGTTATTCTCACGATTTATAATGATTGTACTACATGAATTGTTCATTTATCAAAACAATCCAAATTCTCATTTCCACTTGCTAAAAAAATTAAATTTCCATCTAATTAGCAACATAAAACTAATTAAAGTTGATAACTAATTCAAACTTGTTTTCAAAAGAATTTTGCAATTTCATACCCATAAATTTTAATACCATTTAAGTTTAAAATAAAACAAGCTCACAAATTTATACTAATTGTTCTAAATTAGCCCTTCTTTATTTTCTCTTAAGAAAGAGTTTTATATCTATCCTCTACTATTACTCAAATAACTAAGGGTCAAATTTTTTTTTATAGTCATCATTAACAACTTGTACTAAAATATTAGATTAATATTTTAATTTTTCAAACCAAAGTATTTTTTTACTTTAAATACATCGTTTTATTAATCAAAGCATCAAATGATATTTTCTTCTAATTAAGACATCCCCTTAATTAGAATTATTCACTTTTACTTACCCAAATTACCATATTAATTATTTCCAAACTTTGCATATTAAAACTCAATTTACCGCATCTGACTGCCCCATCACAGCTTTTAGGAAATTCCTATCTATAACGTTGGCCAAACGTATCGACTAGAATCTTAAGCACTAGACGAACAACCCAACAAAAAAATTCATTATCTTTAAAAAGAAATACCTCATATATAATTCTCAAAATATTCTTTGTTTTTCCCAAAAACAAAATCTACTTACTCTTAGGAACTTATCTTCAATTTTTGAAAAATTTGAAAACTCAATTTATTATTTATTCTCAAAATCAAGGAAAACAAATAGAGCTCATCGAGACGTTCCCAGAATACTAGATCCTCAGGATTGATGGAATAGACTGGAGTGTTCATTATTCCAAACGGTATAACAAACCACTCACAAGACTCATAACAAGTGCGGAATGTGGTAAGAGTAACGTTATCCTCCGCCACTTATAGCGCATGAAAAATTGGTGTAGGGTTAAGTTGAAGAAGAATAACTCTAGCACTACACAATAGATTAAAAAGAGAGAAACGTGATATAAAAACAAGGGTAAATATCTTCTCAAATGAGGAGAAGTAACATTAACAACAAATCATTACTTTGAGTGAAGTAATACCATAAAGTATATCAACAATTGAGTATCCAAAGAGGATATCTCAAAAGAGGTAAGAATGGCAATCTCAAACAAATTCAATGAATCACCTCGTTCCCTTATTGGACACCCTCTTGGAAGGATGACCTAAAGGTTAAGAATAGGAAAAGAGGTCAATACAATACACGATTGCCCGATTGGGTGTCATACCCGAATGAAATCACAGAAATCAATAGAGTCACAATGACAGGAATTCGTGATATATCACCAACATCTCAAAACTCAAGAGTGAATATAAAGACTTCGGAATCATAGTAAACATTCTGAAGGATAAGAAGCAACATATCAGCCGAATAAGGATATCGAATATAGGATTCTTCGAATCACAGAATATGGCTTGATAATCGGCAAGCCATTTCATCTCAAATACTCCAAACTCTAGATAGAAAATGGCATGCTAATTCGCACGAAAAGATAAGAAATAAGCCACAATCCCAAATTCTTATACATCATGTCAAATACTGCGGATCCACTGAATAGGACTTGCAGTCCTCACGAAAGAACAAGACAAGAACTTATAAAAGCATCAACAAAATCCTCCGATATGGATATGTGTCACGCACCCGTATTGAAGAGGACTTGAATAAAACAATCACAATTAGGATTACGCCTAAGATAAGATGTAATCAATTCAACTATGGAATACTATGGAATAAAATATATTCCTAGACATATACCAAACTTCTATCTCAAAGGACACGATGATTAAGGGATTTGTAATACTTGAGCTATACCTGGATATATCATAATATATGCTTTTGTCCTGTGTTTATCCTATTTTGTTCGGAAATCGGCTCTGATATCAATCTATGATGCCCCAACCTAAGACCCACATTAACAAAGAGTATTATTGGATAATACTGTCTGCTAATACGGAGAATATGGTTGGTTAGAAGTGACCATCTATAGTCTTGTCTAAAACATCTATTGAATACGTCAATTAGTGCTCTATATTTTTTTTCCTTTCTCAAGTGGTTCGACATACCCAGTAAATGCTTAATACAAAACTATATGTAGCTATAGGATCTATCAGAACAAAATACAACAACTCAAATGCATAACACGTTATAGTACATCAAACAGATATATATACATATATACTGATACATCCCAATATAATACAAAATATACATCATAAGTGGTATGACGACCATAATATACATACGAGTCAAAATAATATACATATCAGAGTAGCGACAAAAAAATTAAAACAAAGAGGGCTAGCAGATAGTTTCTTGCGAAAGCAGAATTGGCTAAGTCCATAAGGGTACCTAATTTGAAACACCTCGGTCTGACCCGAGTATAAAATACACGGGTCGGTCTAGCTAAAAAAATCAGTCTATAACGATAAGGGATAGTATGAGCATAAGGCAAGGTGATAAACTGTTCAAAAGAGTAGATACAATTCAACACATACGGTTACTTCAAGTGAAATAGTCAAGTAAGGATAGTTACTTCATATGGTATAAGGTACAACAAAGCATGAGCACAATCTCAAACGAGATGAAACTCTAAAACAAATTTCCAATAAAAGTGCATCTCATATCATCGGAGTTTCTCAAAACATCAAATATGGTTGGGGGTAAATCCTAAACCCGCCATATTGGCAAACCCAAAAACATACTCAGAGAGATCCCATTTCAAAACAGGCCACAAGGCAATCCAATATAACTCTCCAACATAGGAGAATATAATCTCAAATAAACGTTAAATGGAAAATCTCATGTAATAACGCCAATAGATCCCAATAATAACGCCCAAAGGCAAATCTCAAATAACGCCAGTGTACGCAACTCAAACCTCAACAATAGAACTCCCAAGGGGCGATACATTAGGGAAAATAGTCAAAGAAATCATCTCAAAGATATAGCACGTGCCTATGGATGAAGCCCGCCAGAACCGTTCTCCCAAAATAAGGCGCCACGTCTCTTAGACAAACGTCCCAAATGACAAATAAATACGTCTCTTAGACAAACATCCCCAAGGATAACATCCCGAAGGACTAATACATCACAATGACAAATGTCTCTTAGAAAAGCATCCCGTAGGACAAATGACCCAAAGGTTCAGCACAGGCAAATACGTCTCTTAGACAAATGTGTCACAAACTCTCGGATAGGAACCCAAACAGTGTTAACGTGTATCCCATACCACATGTTCGCACTAAACTGTTTACTAACCGCTAGTAAATTTCACACTCAAAGCAGTAAATAGTTTATCTCATCTCATTGGTAAACTCGACCCGATGGTCAAAATGACCAAACGGATAAGTCGGGAATTAACCGATAACATAAATGCACGTGTCTCATACCACGTGTTCTACCAAACCACCTAACTAAACTAAGGGAAGGGGGAAGAAGGGTCAAACACCTGAAATGACTTAGTTAAGGTCTACCATCCAATAATTCCTTCGTTACGCCGACATGCTAATGTTTAATTCTCCTTCTCATTTGCTCGAATAGTGTAAAAATGTGTATTATATATAAAAAATAATTTACCTGAGAAAACAAGCTTTAAAACCATCTTCCGAAAACGATTATTGAAAACCATATTTGAAATTCCCTTATTATAGAGAATTGATAGATTTTATAACTAGAAAATACTTTGAAAATATCATTTAATAATTATTTAAGATGCCATTTATTTTAAAAATTGTTTCAAAGTCGTTTGGAAAAATCCATGCTCGAAATCAAAGAAATCGCTCAAAACCGTCATTTAAATTCAATTCAAATTTGAATTTGAAATTTATCTAAACTGGTCTAGCCTATTGATAGGCATTATTGCCCTCAAAGTAATTCAAAGATATCACAAAAACATAAAGTAAAAGTCAAAAGTCGGATGGAAGAACATAAAAATGTATAGGCAAAATAATACCCGGGTCTGAAATCTTCTCTGGGTTCAACTTTCGGACATGAAACATGTAGCCAAACAACCTCTGCTTGAACTATATATTGCTATGCACATAATAGAAAACTTCATCTTTCAAACCAAAAAAGAATCAATGAAATCCGACCGGAAATGAAAAGGTTACGCTTCCTCAAATATGAACTCATGCCATGTTTGCAACAGTTCAAAAAAACCAAAATGTACAGGCCTAAAAACCATCTCGGTTTCAACTCTTAGGCACAAAAAAGATGACCAAACGACTTCATATTAATATGAAAACTGGTATGCACAAACTAAAAAACATCATCTTTCAAACATAAAAAGAATCAATGAGTTCTGACTAGAAATGAAAAGGTTACACTGTCTTAAACAAGAACTCAGGCCATGTTTGCAACAGTTCAAAAAAACAAATGTACAGGCCTGAAAAATCCTCTCTAGTTTAACTTTCAGGCATAAAACAAAGGAACAAACTACCTCATATTTAGCTGAAAATTGGTACGAGCATACTAGAAAACTTCATCTTTCAAACAAATAAAGAATTAATGAATTCCAATTTCAAACATAAAAGTTACATAGTCTCAAACATGGACTCAAGCCATGCTTGCAACAGTTTAAAAAAAACGTACAGGCCTGAAAACCCTCTCGGGTACAACTTTCAGGCATGAAACAGAGGACCAAACTACGTCAAATTTTGCTAATAATTGGTTTGCTTATAGTGGAAATCTTTATCTTCCAAACAAAAAAAACAATCGATGAATTTCAGTAAGAAATGAAAGAGATATGCTATCTCAAACTTGGACTCATACCATGTTTGCAGCAACTCAAAAACAAAATATGCCCAGGCAAAAATCTGGGTTTTTGTTGATTTTGCAGCGAAGTTCTGAACACTCAAATGACAATGTTTTCCAAACAAATTTTACAGAAATAAAGTTCAACATGTAATCTATCATCTGAAAGAAGTCCGACAGCATTTTGCTGCTAGAATCTATAGATGCAAGCCTCCCAAGAAGTAGTACAGAGCAGTTTTGAACAAAAAGAAGAAAAGTTTATAAATTTATCTATTGAAGCAAATATATTCACAGTTTTTTGCATTTTAAAGCATTTTATAATAGATTTTTTGAGTTAATCAATTCATCTTGCTATTGCAATGCAAAACTTGAATTTATGTAAAATGTTTGAAGCTTTGAGGAAAGAAGAGCTTCCAATAACCTGTAGAACTCAAAAACAGTACATGCAAAAAGAAAAAACACAGTAAATTCGAAAACCTTCTTCTAAAATTAGGAATTTGATGAAGTTATAGGGTTTGCAGATTGATTTCCTTTTAATTTTACTCTAATTTGCAAAAGGTTTCAGTTTGCATTGAAGAAATAGAGTTTAAAGCCTAGGGTTGGAGAAAATGGAGTTGGGTTTTACTATATTTCTATTTTGCAGAAAGAGGAAGAGGGAAGAGTAAAATGAATGTACTGTCATCTTTTTCTCACCTTTTCAAACCAGACTAAATGCTAATGGGCTTAATGGATCCATTAAATAAAAGAAAGTACGATGGCCTGAATTAAGTACTTAACACAAAACCAAATGCATTCATATATACACTAATTTATAAAACAAAGTCATTTTCCTTTCAATTTTCAACCAATTTTTTTTTTGTAAATTTACATAAACATGAATTAAGTTATTGTAACGACCCGATATTTTCAGCCATTCGCATCCATTATAGTGTATAGGTAGACACTCATGCCGGAATTGAATTGCTCAAAATACCGCATTGTAAATAAAAATTTGGCAAATCTCAGAATATACAGTAAATAAATATCACAGATCACAGACACAGAGTAATAATAATGCATCGGAAGTAAAAGAAATAGTAGTTCATGAAGCTACTATATAAAAATATCAGAGTTACATAAAATACAACAGAAGAAATAAAGTACAAAGGAAGTCTCACTACATAGAAGTCTACTAATACAAGAGCTGAAAGGAACAACAGACTACAAAAGATAAAACTTGACAAATAGATAATCTCCAGCGATTTCAATCTCCAGAAAGTGGAAATCCAAATCTGTGAATAACTCAGGCTGACCCGAGCGTAAATAAAAATATAAACACTCAAGTCAGGACATACATACTTATACAATGTAAACCAACTCAAGTGAACTGTAGTAAAGGTACAAGTAACTTAGAAGATGCTTGGGACCGCCCATCCTCTAAGGATCCGTTAAACTATTTATTATATAGTAATATACGCTATATACAGTAGTGTCTAATCAATAAAGGATAATTATATAGAAAATAGCGTTAAAGGGATGGTGAACCTTAACGCGGTCGGATCTTTAAAACCAAAATCGTAGTCGGCTCGGTATAAGGATATGACACGGCACGCGAGGCAATGCCAGGGTGGATACACCGTTTGCACTCCCGGACCGGTGGTGACGGCAAGCCAGCAGCTTCCGCCCACCTCGAACAATACCCCCGAATCAAAGTGGCCCTACGTATCGAATCACAAAAGTAATAGAATGGTTTCCGATGGAGCATGATCGATGAAAGGGTGCGACCCTTTGTGTAGCCCGGTATAGCTCCTGTTTTAGTCATATATGCCAACTCACGGGAGTTGGGTCCACGTAATATACCTCGAGAACGTCGCCACCATCCTACTTCATTCTGGAATTCCACCGCGTACACAGTTGTTAAAGTGGTTTTCCGTATTGGCCGGCTATAAGACAATATCTAATCCCGGTCTCTTTAACAACCAATCGTTATTATAACCCATAGTTATAACTTTAAAACAATATTTTATTCTTCAAAATAAAATGTCATTTCAACCCAAATCTTTATCAAAATAAAGATTAAATCATTTCCAAACCATTTCAATATATCATCATACCATATATTTCAATTCAAATATTTATCAAAATAAATATCAAGTCATTTCTACCCATTTCAATATATTAAATTATCATATCCTTTCAAAACTTCCTTTCAAATCATTTTAATATATCAAAATATCATAACCTTTCAGAGCTTCATTTTCAAAATATCATATCTTTCAGAACTTCTTTTCAAATCATTTTAATATCAAAATATCATATCTTTCAAAACTCCATTTTTCAAATCATTTTAATATCAAAATATCATATCTTTCAAAACTCCTTTTTTCAAATCATTTAATATCAAAATATCATTTCTTTCAAACTCCATTTTTCAAATCATTTAATATATCAAAATATCATATCTTTTAAAACTTCGTTTCAAATCATTTTAATATATCAAAATATCATAACCTTTCAAAGCTTAATTTCCAAAATATCATATCTTTCAGAACTTCTTTTCAAATCATTTTAATATCAAAATATCATATCTTTCAAAACTCTATTTTTCAAATCATTTTAATGTATCAAAATATCGTAACCTTTCAGAACTCCATTTTTCAAATCATTTAATATCAAAATATCATATCTTTCAAAACTCCATTTTTCAAATCATTTAATATATCAGAATATCATACCTTTCAAAACTTCATTTTTCAAATCATTTAACATATCAAAATATCATATCTTTCGAAACCACATTTCAATCATTTTAATATATCAAAATATCATATCTTTCGAAACCACATTTCAATCATTTTAATATATCAAATAGTTATATTTTAAAACAAATTACTTCATTATTAAATCATAAAAATGAAGTTATTACATTTAATAATTAAATTATTAAGTGCCAAAAGTTTAAACTTTTCAATGTTCATTTATGCACTTAAATTTATTAAAACAATGAAAATTCAAGTTTCGCAACATTTAGAAAATGCTACAGAAAGTTACATTCAAAAAAACAATTAAATTTAACAAAAGACAGTATTAAAAATGCTGTTAATTAACTTCAATATTCAATGGAATTTCACAAACACTTATATTTTATTTAAATCATTTTTAACTTATAAAATCATACATTTTCACATTTATAAGCATCATTTAATTTTCCGTAAATTCAGGAATTTATAAAGTTTAGTTTCCTTCCAAAAATCAATATTTATTAATAATTCACTTATTAAATTTCAACATTCAAATTTAAATTCATTACATTAAATTTCAACTTAACACTTAAGTTTAAAATTTCAAATATAACTTAATTCCATTTTATTTAACTTAACTTAAAATTTCACTTTTAAACCAAATTCATAAATTCCAATTTAAGTTATATTTCCAAATTCAACTCAATATTCACTCATTAACATTTTAACTTTATTCAAAAATCATTAATATGTTATACAAATCATTTTAAATTAATTTAAAATTCAAAATATCATAAATTTATCATATTTTTTAAGTTAATTTAAATTCCATTAAAAATTAAGTCAAAATTTCCAAATAACTTACATTCAGATTTTCTAACTTTTCCATAATTTATTTAACTTATAGATTTCCAGAAAATCAATAATACTTTACAAAAATTATATTTTTATTTAATTTTAAATCAAAATATTATAATAATTAAATTTCTGAAATATTTTAAATTTTTTATAAAAACATATTTTAACTACGGGCCTGTATATAATTTTCTACGCTAGGTAAAGTGATACGGGTAATGTATCATTTCAACCCGTAATTTACAAAGAAAAATCCGGGTTTTATCATTTCAAACCCGCAGTCCCAAGTAAATAAAATAAGTTGAAAATCGTTCAGGCCTATCATTTCAGCCCATAACGATTTTCCCCTATTCTAAAGTCCGTTCGGGTATGTATCATTTCAACCCATAGTGATTCTAATCTAAAGGGAACTTGCAGTGTGATAAACTGATAAAAATAGCAGAACAACATAATATAACAGTAACATATGTTATAACAGGTGTTTAAGCATGGATGAACATCATAAAATCATAATATAGCAGGTGTAACATGATAATGCATTTTACAGATTCAAAAGGGGTCAATTTACTAGTTATATATGTACATATTGTCTAGTGAGAATAACTCACTTGTTCAAAGCTGGAGATCGCTACCAAAGCACACATACCGACACTACGAATAAGCATGGTATTGGGTTAGACTTCAACGCAGTTATCACCAAATAGCATTAGAAACAAAACCCCAAAACAACATTAAACGAATTACACTTGTTCTCAACCTCATATGCTTCAGTTAGACATGGAATAAGCTCAGCTAAGGCAGAGGATTGGGTTAGATTTGGGGTCCAAAGTAGTCGGCCATCATGGTGTAAAAGTGATGAGATGGTATAGGTGCAAAAATATACAATTTCAAGGCAACTACAAGGCAACAACTTCATCTCTATGCTCCTATTGTGCTCGGCCAGAGGCTAGGTGGGCCCAACCAATGGTGCAGGTAGTGGTGGTGATGTGGCAGAGGGTGGAGGTCAGGTCAGAGGTGGTGGTGGTGGTAGTGGCGACAAATGGTGGTAGAAGAAGGAGATGACAATTCTACGCCATAAGTGATAGTTTGTGATGGTTTTTGGTGGATTTTGTGGTAGTCTTCCCCTTGGATTTGCTTGGTCTGAAATGGAGAGGTAGTAGGATGGGAGATGGTCAGAGGAAGGGGGTGGTGGAGGTCAGGTCAGATCTGGTTGAGGAGGAGCTAAGCTATGAAGGTGAGAACAAGTACAAAATTCAAATAGAAAAGTAGAAAAACAAAGGAAGAAGAAGATGAAATGGAAGCCATTACCTTCAATACTTCTAGCCATGAGTTTGATGATGGAAAGCGAGAATTTTCTCATGTGAATAGGAAGGAAAATACATGGCTATTCAATAGAAAAAGAAAAAAAAAACGGTCAAAGAGTAAATGAGGAAATGGTAAAAGAAACGACTTTACGTTTCAAAGCTTTTAAAACCTTTCTAACTTCCTTAATTTTGTTTATATAACTTGATATTTCTGGAAATAATAATAATCCCAGATAAAATTTCGAAAATTTATCAAAATATAAAAATATATATAATATTTATTAATCATATAAAGTTAAATTAAGGAAAATAGCTAAAATTAGTAAACTAGTCTGGAAAATTTGAAATTACATGAAATAAATTTTAGAAAATTCATATGAGTTTGTAATATATTTTTAAACATAAATAATAATATAAAATAAAAGTACATTCACAAAATAAATAAAAAAATTTAAATTTAAATATAATTTAATGAAGAAAATAGCAGAAAATAAGAAAACAGCCTTTTTAAAAAAAAAATCAACACAGTAAACTTTGGAAAAATTAAAACATCACTTTAAAAAAAATATTAAAAGACAAAATATACTTAAAACAAACCATTAACACATAAGAATTTTTTTTTAAAGAAAATAGAAAACGATTTAAAGAAATTTCTTAAAATTCCAAAACAGTGTCCAGAAATTACAAATAATCACCATTGACTTTGAAAATTTATTTACTTCATTTTAAACTTATTATAATACAAAAATATACATACAATAGCATATTAAAATAAATATGACAAAGAATTTTTTTTATATAATTTATAATAGACAAAATTGTTAAATAAATCAAATTACACTCAAAATTGAAATGTACATAACTTTTACAGTTTAACTCCTTTTTCAACGAAACGAAAAGCAGTGTTCAAGTTATTACATCTATTTTCATAATAAAGATAAAATTTAAGATTTAAAATAATTTAAATTTGAAGTATAAAAGTCACAGTTTGAACAGCTTGACCAGAAATCCACTTTACAACAAAATATTCAAATTATACTAGTTTGAACTATAAATCACTTAATAATCATCATTTATATTTAAAAATGAAACGTTTGAAATAAAACAAACTTAAAATAATTTAAAAATAAAAGAAAGTCCAAATTAACTAATATACAAAAATCTAGGGTTGTTACAGTTATTTTACACTATAAAAAGGATTAATTTCTATTTAAAACATTATTATTATTATTAAAATCCTTTGTTTCAATAATAATACACGATTTTCACCTAATAAACGTAAAGTCTACGTTTTTTACTTTAGAAATTGAAAAAAAAAATATTTTCCTTCTTAGAAAATATTGCAAACTAGCTTAAACTTAAATTTACTATTAAAACACATTTTAAACCCAATTTCCACCTTTTTATATAAATAAACCATCTTTTAAAATCTCATACTTCTTTTGAAAATTATTAAAAGAAGTAATTGACAACAATTAAAAAAGTTATTGCATTTTCTCCAAATAAAACCCATTTTCCAATCATTATTAACCTAAATAAATTAAATAAAGTTCAAAACTTTATTTTTCTAATTTTATTTTCAAAATTCATTATTTATTCCAAATAAACAATTAAAATTTCCAATTTTATTTTAATTTATAATATTAAATTATAACTACCGTTATAATTTAATATTACAGGTAACCTTCAAAAGCAATGTTGGTACAATAACATTGTTCCCAAGAAAGGGAATTTTGATAATGTAGAAGGCTGCCTACTCCATCATAGGTAATATTCAGCTGAACTAGGCTAAGGCCATTGTGTGCCATTATATAGATCTAGGAGTTAGGAGGTGGAGGATCTACTTCCATACAATCATTTTTTCACTCCTGTCTTTCGAAAAAATGGGGTTAGCTTTCGAGATGTGCTAGTGCAAACGAAGGCACTTGCACCATTAAATAGATCCTCCCTTTGGAGGATAGGTGTAACGACCCAGAATTTTTATTAATTTAAAATATGAGTATTTAATTAATTTTAAATATTTAAAAAGTGAATTTATAAGTCAAATAAATTTTTATTTGAATTTTTGGATTTTATTGGATAATTAAATCGATAATTTAATATGTTAAATTATGGAAATAATTGAAAATTGAGTTAAATATGATTGAAAATGATTTGTAAAATTTTATTTTATCATATGGGAGTTAGAACGATATTTTAGAACATTTAAAATCGAATTAAAAGTTAATTTGTGAAAATTGAATATTTTAATATTTAATCGACTAGTGAAAACAGCCAATTTTTGAACAGTATCAGAATTGAACGAAACTAGTTCCATTGGATCCGTAATAGTTAGTTATTACCGGATTTCAAATTTCGTGTCAATCGGAGTTACCGTTTGATCGTGGCAGCTCGAAACGCATCGAATTATTTTTAATTTAAATTTGACGAGTGAAAATAGCCATTTTTCAAAAAGTCTCAGATTTCGACGAAACCAGTTTCATCGGATCCGTAATGTGATATTATTGTAAGGTTTCAAATTTCAAGTCAATTGGATTTACCGTTTGTCCGGTACAAATTAAAACGCCTAGAAAATCGCTTAAATCGGTTTAATTCAAATTGAGCGTTTGTAGCCATAACTCGCACAGATGTCCGAATTAGCTTTCGAAACCTGTTCCATTGTGTCCGGAACGTGGGATAAACCCTAGGTACATCAGTTTCGGCGCCTAAATCGGAGTTCGGAATTTCCGGATGAATAGTGTTCGATTTTCTTCTATAAATAGACCAATGCCTTCATAACTTTTAAAAAAAAAAACAAAACAAAATGAAACCCTAGCCGACACCCCCTATAAGAACGGCCAGAAATGATCATCCTTTCCCCCTCGATTTCTTCCAATCCATCAGCAATTAGACGAAGCTTTCAACTAGAGAATCGTAGAGCACGTCGCGAACTACCTATCCAACGGTCATGATCGTTTCTAGTGCTCCGGATTGGCGACAAATCTCGCTCAAAGGCCTGGAGTTCGGCCTCGAACTGCGTGCTACAGGGATGGCCGAGTATCAAGCCACTTGGGCCGAGCATGAGGTGGAGCGAGGCGGTTCGAATGAGGGGTGTGTGATGAAGTTTACTCGAGCGAGGAGGGAGCAAGAATTAACCCTAGTTTTGGGCTTAGTGGGTTCATGTGCGTGTATAGTTACTGGAGAGGGAGTGAACGTGGGGGAGAAGAGGGGAGGGTGCGGCCCTGATGCAGGCCAGTGGAAATGAAGGGCTAGGATTTGATTAAGGTTTAAAATTTATTAGTTAATGTTGTAATTATTATATAAAAATTTGTGTAAACTTCAAATATTCATAACTTTTTCATACGAGGTCGAAAACGCGCGAAACCAGTTGCGTTGGAATCGTATGGACGAGCACTACGCGATGGAGTTGGTTTGGAGTCGTTTGGAGTTAGTGAGAATTTTGGGTAAAATTAAACGTTATTCGAAATAAATCGCTAAAACGGAAATAAAACCAAGGTGAGAACTTCTCACTCAATCGAATCAGTTTCAATTTTATTTTAAATAGTTAGATTTAAAATATTTGAATGCATGTTTGAATGTTGATTGATATATATTGATTGTTAAAATAGACATTATACGCCGTTATTAAGCGGATAATATTTAATAAAAACATATACCGCGAATATTTCATAAACAGTGAAATTGGTATTATATATAATATCAATATATATATATATATATATATATATTGGCATATGTATATATTGCAGTTGTTGATTTCCCGTATTTTTTAGCGGATGAGACCCTATTACGCCGTTATTAAGCGGATAATATTTAATAAGAACATATACCGCGATAATTTCGTACTGGAGCGAAATTGGTATTGTGCTAATGTTTATGGATGCAGGAAAACTGGTTGGAGGGATCCAACTGGATTCCTCAACAGTATTTATTTTTGATTTCAGATATTTTGATATTTGATGGATTATCATATTGATATATGATATCGTTGTAGTCGTGATTGACTATTTGGTGTGTAGCATCATTGGACCAAATTTGGAACTTTAAAATGATTTTTAAAGTGATTTTTGAAAATATACTATATTTTTGGAATTGATTCATTTTAAATAAATAAACGCTATCATTTTTAAAGTTATAAAAATTATGATTTTTTAGAAATATAGTTAAAAACTGATTTTTGAGAATATGATGCTATTGAGTTATAAAATAGTTTAATCGAGATATTTTAGAATTTATTGTGAAAAGTTTAAATATAGGATTTATAAAATTTAATTATTTTATGAATCAAAAGAATGAAGTTTTTAAAGGAATTTAAAGACGTTTAAAAAAGAATAATATAAATTGATTTATATTAAGAGATTTATAAATGGATATTTATAAATTGAAATATAGACATTTTAAAACGAGTTTTTATAAGTGTTTAAATGAAGTGAAAATGAATTTCATTTAAAGAATGAAATTTATAGAATTATAAACGGTGAAGTTATAAATAAAATTTATAAATAGTAAGATTTATAAATTTGTGAAGTTATTGAAAGAATAGATTTGGTTGAATAATTGAATCTTATAAGTTATAAGATTTATAATTATGAAGTTAAAAGAACGATTTTTGTAAAATAATCGTTTTATAAGTATTTAACTTATAATATGAACTTTTAGGTTATAATTGAGTTATAAACTGAAGTAGGTTAATAAAAGAATTTATAAAAAGGAAGTTTTTATAAATAAATAGAAATGGAATTTATAAACATTGTTTTATAAATTTGCAATGACTTATTTTGATAAGTAGATTGTTGTAACCTATTAATGGAGTTATATTCACGATTTTGACTGTGAATAATCCCTTGAAATAAAATGTATAAAAGAATGAAATTTATTAACGTAGTATATTCACGTTTTTGAATAGTGAATAATTCTTTTAAATAAAATGTATAAAAGGATGAAATGTGTTAACGTAGTATATTCACGTTTTTGAATAGTGAATAATTCTTTTAAATAAAATGTATAAAAGGATGAAATGTGTTAACGTAGTATATTCACGTTTTTGAATAGTGAATAATTCTTTTAAATAAAATGTATAAAAGGATGAAATGTGTTAACGTAGTATATTCACGTTTTTGAATAGTGAATGAGATGTTAAAGAAATTGTTTCGAATGTGATATTTGAAATAGAATTAAAACGATCTAACGATGTTTTAATTGTGTTGAGATTCGAAACCATAGATTTCAACATTGATTGTTGAAATAGACGTTTTCGAGAAATAGAAGGAAATGGTGGACTATAACACTGTTGTTATAGTAAATGATTTCCGAAAGGAAATGTTTTGTATAGTATTGGGATTTATATATCTATTTTAATTTCGAATCCCTATACTAGTGATTTTGGGTTGTCGTAACAATGTTTTACGTAACATTCGTTTTGGCCCAAATAAATATGTTTAAGAGAATGATTTCCTTAAAGAATGAAATATATACTTAATTTCGATTTAAGTATATTGAATATTTTCCAAGTGTTGAAAATAAATAGAATTTGTGAATTACTTATGAATAAATAAGTATGGAAATGTTTTCCAATATAAAGTGAATATTTTGAGAATTTATCTTTTTGAAGATAAATTGAAAATGGATAATTGAAAACGTATATCAATAGATATTGTGAAATGTAAATTCACTAAGGAATTTATAAAAGAAAGTGAAATTGGTTTAAAAATAAATATTGATTTATTTTTGAAGTATTGAAATTACATATCTAGTGAAGATATTTTGGAAAATAAATAATTTGGAAAATTATTTGGAATCTGGTGATGTGTGCATATCCATTGATAGTTCAATAACCGACTATCAATATTTCCCTTTGAATGGGTAATTGATGTGATTTGTTGGAATGTGAATGCCACACTTATTTTTGAATAAGCGCTCACTATTCGGGTTAACCGGGAAAGGACCATGGGGTCGTATAACCCATTCCGAATATGTGATACGTCGTTATAATTGCATTGAAGATCGGTGTTGAAGACCCGGTATTTGCGAGAGCGATAGGATGACCTGTCGATTTACTCTGCACCGAGTAGCTACGGTATAGAGTTCTCCATATGTGATGGTGAATCCGATCAGGATTGTGAATATCCGGATTGCAAGGACTTCTTTGTAAGTGCCTTCGGTTTTGTTCGAGCCCGGAACAGACTTGTATGGATTGTATGTCTGACATTACAAGTTGAGATGTAAAGCCGATTTCTTTCAAATATATTTCTGTTGGTGGCGAAGAATTTATTCTTTTAGCTTAACACCCTTCTCTGAGATGTACGAGCTCAGAGGTTATATAGTTGAAGTTATCAGCGATATATTCCCAATTTGGTAATGTGACATGCTGAGTGTTGCTGAAATGATCATTGTGTTGATTATTGTGATAGGACCGTTTATTTGATCGTCTATCTTGGTGATCATCGTGTTGATCATTTGTTGACCCAAAGCATGGCTTTTGTATAAAGCATGTTTTTGTGGACGTGACTTCGTCGAACCTCACACCCCGGAAATGGTCAAAACAGGAAAGATGCGGCAAGGTTATGAGGGGTAGCACCCTTTAGGGTATGTACATTTCCTTCTGGATAGAGGTGGTATCATGGTATGGAGCCCAGATATGGTTACTACGAATTTATTACTTTGTGGTTGTTGGTTTTCGGGATCCCGTGAGAAAGGTTGTTTACGATCGGGGAATGGCGTGCTCGTGTCAGTAGTTACCCAGTTAGGGGTAACCCGGCCTTGTGTTGGCAGAGTTCCGGTTTGGTTCTCGGGGATGTCTTTCCAGAGGCATTCTCATGTGGCAATGGGAAGTTCCTTGGCCTGACCATTTGTTGGAAATCCAAAGAAACAATACGTGACTTGTACGGTTTTAGTTGTATAACCTGCTATGGAATGTGGCGGTAACCTGCTATTGAACATAGTTAGCTATAGTAGGCATAGTTCGAAATGTCTATGTTGGCTAAGATTTATATTCTACTTTCGAAATGAATTTTTTCCCCTACACTATGCACTAGTAATAATATCAAATGTTATTTTAAATGCGTATCAAGCATCTTTGACTATCATAAGGAGAAATCTCCTCCGATTCTGCGTTTGCATGTGTGTGTGTGCGGGAGGCCTTATGGTAGTCTCATTTTTAAAAGCATTGCGAATTGAAATAAAAATATTCTTCTATTTTGATTTTTAAAGATAAATAAACTGTTTTGAGTTCTCACACCAGTCACATGACTGACTTGGAGTTTATTGTTTTCCTTCCTAAACTCTGGGTGCCCACCAATTTCCACACGGGCAGTTAAGAGTTAGGTTTATCAGGATATTCTGGAGTTGCATGAGGCAAGCTGGATGGCATGGCGTATTACTAGTTTATATAGTATTTCTTTTTCCGCTGCACTGTTGTTGTTGTTATTGTTGAACACTCTGATGATATGATGTAATGAAATGTGATGTAATGTAATAACTGGTATAGTTCTTTGTTTAAAGATTATTCATTTATTATTATATGTTGTTCCGCTGCGTATTGTGAGATTCTGATGTTGTTCTGTTTTCTTTCTGTCCCGTTCAATTTTCTTTATGTTCTATTCTCTTTTTCTTCTATTTTAAAATGTTCTATCTTCTTTTCTGTTTTCTATTCTCTCTATTTTCTATTTTCTATTTTCTTCTTTCCTATCTTCTTTCTTCTTTCTTCTTTCTTCTTTTCTTTTTCTTAAAACCCCTAAGGGTTCGTATTTTCGTTCATCTTGAATTAAACAAAGGAGATTAGTGTCTATTCAAGGAGTACGGATTTACGGGTCTTTACAGTTGGTATAAGAGCTTATGGTTAAGCGACAACCATGGTTCTGTTGGGTATTACTCATTAGAGATAGAGTCAGTAGTACTCTAGAATGAATTTGAGTGTAATAATAGCTATGAGAGCGTATTTGTTAGTGAATATAAAATTATTTTATATTGTGATGATTGGTTTATTTAGTGGTATATGAACTTTCGTCAGCGTGGTCCGCAAGACTATGCCGAAAGGGTTTCTAAACACTTGAATAGAACAATTCGACACAATATTATTTAAAATTTGGTAAATAAAATAATTTTACCTTGAGTATATTTTTATATATAAAGGAATAATTTTTCAAAATTATTAAAGTGTATATAAGTTGATTGTTTAGTTGTTTGAATAATCTAAATAAAAGAAAAATTGTATAAGCAAAAAGAATTATAAGAGTTGAATTATAATTAAAGTGAATTACAATTGTGAAATAAACTTATATACATAAGAAATGAAACTATATGAATATGAGTTATAAATAAAAAAATGAATTTAAAGTTAAATGGAAATTTACTTTAGAATTGAAATCTGAATTTATTTACAAGTAGGAATTTAAGTTATGTAAAACCAAATAAGGTTAAATGGGAATATAACTTAAGTGATATTGAATGAAGTTGATATTAGTATCAAAGTAAAATTAATAAAGTTAAGTGATGAATATAAACTTGAATTATATAAATGAATTGGATGAATGGATTGAATATTAATCAATTAAATGTGAATAATTTATATGAAATAATGAATGTAAGTGTAATTCATTAAAATCTAATGTTATTAGAAGTTGAATAGTGGAATAAAAAAATCAATTAATTAAACCAATTGTAAGCAAAAGAATTAGGTTGTAATTAATATACTTTGGCTGATATATGATTGTTAGTTGATTGTATAAAATTCATTAAGTGTTAATGAAATGGAAAGCTAAAGTAAATTGAATTCAAATTAGAAGTAAATAAATTTGAATAGAATTGAATTTGATTGGAAATGAACCAACTTGAATATGAATTAGTGAATCTAAACTAATTGAAAATGAATGTTAGTAAGAACATCAACTGTATATGAATCAAATGTGATTTAAATTGAAAACCCAATTCATTGAATATTAATGAGAATATAAATAAATATATATTGGTTATGAATTGTTGGATGATAGTTGGTTGATGTTTGTATTTGTTGTTTTATTTCAGTTGCTATGTTAACATATATAGTAATTATGTTGCTATATGATGTATGTTGATACTATGTACATATATGCATGTTCTCATGTTGTTTGTTGAGTGATTAGTAGGTGCGGATGGCGTTTGCTTCGCATTTGGAGCTCGCTTTTGCGCTATATTAGCCGTATATGCTTGCTAATAAAATATAAGGTACATATCTCGGATCACATATCGTACTTTTACACTTTTTTCCCTGCGGGATGCCTCATTACTTGATGAGATGTATATTTGTGATATATATACTGTCATTTTTTTTTGGATCGAGCCGTGCAAAGGAGACTATGGCGAATTTTTCCGAAAATTTAAGGCGTTAGAAAAATTTTGAGAAAATTTGGAAAATTTTGAAAACTTAAACTTTGATTTGGAATGGAAAGTCAAACAATAGTAGTTGTTTTTGAAAGGATAACTAAGTATGATTTGAAAACTTAGTAAGTATTATAAGAAGTTTAATTATGGATTTTGGAAAGTAAATAAATTCTATAACTTTTCTTACTTGTAATTTCGAGGACGAAATTCTTTTAAGTGGGGAAGATTGTAACGACCCAGAATTTTTATTAATTTAAAATATGAGTATTTAATTAATTTTAAATATTTAAAAAGTGAATTTATAAGTCAAATAAATTTTTATTTGAATTTTTGGATTTTATTGGATAATTAAATCGATAATTTAATATGTTAAATTATGGAAATAATTGAAAATTGAGTTAAATATGATTGAAAATGATTTGTAAAATTTTATTTTATCATATGGGAGTTAGAACGATATTTTACAACTTTTAAAATCGAATTAAAAGTTAATTTGTGAAAATTGAATATTTTAATATTTAATCGACTAGTGAAAATAGCCAATTTTTGAACAGTCTCAGAATTGAACGAAACCAGTTCCATTGGATCCGTAATAGTTAGTTATTACCGGATTTCAAATTTCGTGTCAATCGGAGTTACCGTTTGATCGTGGCAGCTCGAAACGCATCGAATTATTTTTAATTTAAATTTGACGAGTGAAAATAGCCATTTTTCAAAAAGTCTCGGATTTCGACGAAACCAGTTTCATCGGATCCGTAATGTGATATTATTGTAAGGTTTCAAATTTCAAGTCAATTGGATTTACCGTTTGTCCGGTACAAATTAAAACGCCTAGAAAATCGCTTAAATCGGTTTAATTCAAATTGAGCGTTTGTAGCCATAACTCGCACAGATGTCCGAATTAGCTTTCGAAACCTATTCCATTGTGTCCGGAACATGGGATAAACCCTAGGTACGTCAGTTTCGGCGCCTAAATCGGAGTTCGGAATTTCCGGATGAATAGTGTTCGATTTTCTTCTATAAATAGACCAATGCCTTCATAACTTTTAAAAAAAAAAACAAAACAAAATGAAACCCTAGCCGCCACCCCCTATAAGAACGGCCAGAAATGATCATCCTTTCCCCCTCGATTTCTTCCAATCCATCAGCAATTAGACGAAGCTTTCAACTAGAGAATCGTAGAGCACGTCGCGAACTACCTATCCAACGGTCATGATCGTTTCTAGTGCTCCGGATTGGCGACAAATCTCGCTCAAAGGCCTGGAGTTCGGCCTCGAACTGCGTGCTACAGGGATGGCCGAGTATCAAGCCACTTGGGCCGAGCATGAGGTGGAGCGAGGCGGTTCGAATGAGGGGTGTGTGATGAAGTTTACTCGAGCGAGGAGGGAGCAAGAATTAACCCTAGTTTTGGGCTTAGTGGGTTCATGTGCGTGTATAGTTACTGGAGAGGGAGTGAACGTGGGGGAGAAGAGGGGAGGGTGCGGCCCTGATGCAGGCCAGTGGAAATGAAGGGCTAGGATTTGATTAAGGTTTAAAATTTATTAGTTAATGTTGTAATTATTATATAAAAATTTGTGTAAACTTCAAATATTCATAACTTTTTCATACGAGGTCGAAAACGCGCGAAACCAGTTGCGTTGGAATCGTATGGACGAGCACTACGCGATGGAGTTGGTTTGGAGTCGTTTGGAGTTAGTGAGAATTTTGGGTAAAATTAAACGTTATTCGAAATAAATCGCTAAAACGGAAATAAAACCAAGGTGAGAACTTCTCACTCAATCGAATCAGTTTCAATTTTATTTTAAATAGTTAGATTTAAAATATTTGAATGCATGTTTGAATGTTGATTGATATATATTGATTGTTAAAATAGACATTATACGCCGTTATTAAGCGGATAATATTTAATAAAAACATATACCGCGAATATTTCATAAACAGTGAAATTGGTATTATATATAATATCAATATATATATATATATATATTGGCATATGTATATATTGCAGTTGTTGTTTTCCCGTATTTTTTAGCGGATGAGACCCTATTACGCCGTTATTAAGCGGATAATATTTAATAAGAACATATACCGCGATAATTTCGTACTGGAGCGAAATTGGTATTGTGCTAATGTTTGTGGATGCAGGAAAACAGGTTGGAGGGATCCAACTGGATTCCTCAACAGTATTTATTTTTGATTTCAGATATTTTGATATTTGATGGATTATCATATTGATATATGATATCGTTGTAGTCGTGATTGACTATTTGGTGTGTAGCATCATTGGACCAAATTTGGAACTTTAAAATGATTTTTAAAGTGATTTTTGAAAATATACTATATTTTTGGAATTGATTCATTTTAAATAAATAAACGCTATCATTTTTAAAGTTATAAAAATTATGATTTTTTAGAAATATAGTTAAAAACTGATTTTTGAGAATATGATGCTATTGAGTTATAAAATAGTTTAATCGAGATATTTTAGAATTTATTGTGAAAAGTTTAAATATAGGATTTATAAAATTTAATTATTTTATGAATCAAAAGAATGAAGTTTTTAAAGGAATTTAAAGACGTTTAAAAAAGAATAATATAAATTGATTTATATTAAGAGATTTATAAATGGATATTTATAAATTGAAATATAGACATTTTAAAACGAGTTTTTATAAGTGTTTGAATGAAGTGAAAATGAATTTCATTTAAAGAATGAAATTTATAGAATTATAAACGGTGAAGTTATAAATAAAATTTATAAATAGTAAGATTTATAAATTTGTGAAGTTATTGAAAGAATAGATTTGGTTGAATAATTGAATCTTATAAGTTATAAGATTTATAATTATGAAGTTAAAAGAACGATTTTTGTAAAATAATCGTTTTATAAGTATTTAACTTATAATATGAACTTTTAGGTTATAATTGAGTTATAAACTGAAGTAGGTTAATAAAAGAATTTATAAAAAGGAAGTTTTTATAAATAAATAGAAATGGAATTTATAAACGTTGTTTTATAAATTTGCAATGACTTATTTTGATAAGTAAATTGTTGTAACCTATTAATGGAGTTATATTCACGATTTTGACTGTGAATAATCCCTTGAAATAAAATGTATAAAAGAATGAAATTTATTAACGTAGTATATTCACGTTTTTGAATAGTGAATAATTCTTTTAAATAAAATGTATAAAAGGATAAAATGTGTTAACGTAGTATATTCACGTTTTTGAATAGTGAATAATTCTTTTAAATAAAATGTATAAAAGGATGAAATGTGTTAACGTAGTATATTCACGTTTTTGAATAGTGAATAATTCTTTTAAATAAAATGTATAAAAGGATGAAATGTGTTAACGTAGTATATTCACGTTTTTGAATAGTGAACGAGATGTTAAAGAAATTGTTTCGAATGTGATATTTGAAATAGAATTAAAACGATCTAACGATGTTTTAATTGTGTTGAGATTCGAAACCATAGATTTCAACATTGATTGTTGAAATAGACGTTTTCGAGAAATAGAAGGAAATGGTAGACTATAACACTGTTGTTATAGTAAATGATTTCCGAAAGGAAATGTTTTGTATAGTATTGGGATTTATATATCTATTTTAATTTCGAATCCCTATACTAGTGATTTTGGGTTGTCGTAACAATGTTTTACGTAACATTCTTTTTGGCCCAAATAAATATGTTTAAGAGAATGATTTCCTTAAAGAATGAAATATATACTTAATTTCGATTTAAGTATATTGAATATTTTCCAAGTGTTGAAAATAAATAGAATTTGTGAATTACTTATGAATAAATAAGTATGGAAATGTTTTCCAATATAAAGTGAATATTTTGAGAATTTATCTTTTTGAAGATAAATTGAAAATGGATAATTGAAAACGTATATCAATAGATATTGTGAAATGTAAATTCACTAAGGAATTTATAAAAGAAAGTGAAATTGGTTTAAAAATAAATATTGATTTATTTTTGAAGTATTGAAATTACATATCTAGTGAAGATATTTTGGAAAATAAATAATTTAGAAAATTATTTGGAATCTGGTGATGTGTGCATATCCATTGATAGTTCAATAACCGACTATCAATATTTCCCTTTGAATGGGTAATTGATGTGATTTGTTGGAATGTGAATGCCACACTTATTTTTGAATAAGCGCTCACTATTCGGGTTAACCGGGAAAGGACCATGGGGTCGTATAACCCATTCCGAATATGTGATACGTCGTTATAATTGCATTGAAGATCGGTGTTGAAGACCCGGTATTTGCGAGAGCGATAGGATGACCTGTCGATTTACTCTGCACCGAGTAGCTACGGTATAGAGTTCTCCATATGTGATGGTGAATCCGATCAGGATTGTGAATATCCGGATTGCAAGGACTTCTTTGTAAGTGCCTTCGGTTTTGTTCGAGCCCGGAACAGACTTGTATGGATTGTATGTCTGACATTACAAGTTGAGATGTAAAGCCGATTTCTTTCAAATATATTTCTGTTGGTGGCGAAGAATTTATTCTTTTAGCTTAACACCCTTCTCTGAGACGTACGAGCTCAGAGGTTATATAGTTGAAGTTATCAGCGATATATTCCCAATTTGGTAACGTGACATGCTGAGTGTTGCTGAAATGATCATTGTGTTGATTATTGTGATAGGATCGTTTATTTGATCGTCTATCTTGGTGATCATCGTGTTGATCATTTGTTGACCCAAAGCATGGCTTTTGTATAAAGTATGTTTTTGTGGACGTGACTTCGTCGAACCTCACACCCCGGAAATGGTCAAAACAGGAAAGATGCGGCAAGGTTATGAGGGGTAGCACCCTTTAGGGTATGTACATTTCCTTCTGGATAGAGGTGGTATCATGGTATGGAGCCCAGATATTTAACCTATGTGGTTACTACGAATTTATTACTTTGTGGTTGTTGGTTTTCGGGATCCCGTGAGAAAGGTCGTTTACGATCGGGGAATGGCGTGCTCGTGTCAGTAGTTACCCATTTAGGGGTAACCCGGCCTTGTGTTGGCAGAGTTCCGGTTTGGTTCTCGGGGATGTCTTTCCAGAGGCATTCTCATGTGGCAATGGGAAGTTCCTTGGCCTGACCATTTGTTGGAAATCCAAAGAAACAATACGTGACTTGTACGGTTTTAGTTGTATAACCTGCTATGGAATGTGGCGGTAACCTGCTATTGAACATAGTTAGCTATAGTAGGCATAGTTCGAAATGTCTATGTTGGCTAAGATTTATATTCTACTTTCGAAATGAATTTTTTCCCCTACACTATGCACTAGTAATAATATCAAATGTTATTTTAAATGCGTATCAAGCATCTTTGACTATCATAAGGAGAAATCTCCTCCGATTCTGCGTTTGCATGTGTGTGTGTGCGGGAGGCCTTATGGTAGTCTCATTTTTAAAAGCATTGCGAATTGAAATAAAAATATTCTTCTATTTTGATTTTTAAAGATAAATAAACTGTTTTGAGTTCTCACACCAGTCACATGACTGACTTGAAGTTTATTGTTTTCCTTCCTAAACTCTGGGTGCCCACCAATTTCCACACGGGCAGTTAAGAGTTAGGTTTATCAGGATATTCCGGATATTCTGGAGTTGCAGGAGGCAAGCTGGATGGCATGGCGTATTACTAGTTTATATAGTATTTCTTTTTCCGCTGCACTGTTGTTGTTTTTATTGTTGTACACTCTGATGATATGATGTAATGAAATGTGATGTAATGTAATAACTGGTATAGTTCTTTGTTTAAAGATTATTCATTTATTATTATATGTTGTTCCGCTGCGAATTGTGAGATTCTGATGTTGTTCTGTTTTCTTTCTGTCCCGTTCTATTTTCTTTATGTTCTATTCTCTTTTTCTTCTATTTTAAAATGTTCTATCTTCTTTTCTGTTTTCTATTCTCTCTAATTTCTATTTTCTATTTTCTTCTTTCCTATCTTCTTTCTTCTTTCTTCTTTTCTTTTTCTTAAAACCCCTAAGGGTTCGTATTTTCGTTCATCTTGAATTAAACAAAGGAGATTAGTGTCTATTCAAGGAGTACGGATTTACGGGTCTTTACAATAGGGGTTAGGGAGGCACTTGCATATTTTGGAGGGCGGGAAGTAGCAGGATAGGAGCAGAAGGAGAGAGCTTTATGGCCAGATCAGGAGGCTATAAAGCCACAGCCATATGTCCTTGAGTACATAGCGATCCAAAATTCCTCATCCGGATCAACGCCAAGTTGCAGGTGATATAAATGGAGCAGCAGCACCAAGGTTGCAAGCTTGGATGCATATTTTCCATTCTACAATCATCCAAGGGTCGGGATAGCGGTTCGGGATCTTGTAGAGGAGTAGAGCCATCACACAACCTATAGGTAGTGGTATGATTAAGAGTAGCAGTTGTTATTTTCTTCCAGCATTTCTTTCTTTCAGGTTCGGATTATAAACATTAGTGGTTTCTGTTGTATAAGATATGTACGATTTTATGAGCAGTATTCCTTTTAATTTATTTCTGCATTTACCGCTACTTTTGCTGGGAAAAAGTATAATTAAGGAACTCTCATAAAGGAAACATAACTAATGCAAAAGAAAAGAAAAAAAATAAAAATCTAGAAGTTTATGAAATAAACTAGGAAATTTATTTAATTACTATTGAAAGAAAAGTTAAGTCCCAAAAAGTGTTAAAACTTTTGGAGAAAATTTTTTGCGAGCGAATGACAAGGAAAGGTTGTTGCAAAAACCATGAGTCACTATACTATGCCTTAAAAGCTGAACTTTATAAATGAACTTGTGTGCTGATTTTTTTTTCTAAAATAAAGAAAAAATGTTTTGCTAATTTGAAATTTACAATGTAGCAGAAAAGAGTCAATCATGGACATTGACCCATTGACTAAATCCTAACTGCGTAGGAGGGGGCTAAATTTATCCGAAAAGCAAAAGCAAATGCTTTTGAATTTTTTTTTGTTCAAATAGAATACTTTTGTAAAATTTTAAAAAGGAGTTTCTATTTTAAATTTTTCCAACTATTTCTTATATTAAATTGAAAAGGATTTTGAAAAAAAAGTGAAAATATTATGATTTTTGAAATACCACGTGCTCAGCGTAGGAAAAATTGATGAGTTAGCAAACATGAGTTTTAATGTTCAGTAGAAATGACGGTATGAAAAATATAGTTAATGTTGAGGGAAAAAGCTGTTCTAGCTTTGATTTTTTTTCCAAATTTATTTATAGGGGAACAAAAGTTGTTTTGAAAGAATTATGTTTCAAAGATTTAAAAAATATTTAAAAATAAAATTTTCTTATGCGAACTGTAATTGGAAAACATGAATAAAATCTAAGAATTTTTTTTTTGTTCCATGCTATGGTGGATAGGGTACACAAACGAGCGATAGAAATATGGAATTTTTCATCCATGCCATTTTCCAACATAAGAAAATAGGTTCCTAAAATCAGATTTCTAGAATTTTGGATGCTAGAAATAGTGTGCTAGATATTGGACGATGAGGATTGGATGTAAAAATTGGCTGAATCATACTTCCATTCATAGAAGTGTAGGAAAATTAGGATGCGAAACAAACTATTTTGATTTCTCAGAACTTGCATACCAACAGAACTACCAGTATATGTAGGTGTTTTAGACCATATTTTCAAAAAATTTTAAAAAATGCATTCATACGTGCTGTGTTTTTTGTTTGTTACACCATGCACTTATAGACGATTGAGTGCAAAAAAATTTGATTGCTATTTGGTTGAATAGCTTAGAATGGTTGTGCGATATATAACATGGTTCAGTCCTTAAAGAATTTCGAGGATGAAATTTTTTTAAAGGTGGAGAATGTAACACACCATAAATTGAATAGTAATTAATTATAAAGAAATTAATTAAAAACTCTAAAATGCCAAAAATGGAATTTTTCACACGTTAGAATTTGTCTATGAAACTTGCACCATTGTTTTTGTGGCGATTTTTCGATCGGTTTCATAAATAAAGTTTACGATTAGAGTTTAGAAAAAGAATTTATTAATATTTAAAGATTTCAAATCGAAAACATATGTAATTAATGAAATAAACATAGTAATCAATGTTTATTAACATTGATGGTTACTTAAATTGTAAGAAGAATTAACGTTAAATCAGATCAATTAAAGTTGTATAAAATAATGTGTAAGAAGAACTAATCAACAAAACATAACTATGAAACCGATCGACTCTTTAATGGGACTGGCTGACCGCTAAGGCCGGTGGCTGTGTATTGAACTCGGGCCAAACAGCCTGGATTTAATAGAATCTAATCTAACGGTCCGCATTGACTTGAACCCTTATTAATACGGGCCTAACCACTCGCTTTTCTTCTCGTATTTTATTAAGCAACAACGAGGGACTACCATTTTCGTTTCTCTACAAATTCTAAAATATATACAAACTATAATATATATATATAAGAGCAGAATTATGGAAATAATAGAGAAGAAGAATAGGATGGAATTGAATCGCCAAAGCCATGGCAAATTGTAACACCCCTAATTTTTAATAACATTATTTAGGAGATTTAATTAGATAAATTAAAAGGAATAATTTAAATAGAAGAGTGATAAGGAGATTGAGATTTGTAAATCAACTAGAGGCTGTGCTTACTAATAATAAGATAGGCTCTAAATGGTTAAATGTTAATTAATTAACATAAGGATGTTAGGGTAATTACCGCACCCATAGTTCACTACCTTGTACTCACGATACTTTATCATTTGCTTTCATTTTATCATAAAACAAAAACATAAGAAAAGAGAAAGAGGAGCTGGCCATTAGGGGAAAGACGAGAAGAAGAAAATTCAAGTTCAAGCGTAGGATTCAAGCTAGGGGAATCAATCTTAAACAAATCTCAAATTCATTACCCAAATTAAGGTGAATAATAATCAAAAAATCTCTATTTTGGTTTATATATGATCATTTGATTTCTGGGTTTAAGATTAAGTCTAATATGATGATTCGATGATATGCTTGATTTTATGAAACGATAGATTCAAAAATGTTTGTTTGAAAATGAGTAAACATGATTTTAACGGTAAAATCGTATGATATGATTTTAAAATGAAATAAGGAATTTTATGTTACGGGAAACATGATATTGGAGTTGGGTTTCAACTTTTATGCTTTTCCAAGCTATGGAGAATTTATTAGGAATTTTTAAAAGAAAATATGATTGACTGGGTTCAGAAATTAATTTTGGTTATTATATAATGAATTTGGGTCTGAAAATTTTATATGTTAGATAACATATTAAAAGCAAATTTATGTGAATTAAGAGAATTTCTACTAAGAGATTTAGTATGGAAATTAATTTATTTTAAAGGAGGACCTGAATGATTAAATTATCTGGCACAATGGAAGAGCTTATTTGTTAAAATTAATCATGGTTTATATCTGAAAATATGCGGCAATTATTTGGAAATAATTTGAAAAGTTTAAGGCAACCAATGCGTTGTATAAATGTAGGCAAGTTAGTTACAAGGAAATTACTTTATTTGGTTAAAATTGACTTTACCCTGAAAAGATAGGTATCGTCTCCTACAGAGATATCTTTCGTCCCAGAACTCCCGCCTTCAATCAGTTTGAAACCTTTCGGGTCAAAGCCAACTGTGCCTAAACCAATAAATGAGGTATCAACATTGTTGGTATGAAGTGGATTGGAGAAAGGTAGAGGCTTGGTGTCGATACATAGCTTCTGATGGGGTCGAAACTATTGTTTTGTTTTGCTAAAGAAAAGTGCTTGCCTATTTATTTAAATGCTTTGAAGGAGTTGAAAATGAGGCTTTCGAAATGTTCTTTTAAATAAGCTATCGAAAGAGATTTATCGCCTTATTGTTTAATGTAGTAGCTTTCAAAGGAGCTACTTAGTTTTCAATTTTATGCTTTCAAAAGGGGTAGTCTCGACCGAGTCGAAACACTTCTTCTGCTTTTATGCCTTTGAAGGTATTAAAGATATCAATACTTTTGAAAGGTAGTCTTTTTTTCATAACGTAAGCTGCTTCTCATAGATTTCCATAAGGGTTAATGGTTTTGAAGGCAATGGTTTCGAAAGGGGTTTCGAAGCCAACCCTCAAGTGTTTTATGCAAATGATTTATGCTTTGAAAGGGTGGTTCTAGCGCCATCAAGTTTCCCCAATGCTTTTATATAATAAAGAATGGTTTCGAAAGGGGTACTTTCGTCTGTGTTCACTTTGACCCAAAAGATATTTTTAAATATAAGCCCAATGGCTTCGAAATAGGGACTTTCAATGGTTATGAAAGAGGGACTTTCAAAGGTTTCGAAAGGGGTACTTTCAATATTTACGAAAGGGTTGCTTTCAATGGTTTCGAAGCTATGCTTCAGAGAGTTAATAAGTAATACATTAATACACTCGAAAGGCTTCAAAAGAAGGATTTTAAAGTGTTTCAAAGGGTAGGAGCCTATGGTTTTGAAAAGAGATTTATATGATTTTAAGGGGGTCATCCAGTGAGGTCGAAAGCAATGTTTTAAAGGATTCGAAAGCCTTAGTTTTTCAAACCAAATATCCCAATCTCATTTTTTTCAAATCCCATGGCTGGATAGTGGAGTTTTGAAATGCTTTTAGTTATGAAGATTTGAAGAAGCTTTTCCATGATAAAATAATTGGTTAAAGGGATTAACAATATTTTATATGAAAATAATTATAAGGATATTAAACCCACAGGAGTGGTATTGTTATGTTATTATGTTTGCTTCATCAAATATAAATATATTCACATTAAAATGGACCCATAATTTCATTTCGGGGATAAAGGGGCAGAATAACTAGCTAGGTTGACCTAGTAGTGAATATAAATTGATTAAATTCCTAAATGAGTAGAATCGCATCCAGGAGGTCAGGGAGACCAGAATATAGGATGCCTAACCTTGAGGTTGTTGAATAGATAGGTTCATAGTAACCCCAAGAAAACTATGATTGGGATGTTATTGGAGATACCCATAGCTTCATAGCGGTCCCATGAAAACTATGATTTTAAGAGTGGTTGGTAGGGGCTAATTGGTTTATAGTGCACCCATAAGAACTATAACCAGATTAATTTATTGACAGAAGCCAATAGGTTCCTGGTAAACCCATGAAAACTTGGATATGAGGGAAGTTATTGGAGTTGTCAATAGGTTCAGGAAGAACCCATGAAATAGTAAAGTTATTGGCAGGGGCCAATAGGTTCTTAGTGATCTCATGAAAACTATGATACTGGGAAGGGAGTCCATAAATTTAAATAGGTTAATAGTAATCCCATTAAAACTATGAAACTGGACAGGGAGTCCATAACTATCAAACAATTTATTAGTCATCCCATGAAAACTAATAGGTTAATAGTGACCCTAGAAACTATAAATATGGCAGATGGTCATTTAATCAGGGGATGGAAAATCTAGAAGGTTTTAACTTGTATGCATATCATCATATCATCACGGCATACAGCTGTATAAAGCTTTAGGACTCTAGTGAGGGGAAAACCCGTTTCGCTAAGCGTTGTGGACTCACTATATATCTAAATGGTTTGAGATGGTAGATTATTATTCATACCAGTCTTTACGTCTGACTCGAAAATTATATTTTCCCCTTAAAATCTCGGGTGCTCAATTAATTTTGTGTAGTTTGAGGTTTAAGGTTCTCAGGTTCTCTTTTTAGACTAATAAAGCTTAGACGTGCAGGAGGCAAGCTAGTTAATAAGAGGTCTTTGTATTCCATTGTGTTTTGGTTACATTGGCAAATTCATTTACTTGTCTTATTATATACTCTGATCAACCAAGGGGGTATCTTCATATGTCGCTCTATGCGTATGTGTAATAATTATATTTTTCTGAACGTGAATATGATTGGGGATTATGTAATGAATCTGGAATATGGATTTGAAATGTATTGAAAAAGTTGTTTTGAAATCTATGTTTTATTTCATATATGTGATGACCCTGAATTTTGAACATTTGAAATCGAAATATTTAATTGATTTTAAATATTTGGAGGTTAGTTTAACTTGAATTTTGAATATAACTATGAAATTTGCAATTTAAATTATTGGATTTAATTTACTGAAGTTGGGTAAAATTTGAATCTTCGGTTTTAAGCTGATTAAAAATATTTTTAAAGGCTTAGAAAATTTATATTAGTAATACTAAAGCTAATGGAAGCTTCAGAATTGAATCTGGAATTGCTTTGTTCAATTTTGAAATTATATCGTTTAAATCGATATTTAAAAATAGCCTTCCAAGGCATAATCTCGGAATTCGACGAAACTAGTTCCATTGGATCTGTAATATTGTATTATTATCCTATTTCAATTTTCGTGATGCTTGGAGTTGTTGTTTAGCCGTACGATAAGCAAACGTGTTGAAAATTATATCGAAATTTAATTTAATAACTGGTTCAGAAAAGCTATCTTCTCCATACAATCGAGTTAGGGCTCGAAACCTTTTCCATTACGTTTAGAAAGGGGGTATAACATTATAAATGCTTGGCGGCATGCCCCGATAGGAGGTCGAAATTTTAATATCGAGACATTTGGAATTTTAAATAAAAATATTTCTAAATAAACCTTCTCCTACAAGCCACCTCCTTTTCGCATCCCGTCCCTTCTTTTATTTCACAACCGAAATCCAACTGTTCAAACAAAAACAAAAAATCTGAGACTTCCTTTATCTTCAAACTTAAATCAAATCGAAATAATGGCCGAGCACGATTCTTTTTCCCAATTTTGATCTCCCTTCCTCCTCTCCTGAAATTAATTCGAGATCCCTTCGTTCAATACAAAATCGCATGCTTCCCCGTCTATTTCACTAGTTCTGTTCGTAAGTAAAAAAAGAAAAAAAAACGAAATCGATTTTCGTTCAAACTGGAATTCTGGAGAGGCTTGCGAGCAAGTCGAGTGCGACGAAATCGCGAGGAGATTATTGTTCGATCGATCGAGAAGGGGAAGACGTTCGACTTCGAACGTCACTGAAGCTCGCTAGGATACCGTGTGTCGTGATTGGAATCGAGTGGAGGTGGGTATCATCGGTAGGACTACGTTGCTAGAGAGCTTAGTGGTCGCGACTCTGTCAAGTCGTGAATATGGGAGAAGCGAGTGCGCGTAGGCGATGCGAGGCTAATGGGGGCTTGGCTGTGGAGTTCGTCGAAGTCGTGTTGTTGGAGTTTGAATCTGCGATGGTTGAAGTTGCAGTATTTGGTTTCGTCGATGATGGCAGTTACTTGGCGACATTGGATATGGCAGACGAGGCCGAGGCGATGTTAGCTATGAGGTATTTTAGCATTTATTTTGAATGTTGATTCATCAGGAAGTTTACAGTAAGGTTTAATTATATTTTAGTTGAGGCCTATAAATGTATGTATAGGTTAGAAAATGTGATAACAGCAAGGTAAATTACTGTTGATATTTATACAAAAAAATTTATACACAGAAAATTTTATTTATAGGAAGATCTATGTACAAATAGTGACCGTTCGATTCTTTCAAAGTGTAGGTATATATATATTTGAACTTACCAGTTTATATTTAAATTAAAGACTTATGTGATTAAAGGAAAATTAGTTCAAACTACAATTATTAGTTAAAATAGAATCATTGGTTAATTAAATTTATAAAATGAAAATAAATTGTTCAAGTTATTTCAAAGTGTTAATAAATCGTATGATTGTTCTTACAAGGTCTAAAATCATGGGGAAATGAGTCGGGATGAAAATGTATTGCATGCATTGGCAAAGGTGAGATCTTCTCACTTAATCAAAGTTGTTCTGATTTAAATTTTGAATAGTTAGATTTAAAATTGATTGACTGTGTGCTTGGATGATTGATTTATAATAATTATTCACTGGATGATATTATATATATAGTAGTATATAGTATATATTGGGTGATTGATTTCCCGCATTATATAGCGGATGAGACCCTATGCGCCGCATAATAGCGGATGATATTTTATAAATCCATTATACCGCGATATTCCACCTTGAAGTGGAATTGGTATTTAATTGTTATGCTAACGTCTGTGGATGCAGGGAAAACAGGTTGGAGGGATCCAACTGGATTCCTCAAATATTTGAATTTTTTTTAATATTGTGTGTTGATTATTTGTAATCTATGGATGACTATTTGTGAGTGAAACTGTTGAAGGGTATTATTTAGCCGAATATATTTTTGATATCGTAGGATATCAGAAATAAATAAAATCGGATTTTTGAAATTTAGTAGAAAATTTATAGTAAATTAATTTTATAAATTTGAATAAATTAAAAGGAAAGAATTTTTTTCAAAAGATACTAAATGTGGTGTTGAAATAAATTAGAAATCAACTTTGGAAATTGATTTGGTATTTGAAAATAAATTTGGAAATCAATTTAGGATTTAATTCGATGCTGAAAATGAATATTGGGAAATTGATTTTAAAATCGTATATCAATGGATATTAGAAGTTTAAATTCACAATAGGAATTTATAAAGGAAAGAGAAATTTGTTTTAAAAATAAACATTTGTGTTAGTCCGTGAGATGATGGTTTTGATGACAACAACCATAGAATAGATTATAAAATATAAATACTAACATTGTAAGTTTAGATATATATGTATATGCAGGATTTAACCATGCAGGTACTAAGAAAGAAGACTGTACAGTATAGAGATTCAAGATATCAAGATAGAAGACTCATGAGTATCAAGATTATCAAGAATTCAAGATTTCAAAGTTAAGTGTTTTTTATTATTAGGAATTTTGTTAAAACTCATTGAAAAGCACTGACATCTTAAAATCCAATTTATTCGTGGAATGGAATCCACTTCGAGCACGTTAAAGGGATGGAACCCTAAGTAGGATGGAACCTACGAAAAATCTAGTGGAACATTGTTTTGTATCCGCTAACTTTTATTCAAAATGATTTTTCAAAATTATGTCCTGTTTTCAAAATGTTTTCAAAACTTTCCTTTTAAAAAATTCAAAATCCTCGATCCTGATTTTAAATAATTTTAGCCTAAAAAACATCTTTATTTTCAAAGCCAAATTACTCCTGATTTTAAACTATCTTTTTAAGTAATATATTTAACTTTTAAATATTTATACTTAGATTTAAATATAAAATTATAGTTAAAATCTATATATATTATTCTTTATATTTACTTATGAATTTTAACTATAGTCAAGTATATTTATATAGTTTAAAATAGTTTTTATATAAGATAAAGGTTATTTTCAAAGAAAATCAAAAGCACCAAAAAATCCATTGGGATGTCGACATGCCTAGCATGACCATGTCGACATGGTGACAGTTTGATTCAAAAATTCAAATTTCAAAAGAAGTGTCTATTCGCCATAACTCTTCATGAATGGTCATGGTTGTTGTTCTTCTATAAATAGGGGTCGGTTTCAACGAATTTTTAATCATAATTTTCTGTTTTTCACTCCTCTTCTTCTTCCTCATTTCTTAATACATAATCTTACCATTACTCTGTCGAAATCAACATTGAATCATACTCGATTACTTTTAGTTTGATTCTCTATCACTATCTCAACAAGATTCTTGGTGCTATTCAGAGTTATAGACTTTTTTGTAATCTATTAAGCGAGAAAAGGTATGATTGTGACCTTGCAAATCAATCAAGCGAGAAAAGGTGTGATTGTAGCCTTGGTAAATCAGTTGGGTAAACTTGTGGCCAGGAAATCAAGTATCTCTACCCAGAGGATTGAAATTCTAGAGGGTGTACCTCGCAGCCTTGAAATCGAGGGTGTAATTGTACAATTGGTTTTGAAAGGAAATCCGTACTTGTATTGCGGGACTGGATGTAGGGTAACTCCGAACCAGTATAAAATTCGGTGTGTTCTTTCCTTTACTGCTTTTATTTTATTTCTGCATCTGTGTTTGTTTCTGTGATTATCCCTGTATTTGTAGATTGCATACATCTGTGTCTAAATTAACATAAACTCAAAAAGATTTAGTAATTCTTTATAAACACTATTCACCCCCTCTCTAGTGTTAATCCTAGCCTTAAGATCCGTAATCCGCATTTTTTTTTAATTGGTATCAGAGCGAGGTTTTCAAAGTTTTCATAATATGAATTTTGAAAAAGTTTTTAAAATGTCTATTTTTGAAGATTTTATTAACACTATTTTCATATGAATATGGCACAAAATCGTCATGATATTTTTGTTTAAAACTATATTTAGTTATTTTGAAAAGTCACTTGATTCTTTAAAAGGTTATGTTGTTTTGTAGGAGAATAATTCTGTCCAATGACTGTTGGTTAAAGGATACCAAATAACCATTCACCGATAAAGAAGAACAATTGGATATATAATGGAAATCGATATAGAAATGGATAGCAGATCAATTCAAAACTTTTGGTTCTCATGTACAACTTGATATAGAAATCGATATAGAAATGTGGTCAAATGAAGTTTTGGTGAACAAAGAGAAAAAGAAGGCAAAACTGTCAATGGTATTCTTAAACTTGCATCCAGAGATTTGAGTATTTTGTTCCCACTCCTTTTCCAGATTGTAGTTATTGTTCTCGCGGTCGTTTTTATGGGCGGATCATCAAATTTGGATCAAAATTGAGTGAAATATGACAGTTTGAAGTTGGATATCCAAACTGAAAAACTGTGTACGGGATTCTCTACATTTCTTCTACTTTTTGGCCTGTTGCATCACTATACCGTCCAAATTCGACACCAAAATATTACTAGATCGTAGCGCTTGCCTTCCTTTTCGATTAGCCGCTGGTTTCATCTAATTCCGTTAAGAAACGAAGGAGATATGCCCTCTAAAACTTTGATACTATATAGAAAAACGGGAAGAAGAAGAGGAATTAAAATGAAAAGTGGTGACCATTGGGCCTATTTATAGTGGTTAAAGTGTCCATTCATTCAAAATTCGAATTCAAAGTTTTGACGCCAAGTTGGTCGATTTACTAAATCAACTATATCTTTCTCATACAGTCTCCAAATTCAGCAAATGAATATACTACGATGACATAAAAACAAGCCCATCGCAATAGAGCAGATCTCGTCATCAAATTCTGAAAGATATAAATGTATGACTCACGACAATGGAAAAAAAACAAAGTTAGAAAGATGGAGTGCAAAAATTGGTACGCATTACTATCATTTCATCATTATTGTTGCATTTCGGAATATGTATCTATGCATTTAGTTAGGTATAGAAATTTATCTCTTTTATAAGTTTTGATATATTGGTCTATATATCAACACACCATAGTATAAATATCGATGTACAAGTCTAATTTTTTAAAAGTCTTTCAAAATGTGTTTTCTTTCAAATAAAATCTACAACTAAATTATTACAGCTATATTAAGTAGAAAAACATACCTTCATTAATGATTTCAACCTTTATAATGTTATTTTTACTTCTCATACTCTATTTCTTTTAAGATACTAATTTTATATCTTTAAGAAATTAATAGAATAAATTTAGAATGTTAGAATAAGGCTCAAATTATATATTTCTTCAATAAATAAGATAGCACCACATCACATGACCGGAATTTTAGATAGCATTTCTAAAATGCATCTTTTCTTTTGTAAACTATTTTACTTTATTGTCATTTTATTACATATCATTATGCATCCTATTTCATATCACATATCATTGCATATTACATCATAAATTATAATGCATATCATAATCATTTGCATCACAAGTTGCACTTCATTTTGCATATTATCTCATGCTACATTGCATATGTCATACATTTCATACTGCATTACATAAGTGTATTTTATTTAGAAGGTGTTTGTAGTATTGTCTTATAATATAGGATTATTAGTTTGGTATGTTTTGATTGACTTGATTGACTTGTTTGACTTGATTGACTTGATTGACTTGTTTGGCTTGTTTGACTTGATTGATTTGTTTGACTTGTCTGACATGATTGATTTTGATGAGTGTGTTGAAATATACTTAATAAATAATTTATGTTCTTATATTTTTCTAACTATTATAAGTATTATAATGGATACGCAGTTAGGATAGTTAGTAATTTAGGATTAAGTTTTAGTTTTTAGAGTTAAGTGTTGATTATTTATGATAACACTATCATTATAATCTCATGTCATATAGTATTTAATTAAGGGGGAGTTATATAGTTTGGAGTTAGTTTTTGTTGATGACAAAGGGGGAGAAATATAAAATAGTGTAGTTAGGCATAGATTAAGGGGGAGTTGTTATGATAGAAATAATATTTTATAAACAAAGGTTGTCATCATCAAAAAGGGGGAGTTTGTTAGTCCGTGAGATGATGGTTTTGATGACAACAACCTTAGAATAGATTATAAAATATAAATACTAACATTTTAAGTTTAAAAATATATGTATGCAAGATTTAACCATGCAGGTACTAAGAAAGAAGACCGTACAGCATAGAGATTCAAGATATCAAGATAGAAGACTCATGAGTATCAAGATTATCAAGAATTCAAGATTTCAAAGTTAAGTACTTTTTATTATTAGGAATTTTGTTAAAACTTATTGAAAAGCACTGACATCTAAAAATCCTATTTATTCGTGGAATGGAATCCACTTCGAGGCCGTTAAAGGGATGCAACCCTAAGTAGGATGGAACCTACGAAAAATCTAGTGGAACATTGTTTTGTATCCGCTAACTTTTATTCAAAATGATTTTTCAAAATTATATCCTGTTTTCAAAATGTTTTCAAAACTTTCCTTTTAAAAAATTCAAAACCCTCGATCCTGATTTTAAATAATTTTAGCCTAAAAAACAACTTTAGTTTCAAAGCCAAATTACTCCTGATTTTAAACTATCTTTTTAAGTAATATATTTAACTTTTAAATATTTATACTTAGATTTAAATATAAAATTATAATTAAAATCTATATATATTATTCTTTATATTTACTTATGAATTTTAACTATAGTCAAGTATATTTATAAAGTTTAAATTTGTTTTTATATAAGATAAAGGTTATTTTCAAAGAAAATCAAAAACACCAAAAAATCCTTTGGGATGTCGACATGCCTAGCATGACCATGTCGACATGGTAACAGTTTGATTCAAAAATTTAAATTTCAAAAGAAGTGTCTATTCGCCATAACTCTTCATGAATGGTCATGGCCGTTATTCTTCTATAAATAGGGGTCGGTTTCAACAAATTTTTAATCATAATTTTCTGGTTTTCACTCCTCTTCTTCTTCCTTATTTCTTAATACATAATCTTACCATTACTCTGCCGAAATCAACATTGAATCATACTCGATTACTTCTAGTTTGATTCTCTATCACTATCTCAACAAGGTTCTCAGTGCTATTCAGAGTTATAGACTTCTTTGTAATCTATTAAGCGGGAAAAGGTGCGATTGTGGCCTTGCAAATCAATCAAGCAAGAAAAGGTGTGATTGTAGCCTCGGTAAATCAATTGGGTAAACTTGTGGCTCGGAAATCAAGTATCTCTACCCAGAGGATTGAAATTCTGGAGGGTGTACCTCGTAGCCTTGAAATCGAGGGTGTAATTGTAAAATTTCTTTTGAAAGAAAATCTGTACTTGTATTGCGGGACTGGATGTAGGGTAACTCCGAACCAGTATAAAATTCGGTGTGTTCTTTCCTTTACTGCTTTTATTTATTTCTGCATCTGTGTTTGTTTCTGTGATTATCCCTGTATTTGTAGATTGCATACATCTGTGTCTAAATTAACATAAACTCAAAAAGATTTAGTAATTCTTTATAAACACTATTCACCCCCTCTCTAGTGTTAATCCTAGCCTTAAGATCCGTAATCCGCATTTTTTCAATTGGTATCAGAGCGAGGTTTTCAAAGTTTTCATAATATGAATTTAGAAAAAGTTTTAAAATGGCTATTTTTGGGGATTTTATTAACACTATTTTCATACGAATATGTCACAGAATCATCATGATATTTTTGTTTAAAACTATATTTAGTTATTTTGAAAAGTCACTTGATTCTTTAAAAGGTTATGTTGTTTTGCAGGAGAAGAATTATGTCTAATGACTGTTGGTTAAAAGATACCAGATAACCATTCATCGATCAAGAAGAACAATTGGATTTATAACGGAAATCGATATAGAAATGGATACCAAATCAATTCAAAACTTTTGGTTCTCATGTACAACTTGATTTGATACTGTACTTCTCTCCATCTGCTTCGCAATGCCACTAATTTCGTGCGAATCCATCAAGAAATGACCAAGTTGTGGTCAAATGAAGTTTTGGTGAACAAAGAGAAAACGAAGGCAAAACTATCAAAGGTATTCTTCAAATTGCATCCAGATATTTGAGTATTTTGTTCCCACTCCTTTTCCAGATTGTAATTCTTGTTCTCGTGGTCGTTTTGATGGGTGGATCATCAAATTTCGATCAAAATTGTGTGAAATATGACAGTTTGAAGTTGGCTATCCAAACTGAAAAACTGTGTACGGGATCTTCTACATTTCTTCTACCGTCTGGCCTGTTGCGTCACTATACCGTCCAAATTCGACACCAAACTGTTAATAGATCGTAGCCCTTGCCTTCCTCTTCGATTTGCCGCTGGTTTCATCCAATTCCGTTAAGATACGAAGGGGATGTGCCCTCTAGAAGTTTGATAGTATATAGAAAAACGAGAAGAAGAAGAAGAAGAGTAATTAAAATGAAAAGTGGTGACCGTTGGGTCTATTATAGTGGTTGAAGTGTCTACTCATTCAAAATTCGAACTCAAAGTTTTGGCGCCAAGTTGGTCGATTTACTAAATCATCTATATCTTTCTCATACGGTCTCCGAATTCAGCAAATGAATATACTACGATGATCATAAAAACAAGCCCGTCACAATAGAGCAGATCTCGTCATCAAATTATGAAAGAAATAAATGCGTGACTCACGATAATGGAAGAACAACAAAGTTAGAAAGATGGGTGCAAAAATTGGCACGCTTTACTATTATTTCATCTTTATTGTTGCATTTAGGAATATATATATCTATGCATTTAGTTAGGTATAGAAATTTATCTCTTTTATAAGTTTTGATATATATATAAATATATATATATTATAAACAACCAAGTTAAAATAATAATTTTAAATTAAATAAGTAGGCTATTAATTTTTATAAAAATATATTTGATCATATATATACATATAGTTTAGGTCCATATTTCTTAGCAATTTAATTTTGATATTGAGTTTGATTACTACCTTTCATAAATATCTTACAATTTTAATATCATTTATTACCTTTAAACTCTTTTATTTACTACACTTTCAGTCTCATTCATTAGTTTTCTTAACTAAAGTCTAGTAATTGGTGTGTTGTACCTTTGTATGGTTGAAGTATAATAAATAGTTTGATATATGTATACATATATATATAGACACACACACACAAATATATATATATATATATATATATATAATATGTGTGTGTGCTTGCCAATTATCGCTCATGTTTATCTTATAGTTTGAATATCTCTTACCATAGTATATATATCATCATATCATTCTGCAAATTATTTTACTTTATTGTCATTTTATTACATATCATTATGCATCCTATTTCATATCACATATCATTGCATATTACATCATAAATTATAATGCATATCATAATCATTTGCATCACAAGTTGCACTTCATTTTGCATATTATCTCATGCTACATGTCATATGTCATACATTTCATACTGCATTACATAAGTGTATTTTATTTAGAAGGAGTTTGTTGTAATGTCCTATAATATAGGATTATTAGTTTTTGATTTGTTTGGTATGTTTTGATTGACTTGATTGACTTGTTTGACTTGATTGACTTGTTTGACTTGATTGATTTGTTTGACTTGTCTGACATGATTGATTTTGATGAGCGTGTTGAAATATACTTAATAAATAATCTATGTTCTTACATTTTTCTAACTATTATAAGTATTATAATGGATACGCAGTTAGGATAGTTAGTAATTTAGGATTAAGTTTTAGTTTTTAGAGTTAAGTGTTGATTATTTATGATAACACTATCATTATAATCTCATGTCATATAGTATTTAATTAAGGGGGAGTTATATAGTTTGGAGTTAGTTTTTGTTGATGACAAAGGGGGAGAAATATAAAATAGTGTAGTTAGGCATAGATCAAGGGGGAGTTGTTATGATAGAAATAATATTTTATAAACAAAGGTTGTCATCATCAAAAAGGGAGAGATTGTTAGTCCGTGAGATGATGGTTTCGATGACAACAACCTTAGAATAGATTATAAAATATAACTACTAACATTGTAAGTTTAGATATATATGTATATGCAGGATTTAACCATGCAGGTACTAAGAAAGAAGACTGTACAGTATAGAGATTCAAGATATCAAGATAGAAGACTCATGAATATCAAGATTATTAAGAATTCAATATTTTCAAGTTAAGTATTTTTTATTATTAGGAATTTTGTTAAAACTCATTGAAAAGCACTAACATCTTAAAATCCAATTTATTCGTGGAATGGAATCCACTTCGATCCCGTTAAAGGCATGGAACCCTAAGTAGGATGGAACCTACGAAAAATCTAGTGGAACATTGTTTTGTATCCGCTAACTTTTATTCAAAATGATTTTTCAAAATTATATCTTGTTTTCAAAATGTTTTCAAAACTTTCCTTTTAAAAGATTCAAAACCCTTGATCCTAATTTTAAATAATTTTAGCCTCAAAAACATCTTTATTTTCAAAGCCAAATTACTCCTAATTTTAAACTATCTTTTTAAGTAATATATTTAACTTTTAAATATTTATACTAATATTTAAATATAAAATTATAGTTAAAATCTATATATATTATTCTTTATATTTACTTATGAATTTTAACTATAATCAAGTATATTTATAAAGTTTAAAATAGTTTTATATAGGATGAAGGTTATTTTCAAAGAAAATCAAAAACACCAAAAAATCCTTTGGGATGTCGACATGCCTAGCATGACCATGTCGACATGGTGACAGTTTGATTCAAAAATTCAAATTTCAGAAGAAGTGTCTATTCGCCATAACTCTTCATGAATGGTCAAAGAAAATCAAGTATATTTATAGACTTGAATTCGACAGGATGAGAACGAAGTTAGTGGAGATGGAAGTCGATCATCCAATAATTAATTCTGCCTACCCAAAACATGAGGCGGAGACATAATTTCTTACATGTTGAGTTTAACAACGTAACATTAAGGCCTAAGACAAACATTTGAATAATAATCGAGGCTACAACCTCAGGGAGGCCATGAGTTTGATGAATCGAATCAATGTCCGAGCTAAGGGGCAATGAATTACAAGTACATTGACTGGAAAATGTAATAGCTCATTCACTTAAGCAAGTACACATAAGAGTTCGAGGAATGGAAGAGAACTTTTATTCACATTAAACTTGTAATTAGTTGTACAAGTTTATCCAAAGAGTGAGAATTATAAGCGGGGGCCATACCTATACAAACACAAAAAACAAAAGAGAAAGATTAGCAACATAAGTTGTCTACAGATCAAGCCAACTTGACGGCTACTGCCTGGACTTCTTGTCCATCCTCGGTTTCTTAAGGGTGGATCCACTGGAATTATCACCCGACCCTCTCTTCGGTCCCTTACCACCTCTTCTCCTTTCGAAGAGACATCGGTAGATACAAGGATCGAGGTAGCATCATCCTTAGAAACAGGAGGGATCTCATCCCCATGAATCAAACCACCTGGAGGGATGACTTGAAGTGAGATAGGATCTGTGTGACGCCCCACCTCTATACCCGCACTAGCCAAGAACATTACGGTGAATGCTGTCAACTTGCACGAAAAATAAGGCTGTTGAGGAGCGACCATCGGGGTAATTGCTTTGCGCGAGCATCGATATGTCAGATAGTATAACATGCATTTCTTTATCAAGAGGGAAATCCGACATACCGACACAAACTCAAAGATACTACACAGTGGCTATAATATCTTAAGAAACAAATATAGAAATAAACATAACATAAATCAGTCACAGACAATCCATATCACAAAAGAGAAAATAGATATGAATATTACACTTGGAAGTGTATATCAGAGTAGCGGTCTAAAAAGATCCACAATAACACAAAAGAATAAGTTTACATCATGGAGTCTATATTTCAATAGTATACAAAAAAAACTACTAAACTAAAGTAGTTAGCCAAAGGATCAGATGGAGGTCCGATAAGGAGTCAAGCAGAAGCACTTGTAAAATCTCAGTCTGACCCGAGTATTATTTAAGAAAAAAATAATAAACGAATCAGTCTAGCTATAATTATCAGTTAAAATGAGATATAAGAAGAGATATAATAAAAAGATGTATGATAACCAAAAATGTCATACTACGACAAGTATACATTAGAAAATCCATAAAGGTCATACAATATCTCAAAGAATCTCATAGCATCAAAAAGAATGTCATATTCTTTATTTCATTCACCAAGCCACAGTAAAATGACATACATATCAATGCCAATTGTAGACGTTGGTGAAACATAAATTCCAAAAATCATCAAATAGAAATCCAGAAATCACAATAAAAGGATGGCCAATCCCATAAAAATGAGCCGAAGCTCCTCCTGACAGGGTATAGTCCCCCATTGCGGACATTGAGCCGAAGCTCCTCCTGGTGAGTCGAAACTCCTCCTGACAGGGTATAGTCCCCCATTGCGGACATTGAGCCGAAGCTCCTCCTGGTGAGTCGAAACTCCTCCTGACAGGGTATAGTCCCCCATTGAGGACATTGAGCCCAAGCTCCTCCTGGTGAGTCGAAACTCCTCCTGACAGGGTATAGTCCCCCATTGCGGACATTGAGCCGAAGCTCCTCCTGGTGAGCCGGAGCTCAATAAAATTGAGATATAGTCCTCCTCACGGACAAAGAGACATCGCACATTGCTAGTCTAAACCATAAAATGATCATCATTGATCATCAAGAAGTGTCAATTACAATAAGCTAGTAAATATATGAGTTTAGCATCATGTCCCATAACCACTAGCTTAACTTAAATATTTGCGAACAAATTGTAGATCTCCACTAGAAAATTATCACAAGAGATTCAATCGAACAAGTCCAAGAATTAACCAACGAAGTAAACGCAAGCGTTTCATACCACTTGTTTTACCAAGTCGTTTAATTAGATTTCTCATACGAGTGAGGTAAAGGTTTGTATATACTAATAGATAGGAAAACGGTTTTAAGAAACGAGCTCTATAATAAAATATTGTTGAAATCATTTGAAGAAAGAGTTTTGATATTTACTACTAGTACAGAAAACCTTTATATTTTAAAGTGACAAATCACTAAAAATGATTGTAGAAACAATCGATCATCAAAATTCACATTTGAAGACGTGAATCAAATCCAAAGAAATCGATACCAAATCCATTAAAATGGATATTTCGAAAAATCCATAAAAAGAAGTCATCATAGTCGATAATAAGTGATAACAACTAACCAGATCAACAAAAATCGATAAACCTTGGAAATTTACTCAAAAATAGCCAAAATAGGCAAATTAAATAGTTCCAGACGTCTGGTAGGTGTTCCCAGATGTCTGGCCCTAGTATCTGGAAGTATATGTGTTTTCTCCCTTCTATTTTTAGTTCCTGGGCCATTTTAGACGTCTGAAATTTTCAACCAGACGTCTGAATTTGATTTCAGACGTATGGATTTTGTTTCAGACGTCTGGATTTAGTCTCTGCCTTTTCCAGACCCCTTTCCAGACGTCTGGATTTTTCAACCAAACGTCCGGATTTGGTTTCAAACGTCTGAAATTAATTTCAGATGTCTGAAATCTTCTGCTAGGCAAAGAACATCCTAGACCAAAAATGGCAAAATCCAAACCGAAATGCGATCGAACGAGCGTTGGATGCTAAGGATTTATGTCAATCGACAACCCAGCACTATAGGCTCTTCGATGCATCACCAAAAACATGTTCAAACATCAAAGATTGAATTTTTAAAGATTTAACTACAAAACTCCAAAAATTAGAATATTCACCAATTCAATCCAAATCAAAAGCAAATGAACATAAATAAGTGTTAGGAATTCATACCCAACAATCAAAGATAGTTATAGACATAGATGTGAGATAAAAATCTCACCTTTGAACCCAAACGATTGAAGAAGAAGCTCGAAAGCAAAGGAAGATCAACCACACTTCAATCTCAACACTAGAAGCTTGAATCTAAGCTTAAAAGAGAAATATTTCCCAAATTTGGTTTAGGAATTTTCTGAAATCAAAGAGAGAATGAGTTGGAGAAGAAGAAAAGAAGGCTTACCAATGGGTTCACTTGAGTTTGGAGCTAGAAGATGGATTTGCTAATGAAGACTAGGGCTTGGAGTTTTAATTTCCTCTTCCTTCCCCCATTTTTGCTTTAGCTTGAAGTGTTAGGAAATGAGGAATGAAGTAATGAAGAGGAGAGGGGGTTGGAACTGAGCTAGTAAAGGGGGTTATTGGGCTCAGCCCAAACCAAAGCCCTAAGTGAAAAGTGGAAAAATTCAACTATCTCCAAACATATCGAAGTTTATACTCAAAAAGGTCGCAAACGTCATTTTGAACTCAATGGGGGTGGTCTCGAGTCCTAATTCGACTGTTTGCAAAAAGTAGCTTTTCGGACCAAAATCCGACGAACGATAAAATATTTAAATATAAAATCGATAAATATGCGGGTTGTTACAATCTGGATCATTGGGGTCCACGTTAACTTTCTCAGCCTTACCCTTTTTCTTCAGCGACCCTTCCTTCACAATGCACTCTTTTAGACTGAGCACATCAATGGGATCAGAGGTACCCATGATTACAACTTTGTCGTTAATCGGGATTTCATGGCACGAATCACTACTTTCCCTTAACAATGCATCCACCATGTGCTCATCAAATATGAAAGCCTACTCTACTTGAACGTCTTGAGTCATAGCCGAAGTTGTAATTGTAATAAACTCCATTTCATGCAGTTGAGACCCTGACTGTGATTCTTAAGGACGAGGAACTGTATCAGGAGGACCTATAACCGAGGAAACATAGCCAAAAAGATTAGAAATATCAATCGGCGACACCGACCATTCTGAAAAATGAGAGATGTCAATGAGATACCTTCTTCAGTCTGGCTTTCGAGATGAGCTGAAGTACCTTTAGAACTTCGTTCTAGAATTGGAGAAAGCCCATTGTGAATTGCATATCAAGGCTTTTCTTGGTTTTATCGTGGAACAGTGGAAAACCCCACAGCAGTGCTAAGAATACCCTAAGACACTAGGGGCAGATTATTTGCAACATCAGGTGGCGCAGACCTGGAAACTTCACCCGCCTCATGTTGGCCTTAATTGGCTCTTATTGAAGTAAAAGTTGGGCATCATGTAAAATTTTGGGTTGATCGCCTAGTACGATTTCGCCTTCAAACCTCATTAGATCAATCTCCTCTACATTGAGTGCCCTCTTCTCTTTAGCAACAAGAAATTCCCAAGCATGAAAAAGCTGATAGGGATAGTCATCTCGAAGTCATTCCAAGTTTCCGTACTTATGAACATTGGTGTTGAAGAGAACAAGCACTACTAAAAAAGGCTCTAATTTCGACAGCAAAAGGGCGACGGCATCCGACGGCTGATTTTCGACGTCTTTCGACAGGCCGTCGGCGGCGGCTGTCATAATTTCGTGAATTATAGGGCTCAGCCGATCCTTCTTCTTTCTCAGTATTACATACAAAAAATTTTACCAAAAAACCCCAATTCCCTTCTCCAAGCTTTCAATCTCTAATTTCAAGCTTAAGGATCCTCCACGGCTATCTAATCAACCTATATTGCTTTCCATCTCATGTATAATATCTTATTTTCGTCAAAAATCAAATTTTTACCCTAAATCTAAATTTTCATAAGTTGATAAATTAGGATTAATTAGTAATTGCAATTGTTTCCAATAGCGTAATAACGGTTTATAGCATCACATGGTATACCTATTTCATCTTTTATCGTGAAATTGTGAAAACATGTATAATTTGTGGTTGTTCATGTATATATAAATCGTTGTGTATGCCTTGATTGTACGATTATATATGTGTGTAGCGCTACTATCACTGTATTGTGTTAGTTGGAATAAGATAGAATGAATGAACGAGCTAGGAGTATTATATTGTGCACGTATTGACTTGTGAAACAAAAAAAATTCATGAGTCTAAATTATAATTGTGTGTATTGAAAAATGATAAAAATGTTAAACCAGCCTTAAGTTGATGTAATACGTCAAATAAATGTGTTAAATTAAAATATATTTTTGTAAATGTGAACAGTTAGTAAAATTGTATTTTTTCGTAAAATGCGCACATTTAATTAACTAATGTCCCTTAGACAATTTTTGGCCTCGTCTGAAGAGTGTTGTACATGGTCGTTATATAAATAGTCGTTTTTTCCAGAAAACGACCATTTATATTCATCTGGTACAATGTTTGTTGGATTTTTCATGTATTGGATAAGTTATGAACACAATAAGCATTTACATTTTTTATACTACTTCATCTCAAACGGTTCATAAAATTTCGGCCTAACTTTTCTTTTTGTTTCCGGCGTACACGCATTTGTGTACAATGTAGGAAACAAAAGGGAAATGCTGCCGAAATTTTGTTGAATTGTTTGAGACGAAGTAATATATGAAATGTAAATGCTTACTGTGTTTGTAATGGGAAGTAGGATGCCTGACCATGGGAAAAAAATAATTATACAATTTTTTATATCGATACATTAAAAAATAAAATCTGCTCTATTTAAAAATGTTTTTAAATTTGTGAAGTAGTTCTTTAAATTCAAAAATTATACGACCATGAAAATAATCTTTTTCGAATTTGTATTCTTGAAAATAAATATTAAATTTTGAACTTCTCATTTTGTCAAATAGGAAAAATGATTGATTATTTTATTGATTGGAGGAGATGGATGTACCAAAGAAAAGGACTGAGGGGCTCAATAAAAGAAGATTTTTATAATGGTATAAACGTGTTTGTTCAATTCGCTTTAAGTAATAACGGAAACATCCAGAAATTCGTTGTCCGTGTAGTAGGTGTAGACAATTGAATTATTTGTTACCAGATATTGTGAAAGTTCATTTGTGTCAAAACGATTTCATATCCGAGTATTATGTTTGAGATCGGCATGGAGAAGCTGTAGCAAATGCTCCTGTAGAGTCTGAAAGTGTCGTTAACAAAACAGTTATGATGACCCGTATAGAAAATATGGTCGAAGATGCAGCACGATCGATGTTTCCTATGGTTGAAGTTGACGACGATGATGGAAACGTTGAAGAACCAAATATTGAAGCAAAAAAAATTTATGATTTACTAGATGCTGCTAAGAAACCTATTTAGGATGGTTGTAAAAGTGGCACTCGGCTGTCAGTAATCGCAGAATACATTGCGATGAAGTCAAAATACAATATCACTGAAGTTGGGTTTACTACTGTTGTATAAGCTGCAAAAAGACATATGCCGCTCGATAATCTAATGTGTGAAAATCACTATGAAGTTTAAAAACTTATGTCGGCTTTTGGTTTACCTTATCAGAAAATAGTTGCATGTTTAAAAGGCTGCATGTTGTTTTGGAAAGAAGACGCAAACCTTAGAAATTGTAAAACTTGTAACCAGGAGAGATATAAACCAAGAAAAAAGTAGGGGAAGGAAGTTCCATACAAGCGTACGCATTACTTACACATAACTTCAAGACTTCAGAGATTATATGCATCTTCTGTAACTACATCTAATATGAGATGGCATAGCGTGAGAATGGAGAAAGAGGGTATGTTGACACATCCGGCCGATGGAGAAGCATGGAAGCATTTCGATAAAACGTATCCAAATTTTGCAGCGGAGAGTCGAAATGTTAGATTAGGATTATGTACGGACGGTTTTTCTCCATTTTCAATTTGGTTCTAAATATTCATCCTGGCCCATTATCGTTACACCGTATAATTTACCGCCATGGATGTGTATGAAATTGCAATATATGTTTCTTACTGTTGTCGTTCTTGGCCCTGACGATCGGACATAAGGAGTCGATGTATATTTACAACCGTTGATTGAGGAGTTAAAAATAATGTGGAACGAAGGAGCCGAAACATACGATGTGTCCAAGAAGAAAAATTTTCGTATGCTTGCTTCTTTGTTGTGGACTATAAGTAATTTTCCTACCTATGCAATGCTTTCAGGATGGAGTACTGCCGTTCATCTAGCATGTCCATATTGCATGGATGAAACACGAGCGTTTTCTTTACCTCATGGTAAGAAAATTTCATGGTTTAACTGTCATCGATGTTTTCTCCATGTAAATCATACCTCAGAGGAGACAAGAAAAACTTTTTAGCTAATAGAGTAGAAACCAGACAACCACCGACGATATGGTCAAGCGAAGACATATATGAACTTGTTAGGGACTATCCAAAGATATATGAAACTGGAGAGAAAACAGAAATTGAAGGCAAATCAGTTGTTCATAACTGGTGCAAGCAAACTATTTCTTTGGGTGTTGTCGTATTGGAAACATCTTTTGCTTCATCGTAATATAGATGTGATGCACAATGACAAAATGTATTTGATAATGTTTTTAACATAATTTTGAATGTTAAAGAGAAGAAGATGGATGATTTGAAATCAAGACGTGATGTAGAAGAATTATGCAAACGTCCTGAGCTTCATATGAAACCAAATGACGGTAAAAATCCAAAGCATGTTACGAATTAGATAATAATCAAGTTAAAGCTGTGTTAAAATAGGAAGAAGGGTTGAGATTCCTGATGGGATATCATCAAATTTTCGTAGATGTGTTGACTTTAAAAATGGTAGATTGAGCGGAATGAAAAGTCATGACTGTCACATAATGATGGAAAATTTATTTCGCGTTATGTTTAAAAATTACTGCTGTTAAAAGTTTGGAAGGTAGTAACGGAGCTTAGTATGTTTTACAAAGAGCTTTGTTCGACTACATTAAAAGTGCAACGTTTACGTAAACTTGAAGTGGATATTCCTATATTGCTTTGCAAATTAGAGAAAATATTTCCGCCAGGTTTTTTTAATGTAATGGAACATTTACCTGTTATCTCCCATCTGAAGCACGACTTCGTGGTCCTGTCCAATATGGATGGATGTATCCATTTGAGAGGTATGTAATATGATATCAATCGCATTTGAAAGATGAAGTTAGTACAAATTAATTTTGCATAGATATTTGAATCATCTGAAATAAAAGTGAGGCAAAAAGCACGAGTTGAAGGTTCGATCTGTAAATCTTACATCGAAGAAGAAGCTTCGTTCTTTTTCTCTCACTATTTCAGTGACCATGTGAATATTTCATTTGAAAGTGTTCCTTGTAATGATGAAGGCGATGAACAAGAGTCCTCTCAAGCAATGTTATCTATGTTTAGACAACATGGTCGGCCTTTTGGAAAATGTGTAGAAATATGGCTAGACGATAGAGATCTTCATGTAGCATACACTTATATACTTCTAAATTGTGTTGAGGTTGCACCATTTGTTAGGTAATCTGAAATAATAATTTGTGTTTTATTCTTTTCTATAATGCATGCGCATGTATGACCTAATGTTGTAATTTGTTTATATAAACAGTGTTTATGAACGTGAACATCCGAACTGAGATCTCAGAAAAGAATTTTCCGGTTGGTTTTCAAAATACGTTTATGAGCTGAGAAATTGTGCTGTTGATGAAGGGTTGAAACATCTTGCGATGGGACCAAAAAGAGTGGTCAAGACATATCCAATATATTTCATCAATAGATATAAATTTAACACCAAAGAATACGGTGCAGAAAAATTAACAAATAATACTGTTGTATTTGTTAAAGGTAGTGACGATCCAGAAAATCACTTAAATGATTTTTATGGCGTTCTAACACAAATTTTGCAACTGACATATTTCTCACGATCCACGGAGGAGGTGTTTCTATTTAGATGCAATAGGTTTAGCAATGTTCCAGGTTATGGAATTAATGTGTACAAGGATTATAATCTTATCGAAATAAAGCATACATCGCAGTATCACAAGTACGATCCTTTTGTACTAGCCAAACAAGCACTGCAAGTTTATTACGCTCCTTATCCGTCTCTAAAAAGAGATAAAGCAGATTGGTTTGCAGTTTTTAAAACAAAGGCCAGATTCACATTCGATGGGAAGAATATTCCGGACCAACAAGTTTATCAGGCAGATCTTGAGCAAAATAACGAAATAATAATTACAGACGATCATACAGATTTTGGTCCTTTGATCAATGAATCAAATGTTTTGGTAGAAGCGTTTGACAGTGCAGAGGAAAATATCGTAGAAAACGAGACCGAATCTGAATCAGAAGATAATTATGACTCGTATAAATCTGAATCGGATTTTTTTCAATTGATGTAACTATGTTGAATTCTTGATATATTAAGAAGTTGATGACTATGAAACCAAATATGTTTACCATTGTTTACATGTTTTATGTCATTTCCATTTGTCATTTATTTAGCAATTTTTATTAAAAATGCAATGAAATATGGTTACCATCGGAACAGTACACCCATTATGAATCAGGTATAACACACTCCCATTTCTATTTCCATTTCAGTCATTAATTAAGCAATTTATACCGTTGATGTCATTTACATATGAAATATATTTCATTATCATGTTATTATTCTCTTATATAATGATGTGTAAATATGTCACAGGTTTATCATAATGTCATATAGAGGTAGGAGCTCTTCCCGATCATCAATAGGCATTGGTAGTGGCCCATCGCAAGAGTCACAACGTTCAGTAGTTTCGTTAGTCCCTAGAGTAGAGGGGTAAGAATTAAATTTTATTCATCATCTTATTTTTTATATGATATACGTACGTACTTATCTGTATCGTATTTAGAAACAGGGGGTTCGACCTACTTCCTTCGAAGGTTGTGCTGGATGTCTCTAGAGATTCTTATCGCAGTGGAACGAGTGGCTGCTGCCCGAAGTGGGATAACATCCCACCTCACATTATAGAGTGTATATGGAAGGATGTCCTAGTATGTATATTTTTCTGTTTTCCATTTTTAATTCATTTTTATCGTTTTTCTATTGTTTATCATTTACAGTGTAATCTTTTCTTTTACTTTTTTATCGTGAAACACAGGCTGAGATAGACGTCCAAACAGACGATATGCTGCTGGCACGAGGATACTGGATGAAGAAGATGCGCAAGAACTACAGGGACTCGATATATGAGATTAAGAAATCTGGTAAGAAACCACGGTGGGTGGGGGAGAGCATATGGAAAGCTTGGTTGAGATACTGGGAGACGGACGAGGCAAAGGCAAGTATACTAAAAAAAATTTAATTATTAATTTGACGTGATCGAAAAATAATGTATCAAATTTTGAATGTTCAAGCAGAGTCGGATAGAAACTTTGCAAACAGAAATAAAAATCCTGTCACTCATCGTAGAGGATCTAAGTCATTTCAACAGTATCATCGGGAGTTGGTAAATTTACTGAATGATAATTGTAAATAGTTTATGCTATATAATTTTAAATGTATAATAATTGTATGTAAAATCTACTTCAAGAAGCTGAGGCGCATGGTCTCATGGGCTATATGGACGTGTTCACTCATACGCATGCTGTTGAGCATGTAAATCTGGACGGGACTGTTTCGTATACATGGCAGGACGATAAATCTAGCTTGAGCCATGTAAGCATATTTCGTTTTATGCAGTATTAGTAATTGTTCTGCTTGTTAAACTATAATGAAATTAGATATGATGTTATTAATTTGTTAATGAAGGAAAAGTTTATGGAGCAGCGCTAGAAACTCCTTGCTGATACGGGTCGAGATCATCTGACAACTGATGAGGAGGACGTTATTTTTGAGTCCGTTATGGATACAACAGAGCATGGCAGACGATACGGATTCGGTAATCCAGTGATAAATAATTTATTTTACTGCTGATATTTAAATCATAATTCTATGTTGGATTATATAATTTTATCTTAAAATACTTCAAATATGCTATTTTGACCTTTTCAAAATAATAAACTTGAATTTTATTCATTTTTCCATTATTTAAATACATTTGAACCTTGAAAAATCCTCCATATTGAATTTGAATTCAAACCAACCAAATGACTTTATCACACCAGTAAAGCACAAGAAGGCAAAAGATATGAATGTTATGTTACATACTAACTTACATAGATATGCACATACACTTACAGAGATCACACAGCTAAATTAAATACATACTGCAGGCCAGCAGTCAGAGACGAGGTCGGCGGAATAGAGCTCAGAGCGATCTAGCAGATATAGAAGAATTGCGGGCTAGAATGTCCCTACTGGAGGAGCAGAACCACCAACAGGCCATGCAGACCATACAGTTGCTAGAGTACATGCAGCAGTTTGGTGGCCGCTTCCCTTCCTCGGTTGGCTTTGGATATGGAGGAGATTGATTCACTGCTGGCTTGCTTTTTCAGGTATGTTTTTTTAGTTTTGAATGATTTGGTAGACGGTGGAGCTAGTTGTTGATATTTGTATGATTATATTTGATACACTTGGTTGTGTGGTTGTATGCAGATGTGGATGTTGATGATTTTGTGTTATGTTGTGTATGTATGACATGGTAGAACACTTGTTGTTGGGGTTGTTGTGAATGATGAAATGGTCATGTATATTAAGTATTTTATTTCGATGTAATTTGATGTATTTGTGTATTTGATGAATTTTGTGTAGTTTTGGTTTTTATATTTGGTTGGAATATTTTATACTGGATTGTGCAGTATTGGTGTAATAGTGTTTGGATGGGAATGTGGATGGAAGGCAATATTGCAGCAGTTATAAAAAAATATAGCAGATTTCTGATGGCTTCCGACGGCTCCCGACAGCTTCCAGGTGGTCATTTTCCGATGGCTTCCGACAGCCTGTAGGTCATTTTTTTCGACGGTTTTCGACGGATTCTGACTCTTGTCGGCATCCGTTGAAAAATTCCGTTGGAAGCCGTCGAAAACCGTTGGAAACCGTCGGAAATATGTTCGGCGTCCTACGTCGGAAGTCGTCGAAAAAACTGCTCCCCGACGCCTTATTTTCCGACGTCCATTTCCAATGGCCGCCTACGGCTTCCGACGGCCGCCGACGGTTTTCTGCCGTCGGTAATCCCTGTTCATCTTGTAGTGAAGTAGCAGGGCCACGTCCTTTTCGAGCCTAACATTCACTAGCTCCTCATATGCATCTTGGCAAATCTTTTGCGCCTCATCTTTCTCCTTGGTTCCACTTTCAAGTTTAGCTTCAAATTTGGCTATCCTCTTTTAGGCTGTATCTGTTTCAAGTGAAAGCTAATCATTTCTACAGTGCAGCAACTTGACCTCATTCAAATGTCTAGTCTTCTAATCCTCTGAAGACATGACGACAGTCTTATTATTTCTCTCATCCTTTGTTGGGAATTCCACGAAGCTTCTAGATCATTTGCTAAAGTGTCGATAATCCTCTTATTTCAGGCCTCGTGGCACTTTAGTTTTACAATCTCTGCTGCTCGTTCGAAGGATACTTAAGAGGGAAGCCAAAGCCATCAGATCATAAGTTCAGAAACTCTTCCATGAGCTAGACCCTGTGAGTGCTTGGATCAATTTAATGCTCCTCGGCAGTCGTTGCAATGTCAGCTCTTTCCTTACCCAACTTGTAGGGAGCAACATGCTCGCTATGACGATGATGATCACAAAGTCGCTGAGAATGAGAGGGCATTAAAGGATGAGGAGGAACTAGAACAAAAGAAGGACAATGAGAAGAATCAATAGGCGGGTCCTGACAATTAATTTATTTTTTAGAACCCTTCGGAGAAGGGGATCTAGATTTTGATCGATGCTTGTCATAGGCGGACCTGTCTCTGTCACCTCTATCGTGATAATCTTGATTCTGACTGGAGAGATAGCTTGGATCATACTCACGACCACCGAATTAACTATACGGGACTGAATGCGAACCCGAAGTTTAGTGGGATGATTCCTAGAGAGACTAGAACATATTCCTCTTCTTCACCATGGTTCCTACGAAGGAGAACAACGAGTGAATCAACTTTAAATATTAAAGGGAATAAGATTAACATAGTGTAATGTCATGAAGTGCAAGCATGTGCAAGTGCCCTTGTGGTCCCCCGCCAGACCATATATTGGAGCTTTGCTCACAGGAGTAACCCTCTTCTTTAGTCGTAGATGGGACTTTTGAACCGGTTCTAGTAGAAGAGTCTAACCCACCGATGCTTATCAGTAAGGTGAAAAGTTTCAATGTCGAGTGGAATCGATAAGTTAGATAACAAGTTAAGCAGTTCACCTAAATCTCAAACGTGGACACATCCGGAATAACTTAAGGAGTAGTTGATGGCTTGGGCTATTTGGAGAGAGGCTCTTAGGAAATCGATAGACTAGTTTCTTTTTCTTTCCTTTCATGAGAGCTGAGGACTGTAAGGTCTACGAACTTCCAACCATGACCCTAAGACTAGACCCTCCATTATTACAACTGGGCTCACTGCCTTCAAATTTTTTAGCATCTATATCGGTGACCTCCTATGCTCCCATGACTGAGGGCAAGATAGGATCAACCCGGTTGCCCCTTTGAGCAACTACGGCCTGCTGTCTTGCCACTGCAACTCGAGCACTCTTCACTGGCCCTATGCTCTGGTCTTCTTCCATTAGAAAAAAGGCGATGAGATGTTCATCAGTAAGGAGGCACTCAATGTCACTGTCTTCAGGCAACATATTCTTAAGAGTCAAGACAACCTCCTCAAGATGTTTACCTTCGGGCCGTGGGACAGTGCTTTTAAAAAATCGAAAAAAATGCTTAGTCTAGGATATGACTCGAATATAAGCATATGAATTAAAGTAAATAGCGACAGTTACGTCTTTTCAACCACCGTCGAGCAAAGCCAGGCGGACATCGCATGAAGAACCATTCACTTCTGAAAGCACTTAATCTATTCCAAGTACCTGCTAAGTTTTTGGCACTTCTTAACTGACTCCAAAATTGTAGACGAGAGAATCCCTACCCGTTGCTTGAAGGTGAATACGAATCGAATGTCCTCAGCGGTTGGAGGGCGGTATAAGAACTGCATAAACATCGTATAAATACAGTTGAGCAGGGAGTAGTTGTTTGGATGCAGTTGCGCCGGAGCTATCCTCAAGTAATATAGAACCTCATGGATTTATGAGTTAAACAGTGGAACACAACCAGCCCAGCACATAATTTTTTTGCATGTTGTATACCCCTCCGGAGGCTCATGGGCTCTATCGTCCCATGACAAGACCAGTACATCATTAAATGAAATCCCGTGTCTCTTATAGATTTGTTGAAGAGCGACTTCAAGAATCTTCGAGGCCACGGAATTCAGAGGATCTTCCAAGAAGACTGCATCCTCCAAAGTGTCAGGACCAAGCTAGATGATTTCTATTGGAAGATAAAGAATAGTAAAGAATAAAGAAAATGGTGGACCAGAGCTTTCCGGTTGCTGGAATTGATCACTAGGATACGGACTGTCTAATTCGATGGCAGAACTTGACTCGACACCGAAATTGCGGTGCTGAGAAGTGGGTTCAGCGGACATGGCAACAAGATGCTCCATATGTTTGGGATCCAATGCTATTAAACTTAGTAAAAAATTATTATTAGTTAAGTAACCAGTACCCCCAAACGCAGAGTGAGTGCTGGCGTTGTGTGGTTAAGTGCCATGCAATACGATGATAAGTTATATAAAATTAAAGGCTGAAAAGATGACGAGCTTTGAAGTTTGACCGTAGTGACCATCATTGCTGGCCATTTCAACCGATTCTCTACATCGTTAGGAAGGATTTAGCCTGAGCCTCAAGGCTGATTGTTGGCTGGTTGAAGATTGATTATTATGTTCATAAGCAGATGTGCTTCAAAAGAATTGTACAAGGCATTTGTCTGTGTCATAGTTCAAATATCATGTATTTCACAGTATGCATTTTAAATCACATGCAAGTCGTAAGTGTTCACTCAAGTGTCCAAGGTCAAAGATCATCTCAAAGTACAAGTTCATTTAATTGGATTTCATTTTAAAGTTCATTGTGACAACCAATCGTTTGATCAAAGAATACCCAATCGTTCTAGAATGATCATTCATATATGATCGTTCCACAACGATCATCCATTATCAAGCCCGATGCCACACCATTCCTCTAACCGATTGTTCACTCCTTCCCACCATCCGACCATTCACTCCATTCCACCATCCGATCGTTCACTTTGATTCTCCATCTGATCGTTCTTGAACGACCGTGAAGTATTAAAATCATCATCATATGATTGAGCACATGCTGCATCATCCATAACCGATCGTTCCAGTACTTCCACATTTATCATTAATTCCCATCGCTTAAACATTCTTCAGTTCCATTGTTTTACAATCATTAGAAAAATGATCGGTTGAATCTATGAAGCATCGTCCCATACCAAGGCCACTTTTCCATCCAAGAACAATTGATCAAACACTTCTTCTCGACAACTCAACCCCTTCGTCATCTCCAAAACTATCGGTATTAAGCAAACGATCATAGTAATGCCTCATTTCCTTTAACCTTCTTTAAATCTATCAAATCCATCATCCTAATCGAACACCACGAGATCGACAATACCTAAAATCTTGCTATCAAATCCATATACAAATCAAAATCAACTTACCTATATTAAGATTCGAAGAATGGAGCTAGTTTGAATTCAATTGTGCATGAGATTAGAGGAGATGGAAGTTATAATAACAAGCACAGTGAAGAGGATGATTGATTGGAAATTTAATAGTGGAGGAGCGGTCTTTTTTTAGTAGTTTGATCTTGATTGGAACGATGAAGAATAAAGGTGGCGTACATTTTTCCTTTTTTGGCTCGAATGAAAATGATGATGAATGGGTAAAGTAAATGGGTGCTATGCAGTCAAGACTATTTATACGGGGTATTGTTTAGTCAAGACTTATCATGATCGTTCTAGTGCAATTGTTCTAGTCATTCTACACTAATCTTCCAATTATGATCATCTCGTATCGATCATGACCAAATTTAGAACAATCGTTCTGCAATCGTTCATTTATTGATTTAGAATGATCCAATAATTTGCCTCAACAGTGAATGATAAGATGCAATCGTTTACAAAATCATGGGGGGAGAAACAACAATTGTAAATAAATGATTTGTATTTGATGGATCCAAAACTATCCATCAATCTATTCAACAACAAACGATTAAGTGTGATCATTTAAAAAAAATACTTGACGATGACCCATGAATGTGCAATTGTAATTAGGGGTCAGGTGTAGACACGTATATGTGCAAGTATACGTTTCAAAATTCAATTTTTGAAATCGACAGAAATTGAATTCTCACCCCGAAGTCAAATGGAGAAGAGTCTAAGCCAAATTTCTATAGCCTAATAATCACTAGAAAAAAATAAGATAAACATCAAAAAGTCGTAATCCAACATTTATACAGTTGGAAATCGACCAACAGTCATGAAAAACAAAAGGAGATGCGACTCTCAATAAAAAAGCAACTCAACAAAAGGATTGCAACTGTTTAACAAATTGGATGGAATCCTTTCCGATGATAGAAATCTGCAAAGATTCAAAGCACTACATGTTCAAACAAGACATATTTTGGGAGGCAAATGTTATCCGGCCTTTTGGCCTGGCTATATCTGCACTAATTGGATGACACAGACTCAATTGTCATCAGGATCGATGTATCAGATTAATGATCATAAGTCCAGAGATCAGAAAAGTACAATGACTTGAAGCAATAGAAGAATAAAAGCGACGGTGAACTCGGTAAAACCCTCAAAGCATGAAAGCTCACCATTCCCTGAAGATGGATCACGTATAAACCATATTCATTAATCGTATATCGGTTCCATAGGTCAATTCAACGATGATTGATCAATATCTCAAGATCTACCAGTCCAACACACTTGAAACTTCCAGATCATTAATATATTGGAGAGAGAGGAGTCCCCATGAATGATCACATGCTAAGATGAGTGAAAGTGAATGATCGGCATACATTATTCTTGAACGATCGTAATATTATAGCATAAGCGATCCAATCCAATGAATATTGGTCGATAGCTCACCACCCACAACTCGAAATGACACCAACTTTGGGAGTTGACATTAGAGATATGGAGAAGCCACCAGGAATGATCACACCCACATCAAAGTATCCACGAACGATCGGCACCAATCGTTCCAAATAATGAATTGGAACTTGCAATCGTTTTGGTAGGCCCTTATAGATTTAGGGAGTCTTTTGCTGAATTGCCAACGAGATATTTCACCATCTTCGCCTATAAATATATATTTCTTTCTTCATTTAAAAGATCTTTACACTACTTATAGTCATAAACTCCATTGTAATCAAGGGCAATTTTCAACAATTCATTGTAGTCAAGTTTACAAGTCATTAATAAAGTTTATTCTTTTAAGTTAGCGAGGAATGCAATGTCGAACAACTATAAATCATCGTGTCTTTATTGCTGCTCGGGTCTTATTGCTTATTTACTTATCCTCTCTATTTAATTTTGATTATTCTTCATTTATTTCCCTACTATTCTATTCTTGAGTGTTTTTGCCCACTTTTAGTGTAAACAAGGTGCCATTGTCTTCTATCAGTAGATTTTGAATTCTCTAAAACCAATCTTTTGGATCTAACCATTGGATTTCTCTAAATCCAAAATAGCAAGCTAGACTAATCCTGAGTTGGATCTCTTAATGAAAGCACACAACAAAAATTTCACCATTCCCAAAAGCTTAAATAAAAGTTGAGACCAAGCAAACACTATAAAAAATTAAAGAGAATGCAAGAATTTTATAGTGGTTTGGCAATCTTTGGCTTACTTGCACTATAATTATTAATTATTCGCTTGAGAACCGTTGGTAGAAGTGACTAACAAGTTTCTAAAGCCTAAAAGCCAATAATATTTGCCTTGGTGACTACGGAGAGGAGAGCTAGGGGATAAAAAAAGAGCCTCCAAAGTACTACTTTAGTTGCTATAGGGTTGGTATATATAAAGAAGCCACTCCATAAATGCATGGGTGTGCATTGTATAAGGTCCAGATACAATCCCAAAAGTATAAAAGAGAGTACATTGACCCAAATTCAAAAATAGACCTCTTAGTACTAAGAGGTTCCTCTTGGTACCTAGAGGTTTTTGTAGGTGAAAACCCTTCTTTTCTTCCCTTGTTTTGCCCTTCTATCTCCAATTTGTTGTGTTCCAAACTTATGAAGATCAAGTTGTCTCTGATAGTTTCCTTGATATTGTTAATCTTATTTGCTTTCTTTGTTTCTGTGCATAAATTCGTAGAGTTGCTCATCGATTTTCCATGAAAAGCACCCAATAATGATTGCTTGAAATAGTATTTGGAGTACAAGTGGATATGGGGGACCAAAGAGCAATAGAAAGCCCTCGATATTGAGATCTAATGACCTGTAAATTTCGATAATTAAACTGGTTAATTTAATAAGATTTTTGTAATTAAATTTAAGAAGAAAAAAAAACCTTTATAATTTATAATGAAGTGAGTGAAATGAAATGAAAATAATAGGGATATAGTAACGGTTGTAAGTTACTATTTAATTGGTCTATTAATGTAGTTTCAACTATTACATTTGGGTATTAAATTGAATATATGCAAATAAACGTATGTTAATGGAGTGAATTCAACATTATATAAGCAATTCAACATTATATAAGCAATTCAACATTATATAAGCAATTCTGATAATTAGTGGAAATAATAAACTTGAGTGTAATATAAAGTTAGTGACAACATTCATGCAAGTCACATTTTTATTTAGGACTGCTAAATTCAGAGTAGGAAGTCAATTACATTTAAATGTAGGTAAATGTTCATTAATGTGAGATAGGACTGTAACTGTAATGTGTGAATCTAAATGAAATGACATAAATGGAAATTTATATTTCATTCATAAGATGAAATAAAGGAATGAAACCAAGTTGAATAAATTGATTTAGGTTTTATTTATGATAAATTTATATATTTGGGGAATCCAATATAATTGAAAATAACAAGTTATTACAAAAGAAAGATGAAAATTGGAATATATATTTTTGTAAGGAAAGATAAACAAATAATAACTAGGTTTATAAAGTGATAACAGATTTAATAAAAGAGTAGGATTAAAGCATGGTAGTTATTGGAAAGTAATTAATTGAAATTTGGATGAATTGGGAATTTTTTTGTTATGTATTAGTATAAAAACCAATTTTAATATTACCCATAAGAGGATAAGTTAATAGTCGATTCAATAACATGATTGAGAAATCAAATATATGGATTTATTGGGAATTTAAAACTTATACTTTTTTTTTGATAAAATACAGCGTTTTACACGCAATAAATTTTTCTACTTTTATTACATATTATATATATATATATGTTCTTCTTATTATTATTTCATATATCCACCTCTATTTTATCTTTCTATTTTTATTTTTGACAGTCATGTTTATTTATTAGATTATTTCTTGTTTATATCTTTTATTTATGGCTTGGAAGAAACTAAAAGGGTATGCGTTATATTGTCTTAATTGCTTGCCGTTTTAATTGCCTACTCTTTATTTCTTTTTATTTATAAAACCTTGAAATTTAATATAAATTTTAACTTGATTTAATCATTTCCTAAAAGTCTAAATATAAAATTGGAAGTTTTGAAATTTTTACTTTGTTAAAAGACAACTCCAATTGGAATTTTAATAAAAATGAACTATGTATATTTTAAATACGAAGAATGTAAACAAGTTAAAATTTTAGTTAAGTAATAACTTTGTAAAATCCAGTGTTTTACAGACTGTTAAATTTCGCATTTAAAAAGGGTACGCATTGTAATGATATAAGCAACGTAAAAACGTATAAATTAAAAACGTTACTTTTGTATAAATTTTTGGGTGTATTGTAATGCGTCAGTTTGGCGTATTTTAAAAAATTATATTTCAATATCTATATGGATTAATAAAATCAGTTAGGAGATTTCCAACCAAAACGTATTGATTTCGTGCCTATCCATTTCTCTAAAATCATGCACTGATTAAGGAGATTCCCACTACCAATATTGTTTTCAAAATCGTGCTTCCCTTTCACGCAAATATCATCTGGAAAGAAATCAAACTTGCTTTCCTTGCGCGTGACATATCAGTGAAATTTATTTCCTTTAACATCTTTGTCATTTGCCTCTTTATAGAGATTTGATTTAAAAACTTTCACAAATAAATTTTATTCCACTTGCCATTCATTCCTCTCAATCAAATATAATTGCTTGCCTTCTAAAATTCAATCAATCAGAAAATTAAATTTCTTACCATTTTTCTCTCCGTGACATAAATCAACGCATGCATTCAAGTCTGTCCTTGAAGTAGCATCCGAAGCAAATTAATACTTGCTGATTCATTGTATATAAATATCTCAGACTATAAAAATAGCACGCAACTATTAATTGGAAAAAAAAGAGATATAACGTTGCAATCAAATTTTTCGTATATCTGGCAATAAATCACGCATAATTATGTAAACATTATTTCGCTTGCCTCCTTATATTCGTTTCCCTTTACCATTTATCTCTTACGTTTTTTCTGGTCAACAAAAATAAATTCAAGCTTGCCTATTTGATTTCCTAGATTTCGCAAGTTTTATCATCTATAAATACCCTACTCGTTCACCTAAACTTTCATATACCTCCTCTCCTCTGATCTTCTCGAGCTGTTGCGTACAAGCTTCAGGTAATGGTTTTACTCTTTCTTCATCTTTACATTTCCTTACGATCAGTTTATATCGTTTGCTCCACTGCTTCAAAAAAATGCTCGGCCTACACCACATTTTCCCCTCCACCACGTCGCGTCCCTCTAAGTTTTCATAACCGAGCTTATATCCCGAACAACCCCTGATAGTGTTGCCATGTTTTGCCATGCATACCATAGTGATAAAGGAAACCAAGATTTGTTCTTTTTTTGGCATTCTGTTGAGAAATGTTGCATGCGTACCTATAGGTTGGGCCACGTGACCTTTAATGTGAGCCATATTGATGTGTGTTAGCAAATGGGGATATATTTGGAGCCATCTGGAATACTTTGTGATATAGTAGTGCGTGTGAAACAACCCAGGGCCGTGCCATGCATAAGTTCTTGCCTGCATATTTTTCCCCAAAGTGTTTTATTATTTTGCAAATCTAGTTCACGTGTTGCGTAGAGGTAGTTGAAAAGGAAATTGATATATATGGTAGAGAAAGAAAAATAGGATATGAAATAAGCCTGGGCATTAGTGCATGTGTGCATGTTTTGAAATTGAAGTGGCAGAGACGTGTTGTAATTAAGAAACAGAGAGAGTTTGCATTGAAGAATAGTTTAGGCAGAAACGCAAGTTTTGCACAAATACATATTTTCAAAACTAGATAAGTTAGGACATGCCGTTGGAAAATAATAATAATAATAATAAAATGTATAATAATAATAAATAGTATTGCCAAGCCTATGAAGTTGGGGTCGGGAGGTAGGGTGAGGCAGTAGAGCAAAAGCTGAACCAAAATTTCTTTTACTCTATTCGTTCCAATTGTCTCAAAATTTTTGCTTTGACCGTAATTTTTAAAGTCACGTATTCGGTATCTGGATCTTGAATCTAGGCGTGACATCCGGGGAAAATTTGATTGTTACCCGCTGTGCGATTCTTTTTCGGGGGATTTTCATTTTGAATCAAAATTTCTGCAGCTTTAAGGTGAGTATTTCTCACCAGACAAACATACCTATATATCTGTGAATTATCGCAAGTGTATTTGTAAAGTATTTATTAAATTTTATCTGTCTGAAATATAACGTATGATGTTAAACCCCATTTTGAAATTGACACCTCATCAGTTGTTTATCTATTGTAATATTATTGCAGTTATACTATGTAATGCTTATTTACTGATTAAATCATCACTGTAAGTTCCCTGTAAATTTGAGATCGTTATAGGCTGAAATGATAGGCCTGAACGATAATCATTTGTTCATTTATTTAATTGTTTAATTATTTATTTGTTAACTTGGGATTGCGGGTTTGAAATGATAGAACCCGAGATTTTGTAAATTGTGGATTGAAATGATATAAATCCGTATCACTTGACCTAGGCTAGAAAACTATATACAGACCCGTGGTTTATATAATATTTTTCTGAAATGTCTAAAAGTATTTGAAATGGGAATTTATAATATTCTGGTTCAAATGTAAAGGATTTTTATAAAATTTATAATGATTTTTGAATAAGTCAAAATGTTAAAAAAATAAATGTTTAAGTAAAATTTTTGGAATATAACTTATTTTGGGAAATTCTGAAATTTTGTTAAAAGTGAGTTTTAGTTAAGGAAATAATTGATAATAAGTTATATTTGGGAATTTAAAATTTGATTGTTAAGTTAATAATTTATTACAGCACTTAAATGCTCTCTTTTATAAATGAACTATTTTGACTTACAGACTTTAGGTGGCATTTCATAAATGCTACGGAAACTGAATTTTCGGATTGTTTAAAATTTAAGTTATGGAAATAATCTTTGGGGAAAAGGCTTAAATTTTGGAATTTAATATGTAATTAATAAAAAATAAGGAATTGACTTTGAATGGTTTTAAAAGGGAGAATTTAAACTTTAAAATTTAGTAAAAAGGCAAATAAATTCCTAAATAAATTGAATGGATTTAAACGGTATTTTATAAAACAATATTTTGATATTGAGGGTATTTGAAATTTATTTTGATTTCAAAGCATAAATACCATTTTTTGAAGATTGTAACCACGGGTTATAATAACGTTTGGTTGTAAAGATACCGGGATCGGATATCTGGCATACTCTCTGTCGATACCGAAAACCACTTTGACAACCGTGTACGCGGTGGAGAATCCAGAATGAAGTAGGAAGGTGGTGACGGTTCCTTTAAGGTAAATACGTGGACCCGACTCCCGTGAGTTGGCATAAGGTGGCTAAAACAGAAGCGATCCTTAGAGGATGGGCGGTCCCAAGCATCCTTTAAGTTACTTGCTTTATATTACAGTACAATTGAATTAGCTTACACTATATAAGTATGTATGTCCTGACTCAAGTGTTTATGTTTTATGTTACGCTCGGGTCAGCCTGAGTTGCAGTTCAGTCATCATCCCGGAGCTAGGACTTCTGTAGATCCTTTCAAGCTGCTGGCTTCTTCTTGTCCGTTATCTTATTTATGAAATCAAGACTAGTGGACATTTGGATATTCTATTTGATGATTTAAACTATATTTAGGATGAAAGACTTTGTAATTTTTATTTGATTGAGACTATTTATAGTGGCTTCATGAACCACTAAGTATTTTTAAATTCCGCTGCGAGTATTCTGATTCTGTGTCTGTGATTCTGTGATTAATTATTTACTGTATATTTTGAGATTTGCCAAATTTTATTTACAACGCGGTATTTTTGAACAATTCAAGTCCGACATGTGCGGATGCGAATGGTTGAAAATACCGGGTCGTTACATGAGAGGTCCTTTTTCCCCTTTCCTTTAGAAACTTCTTCAATCTACTTTCCTTTCTAAGCTTGTTCTCAAGTTTGTGACTCGTTTCATCTTCATTTTTAACCTTCTAATTCCAGTTGGAATATGCTTGCTAAAAACCCGATTGTTACAAGTATATCTACTATTCCGTAACAATTACTATCTTTCCTTGATTACTATAACTCTCTTAATTTACTCATTTCGTTGCTTCACATATACTTCATCGCTTGCTATTTATTTTCTAACTTATGTTAGATTTACAATTGAATTATTGTTATTATCTCTTTTTAAAATACCTTCATTTATAGTTAGGGATTTTACATTTTAATGTGTTGGAATTACTTCCTCCAAAAGGAAACGTTAACATTGTAAATTTTCATAACTTATCTAAAAGAGGACCAGTGTTACATTTGGAATTACAAGGAATTATTTTTTCTGGTATTATTAAAATATACAGTACAAATAAGATAAACATCCATATTTTGTACATCTCTTTCTCTTAGGCATGTTCCTTGTTATTTAAACGTTGCACATCCATTTATTTATAAACTTAATAATTAATGTAAATTTACATTGCAGCACACTTTATTCCAATTAATTAAAATAATACTTAAATTCCAATCCAAATTATAGCAACTTCTAATTCACATTTAATCACATATATCATTTAACCAATAGACCTAGATTTAACGTAAAATCTCATTGATTTAAGGACTATTTCTACATTTACTTTCTAGATTCTAGTATATTCAATATTAAATCAATGTTAACAGTTGACATAATATGTAGGCATGGTTCATAAACTCATTACATGTATATATCTTAGCCTACAACTCAAAAATTACACTCAGGCATATGAGAACAAATTTACGACTATATAAATCCAATATACTATAAAAATATATAATATGACACTCACCGCTATGCTCTCATATCTAAACCGGTTATTCTTTTTTGACTCACTTTTCTTACTACCATAATATGCACCGAAATCATATACATATTCATTAGAAATTTAAATCCGAGAAGAGATTTGAATTTAATTTGGATTTCGATTTAGAATTATGGATTACCTTGGCATTGGTGATTCGATTTGATCATATTCTTCTTCTTTATTATTTTACACTATTTTCCCACTTATATATATATATATGTATTGTAGTCTGTATAGATTATAGAGTTTGTGATGAAAGGAAATGGCAGAGCTTCGTCGTTGCTTCAAAAATAAGAGAAGAAAAGTGTGACGCCCTACCCCAAGACCCGCACTAACAAAGGGTATTACTGAGTAATACCGTCTGCTAGTGCAGAGAATAGGGCTAGTAAGATGTGACCATCCATGAATTTTGCTTTAAGCGAATATTGAAACATCAATTAATATGTTATATTTCTTTCCATCTCAAGAGGAAACAACTTATGCAATCCAAATAAAAGTACGGTGGCTACAATAATAATCCCGAACAATATATGATAAATAAAAATTATGGACTCGTAGATCATAGAATATGTACAGTTAGATGCAAATAGATACAAACTGATCGAATCGAATAGATACATAGTATTAAATACAAGATTGTGGTCAAAATGATCAATATACTGCATCTATACTACCTCACCTGAAATGAATATGTACATAGAGATTTTAGGCTGAATGTAGGATACAACGCAACATGAATATATAAATAAATACGATATGACGATAAGATGAATGATAATTAGATAAATAAAGTGAATCCTCTCTAGAGGTATCAAACGGAGCACCTGAAATATCTGATCTGACCCGAGTTTATAAAATAATAAATGGGCCAATCTAGACAATAATGGATGAATTAGCAAGATAATGATAGATAAAGTGAACTAGAACTCAAGCATAGTCATCAAGTCATATATCGACAAATACCAAGCATTCTTCAAAACTCCAAGAATGAAATAACAAAATATGAAAACTAAAGATAGCTTCTACAAGCAAAATCCCCGAAACTCTTTGGTGATAACACAAATAGCATCAAATCCAGAAATCAAAAATAGAAATCCATAAATGTCATAAAAAGGGGAAGGTGCCAAACTCCAAGATTGGTGAAATAATTTCACCTACATGCATGTAACTCCAAGATAGACGTATAAGTATACAAACATCAAGATAGGTACGGGACCTACAAATATCAAGATGGGAACAAGTATTTTAATCTTCAAAATAGGTACAAGACCTATGAACATCAAGATAGGTATGAGACCTAAACATTAAGATAGGAACAAGTCCTATAAACATTTAGATAGGTACAAGACCTATAAATTTCAAGATAGGAACAAGTCCTATACACTCCGTAGGTTAGTCATATACTCATCGATAAAAGTGTTAAATACTTTCATATAGCAACCGAATAGATAACGACTACATGTCCCATACCACAAAGGTTTAACCGAACATTTACCGTATGATAGTAAACTCCACTTATGTGTATAAATGGCTCAATTGAATATGTCTAGGAATTAATCGGAGAAATAAACATGAGTGTTTCATACCGCTCGTTCTATTAATCTATTTAAATCAATTCCTTGCTCGATCGATATCGTGTAATTTTATAAGAGTATAAAGCTTTGAAAAGCCTTCTTTATAATATATATTAGTTTATAATCCAATCCTTAAAAAGGAATTTGTTAAACTTTTAAATATAAAAATATATCTAGACTTTGCTTTGTTATATATAGAAAAGCCATTGCGAAATCTCTTTAGATATATGAAGGGTACCATATCATTTTAAAACCATTACTATAACAATAAATAATTATATATATATATATATATATTCAAATATACTTATTATAAAAACTAAGTTGTACTTGAAACTTATGTGTAAGTCCACGAACCCACAAAGCATGTCTATAGTATAATATCTCCAAAATGAATTCTCAAATTCATAAATCAAAATCCATAAGTATCATTGAAATTGGCATAGAAAATAACATCAAAATCAGGCAAATAGTTTCAAGTGATCACATGGCGAACGGAGGGATGAACGGGCGCAATCGAAGAGCCAAATGACTTGACCTGGGACTCAGCCCATGTCACCACTGGTCTGGTCGCACAGGTCCACCGATGATCACACCTGAAGTGAGTTCCAAGCGGCTTCAGAGTTGCTCCTATGGCCCATTGCAGCTCGTTTCTTTATCATCGTTCTTCTTGAGGTCTAGGGAACAAAATTAACATTCAAGTATACATGCAACATTTACAATTGAATGCAAATCATGATAATATGATGTGGGTTTTTAGAGAATAGAGAATTGAATAACATAAGCTAGAAATAATGAAACAAGATTTAGATCAATTCAGTATAGATTCATCCAATTCAATTATAGGATGAAGTGTGAGATTAACTCAACAATTTTAGCTCGAATTAGATGCAATAGCTCGGACTCTCCAATGTTAGCTTCTCTTAGCAATGGCTTAGGTTTATTCTCAAAAATTATAAATGAATTTGAAAATTAAGATGCAAATCTGAAACTAAATACCTAAAAATATGCGACAAAAGATGAAGGAGATTTCGTTTTTTTTACCTCTTTAATTATTATCAAATAACCCTTTGATTACAAATTTAGTTTAGGGATAATTAGCTCTAGGGTTTTGGAATAGAGGAAGAGATAACTTTTGGATTTTGTTGAAAATGAGAAATGGTGCAAGGAGATAAACGTATATGTTTATTTCTTAACTTAACACTTGGCCCGTGGGAGGCATATGGACCCAATAAGGATATGTATTATTGTTCACTTTTTATTTAAATTATAAAGCACCAAATTTATGCTTAAACAAAGTTTTGCAAAACTATAAATTAGTTTCTTTCAATTTTTCTAAAACAATCAACAAATCAAGATTTCCATTTCATTAACAATAAAATATTTTATAAAACTCAGCACAACTTTTAATATAAAGTTTGTACTCATGATTTTAAAAAAAATGAATTATGAATTGAACAAAAATATCTTTTTAATAATAAGTATTAATACTATAATTTTATTTAAATTTACAACACTTGTTGTAATAATTTGAAATGGAAAATATTTATCATAAATCTCCATTTAAAATAAATAAGTGAATAAACCTATGAAAATTCATATTTTAAATTGTAAAATTATTTTCATATATTTTACTCGCTCATTTCCTTAAAATACTCTTATATTATTATTTACAAGAACAAAACTACATAATTTGTTGTTTCGATAAATTCTCGATTTAACCATCATTACATGGAAATCCTTTTACAAACTGCCTTAGTTATTTCAATCCAAATCCATTTTAAATTTGGAAATAAAAATAATTATAAATATAAATTCCCCAATTTTTATCTAGATAAAAAAATTTATGATTAGTTAAATCATATTTTAGATTAACTTCTAGTAATGTCAACCATGGTTGTTACATAATGTGAGGGGCTATCCCCGTGTTCTAAGGGTTCCAACCAATGATAGCCGTTAGATTAGGTTCTGTTAAATCCGGGTCATTCGGTCTAGGTTTATCTCATAACCGCTAGCCTATTAGTGGTCTATACAACCACCAGTCGACCACTAGCAGTCGACCTGCCCCAATTATGGGTTGACCAATCACCTATTTATGTCAGGCGTTCCTTTCTTTCCCCTTATACATTATTTTATACAAATTTAACTAATCTGATTAACATTAATTATCCTTAGACGTTGAATAACTACTAATGTTAATCAGTGTTAGATAGTTACATGTATTTTCTTAATTACATATATAATTATTTCCGATGCAAAATATTCAAACGTCAAAAACATTTTCATTTGAACTCCGATCGCAAGACTTCATATATGAAAATTGATTATAAAATCATCACGAACGGAAGTGTGCAAGTTTCATAGCCAAATTCTGACGTTTCTGAAAATTCTATTTCATCTTTATTAATTGATTTCTTTCTCTATTTACCTGTCATTAAATTATGGGGTGTTACATTCTTCTACCTAAAATGAATTTTGTCATCAAAATTCCTTAAGGACTGAATCATGTAACATAACGAGCAACTATGCTAAGCAATCCAACCAATTGGTGTGCATTCAATTTTGCAGATAATTGTGTACAAGTGCACGATATATCACAACACATACATACATACGTACATATATACATACATACATATATATATATATATATGCATGCAAAAAATGTTAAATCGGCACCTACAATATGAATGCATTCTTTTAAAACAATTTTGAAAATATGGTGCAAACAATTTATATATACAAGCAGTTCTATATACATGCAAATTTTGAAAATCAAAATCTTTATTTTCATGTCTAAATTTTCTCATACTTCTACGAGTAGAAGTATGTCCTAACAAAATTTTACATCCAATCCCTACCATCCAATTCCTAGCACACCGTTTCTAGCATCCAAATTTTTTGAAAATCCAATTTTCTAAACCTATATTTTTATGCTGGAAAAGGGTTTACATAGAGAATTCTGTATTTTCATCCTTCCCTCATATACCCATTCCACCGCACTTTTCAATCTACCCATTTGCCCCTAAATTCTTTTTTCAACTTTTCTAAGTAAAGTCCGCATAAGAAACTTCATTTTTTTTAAATTTTGAAAGCAGAGTTATTTTATGACAAGTTTTGTTTCCCTATCAATTAAGTATGGAAAAAGAAATTTCAAAGCTAAAATAGTTTTTTTCCTCGTCGTTAACTATATTTTTCATTATGTCATTTTATCCAAATAGTAAAATTCATATTTGCTACCCCTCGACTTTTCGTATCCTAAGCATGTGGCACTCTCAAAACCAAAAAAATTCTCTTTTCCTTTTAACTTCTTTTTAGTTAAATTTTTGAAATAGTTTGAAAATTTCAAAATAAAATACTCATTGTTTAAAAAAAATTATAGAAGTATTTTATTTTTTTAAATCAAAGATTTTTATACAAAATTTTTCAAAAGTACTTGTTTTTATCTTTCCAAATAAATTTAACACATCCTATGCAGTCAAGATTTAGTTAATTGTTTAATGTCCATGATTGACTCTATCATATTACATGGTAAATTTTAAAATTTCAAAAACTTTTTCTTTAAGTTTAAAACAATTATCACACAAGTTCAATTGTAAATTTTCTAGGCTTAAGGATAGTGACCCGCGGTTCGCGATAACTTTTCCTTATCCTTCGCTCATCAAAATTTGTCTTCCAAAATTTTACTACTTATTGGGACGTAACTTTATATTTCCTTTTAGTATTAATTAAATAAATTTTCCAAATTTATTTAATAAACTTTTGGTCTTTTTTATTTTCATTTTTTTGCATTAGTTAAATGTCTTTTATGAGAATTCCTTATTTATACTGTTTCCAATAAATATAGTGATCAAACCAGAAACAAAGAAGATGGAACATCTCATTACCGTCGTACCCGTTTTACACAAACTAAAAAAACTAATGCTTGCAACTAAAGAAAAAATGTTGGAAGGAAATAACAACAACTACTGCAAACTATACAACTTATGAGTTATGGGATGGCCTTGCTCCTCCTCAAGAGCCTGAACTATTGACACAACCTGTGAATGGTCAAAGCATAGTAAATATGCATCAATGCTTGCAACCCTGGCATTTCTGCTCCGCTCGAATCTCCTATAGCTCGACCTATGTTCAAATCTGGGAATCTCGGATCATAATATAATCGGGGCCTTATGGCTACAGCCTCCTGCTTCGGCCATGGAGCCCATTTCATCTGCGCCTGTTCTGCCTCCTAGTGTGCTCCATACTCTATAGGAGCCTCTCTAATCCCCATCCTCCTAAGGGAGGACCTGTCCAACAGTGCAAGTTTCTTCGTCCATAACTACTCTCCTCAGAGGCTACCTCCATATTGCTAGAAGACGAGAGTGAAAAATGACATTACGGAAGATAGCTCCTCCTCGTTCCTACTTCTAGGCCTGTGTCACCTTGGCCCAATTCATGTGAATGCCACCTATCCTGGCGTAGGTGGCCTTCTTCACCGGGGGGTAGATTTGGTCGAAGCTCCTTATCTTAGGAACGATGTTATGCAGAATAATGTGGGCGACCAAGCAGACATTATCCTACATGTAGTCTGTCTGGTAGGCACATACACCCAATGGAAGATCTATTAAGGTATAACTGGATCTAAGTTCTTGATGTCCTTCAGATGCCCTCCTACTGTAGAGATGTGTAGAGTCTCTCTAAACTACTCGTCATCATCCGAGTTTCTACTCCTTTCACTTCGGAAGTGAAGCTGTTTCATCCTCATCAAACGAGTACTCCAAATTAGCATCAAACAGATGCATGCATCATGGTTTGCATATCCGCTCGAATATATCATGGTTAAGGACCAGTAGAAATCCTACATCCATAAATAAACCCTCTAAAACATAAGCGGTGAAGGCCTCGAACTTCACCGGACACCCTTGGAGAGAAGCAAAACTCATCGCTTCTTCATATTCCTTAACCCTTTCTTTGTCAATCTGGAGCCACATGATCTCCAGCAGGGCCGAATTGAGTAATGATAAGAGAAAATGCTGCAGGGAGAGGCATGATTTGTTTTAGTGGGGGTTTTAGATCTAGATTTGGGGATTATATCGAGTGGAGCACCACATGCTTTTGGAATGCAAGGGGCTGCTGTAGTTGTCACTTGTGTCGCCTGGGCAGGAATCGTCATTGTCGACTGTGTTTGAGGTAAAGATAGAAAGAGGGTGTGTTCTTGCAATTGAAGAAGAGAGGGAGCATGAGAAATGAAGTGGCGGCTTGACCAGGACGCGACTGTATGTCACGTTCAATGTTCGGGTTACACCTAAAACCCGTAACTGATCAATCACTTATGCTAGGGGCAGTCGACAACTACAAGTCGGCCAATTGATCCCAAGGGGTCGACCACACATGACCTATTTGGGCCAAGTTGACCGTGGACTCTTTTTTAGGCCTTGTTAAATCGTATCTACTAATTACAACTAACATTGTTTTGTTCCATCTATGCCTTCTTCGTCTTCGTTCCTATTGTTCTAATCCTATCTACTCATAATGATGCACTCGCCTACCGCTTTGTTTTTAGGTTCTTGTCTTTTTCCCATTCTATTACTCCACTCAAACCTAATACCACTTCCTATTGCAACCTTTAAAAAGAATTTAATGAAAAAAATTCATCTTGGAAAAACCAATGAGCTATATATATGCTTTACATATCTTTCTCAAAAGAAATATCTCCTTTTAAAACTCGGTTTTAACTAAAAGTTTCAGTCTAGCTAATTTTAATTTCTACTAGAACTTTTTATATAAATAAAATAAGGTTATCTTATTTTATTTGAAAATTTAATATTTACTTACCATTCAAAAATAAGGTTTCTCTACTTTTAAATAAATCCTTTGGAAACCATTTCAAATATATTATTTATATTCTTTTCTCAAACCGTTTTTCTCTTCAAATTTTATATTAAATTCTATCATAAGGGGTCAAACTTGGAGTGGATATTTATCCTTCCTTTGGAATTTCTTCTTTTCTACTTAATTTTTGAATTATCTTCTCCCATAATATAAAATTTGTTATCATGTTAGCGTGATTTCTACACACCTTCCTTTGGAAACTTATTTAATATTTCTTTTCAAATATATGCAACATATAGATCATTACTTTCCACTTATCGGGATCTAATTTACATCCTCAATTGGTTGTCGCGCGGAAATCCACAACCATCGGGCAATCTAGGGCCAACAAGGGAGTCAAGTACCTTCCAACTTCAAGGACTCATCTATTTTTTGCATTCATTCTCCTCTTAAGTCAATGCCTTTTGATACGACCTATCTCTTATGGGGTGATCGGGATAGCGTATAATAACTCTATTTATTTTCGAACTCTTAGTCGACTTATCCTTCTTTTTAGAATATGGTTGCAACTACCTCTATAGTCAAAATTTGTAAAGTTTGTCGTATTATATATATGTATGTATATACATATCCCTTATTAAAAATACAAATATGTTCACTCAGTGTATTTTAATTCCTATGATCGATCAACCTAAGCTCTAATACTAAGTGTGACAACCCTACCCTAATCGGTCTAAATTTTCGCTAATTCGAAAACCTAAGTCCACTAAGTATAAACCATTGGTATTAGTATCCTGTAAATAAATAAATAAAAGTATATCGGAGCACTATCGATAAAAATCATAGAGGAATAGTAAAGTGTAGTAAAACATAATACTAACCAAGGCTATTGCCTTTGGTATCTGGTGCCCTTTTCAAAGCCGAGCATGCATTAGAAATCTATCCTTCCATTATTCTCACCTTGTGTCTGTGACTGTCCCTCTAAATCTATCAGATGGGTTGTAAGTAGAGGGGGTTGGAAAAATGTTCTGTTGACTAGTAAATTACGTACCTTAAACATAACAATAGTTTATGCTGATTGCTTTCCATTAAGTGTTATGTCTACTTTTTAAACTTGGTCATCTTAACGGCAAATACACATACGATATGTCCCACCTATTTGAGGTATACAATAATTGCATGTGTGTGTCTAGATACAAATACACACACATACAAGTACCGTAATCCTCCTTTGGACCAGGATACTTTCCCTATCAGTCTGTAATTTGCATCGCACCAGGTATCCATCATCCGTATTTAGACAGAATTTCCTATTTACATCGAGAATCTTTCCATTAATGCCTAATAACGGAATTACAATTAATTTTCATATTCTGCTTGCTTGAGGACTTATCAATGTAGACTTGTCTCTTAATACAAATCAATCAAACAACTGTGAGGTGGTGCGTGTCCCATACGAAGCTACACTAGCAGGAGGTACAGTCCTTATAGGCATAACCCTAGTTTTCCTACCGACTGCTATGATGATTGTCGTATACCACTGGCACAAATAGAATAATAATTCGTTGTTGTCATATCCAACTATTATAAAATGATCGTTTGGATTCAATATGTATAAACGCATAATATAATCTGCAGTATATCTCACGGAATATGGACAAAATATAATGTCACATATACAATAGAAGAGATAGTAATAACAATGTGAACATATCATCATCATCCCAGACCACAAAGCTATATGCAAATGTAGTAGAGTTTATACGATGGAAACTACTCAACAACTGTCTCAATACAACATAAGCAGAAATAAGCAAAACACTACCATGGCTCTATAGTGTTGCTTAGCAGAATAAGCGTAGACTCCATACATGTATATATTACAAGATAGCTCCATCCCGCTCGTCCTCCGAACAGTTACTACATCGCCTAAACCTGTTATATACTCTACTCATTTAAGAGTACCTGAGATAATAAGAAGCAAAACATAAAACCTCGAGTCATATAATAGTCTAGTGTGAGCTGTAAGTAAATCTATAAATGTTATACATGTAAATATGGTAAGAAACAAGTGTATATGAACCATACTTGACATGTCCCTACAACCAAAGAGTCGGCACATAGCACAATAATATGCTACTCTATAATACCACAAAGAAATACTACCAACCAAATAAAGGATATCAGTCTTCCAGGTATTCATATCTCCAATATCCACTACCTAAATACCTCCTAGTGATATCCTACCCTAAAAGCAATTAAAGCTATCATAGCAACCATAGTATCCATCAAACAATCCTAGCAACCACTTCATCCCTGTGCCCTAAATATATGACAACTTGTATGACCACCAAGCCAAGGACTAATGGAAATCCCGGTTCTCTGTTGTACTCTCCCAGCACCCTAATACCAAAAGTGGCACTAGACCTAACACCTATATTTCTAGGTTATACGCATTCTCACTACCAATCCATGGGCGTCCCCATTTACAATACCCCTGCTTTGGGTACAACTGAACACTCTCCGAGAATCAACGATTCCTTAGCACAAGTAATTAAGCTCTCTTTTTCTCCATTTTGACACCAAACCCTTCGTACTCCATCCAATTTCCGTTATTCATGAGGAACAACACCCATGTTACCCGATCCTATGACTCCCTTATTTATGAGCCGCCATCTTCGGAATCTACTCCCAATAGAAGAAAACATCCGAAAACCATATCTTTTCGTCATACTGTTATATCATCATCCCACTTGATACGAATGAGCTACCACCTCCAGCATGATCTACAAAACACCTACATCAGTTCCCGGAAGTTTTACATTCCCTAGACCAACCCTCTAAATTCAAGGCCAAATTAAGACCTTAATTCTTCGCCAGCTTAAACCCTTAACTCGTCACCAGATTAAGCCTTAATTCGTCATCAACTCAAGTCCTTAACTTTTCACTAACTTAAGCTCTTAACTTGGCACCAACTTAAGCTCTTAACTCATCTCCAACTTAAGCCCTTGACTCATCACCAACTCAAGCCATAATTTGTCGCCAGCTCAAGCCTTATTTCATCATTAACTCCAATACTTAGCCAATTTCCTTCACCATGCTATGAAACAACTCATCTAGCAAAGCTATATCCATCCATACTAATAACAAAACCATATGAGTTATCACCTAAATTCGATGTCAAATAAAAACACTTAATTAGGTGTCAAATTTAATCATTAGAGAATTTGGGGATGTAACTTATCATGTAGGCTCCCCTTGTGCTCCAGATCTCCTCCAGCAGGTTTTGTCCAATTTCAGCCAACTTAGCCTCTGATTTGCTCAATTCTCCGACCTAAGTTTCCATGAAATCACAAGACTAGCAAACAACATTAAATTATATCATCCAAACGTAGAATAACAGATAATTCCGTCCAATAAAACATGCAATCCATCAAAATAAGATAAACAAGTCAATTTCTAGCAAAGATCTACATAAAGCACAATTATATATGTGTGTATGTGTGTCTGCAATGGTGATTTCTAACCAACATAGGCCAAATTCATAGTTTCATATATAATCAGAGTTAGAAAAGGTTTTATGGCCAAAAATCAAATTAAAACCTTTTTAACCATATAATTCTACCATATAAACATGCATATATAGTGAGAAGGCATAAGCCACTCACTAATTATCGAATTCAACCAATTCTTATGTAGATCAAAAATCCGAACAGCAAAGAAAACAGTCCATGTCAATTAATCTAATGATCTCTAGTCTTTTATTTGATATTCTAATCGCTAACCAACAATATAGCTTGATTTGGGGAGAAATTTGGATAAATTAGGATGGATTTAGGGTTAATTAGGGTTTAGACCTAATTTAGAATGAGAGTGAAAGTTTTCATTTGACACTCTAGCCTCCTATTTATAGTGTTCTCTAATTAGACTAATGAGCTTACCATTGGGCTCACCTAATTACACACTAATTCTGGCCAACGGCTTTTAAAACTTAAAACAGGCATAATTTTTAACCATATATCTGTTTTCCATTTATGACCACTCTATAGAAAGAGAACTAGTTTGAGATCTAATTCGACCCCTACCAAAAGTTATAGCCTAAACAAGGTTTTTAGGATCAAAATTGTCACATAGAAATTTGGAAAAAATCACAAGTGTGTAAAATATCCCAAGAGTCATATTCCAAATTATAGAATCAAACGACTTCATATAAATAAAATAAAAATATTTTACAGTCGTCTGATACATTAAATATGGGTTGTTACAAATGCTCCAGGACCGATAATGCTCTCGACCTATGTGCACAGACCTACTCCTCATATATATGGTATTGAACTTGCTCACATGGACTCGAGCATACGCTCACGGTCCTATTTAGATGGCCTATGGAAATCAAGGAAATGTCCACTTGTTACTTAATAAGCCTTAAAGGATTGAAGCAGAACCTACTTGGCCCTTTGACACTTCCAACCGAGACGAACTCACTTTGGTATATTCCCTTCAGCTATATACAAATGTATAATCTCACGGGACTATAGTTGGAGATATTTCACCTTGGTAAAATGCATACACAACCGCTAGTAGCCCCTTTCGGAGGGTTGACTTCTGTTGTAAACATTACTGATCTCGCATCCCAATATATACTAATGACTTTGTCATTTATATTTAATCTACGTTATTGGCCAGATCTAATAGTTTACACTAGTTATAAACGCATACTTGAGACTATATAAATTTATATAATTTATACGCCTCTAATGTTCAATTGTTGTGTTCAGTTACTTTTACATAACTTACCACTAGTTTCATCAATACCATTTTATATCATTTCTTACTTCTAATCATCTTTTATTGCTTACTTCTACTTACTTATTAAGTATATTATATTGTTCCTTTTTAACTATTACAATTTCTTTGATTACTATAACCTCTTAATTACTCAATTTGTCGCTTCACATACTTCATCACTTATTGCCTATTTTCTAACCTATGTTAGACTCATAATTAAATTATTGTTATCAACTCTTTCTAAACTTAGTTTATACTGAGAGATTTCCGCATTTTAATGCATTGGAATTACATCCTCCAAAAGGAAACGTTAACAATATATATTTTCATAACATATCTAAGAGAGGACTTATGTTATGTTTCGACTTATAAGGGAATATCTTTTCTACTATTATTGAAATGGACGGACAAATCTATTCTATTATATATAAAAGAGAATAAAAGATTTTTCGTATTCTTATTTCTCAATCAATCTGAAACCAGATACTTATCTCTCATCGATTTAAGTAAATAATTTGCAATTGCCCCCGCCAACTCTTTTCCGATCACAATTCAAGCATCCATTATATTTATTGTTATTCATTGTTTTATCTCTTAGAATCTTTTGCTCTTAATTTATTAATAATTAAAAAACATATTTTTGATAGTTCTTGTTCTTTTCGTGTAACTTCGTTCTCTTTCCATTAATTTACAAATTCATCTTCCTAAAACCCTATCTCCATTTCTGCTTAATTCAATTTTCTAATATATTTTTAAATTTTATCGACACTTCTAATTCTATCCTGGTTCTTATAAATTATATTTCTTTCAAATCATTTAAGGAAACACCTTTTATTTTGTAAGAAACCATTGAATTAGAATCATCTGATCTAGAATTTTGGTGTTTTTATTTTGTAGGAAACCATCATCGATGAAGATGAATCTGAATGTTTTTGATTTGGTAACTTTCTTTTCATCTTTTTCATAGTAGTTTAAATTTTTTTGTTGATTACTTTCATTTCATCACTTTCAAAGTAGTTAAAAGTTGTTGATTTTTTCATTTCTAAAGTTGTTTTCTTAGGAATGTTTTTCATCAGATCCCCTTGCTTTGGTTCTTTTCACCGGATCAATAGGTAAGTTTTCATTTTTAGATTGTTATATTATAATTTTGATCCTTATTTTTTTATAAAGTTTCAAGATTTCCTGTAACCTTATCTTGCTTCAAATCAGGTCTACAATGAAACTACAATACGTTCCCATTTTTAAACATTTTTCCAACTTTTTTTAATATTTTTGTGTTCTTGTTTGGTGATGCATGGTTGTCTCCTGGATTTTATTTGCAATTTCTTCTATTATTGTAAAGTGTTTTATGTTACCTAAAAATACCTTTTATTTAGTAAGAAACCATTGAATTAGAACCATTTGGTCTAGAATCTAGGTGTTTTCATCTTGTAGAAAACCATAATCAACGAAGACGAATCTGAATGTTTTTGACTTGGTAACTTTCTTTTCATCTTTTCGCAGTAGTTTAAATTTGTTTGTTGATTACTTTCATTTCATCATTTTCAAAGTAGTTAAAAGTTGTCGATTCTTTTTCATTTCTAAAGTTGCTTTCTTTGGAACGTTTTTCATCAGATCCCCATGCTTTGGTTCTTTTCACCGAATCACTAGGTAAGTTTTCATTTTTAGATTATTATATTATAATTTTAATCCATATTTTTTTTATAAAGTTTCCAGATTTTCCATAATCTTATATGCTCCAGATCAGGTCTACAATGAAACTACTATATGTTCTCATTTTTAAACTTTTTTCCAATTTTTTCAATATTTTTGTGTTCATGTTTGGTGATGCATGGTTGTCTCCTTGATTTTATTTGCAATTTCTTATATTATTGTAAAAATGTTTCATGTTACCTAATAACACCTTTTATTTCGTAAGAAACCGTTGAATTAGAACCATTTGGATCTAGAATCTAGGTGTTTTTATTTTGTAGGAAACCATTATCGACGAAGATGAATCTAGATGTTTTTTATTTGGTAACTTTCTTTTCGCCTTTTTTATAGTAATTTAAATTTATTAGTTGATTACTTTCATTTCATCGTTTTCAAAGTAATTAAAAGTTATTGATTTTTTTCATTTCTGAAGTTGTTTTCATAGGAACGTTTTTGAATATGATCCCCATGCTTTGGTTCTTTTCACCAGATCAATAAATAAATTTTTATTTTTAGGCTGTTATATTGTAGATTCACTCCTTATTTTGTATAAAGCTTCTAGATTTTACATAATCTTCTCTGCTTCTGATCAGATCTACAATTATAGTACTGTATATTCTCATTTTAAGCCGTTTTTCAACATTTTCAATATTTTTATGTTCATGTTTATCGATGTGTGGTTGTCTCCTGGATTTTATTTACAATTTCTTCTATTATTGTAAAAGTGTTTCATGTTACCTAAAAAGATATATACCTAACTGTGAGTATTATAACCATAAAAGTAAAACAAAAATTCAAATAATGTAATTTTAGGTGTGTTTTAAAGTGGGGCATTTCACTATAAGGACAAACTTTGGAGTCCAATTAGTTTCTGGGACACACATCCGCAAAAATTAATTTTAAGGCCAAAGCCAACAGAATAATTACTTTTAAGGACAAAGTCAGCAGTCCAATTACTTTCAAGGACATGATTTCTTAGATTTTTGGACCTTAGAAACTAATTATTTTGCATTTTGTCCTTAAAAATAATTATTTCAGTTGTGTGTCCTAGAAACTAATTGCACTTGCTAAAGAGGCCTTTATGGCTAATTTTCACTTTAAAAATTTTATTTCTTTTACGTCCGTGATTGTGCCAATATTATCAAATTTTAAACCACTTTATGTTGTCATTTTCAAACCTTTTCCAACTGTCTATCCTCATTTACAATTTTATTACCTTGTAGCCTTATGTGTTATCATAAAAAAAATATTCATGCTTTTTTGTTATCTTAACAATACAATTTCTTCTAACAGTAAACTAATCAAGTATATTGTGTTCTACATAACAAAATTTATGAATTTTGGGCTTAGTTTCTTTATTCTCCAACATTGACAATTTAAGCATGTTTAAATAATTTGTTTCTTCTATGTTCGTGATTATGCAAATATCGTCAATTTGATTATCTAACGTAAAAAAATTATTTTGAATGTTAAAGAAGTATTTCATGTTAGTTAAAGTGATGTGACCATCATAAGTTCTTTATTAAAAATATGCACATAAAAGGATCGTCCATATATTTATAGCAGTAGATCCCTTACAATCTATCCTCATTTTTACAATTTTATTACCTTTGTAGTCTTATGTACTACTATGAAATTTTTATTCATGCTATTTTGTTACCCTAACAATACTTAATAGTAAACTAATCAAGTATATTTTGTTCTACACAATCAAATTTATGAATTTTGTGTTTGATTTCTTTGTATTCGGTTACTTTGTTCTCATAACTAAATAGTCTGTCCTATCTTTGTTATGGTCATTTCAACCCTTTGGTTGTTTACCTCATCTATTCAATTGTGTGTTCTTAGATCTGTTATCCTTAGCAATAGTGCATTGCCCAATGCAATCATTGCCATCATTTGTAATTCAAAATCAATCATCTATTTTTTTGTTTACAACATAAACTTTGGTTTGCGTTCCCATATCAAAGGTGGTATTTTTGTATTTACCATGGCTTTTTATGTCCATTCAATTTCACTATTTCGCTAAACCTTACACTACTTCACAAACTATGTCATTAGAACTGAATTCCTTTCTTTAATTAAATAAAGAAAATAATAATCACTATTGTTATGGTATGTTATTTTTGTCATCCTAATAAATATAGCAAAGATAAAGGAAATAAAAAATTTAGATGCATTAATTCATATTATCCTATGTTTTCTTCACACTATACCAAAAATTTTAGTTGTTGTCAGTAATATTGACATAAGAAGAAGAAAAAATTGGTCATTTCATTCAGAAGTACTTATATTAGTTTTTTAGAACTTCTATAAATGAATTGTATGATCTGATCCTATCTTATTACTTCATTTCTTCCCAAAACTGAAAAAGAAATTTTTTATGGAAGTGATCGTATTCTAATTTACAATTTTCAAATTAAATCCATGTTTTCTTTATAAATGCAACATTTTCCTACTTTCTTATTGTAGCAGGCTATAAATTTGATAACCATATTTTGCACCTATAATTCAAAACATAAATTTTGATTAGTTTCTATTTTACTGGAATTATTATACTATTTACTGCCACTTGTTCTGCATACTCGTTTTCATTGCTTTCTACCTTTTTTACCATTTAACGATACGTTACCAGTCATGATCTTGGAATTTATGTTTTTTCCCCACTAAGATGATTTTATTATGAAGTATATGTGGGACATGTATCCTACTTTGAGTTTCTTACTTCTCATATTTACTGAAGTTATGATATGTTGCCATATGGCTTCTTAAGGTATTGAGCAAAGATATAAAAAAAATTATGTACTGTTGTGGTCTTTCAACTAAACTATACATTAATTTTTCTTGGATTTTCAAAGGATGAATAACTATATTTGAATAATAAAGCATAAGATTATACAACTAAAATTGTGCTAAAAAAATTTCTACTTATATGTTGTACATTTTCTTATAATTCATACTTTGTTCACAAATCATCAATGTTCGTTGATTGGAAGTAATTGACTTCTACAAGGTTAAAAATGTTGCTTACATATGTTTTTCCACTTACGTGGTATATTGGGCAGTTTATTTAGTTTTACCTTATCGGTTCATCAAAGTTGCTTACATTTTGTTGTTATTTTGAGGCAATTTGCTTTTCTTTTTTCCATTTGCTACAACTGATTCAAAATACCATTAAGTTATAGTTATCAAGGTAAGTAAGAGTAAGGATTATATACAAATATTATTGTATGGAACTTCATGGGTGAATTTATGCTTGTGTATATAGTATATGTTACGCCCTAAAAAAATGAAGCTTTGTTGTGCTAATCATTATAACTGAAGGGGTTTATTTAGTTTTCAAGCATTAATTATATTCATTATTTGGAATTGTGGACTTGAATGCATGATAAGAATCAATTTAATGTATGTTTCAAACAATAAAAGTGAAACAATGTGTTGGTATCTAAGTTAGCCAAGTAACTTTGAATTTTTTAACTAATATGTTAATTTTCATCTTCAATCTACTTCACACATTCTAATCACTAAGCGATGATCGTATGTTTCAATGAAGTTAGTTTAAGTTGCCATAAATTCATTTCAATCATCAAATGACTTTGATAAAATGAGTGAGTATATATCAAAGCTTTAGAGGATTATATTTTTGTGTTCATATCATTTTTGATAGTGCGAAAGTTTGGAAAATAAATATAATGCATTGGGTATATAATTTATTTTATATATAAAAAGTAAGGGAAAAGAATATAGATTGAAGTTTTAAAAAAGGTTTACTAAGAAACGAGTTGAATTAAATGATCATGTTAACTATCGTTTAAAAAATATTTCTATATTTATAGAAACAAATATTCGATGTTAGCAATAGATAAATATAGTTTCAATCCATATGCTTAGTTTTACTCAATTTTGATTTTTTAAAATCAACTTGATTAACACTTTCTCAACAAGGGTCATCTTTTTAACATTGATATGCTTTTCATATGCTAATTAATATGGAGCTTGCAGTCTTTACCAAATTGTGTAACATTGTCATTGTTATCTAATAACAAGCTTATCATTATGGTAAATAAATGAACATTCAATCCATTTGGGTTTAGCCACAGGGAAATCGAAGGATGACAACCTCTATCAGCATATGCTGCTTAGCCAATGATGCTGCACTTTTATCCAAACACTAATTTTTCTTCTTTATTCTTTATGTATATCGAACCAAAAAATCCTTCTACTTATCTATTGTAATGGTGTAAAAATTTGCTTTTATGGACTTAATTTAGCCTCACTTGACTTCTTTGTTCAACACAATTTGATATTTATGTATTTGATAAGATTTAGATAACACACTTTCATTTGTCTTTCAAAAGAATATATTTAATTTGATGTAATCTATTTTGACGCTGATATATTTGTCCCCAGTTAGTATTTCCTTGATTGAGAATATTAGATCATCTATTTTATTTTATTTTTCTATTGCGCAGTTAGCTACTATGCTTTCAAACGAGTTTGATGAACAAAAACACAATTTATTATTTAGGTGCTAAAGAAATGCACTACCATATATCCTTCTTATTTTGGAAGCACATTGGACTATGCATTAAAACAGTTCGTGCATGAGCCAGCATGGATCATTCCATGCAACGGTTATTTTCTTAAGATAGCTCCAACATATTTATCAAACTAATTGATCAGTCAACACATGATAGCTCAAGGGTACAAGTGCTACATATGTATCACCTTGCTATATATCCCTTTGTGATGTATAGGTTATGTTGTTCTAACTGTTTCTATTTGATAATAAGGTGGATAGTACATTAGATTAGTTTTCTAATGTGCCTATTGAATTGAAACATATATTGTGCATGAAATTTTATTGTCTGACGTTTACTAGTTGCGTAAAATATTTTTTTCACGTTACTCTGGTTCGAACATGATTTACAAATATGCTTTTACCAATAACGTACTACTGTATTTTCAAAACTTTACATTCAATGCCATGTGCGTAGCATGGGTTCGCACTTGTATGGTAACATGCCAATTTTGTAACGACCCGAAAATTTTAACTATTTTTATAACATAATTAACTAAAAAAATTCTTGAAATTAAACAATTAAATTTTAGCAATGAAATTTTGATATTTAGGATACATATATTTAAACATAGCAAGTGTCAAATTTTCATTAGAAAACACTTAAGATTGTTTGGCTGTGAAATTTCAATTTAAATTTAAATCAGTTGAAATTTGATGGAAATTAAATATTTTTGAAACCTAAATAGTTTTGTATAAGAAAAATGTAAATCATTTTTGAGTGATATGTTGTATTTCGTTTAGCCAAATTTGGACTACTCTAGCACCGTTCATATTATTTTCGACGGTTTAACGACATTTTGGCAACGGATATCGACTTTTGATAGGATGATCGTATCGCTGATATTTGTGTACCATTTTGTTCGTCTGGTCACGTGGATCTCCACAAAATATTCGATTGTGCATTTTGATGTCCGGTACGCGATGAAATCCACGAAACGGTCAGTCATATCGTACCCGTTTTGAACATTTAGTTTCCTTTAGGCCTTTCATGTATCCAACATGAGAAATTGGATACCCACTATCCATAAATAATTCTATGAATTCAATTTTGTTTCTGATTTTTACTATTCCAACATATTTCAATACATTTATTTAGTTCGTCGTTTATTCTCTTTTCCTTTCTATTCATCTCTATGTTCTGAAAAAATTATTATTTATATTTTTAAAAGTTGCTTTGATTTCTGGATTGATATAGCAGCTCACCTCTTTCATCTTGCAAAACGTGCTCACATTCGAACCCTCTTTCCGCGACCCTCTACTGTTCCAACAACAGCCTACCCTAACTGCCCCAATCCCCCACCAAACGCACAGACTTCCGAACAGCCATCGTCGGCCCACCCCACATCAGCATCCTACCATGTCCATCTTGCCACTGTCCTTCCACCTCCAACATGCGCCTCCAGCCAATCCGTACAGCCTCCAATCCCCTTAGACCCTATCACCCAAACTCGAAACCCGCTTTGTTCTTCCCTCCGCCACGGCCACGACACGTAGCGCAACACCCTCCGGCCTCCATGCCTCGTAGCAATCCCACTCGAGCACAGATCCGTCCACCCTGCCCCTATCCTTCCGCCCTCCAACCAAGTACACCATGCAACCATTGAACCACCACCTCAACGACTTCTGCACCCCTACCCAACCTCGCAACATGTGTGCAACAGCTCCAAGCAGCCTAGACGAGCTTGTTCCACTACTTCTTTTCATTTTTATATTTAAAAGCTTTTGGTAAGTTTGCATGTTTATTCTTTGACTGCTCATATTCTTTCATCCCATTCTTGCTTTTGGATAGTATATATTATATAATTTAGGTTTCCATATTAAAGAATAAAAAATAAAGTTTATACATATATATATATATATATATATATATGTATATTGATTTTTAAAATTTAATATAAAGCTTTTTTATTTTAAACATGTGTTTCAAATTGAGTATTAATTTTTTTAGATATAACATAAAGATTTATTTTAAATATCCGTGTAAATTTTTGATTTTAAAATTTATATATATGTGTGTGTGTTCTCATCAAATTCGAATTCAAACTTCCAAGCTTGTCGCTATTCAGTTTGTTCCCGTGTTCGTCGCTGTCCAGAAATCCCAACAGCTTTTGATTTACTTGCCCATGTCCGTATCCATGTCCGTTCACCATCTTCGCCATCGTTATTTTCTCTAGCCTCAAAGGTAAGTGTTTGCACAAAAAATGGGCAAACACCTCCAAGTCGTATGATTTAGTTGATTATGTGTTGTTCTTAGTGATTTGGGTGATTTATGCAAATATATAAAACAGATGGACTAAACTGTAAAAGACACACAGATTTATAGTGGTTCGGCCAGAATGTGCCTACGTCCACTTTATATGTTATTCTCCTTTTCTCTTCAGATTGCAAGTACAAAGCTTTGATTACAAGTATCTGAAAGTTGTTTAAAAGTTCTATCCGTGCTTGAGCTCTCAAACTTGTCTACCATTGCTGTACCCCTGCCCCTTTATTTATAGAGTGAGGCTGAGAGCAGGGGTCCTGGATGTATATAGCTGCTGGTGGGCCTGGGCTGAAGCAATCTGGCCTGACAATGTTGGTCTGGTAGTACGTTGGTTTGGTGGAGGTTGTTTTGGTGGAGGTTGGTCTGGTGGAAGATGGAGCAAGATGGTTCGGCAGTACGTGGAATATGTTGGCTCGGCAGGCATGGGACGTAGGTTTGGACCGGCATTGTTTGGAGAGGGTTTGGACCGGCATTGTTTGGAGAGGGAATGGTTCGGTATTACTTGGAGATGGAGCTTAGACCGGAAGTGGAGCTTGGACCGGCAATGCTTGGAGATGGGATGGTTCGGCAATGCTTGGAAACGCATCCAACATTTGCCCCCCAAAGTGGGGCGTATGCCAGCATATGCCGCGCTTTGTTTTAGCTTGGACATACTCATCCGACATGCTCATCCGGCCCTGGGTGCCGAACCAGTGGTCCGGTCGCTCCCATTTGTCTATAAGTAGGGGCGTCATACTTTTGTTATTCCCTACCGAGTGTGATAGTCGAATTATCTGAGTGCCGAACCAAAATTGACTGTTCCAAACAGCCGAACCAACCGAGCACCGAATCATACTTAACTGCCGAACTAGGTGAGTCTGCTTTTGCCGAATGAACTTTTATGGCTGGACTACCGAATAGGACATGGGGTTCGAATATCGAATGAACTTTCGTTTTTGAATTGACGAATGTAACTAGGGGATTTGAGTGCCGAATGGACCTTATATGCTTGAATTTTTATGTTTTGAATTACAAGTGAAATTCCGGACTACATATACTTGCATGTTTATATCCTCTGTTCTAACGATGTACTTTCTCGTGGTGCAGATAAATGTCTCGTAAAGTGGAAACTCAATCAGATAAGAAGAAATTCAAGGACGAAGGAGAGTCCACCGTAGTGCCCCCAGCTCAGCCAGGACCGGAACGTCGTGGACCCACCCCGAGATCGCTAGTAGATGGGTATGGTCCTCAAGAGCTTCTAAATTCTCCGCCTGATTGCTTTCCTAGCTCTCTCAAAGAAGAGCAACTTGATGTTATCTCCCGCTCCTTTGGGATTGATAGAGCACGCATGCTGTTGCCAGGGAAGGGGGTCATGCCATATAATCCCCCTGAAGGATACTTCGCTTATAGTAGGTACCACTGCATGTGTGGGGCCATTCCTCCAATCAATGCTTGGATAGTTAGCTTCGTCACCTATTTGAAGGTGGCCCCTTTCCAACTCCAGCCCAACTCCTACGCTATCTTGGTGTGCTTATTCGTGATTTTCCAGAGAAAGTACGGGCGCCCCCCTTCCAACCGGGAGATTCGGTACCTATATAACTTGAGTGGTTACAAGAAGGGGTCTCCATACATCAGCTTGGAATCGGTCGTGTCCTTCAAGCCGGTCCTGGACTTGTATTCAAAGTTCACCATGTTTAAGAAGGAATGGTTCTTCGTCCAGGATGACTCTGTTTCTATCCACCGCTTCACCTCTAGCTGTAAGTTGAAGCATATTTATAATTTCCTTTCTGACTGAAAAGCTTCTTCTCATGTGTTTTTATTTCCTACTAGCGACAGGTGGCTTTGCGGTCGTGGAGAACGATCACCTGGTTCAGATGGTCGCGGAGATAGAAGCCATTTCGGGAAGGGATAGGTCAGCTTCTTACCTGATCAGGAATGTCACTCTCCTGGGACACAACTTGATTCTACCACATCAGTCTGTGGTCAAGCAGAGGGATACAGCCGAGGAAAGGGCTGTTAAATCCAAAGGAGGGACCATGACAAAGAGCAGCAAGAGGAAACCCTTCTCGATACCTCCAGTCGTCGGGGGGAAGAAGCTCAAGAAAACCGATGGACCCTCTCCCAGCACGTGCCCAGATGTTCCGGAGGAGGAAAGTGGAGAGGAGGAAAGAGGCGAGGAGGAGAGCGGTGGCGATGGAGAAGGTGATGGTGGTAATGGTGGCGAAGGACAAAGTGGTAGTGGCGTTGGTGCCTTGACCTCTGGGCAAGCAGGTGAGATTCAAGAGTGGACGGATGATGCTTTCCGCCAAGCTTTTGAGGGGTTGGAGGAAGGGTCGGCCTTGGTGGAGAAACCGAAGAAAACTGATAAAGCCGAGGCTGGTGCTAGTCCATCTTCTGAGAGCATTTCAGCTAGGGCAACTCCGGTGGTTCAAGGTGAATTTTTGACTCCTCTTTTAACTTCACATGTTTCTTGGATTATAGTCTCATGCATGCTTGTAACACTTGGTTTTTATTCCAGGAACGGGTACGGCGACCAAGACATCAGACATTCGGCACCGCCTCGAGCAATTCAAACTCCTCAAAGCTTCTGCTAAACCGAAGCCTTCGACCAACCGTTCCGGGGGCGTAGTCGGCTACCGTCCTCTTCTCAGAGTTATTGAAGAGGATATTCAAAAGAGAAAGAGGAGGCGCTCCATGTTCGAACCTTCACTCGGACCTGATCCCCCCACCCAGCCTATTCATGATATCACGGGGGAGGATGCCGATTCATACCATATCTGCATCCACCAGAGAATCCTACCGTTACTCATGTTGATCATCCCGGCTTGGCTCATAACCCATTTGCAGGTCATCCAGATCTGGACCCGAGTTCTCATGATATTTCCTTCGATGAGGTTACCGGTGAGCACCTCCTACCCCGCAATCCTATGGTAAGGGTGCTTGATGAGGCTAAGTCTTTGGATCTCAACTTGTTGATCACTCGGATTGTGGCTATGGGGGATGAGGCCAAGGCAAACATCGATCGGGTGGCCGAGGAGACCAGGAAGTTGAAGGGGCATCACGCCCGACTGGTCAAGGCCGGGAAGGAAATTGGGAGTGCCAACATAAGATTGTGGCTAGTGATTGCCGACCAGGCTAAGCAACTTGCCGATCAGGCCATCCAGATCTCTCAGCACAAGGCTGCCTCCAGACGGCTAAAGAAAACTATGGAAGAGGCTAGCAGAGCCGAGCTGCGAAAAATGGAGGCCATCTGCAAGGAACTGATCGATATAGTCATTGCAACGGTAGACGATGTTCGGAAGGCGGATCACGAGCGGGTAGAGGAGTTATCTGGGAAGCTTAAAGCTGAGGAGCTTGCTCAAGACAAGCTGAAGGAGGAGATGGAGGTGATGAGGAAATCCCTTCAGGCTGACCGCTCGCGATACCGATCGGAGAGGGATGCTGCCATCGCAAAGCTGTTGGATTCTGAAGTCCGGATGAGGGAGTTCGAGGAAAACGAGGGGATGATGGACGAGATGCTCCAGGATATGTATTTCCGTACTTGGAAGCAGGGCAACTTATCCTGGATGGATGACTATCCCCGGATCATGGCCAGGATTTATCTTCGGGCTCTGGAAGAGGCCAAGGTTGATGCGGATAAGGAGGGTGGTATGGCCTTCAGGATGGATGTGGTTACGGCCCAGTCTACTAAGGAAGAGAAAGTGGCGGTGAAGGAAGGCATGCGGCTGCTTGCTGTCGAGGAGGTAGGCGTGCAGTTGGGAGGCGACGATCAAGGAACGGATGTTGGTAAGTCTTCCCTTTTAGCCTTTTCATAGCTTGGTTGCTTATCGTTTATCTAATAGATTCTTCTCCTGAATTGGACGGGTGGGACCTCTAGTCAGCATGCTGGGAGCTCTGATCCTGCGGTCAAGTAGATCTTGGGGGGTCGGAAGGATAGAGATGAAGTTCAGATGTTGCCGACTATTTTGGCTTGATCCGGATATTTTTCATTTTACTTGACATTCCTGTATATACTAGTTCCAAAACATAAATGTACTTTCAGGTTGTAATTATGTCACTGCAATGAATGACTTTATTTTTTACATGTAATTTTATAACATAAGCTGATTCTGTCATATTAGGGTGCTGTCATTATTTTGACGTATTGCATAAGAAATATAGTTGTGCATGTGCTAATGATTCGACTGTGTTTGTTGTCAAGTTCTTGCTTAAGATATAATTTCATGTCTTGCAATGTTAATGTGATGTGTGAATATATCAGAGCTACTTATTTGTGTACAAGGGAAGAATGTACCGCCCTTTCGATTTTTAGTTATAGATGGTAGCTTTGAATGCCTTGTGTGATCGAATACGGAATGTAGTTGAGTGACCCGTCATCCAGCTGAGAGTTCTCATTCCCATTAGCGAGTGCATCCTATTTGGTGTCCTGTACTTTAAGGGTTGTTACAGAGGATAGGAGGAAAGTTTTTAAATAGAATGGAAATACAAGAAATAGTAAAACTTCCAATCACGGAAGGCCTTCGATGTGCTTAAGTTCGTGGCAAACGGGTTTTGTAGTCACTTTCCCTAGTTGTGGGTCTTGGAGACATTTGTCACCCATCTTACGCCTCTGCAGGGAGTTTTCTGTTTTACCACAGCCGCACTTAAGACACATCGGAGCCGAGATCGCACACGGTGACTACCCGGGCCATTATGGCCCGTAATCGTGGGTATTATTGTATTTACCGTGGTCGGCTAGCGTGGGTGCCGATCGTCAACTGTGAACTGCCCCTGGCTGGCCACACCTTATGTTGGGGCTTATAATCGGTTCACAGTCGACAGCGAGCCGAACGCCATAATGAGCTGCCTCGGTTATAGTCGGCCTTCTCGGTGGCTTATGATCGGCTCATTACAGTTGGCTTTGAGGGCCGTCGCGAGCAATGAGTTAACCCGCAGTAGAGGGATGCTGGAGCAAAAGTGTCTCATTGACGAGGGCATAGATTCGTATAGTACCTGTTAGGTCTTGTCCAGGTGAGGTTGTGCCGTGAAGTGTCCAGAATGGAAATGCCATTATACAGGATTTTGTTCAACATAAAAGGATAAAGCTTAACAAGCAGCCAAGATATAAAGGAACAAGTTAAAAAGAGACAAGATTTTTAAAGTGGTTCGGCACGAAAATGTCTACGTCCACTGATCCTCTTTGTTAATTCACTTCATATGGGTAGTACAAGTTAAGAAAAGTATCGACGAAGGTGTTGGATGTTCCATGCCCTCTGGAACACCTCTCCGTCCACTGTTGACAAAATATAAGCTCCGTTGTGGAGATCTTTATGAATTACATAGGGTCCGTCCCAGATTGGATCTAGCGGGGCGCGGGAAGATCCGCTTGAAGACAAGATCTCCTTCTTGTAAGCTGCGGTGCTTGACTTTGGAGTTGTATCGTGCTACCACTTTTTTGCTTGTGAGCTGCCGCTTTGAGTGCTGCATCATTTCTTCTTTCTACGATTAGATCTAAAGACATGTGGAGGAGTTCTTCATTCTCTCCTGGGTTGTAGTGGATCCTACGATGGGATGGCACTACAGTTTCAACTGGGAGCATGGCCTCCGATCTGTATGCCAACGAGAAAGGAGTATGCCCTGTTGATGTTCTGAAAGACGTGCGGTAGGCCCAAAGTGCCGTAGGAAGTTCATCCACCCAAGCGCCCTTTGACTTTTCAAGCTTCTTCTTGATTAGAGTTTTGAGAATTTTGTTGACAGCTTCGACTTGCCCATTTTCTTGGGGATAAGCTACAGATGAGAAGCTTTTGTGAATTCCGTGCTCTTGGCACCAGTCGGTGAATTCCTCGCTGTCAAATTGAACTCCATTGTCTGATATGATCTTGAGTGGAACCCCGTACCTGCATAGAACGTTTTTGATTAAGAAATTAATAACATTTTCCGAAGATATTTTATTTAAAGGTTCCGCTTCCACCCATTTGGTGAAATAGTCGACTGCCACTATAGTGTATTTGGCTCCGCCTCGGCCCGTCGGCAGTTCGCCAATCAGGTCAATTCCCCATACCGCAAAGGGTCAAGGACTGGTCATTTGAGTAATCTCATTTGTTAGTAGTCGAGGAATCTTAGCAAATCTCTGGCATCTGTCACATCTTTTGGCGAAGTTTAAGGCGTCTTTGTTTAAAGTGGGCCAGTAATACCCATATCGGAGTATTTTCTTTGCTAGAGTCTACCCTCCAGTGTGATCTCCGCAACTTCCTTGATGGATGTTGGACAGGACCTCTTTGGCTCCCTTCCAGTGACACACCTTAATAAGGGGTTAGAGAAGCCGCGCCGATAGAGGATGCCTTCTTGTATTGTGTAGCGGGAAGCTTTCCTCAAGATTTTCTTAACTTCGCTATGCCCGTCGGGCAGTGTGCCACTTTGTAAGTACTTCCGGATGGGAGTCATCCAAGTTTCCTCTTCGATTGCAGCTATCAGATTCACTTGCTCGAAACTCGAGGCTAGTTGCTTTGAGATGGTTATTGTTCCGGAAGTGGTGTCGTCCTTCATGCTAGCTTGCTTTGCCAGTTCGTCGGCCTCTTGATTCTCTCCTCGAGGAATGTGTTTGATTAAATAGTGATCAAATTGATTAAGCAGCAGCTTGGTCTTCTTTAGATATGCTGTGAGTCGTTTTCCTCGACTCTGGAATTCTCCCAGTATTTGATTTACAATAAGTTGAGAATCACTATGGAGACATAAAGAACAGACTCCAATCTCCAGGGCAAGTTCTAATCCGGCTATCACTGCTTCATATTCTGCATCGTTGTTGGTGGCAGCGAATTCCAACTTTAGGGCATGGTGCAACTTCCTTCCCCTGGGGGTGATTATCACAATACCTGCCCCCGAGCCTTGTTCGTTTGATGCTCCATCTACAAAGAGATTTCACTTGATAACTTGATATCTTTTGTTATTTCATATCAATCTTTACCTTCGTTGGTAGTGAATTCGGCAATGAAATCGGCCATGGCTTGTCCCTTGATGGCGGTGCGAGGGTGGTAGATGATATCATATTGACTCAGTTCAATGCACCATTTAAGTAGTCGCCCAGAAGTGTCGGGGCGATGGAGTACCTGCCTTAGCGGTTGATCGGTTAAAACTCTGATGGAATGAGATTGGAAATAGTGTCGCAGTTTCCATGACGTGATTAGCAAACAGTATGCTAGCTTTTCAAGTTTAGGGTATCTGGCTTATGCCCCTGTAAATTTCTTGCTTACAAAGTATACTGGCCGCTGCACGCGGTTGTCTTCTCTCACCAAAGCGGCGCTTAAATCATGGGACGATACATCAAGGTATAGGTATAGTTCTTCGCCTTCGTTTGGAGCTGAGAGTACTGGTGGTCTCTGAAGGTGTTCGATTAGGTTAAGGAAGGCTGTCGAGCATTCGTTAGTCCATTCGAACTTTCCTTTGTCTTTCTTTAGAGCTTAGAAAAAGGGATGCATTTGTCGGTTGCTTTAGAGATGAACCTGCTTAGGGCGGCCACTTTCCCGTTTAGGCTTTGCATCTCTCTTCGAGTGGATGGTATCTTGATATCTTGCAAAGCCCGGACTTGTTCGGGGTTTGCTTCAATCCCCCTGGCATGGACGATGAACCCCAAGAACTTTCCGGACGATACTCCGAAGGAGCACTTTAGAGGATTCAGCTTCATTCCATATTGGTGAAGTACTTGAAACATTTCGTCTAGGTGGTTTATATGATCGTTGGCTTTCCTCGATTTTACCAGCATGTCATCCACATAAATTTCCATAGTTCGTCCTATTAGTTCCGCAAACATCTTGTTAACGAGGCGCTGATAAGTAGCTCCGGCGTTTTTAAGTCCAAATGACATTACTCTGTAGCGGTACAATCCCTGGTCAATGATGAAACTAGTGTGGTCTTGATCCGGAGCGTGCATAGGGATCGGTTATATCCTGAGTATGCGTCCATAAAGGATAAGAGTTCGTGTCCGGCTGTGCTGTCCACGAGCTGATCGATTCAGGGGAGAGGGAAGCAGTCCTTCGGGCAAGCGTCATTTAAGTTGGAGAAGTCGATGCATGTTCGCCACTTTCCATTAGCCTTCTTTACCAGGACCGGGTTGGCGACCCATTCTGGGTAGATGGCTTCTCGTATGAAGTTATTGGCAAGTAGGCTCTTTACTTCTTCCTCGAGGGCTGCTGATCGTTCTGCCCCCATGCTTCTCTTTTTCTGCTTTACTGGCACCGTGGTGGGATCGATGTTCAGTACGTGGCAAGTTAGGTTTGGGGAGATTACAGTCATGTCAGCGTGTGTCCATGCAAATACATCCAAGTTGTGGTGAAGAAAATCGACGAGTTGATCCTTCAATTCCGCTCTTAACTGAGACCCGACTCTCAGCAGTCTACTTGGATCGTGTTTGTCTACAGATACAAATTCCATAGCCTCTGCAGGCTCGGTGGTGGCCTCCTCCTCCTTGTCCCTGGGGTCTAATTCGCTGAAAGGATCACTGGTATATCGAAGAGGAGGGGCTTTCTTTAATTGCTATGCTTCCAAGTTTGTCTTGCAGAGAGAAGTCTCTGCATCCTTCCCTTTATCCTTCCTGCGGTTATTGCGAAGTTCAGTTACATAGCAGTCTCGAGCGGCGTCTTGATCTACCTCTATTTCTCCTATTCCGTTATCTGTTGGAAATTTCATCTTCAGGCACCACGGGGCTAGGACAATTTGGAAGTCAAACAAGGCTGGTCTTCCCAAAAAGGCATTGTAGGCTGAGTGGTTCTCTATTAGCACAAATGTTTGTTTTCGCACAACGGAGCGGGGATGACTTCCAATTTCGACAAAGAGGTCCAGTTGCCTGAGGGGCATCTTCGCATCTCCAGTGAAACCATGTAGCGGTTTGCTGCAGGGAGACACATCCTTCATTGACAACTTAATTTTGTCCAAAGCATGCTTGAATAGGATATTTACTGAGCTTCCAGTGTCTACTAAAATTCGAAAAACTTTGGCTGGACCGAACCAGGCAGAGATGACCATAGGATCCATGTGACGGTACTGCCTTCCCTCTAGATCACGCCTACTGAATGTGATGTCATCACTCTCTTTCCGTTTCGGGTGGCGTTCTTCTGTAACAGAATTAACGTAGCCTTCATTATTTCTAATTGACTTACCATATCTTTCCATCTCTGCCCAGCTTTCATCGGCGATGTGTGGTCCTCCTGATATGGTAAGGACCACTATCTTCTCTTGACTGGAGCCGCTGGTGTTGTGATTTCCTCCGCCTACTTCCGGGAGGGGTAGCCCTGGGTTCTCATTGGCAGGAGTTGAGGTCCTGTTCTGACCTTTCACATAGCGCTCCAGTCTCTTCCTTCTAATGTGTTCTTCAATCAAGTCCTGGAGATGATGGCATTCATTGGTGTCATGCCTATGAGATTTGTGGAAGCGGCAGAACTTTCCAGACTTAATTGCATTATCTGATTCCTTCTTGTGCGGGGGGCGCTTGTATCTAACTTCGTCTTGGGTGGCCAAGAAGATGTTTTCGATTGTTTCATTTAAAGGAGTGTAAGAGTCAAATCTCGGTCCTGGCCTATATAAACGCTTTTCTCCTTTCTTGCCCCCAGCACTATCTCTGGAGTCATTTCTTTGAACGTCCTTTGCTACTGCGGGTGTGTTGCCATGAGCTGCCTTGGTTTGTTGCCATGTCTGCCTTTCAATGGCAGCGTCTTTAAGTCTCATATATTTCCCGGCTTCATGGAAGAAATCGGGTAAGGTAGCTGGTTTTTCTTTCGTTAATCTTCTAGCAAACTTGGCATCCGGATGCACACCACTGCAGAGGGCCATTAGGATAAGTTTCTCGTCGGCATCTTGGACTGCGGCCGTTGCGGCGTTGAATCGGATTAGATATTGTTGCACTGTCTCTCCGGGTTTCTGTTTGATATTAAATAGGGAATAAGCGTCCTTGGGTTGTTCCACATGAATGCGGAACTGGCTGATGAACTTTTCTTTCAACATTTCCCATGAGCTGATGGATCCTTGGGGTAGATGGAAGAACCAGGAGGTAGCTAGATCTGCCAAGAATAGTGGGAAGCATTTACACAACACTCCCTCTGTTGCTCCGCTCATGAGCATATGCTGTGTGTATCTCTGCAAGTGTATAACGGGGTCCGAGGTTCGCTTGTAAGGTTCCATTGTTGGCATTTTCCATTCCCCGGGGGTGATGGAAGTTTCGATATTGCGGGTGAAGGGGCTGGTTACCCTAGCGCCTATCCTCCGATCTCTTTGGTCCCGTTGGACGCACTCTCTGAACAATCGCGTCATCCTTTCATCAGAACTTGGAGCGGATAAAAATGAGTTTGGTTCTTCCCTGCGGGATTGATTCCGTCCAGATGACCTGTAGGGATGGTATCGTCTATCACTCCTAACATTCTCCAATGGCTGCCTCTGGTCTACCGGGGGCACGCTGGGTCAGCCACAGTTGGCCCTTGCCTTGATCTTCCCCTGCTGGGTTATGTCCTCGGTACTTCCACGGGTCCAACTTCGGGCTGGACTCCAGCTCGGCCCCGTCCATTGGTGTTTCCATGGTTAGGTAGCATGGCAGGCTCAGCTACATCCGACCCCTGCTTGGTACCTCCCCTGTTGGGTTCGGTTCCAAGTGTTTCCTCGGGTCGGAATTCGGGCTGAGTCAGGGCTCGGCTCCTACCATAGTTGTTTCTATGGTTAGCCTTTTCGAAGAAGAAAGACCTTTGTCGTTGTAACGACCCGCAAATCCGTACCCCTTGAGTCAACACTATTCTACAACAATCAACTCAAATTGCACAGAAATACGAACCATTTGGGTTTAAGAAGAAGAGGTAGAAGAAGAGAAAACAAAATCAACATCAGAATCTAACCTTCGCAGCGGAATAAAATATAATAGATAATAAATAATCTTTACTCAAAATCAAATATATCTGTTTACATACATTACATCATCAGGGTACATCAGTCACAGCTCACATCAATAACATACAATGGATACACAACAACTCAACAGCGGAAAATATATATATAAACAAGAACGAATGTACGTATCGTCAATCCAGCTCGTCTCCTGAGCTCCATGGTATTTCCTGTATCCTATAATACTCGGTCTGACCCGAGCATTACAGTTAAATAACACCCGAGTCAGTCTGGAATACCAGTGTGAGAAAATCACACCCAATTGATTATTAAAGTTTCCAAAATCCTTTGAAAAACAAAAGCATCTCGTAAGACCACGCCACAAATAAACATGTTGGGTTTTTACCTCACGATAGCTAAAACGATTTTTATAGAAATCCTTTGATATTATAATAGGGTCTATATACAAATACTTATAAAATAGCCGAAATTGTTACATTCATTAAATTCCAGCCACTAGCCACAGAGTGGGTAATACAAACAAAACTCGTACAAGGCTCGTGGGGAAAATGGATTTCCAACAATGACTAGGCACTGGGGTACCACCTGTCACAGTACGGGGCCTAGATCACCGTACCGAGGATTACTCCCTTCATCCCCTACAACACAAGGCCGGAACCGTTCCTTACTGAACAGTCCCGAACAAGATAAACCCCGTGGTTGGCGCGACCAACCACCCACTAAGCCGAAATATATATATAAGGGACATCTAGACAGGGGAAATATCTTGTCCTGCTTGGGCATGACCCACCTGACCTTGCTGCATATCCCCTGATTTTCAGTCATTCCCGGTTGATGAGGTTTGAGGCTAAGCGTTGCCTTTAGAACGTTTTCACTTAGAATGCCCATCGCCCACCTGACGATGTTTCGCAAGCATTCATCCATACAAGTCCGTCCCGGGTTCGAACGGAACCGAAGGTACTATTCCTACTACATCCATTTTGGAAATATCCTCAGGATTAGTAGTGACTAGCCCTTGCACTTCACTGCTCCATCTTCGACTCCGAACACGTTTTCCGCACGCAACGTACAAATCGGATCGAAGTGGTTTTCGAGAAATAAATCTCGATCCCGGTCTCTTCGAAACGATTAGCGCATTTGGCCAATATTGATAGTCGGTGATTTAACTATCAATTAATATTCACAATCATCCATCCAACAATAAATAATTTCTCAAATTATTTATTAATCCCAAAAATATCTTCACAAGATATATTTCCACTTTTCAAACCCTTTTGAAAACAGTTTCAAAACTATCTTCCTTTCTCAGAATCAATTTCCCAATTAGTTTCTATTTCCACTGGAATCGCCAAGCACAAAACTTAAGATTTAAAAAAAAATTAAAAAAAAATTACTTTAAATATACTCTTAAACGTTTAAGTTAGAACTACTTCAATAATTTACTAAAAATACATACTATATGATTTTTAATAATAAGGTTACTTTATAAAATATAAAACTAGGTTTTCACGTTTAAATATAAAATACTAAGTCACCTTTAATTAGTTATTTCAATAATAGATTTGAAAAATATTTACTTAAGAATTTTAAACATTCATAAATAATGAATTTCTAAAATATGCTTTTTAAGACCATATTAAAACTTTATCTTATATTTAAAATTTTCTTTTAAAACGTACTTGGCTATTCAGGGAAATATACTTCCTTCCACATTCTCCTTGAAATTCCAATTTCAAACACCTGAATCAATTTACAAATTGATTTCAAATTGACTCTATTTTATCTCAAAAACCATTAATTTCAAATTTTATTTCTTACTTAATATTTAACATACTTTAACTGAAAATACAAGTTTTAGATTTTTCAGATTACTTCTTAACCCTTTTAAATAAATTTAGACTTTAAATTTTAACATAATTCTTTATTTCTTTGATTGTTATCACTTAAGTTATAACTCATTAATTTTCTGTCTATTCAAAATTCTTATTCTTTTCCATACTCAAAATTATTTATTAGTATTTAACATACTTCTATTTCTCTTTTTTTTCAGTTCATTCTAATTTATTAAATTTTCCAAGATTATTTCGTTTACAACTTTACTTCCTTTATTTTCTTTCCAAACCTCAATTTATATATTTTTGGTAATCCATTATACCCAAATATATCCAATCAAACCAGAGCATTTAATATTCCAATACAATTCACCATAGAATATTAAATAATCATAACAGAGGCTATTAAATAATTTTAAATAAATGTCGAGGGGTCCAGTTGGATCCCTCCAGCCTGTTTTCCCTGCATCCACAAACGTTAGCACAACATAATATCCATTCCAAAATATACCAAACTAAAACACATCAATCAATTCAACCATTCAACCAATTATTTAAATTTAATCATTTAAAGTTAAATTAAATTCAGCTGAGTGCGATTAACTCACCTTGTTTCCATTTACAGTCCACTTCAACTTTGCCTTGGATTCACGGTTTTTCGACCTTGAATATAAATATTATACAGTCTATTAATTATTTGAATAAATCGAACTGTAAATTTTTATTTGAAATAAATTTAATTAACCAGAAATTTAAATCCATCTAATTTCTGTTTAAATAAATTACCCTTAGTGATTAAAACTAATTAGATTTAATTAAACAAATAGGTCATCTCCATATGCAAATGGAATGTGAATAGGTATATTTACTTTATATTATATTTTCACTGGTTACAAAAAAAATCAATACTATTTTAAATTAAATATATATTCTCAGTTTATAACTTCTGTTTTCTGTATAATCATTTCCAAAATTTCCTTTATTCCTATAGTTAACAAATTCTCAGATTTAGTATATAAATTCAAGTTTATACCTTACTGTAATTTATCCTTAATATAATTATATTAAAAACAAGAATAAGAAATCGATACCTTACCGACTCTCAACATTCACCGCGCCTGTACGAACAAAACACCATCGACAGACTAGTCGCCCCTTCCCATCAACGCCGACAGCATCAAGCCTCTCTCACCTTCTTGACTTCGCACGAAACCCTTTCCCAAATCTGCTCGCGATGCACGCTCGAATCCACCACCAATCGCGCGAATCTCCACTCGCGGCACTGAATCGCCGACCCCTCCACCCCTCCGAGTCCACGAATTCGAATCACAGACCTTCGATCGATCGCGCGTACGCTACAATTCGCCCCTCGAAAACCCTTGCGCACAAAGGCCCCCTCGCCTCAGGCCGTTGAGTTGAGTGTGGAAGGCGGTTTCATGCTCGCGTTCGATCCATTCCTCATCTCCCTAATTTAAATTTGGATTTCATTCAATAACTGAAGAGGAAGTTTCGATTCTACTAACAGAAGAGCTGCGGCCTCCCTTTTTTTTTCTCGAGTAAACTGGATTTGGATAAGGGAAGCTGAACAAGGACGAAAATAAAAAGGAGGAAAGTGTGTTCGAGAAGGCAAGGGAAGCATGCTTAGCACGATTGATTTTCGTGTTTTGAGGCGTATTCAACGAGAACACTGAGAGGAGAGAGAGAGTACGAGATTTCTACCAAATATAAATATAAATTTTAGTTTGAATTCGATATGGATTTCAACGCGTTTATATATCGTACGCTCAAACAACAACTCCGATCAATACGAAATTTGAAATCCGATAATAATTCAACATTACGGACCTAATGGACCTGGTTTCGCCGAATTCCGAGACTGCGCCTCGGAAGGTTTTTTTAAATTCAATTTGACGATATAAATTTTCAAAACTGAACAAATCGTCTTTAAATTCGATTCTGTCACTTTTATTATCTTCAGTATTGTCAATATAAATTTTACAAGCCTTCAAATTATTTTTAACAGGCTTAGAAATCAAGATTCAATAATTTACCCAACTTCACTTATTTGATTTAATAATTCACTTATCAAATAAATTGTGATATTCGTAATTTAAGTTAAAATTACTTTATTGAATATTTAAAATCAATTAAATATCCTGATTTTAAATGCTCGAAAATACCGGGTCGTCACATTCCTCCCCCCTTAAAAGAATTTCGTCCCCGAAATTACTAGTTAGGAAGAATGATCTAATGCCCATTTACTTTTTCCAAAACTAACAATCCAACTTCCTACCAATTATCTTTTTATAGAAGACTCATTACTCTTCTAACTAACTTCTCAAACTCTCCCTAGTTTTCAAACAACTTTACTTATTTAACCATTCAAATTACAATTTAAAACCAAGTCGTAAATTGTCAAAATTTCTCAAAAATTTTCTAACTCCCTAAATTTCCGAAAAATTTCGCCAGCGTATCCTTTGCGCGGCTAGCTCGGTACTACTACAAAAATGGCTCTACGGCCTCTCAAATCCAAAAAGAAAACAAAAGGCCAAGTGGCTCGATCAAAAACCCAATCAAATTTCATATAGAAAATTAAACACATACATTTTTGTCGAGCAATTCAAATTTATCTTTTGAAATCAAAATCAACTCTCTTTTCCTTCACAATACCTGTATATTCCTTCATAGCAATAATATCCAATCACAATATTCCCACCATTTATTGACTTCTTTACAAAATGTCCATATCTATTCATTCAAATATTAACGCAATCAATTTCCAATTAAGAATTTACCATTCTTTTCTTTCTTCTAAGTTTAGTATAAGCATTTAATATGCTTCTTTATTGATCTTCACTTCACTATTGGAGTTTATATCCACTTCCATTCACTATGCCTTAACAATCCAATTTGAGTTCAATTGGTTTTCAATTTACTATTTACTTTCAAATCCAAATACGTTTTTTTTTTGTTTGTTTTTTTTCTTCAAATTTCCGTTTAGATTTCCATCTTCCAATTTTTACTCGAATTCAATTTTGTCTTCAAACTTTAAGTTTGGAATCATATTTGTCTTATCTCAATCCATATGTAATGAACCATTTTCTTTTATTAGTTCCGCTTACTAATTTATTTAAATTTTCAAATAAAAGTTTACTTGCAACTTTTTCTTCCTTTAGTTTCTTCAAACAACTTCTTCGATTTCACTTTACTTTACTTGCTCGCTTTTAAATTAAATTTCGACATTCAGCTTCATATTTATTTGCTTACAAATTTTAAATTCTTAGTCGTTAGTGGAAGTTTTTTAAAAATAATTCTAACTCCCAAAATTTTCGGAAAATTTTGGCAGAGTCTCCTTTGTACGGAGGGACTTCTGCGATATCGCAGGATACACAAATATATATATACATCGGCCTCAGGCCGGAAATCACAATATATACCAATATATGCAGTTCATATTTCCTATTTTGAATTCTTTTGCGTAAGCATACCTTATTAAGCATTGTTAAGCAAGCGGCTTATTTAATTTGCATTTAGCGTGATCAAATCCATCCATATGGCTTCCCTGAACCTGTACTTACTCAAATTTGAAAATGTAAGTACTAAATATATGCAATTTATTAACATTTCAATTTTCTTTCAATAGCAAACACATAGATTTAACACAAAGCATGTTATATCATTTCCATAAGCATATATGCAAGGTTCCGACACTTGCTACAATTGATTACAATCAATTCCCAAACCATTTCATTCAGTTTAAGCGATTTACAATTTATTCGCCTATATTTAATTCATTCTAAGCAAAACAAACCCATACTCATTCCAATTGATGCCTACATCAATTTATTAAACTGCTATTGATTCATATAATTTGTTTACTTCCGTCTACGAAGAACGACAAATTTTCTAAAGCAATTCGACAATATTTATGTGAATAAATAATAACATAAGCTTTACAACCAATTTACATTGATTCCAACTCAATGTATATATATTCCATTCCAATCTAGCTTATTTACAAACCATAGTTGCATTTCCGTTTTAGTTTATTCACAAACTTTTCCATTGCATTTGCATTCATATCCAAAAAGTTTGATTCCTAACCATCATTTTATTAATCTCGGCATCTAATAACCATCTTATAATTTACTTAAGTTATTTATTTCTTCAACTATTACACCTAATAACTTAAGTTTATTCTATTCAACCAACTTCTATTAACTTTAAACTTAAGTTAATTTACTTCAATTCACTCTCATTTCATAACTTAAGTTCATTCTCATTTTTAATTTATTCATACTCGAATTGAGTTTATTTTCATCTCCAATCATTTTTATTTTAATCCAATTCCATACAATTTAAGCTTTATTTCCAAACTTTACTACCCATTCACAATCTTTGATTTGATTTTCCTTTGATCAAATCCTAACCATTTCACTATTTTATTCAATTGGTTTATTCTTTTATCAATTGTAAATTTTAATTTACATCAACAATTCATTGTTGAACTTATTAATAATAAGGCAATTCAATTTAGGCTTGAATTGGATTTGTTTATATTTCACACCATATCCAATTTAATCCAATTCGTTTTTTATTCAACAACATTTCCAATTTATGATCTCATTCTTGATTTCCTTAGGTTCAATCTTATGTTATATTCCAAGTTTAGATTTTTACATTCATTTGTTTGAGTAGAATTTTATTCCATTCAATATTACCTATACTCGGCTAAATTTTATTTCAATCCAATTTAATTCAATTTCAATTTCAATTTTATATAACTTATTTCAGGTTAAATTCAAATATATTTTCTCACTTTCATTCACTTAAGTTAAATTTTAATCCCGGATTAAAATTTTCCAATTTCTTTTTATTAGTATCAACTTCACTTTATAAGTACAATAGTCGATCCATTTATTCATTCACCAATTCATTATTCAATCAATGAATTTTATTTCCAAACATTAATTATTTTTAGTCCATCTTGACTAATTTCTCATTCAATCTAACTTCACACAATTCAATTTTAAATTCCAGTGCTCAGTTCCACTTTACTTTTACAAATTTGAATAAACTTGTCCTCCCACAATTTACTTCCCTGTAAATTTACTTTGTACAAGATTTAATTACATTCCATTCACAATTCTTTTTAATTCAGTCCATTGTATTGGTTTACTATCTTATTTTGATTCCTACTTCTTTTAATACATCTCTTTCAAGTCGAATTTTATTTCAACTAATCCCAAATTTGCAAGTTATCAAACTAATTATATGCCATCAACATTCTTAGTTAAGATTCCGGGATTTAAGAAATCTTTTAACATTTCCAACTTCCCTTTAAAATCACAAATATCCAAAATTCCTTGCATTTCTAAAATAAAATTCACCCTTTGCAAACAATTCCAATTCAAAACAATTTTGTAGCAATTTCACTTCTGGAAACTCGAAAATGAACATCGATGATGCTGCAGTCATCACCGAAGTTATTTTCTAGCGACCAAAAGAGTTCAATGCTTTTATTCTCTTTCTAAAATCCATCCAATATTTTTAAATTCCAAATCTCTTTAGATTTTAAATCCGATTCAAAAATATTTCTCAAAATATTTTATCCTCCCAACTTTTGAGAATCATTATCCAATTCAAAGAAACGTAAATCTCCAAATTCCAAACCCCTTTAGATTTAAATTCAAACTTTTCTTTGGAATTTAATCTTACTTTAATAATTTATTACACTTTAATTTACATTTACAAATTCATTTGATATGAATTGGTTTCTTAGTTTTTAATTATGAATTCAATTTCCTAATCCTGTTATGAATCACATTCATAAACTTCATCTATTATGTCAATTTATTCCTTAATCTTTAATTATTATTTCAATCTTTATTCAATTATCATACAATGATAATAATTAAATATTATCACTCCTATCATCCAAACATCCATGTATAGCTATAATAATTAAGAAAATCATTTTCTTTTATATACATAAAATAAATTTGGGTAAAATTATTTCATTTACCCTAGTTAAAACAATACTGTGTCGGTTTATCTTGTTCAAGAGTTTAGAAATTCCTATCGACAACATAGCGTCCCATATATCGACCAGAATTCATAAACACTCAACCGATAAATCAACACAATATAAAAACAATTTTATATTCACTAACAAATATGCGCTCATACTATTAATACTCTCAAACTCATTCTAGAGTACTATGGACTCTATTCTATGAGTAATTCCCACCAGAGCCAAGGTTATCACCAACCTAAGCTCTGATACCAAATGTAATGACCCGCAAATCCGTACCCCTTGAGTCAACACAATTCTACAACAATCAACTCAAGTTGCATAGAAATACGAACCATTTGGGTTTAAGAAGAAGAGGTAGAAGAAGAGAAAACAAAATCAACATCAGAATCTAACCTTCGCAGCGGAATAAAATATAATAGATAATAAATAATCTTTACTCAAAATCAAATATATCTGTTTACATACATTACATCATCAGGGTACATCAGTCACAGCTCACATCAATAACATACAATGGATACACAACAACTCAACAGCGGAAAATATATATATAAACAAGTACGAATGTACGTATCGTCAATCCAGCTCGTCTCCTGAGCTCCATGGTATTTCCTGTATCCTATAATACTCGGTCTGACCCGAGCATTACAGTTAAATAACACCCGAGTCAGTCTGGAATACCAGCATGAGAAAATCACACCCAATTGATTATTAAAGTTTCCAAAATCCTTTGAAAAACAAAAGCATCTCGTAAGACCACGCCACAAATAAACATGTCGGGTTTTTACCTTACGATAGCTAAAACGATTTTTATAGAAATCCTCTGATATTATAATAGGGTCTATATACAAATACTTATAAAATAGCCGAAATTGTTACATTCATTAAATTCTAGCCACTAGCCACAGAGTGGGTAATACAAACAAAACTCGTACAAGGCTCGTGGGGAAAATGGATTTCCAACAATGACTAGGCACTGGGGTACCACCTGTCACAGTACGGGGCCTATATCACCGTACCGAGGATCACTCCCTTCATCCCCTACAACACAAGGCTGGAACCATTCCTTACTGAACAGTCCCGAACAAGATAAACCCCGTGGTTGGCGCGACCAACCACCCACTAAGCCGAAATATATATATATGGGACATCTAGACAGGGGAAATATCTTGTCCTGCTTGGGCATGACCCACCTAATCTTGCTGCATATCCCCTGATTTTCAGTCATTCCCGGTTGATGAGGCTTGAAGCTAAGCGTTACCTTTAGAACGTTTTCACTTAGAATGCCCATCGCCCACCTGACGATGTTTCGCAAGCATTCATCCATACAAGTCCGTCCCGGGTTCGAACGAAACCGAAGGCACTATTCCTACTACATCCATTTTGGAAATATCCTCAGGATTAGTAGCGACTAGCCCTTGCACTTCACTGCTCCATCTTCGACTCCGAACACGTTTTCCGCATGCAACGTACAAATCGGATCGAAGTGGTTTTCGAGAAATAAATCTCGATCCCGGTCTCTTCGAAACGATCGGCGCATTTGGCCAATATTGATAGTCGGTGATTTAACTATCAATTAATATTCACAATCATCCATCCAACAATAAATAATTTCTCAAATTATTTATTAATCCCAAAAATATCTTCACAAGATATATTTCCACTTTTCAAACCCTTTTGAAAACAGTTTCAAAACTATCTTCCTTTCTCAGAATCAATTTCCCAATTAGTTTCTATTTCGACTGGAATCGCCAAGCACAAAACTTAGATTTTTAAAATAAATTTAAAAAAAATTACTTTAAATATACTCTTAAACGTTTAAGTTAGAACTACTTCAATAATTTACTAAAAATACATACTATATGATTTTTAATAATAAAGTTACTTTATAAAATATAAAACTTGGTTTTCACGTTTAAATATAAAATACTAAGTCACCTTTAATTAGTTATTTCAATAATAGATTTGAAAAATATTTACTTAAGAATTTTAAACATTCATAAATGATGAATTTCTAAAATATGCTTTTTAAGACCATATTAAAACTTTATCTTATATTTAAAATTTTCTTTTAAAACGTACTTGGCTATCCAGGGAAATATACTTCCTTCCACATTCTCCTTGAAATTCCAATTTCAAACACCTGAATCAATTTACAAATTGAATTCAAATTGACTCTGTTTTATCTCAAAAACCACTAATTTCAAATTTTATTTCTTACTTAATATTTAACATACTTTAACTGAAAATACAAGTTTTAGATTTTCAGATTACTTCTTAACCCTTTTAAATAAATTTAGACTTTAAATTTTAACATAATTCTTTATTTCTTTGATTGTTATCACTTAAGTTATAACTCATTAATTTTCTGTCTGTTCAAAATTCTTATTCTTTTCCATACTCAAAATTATTTATTAGTATTTAACATACTTCTATTTCTCTTTTTTTCTTTTCAGTTCATTCTAATTTTATTAAATTTTCCAATATTATTTCGTTTACAACTTTACTTCCTTTATTTTCTTTCCAAAACTCAATTTATATATTTTTGGTAATCCATTATACCCAAATATATCCAATCAAACCAGAGCATTTAATATTCCAATACAATTCACCATAGAATATTAAATAATCATAACAGAGGCTATTAAATAATTTTAAATAAATGTCGAGGGGTCCAGTTGGATCCCTCCAGCCTGTTTTCCCTGCATCCACAAACGTTGGCACAACATAATATCCATTCCAAAATATACCAGACTAAAACACATCAATCAATTCAACCATTCAGCCAATTATTTAAATTTAATCATTTAAAGTTAAATTAAATTCAGCTGAGTGAGATTTACTCACCTTGTTTCCATTTACAGTCCACTTCAACTTTTCCTTGGATTTAACCTTGAATATAAATATTATACAGTCTATTAATTATTTGAATAAATCGAACTGTAAATTTTTATTTTAAATAAATTTAATTAACCAGAAATTTAAATCCATCTAATTTCTGTTTAAATAAATTACCCTTAGTGATTAAAACTAATTAGATTTAATTAAACAAATAGGTCATCTCCATATGCAAATGGAATGTGAATAGGTATATTTACTTTATATTATATTTTCACTGGTTACAAAAAAAATCAATACTATTTTAAATTAAATATATATTCTCAGTTTATAACTTTTGTTTTCTGCATAATCATTTCCAAAATTTCCTTTATTCCTATAGTTAACAAATTCTCAGATTTAGTATATAAATTCAAGTATACCTTACTATAATTTATCCTTAATATAATTATATTAAAAACAAGAATAAGAAACCGATACCTTACCGACTCTCAACATTCATCGCGCCTGTACGAACAAAACACTATCGACAGACTAGTCGCCCCTTCCCATCAACGCTGACAGCATCAAGCCTCTCTCACCTTCTTGACTTCGCACGAAACCCTTTCCCAAATCTGCTCGCGATGCATGCTCGAATCCACCACCAATCGCGCGAATCTCCACTCGCGGCACTGAATCGCCGACCCCTCCACCCCTCCGGGTCCACGAATTCGAATCACAGACCTTCGATCGATCGCGCGTACGCTACAATTCGCCCCTCAGAAACCCTTGCGCACAAAGGCCCCCTCGCCTCAGGCCGTTGAGTTGAGTGTGGAAGGCGGTTTCATGCTCGCGTTCGATCCATTCCTCATCTCCCTAATTTAAATTTGGATTCCATTCGATTATGTCACTTTTATTATCTTCAGTATTGTCAATATAAAGTTTACAAGCCTTCAAATTATTTTTAACAGGCTTAGAAATCAAGATTCAATAATTTACCCAACTTCACTTATTTGATTTAATAATTCACTTATCAAATAAATTGTGATATTCGTAATTTAAGTTAAAATTACTTTATTGAATATTTAAAATCAATTAAATATCCTGATTTTAAATGCTCGAAAATACCGGGTCGTCACAGTCATCTCTCAGATCCTCCAGACCGGGACTCACCCAATGATTCAGTGTTGCGGTTGGATTCTTCAGCATCCCTTAAGCGTGACATGAGTTGACCCACCAAGACTTCTTGTTGAGATGTGAAGCGGTTAATTAATTCAGCCACAACCCTGTCCAGATCCACCCTTGTAATCGGTTGTTCCGCAGTAGGGACTGTCGGATTTGCCTGATTTCCATTTGCTGTTGGAGCCGGACGATTGTCTTGATCTCTGATCACTGGATCTGAGATACTGCTAGTTGCAATGTTCTTTCCTTTGTTAGCATCTTTCTTCCGTCCGGGAGGCATGTTTTCCAAGCGATGAATGATGCTGATAGGAAAAGGGTTAAGTGGGAGAAGCTGAAGCTTCGATCTCCTGTTCTCAGTGAAAGCATCAAAAATGTTTGCACAAAAAAGGGCAAACACCTCCAAGTCGTATGATTTAGTTGATTATGTGTTGTTCTTAGTGATTTGGGTGATTTATGCAAATATATAAAACAGATGGACTAAACTGTAAAAGACACACAGATTTATAGTGGTTCGGCCAGAATGTGCCTACGTCCACTTTATATGTTATTCTCCTTTTCTCTTCAGATTACAAGTACAAAGCTTTGATTACAAGTATCTGAAAGTTGTTTGAAAGTTCTATCCGTGCTTGAGCTCTCAAACTTGTCTACCATTGTTGTACCCATGCCTCTTTATTTATAGAGTGAGACTGAGGGTAGTGGTCCTGGATGTATATAGCTGCTGGTGGGCCTGGGCTGAAGCAATCTGGCCTGGTAATGTTGGTCCGGTAGTACGTTGGTTCGGTGGAGGTTGTTTTGGTGGAGATTGGTCTGGTGGTAGATGGAGCAAGATGGTTCGGCAGTACGTGGAATGTGTTGGCTCGGCAGGCATGAGACGTAGGTTTGGGCCGGCATTGTTTGGAGAGGGTTTGGACCGGCATTGTTTGGAGAGGGAATGGTTCGGTATTGCTTGAAGATGGAGCTTGGACCGGAAGTGGAGCTTGGACCGGCAATGCTTGGAGATGGGATGGTTCGGCATTGCTTGGAAACGCATCCAACAGTAAGCAATCACACACGATTAACATTCTTATATCTAGCAAATTCAATTCACATGAAATGACGATTGGAATATGTTGTTAAATTTGAATTGTTAGTATTTAATTGTTAAATATGACATGCCATTATATGCAACTGTTTACCTATGACGTATGACACCATAACCCTGTTGTATATATTACATTTAAATTGTTAATGATGATATATGCCTGTTATTGATATGTATGTCATTTTATAATATTATTCTATTGTTCTCACACCGTTCCCTGTTAGTTAGGAATTCCCTATGGGCTGAAATGATACATACCCGAACGATATTATGATTAGGGAGAATCGTTATTGGTTGAAATGATAAACTCAAGCAATTTTATTGAATCTAAATTTTGGAACTGAAGGTTGAAATGATATATACCGTAAATATTAAATTTAAATTGCGGATTAAAATGTTAAATATCCATATCACTTGAACATGGAATAGAAAATTATATAGGGACGCCAATGGTATATTTTTCAAATGATTTCTAAAGTTTGAACGAAAATATATGGACTTTAATAAATATTGATTTTTAAAGATTTTAATTTTAATATATGCATAAAATTTAGATTTTTAAAATTATATGTTTTGGATATTTAAAAATTATAAGCTAAGTTTAAAAAAAATTATAAAATTTTACCTATAACTTTATTATTTTAAAGATATATAAAATGGGATTTAAAAATAAATTTAATAATAATAACATTTAATTTAATAATAATTAATATAATAAAATTTAATAAGAATTTAATTTAACTTATATATATAATATGTTTCAAATAATTATTTACAATTTATATAATATTTTAAAAAAGATTTAGTAATAACTTTAATAAAATTAATGTTGGAAAGATAAATTGAGTTGACTTGTAATTAAATTGATTGAACAATTAAATTTAAATAAGTATTGATTTGAAACTTATTGATTTTGAGATTTTAAGGATATTATTTTATAACTTGATAACTTGATTTTGATAAAGGTGATCAAGTGAATAATTTCAAATTAACTAATATTGAGATTTAGTATTTAACATTTATTTAAATTTGTAATTTGAGATTTTGTTTAAATGTTATTAAAAATTGTTATCCCGCTTTTTGACAAAGCCGTGATACTAAAAGATCGGTCAAAAACAAAAGACATTTCGTCTCAGAGATTGGTCGTACTTCACTTCGCTATGGATATCGATGAATTTTGCCCGAGCCCGGATCAGGCTACAATTGATAGGACATGACAAGCAAAGCCATGAAAGCCAGTGTTCCAAATTTCAGATTAATCGGAGGTCGTATGAACGAGATATGATCGATGCAAGTTAGCCAAAAAATGTCGTTCGAACCCATCAAAAAGTGGAGGAGATGCTCATTTCGAACCCATAGGATTCGTATCCATCACTGTCTGTCTAGTTCGAATCCTTCAAGTTTCCCCTGCTTCGAATCCATCAGGTGGCCAAGCTTCGTATCCATCCCAATGGCCTTCCTTCGAATCGACTAGGGCAAAGAACCTCGAGTCTGTGAAGCAACTGTACTTCGAATCCATCTGGCAAAGTACCTCGAGTCCGCGAAGCAACTATACTTCGAATCCATCTTGTGCCTGGCCTCGAATCCATCCCGTTGAGACGGCTTCGTATCGATCAACTGTTATAGGCCACAATCGATACGAATGCACCTTGCCTCGAATCCGTTCCCTCGAATCCACCAAGACGAAGCGGCGAAAAGCGTGGAGTCGACCCAGTCGTTTCGGAGCAAAGAGCGGGTTGACCATGGAAAGGTGCACCACGTCATCACTTGGGCACGTAATGCCATCGATTCGACCCAATCGATTCGAAGAGAACCGATTCGAATAGAATGCATCAACCGGAAATACAATCTTAAATCAATCATAACTCGAGATTCACAAGTCCAAATGCCACGAAATTTTCACAGAAGCTTGCATGCATGTTGAAGAATGTCCACGCCAAGTTTCGCCTCGATTGGATGAGTTCTTGATCGATTCGAACGTACTTCGAATCAATCCTAAAGTGGGCCTAAATTTCCTAAGGTTGGGCTCGTGGGCCCCCTCACGTGCCAGAAGTGGTCTCCCTAAATTTAGGCGAAATATCAGCCTCCTACAGCTATAAATAGAGCCCCAGGTCATTCAGAAAAGGGGATCTGAATTTTGAAGCACCAAGACTCTACCGGATTCAATTCTACACCTTATCATCGTTATTGCATTCAAGTTTCAGAGCTATAATCCATTGTAACTTGCTGTAACCAACTGTAATCATCAAGAGAATATCAATAAAGATATAAACTTCAGAGTGGACGTAGGCAAGATCGCCGAACCACTATAAATCCCGCGTTTGTGATTGTTATTTGTGAATTGCTGTGATTATTATTGTTTAGATCTGAGTTTTATATTGATTGTTGCTTATTTGCGTTCATAAACGGGTGCTTTCACGATATTAGGTGTTTGTGACCAATTTTGGCGCAAACAAAAATATTTAAAATTTAAAAAAAAATTGAATTTGAATTTTGAAATATAAATGAAGTTTATCAAATTGAGTTATTGTAAGTTGCTTGAATATGTAAACATTGAAACTTATTTAACTAGAAGTGGTTTAAAATTGTAGTGTAAAAATCAGGATTTGAAAGCGATATAAAACAAAAATGGTTTTAACGAGAATTTTAATTGAACCTTAAACGTTTTCTAATTGAAGTTGTTGAACTGAGACTTGATCTAAGTTGAATATTTGGAATTAGAGCTGATTTGAGTTGATTTGGGAAATTGAAAGAAACAATTCTACTTGGGAACTATTTTTTTGATATATAAACTATTTTTAATATATGTATAAACTATTTTTAATATATAAACTATTTTCATATACAAAAATTATTTTACTCTATAAACAATTTTAAATATAAACTATTTTAATGTGTAATTATTTCAATATAAACTGCTTTCAATATTAAAACTATCTAAGTTGAAACTGATGTGATTTACATTTAATGGATTTAAACGCGAATACTTTGATATGATGGTTTAACATATTTTGTGATTATGGTTTTGGAAACGAATAATGATTTTGAAGTAATACGATTTAGAAAGTGAATAGTATTGCAAAAGTGAAATGATTTTGAAATGAATATCATATTTTAATATGAAGTATTAACTGTTTGAGATGAAAAAAATGACCATGGTGTGAAATAAGCGTTTGGTTGTTAAAGAAACCGGGATCACATATTGTCATACTCTCTGCTAATGCCGAAAACCGCTTTAACAACTGTGTACATGGTGTAGATTCCAAAACGAAGTAGGATGGTTTGGTGACTCTATATAAGGTATTAACGCAGTCTTGACTCCCGCGAGTCAACTTGATGTAGCTAAAACAAGAGCTATACCTGGGCCACGTGAGGTCGCACCTCCGATCGGGCATATTTCTTCCATACCATTCTATTACTTTGTGACTTGATTTGGTGCACCTTTGACTTTTGGGAGTGTGTCTAGAGGTGGGCGATAGCGGCTGCTATGCATTACCCCCAGCCCAGTTCTGCAAAATGGTAAAATCCTACCCTAGGCATTGTCTCACGTGCCTTGTCACATGCCTTATCGCGCCTTCTATGAGTTTGTTCTACACTATACCTATGGAGTGCTCCTTGAATATCCCATCAGTTTGGTGGGGCTTATAGTATTTGTATAGATTGCGGGAATATATAAAAATGTGTTAAGAGATATATAGGTAACGCCTTAACGCTATTTTAATAGTTTACTTTACTTTAGACATTATGTATATAGCGTATTGTACTATGTACGTAGATAGTTTAATGAATCCTTAGAGGATGGGAATCCCAAGTATCCTTTTAAGTTATTTTGTATTTCAGTTGACATTTCACTTGAGTTGGACTTGCTGATATAAGAATGTTAATACTAACTTGAGTGTTTTATGTTTTTCTTTTTGCTCTGGTCAGACTGAGTGACATAGCATTTGAAACTCGCCTTTGGAGCTCAGAGCTTTGCTTGAAGATATGCCTTATGTCTGTTCAGCTTTCAATTTTTCCAGTTGCTCATGTTCAGTCTTATTAGTTACTTTTGTATTTGAGACTACTCTATATTAGGGATTTCTGTTATATCCTATTTTAAACCCTGATGTTTATATAATGGCTTCATGAACTACTATTTATCTATTCCGCTGCTTACTGTTATATTACTCTATGTCTGTGATTCTATGATTGATTTATTTACTGTGTATGCTAAGTTTTGCCAAATATTAATTAACAATCAGTTGTTTTGAACAATTCAAGTCGGATATGAGTGGATGATAGTCGATTTGAACAGTTCAAAATAGCGGGTCGTTACGGTTGGTATTAGAGCTTTGGTTTAGCAAAAAAACTTAGCATGTGGAGAAGAAACTCATTAGAGATAGGGTAGTAATGCCCTAGAATGAGTAGAATCAATTATGGAATCATTTTCGTTCGAGCTTAAATTTTATTTTCCTGGATTAGGATTCTTTCAAATCTTAGAACTATCCCCTTTGTTCTAAAATCCATTCTTGTCTTTTCCTGTTCATGTTATATTGATATTAGAGCATTCCATAGATTCAACCTTAATTGGCAACTTCATCTTTATGTATGACTAATCTCATCAGCGTCTCGCCAATCTAAGCGCGAGTCATAAAGGGCTGAAACTCCATTACAATGGGTGTCGATTTACCGAAGATTTCTACGTCCTCGATTTTAATGTTGTTATTTCTTGCAAACCCTGAACCATTTCTCTGATGACTTGGGTAATTTTCTTATGATCGAATGTCGATGCCTCAGCATTTTGAAGGAAGTTTATCTTTTCTCTTGATGCCGGCCTAGTGATCTTAACTCCACCCGACAGTCAGGGAATATCCTAATGTTTTGGTAAAGTCGCTTCTCTTCCTCTCAGTCGAGAAATTGAATTTCGCATCGATCTTATCTCTGGAGTTTGCGTGTTGTCCTCTCTCCCAAGTGAATGGTTTCTATGAATGGTTAGTCATACCCCTTTGGATTAACCAATGCTCCTGCCCTCTCTGTCGATTTCATGAATCGTGTTTTCTGTGGTGTTCTCAACAAGTTTGGCTTCATCTTTCGCTAATGATATTCTCGTATTTTCTAAAGTCTCGGTTGACCTGGTTAAGGCCCCGCGATTTATATATGTCTGTCCACCTTTTCTCTTTATAATTTAATTATCTTATCTTCCTCTCGAACCTATCTTCTTAGTTGAAATTTCCTTTCATTAGGGTTCCTCAAAAATTGAATCTCTATCGTTGTTCTGAATCCATTCTTAAATAATCCTACGAGAGAATGTATTTATAATTGATATAAAATATTTTATATTGTGTTGTTTGAGTTGTTAAGTTAATTTGGGTTTTCGATCAATTCGTCTGGCCAACGCTATCGACAGGAACTTCAAAACACTTGAACAAAGAAAACTGACACAATATTATTTTCGAAATTGGTAAGTGAAATAATTTTTTTATGATTGTATTATATATATAAAAGCATAATTTTATGAAATTGGATAGTTAATGAATTGGTTATTAGAAATGATAATACAAGATTATCATTCATTGTTTTGTCAACCATTAACTATTGTTGTATAATTTTAAAACATGGTTTATAAATTTGATTTGGAAATAAATGAATTTAAATTAAAGTATTTGAGAATTTAATTTTCGGTGCTTATCAAATTTGGTTTTCAAAGTCTTCAAATTATATTATTTGAAAATATTTTCAAATACAAATTGTTTTCGAAGAATTTTAAAGGAAGTAAATCGGTACCCTTTTCTTTTGTCGTTGGAAAATAATTTCGATGCTGACTGCATCATCATCGACAATCATTTTCGAGTTTCAAAGTGGGAAGACCATTTAGTAGCTTTGCTACACTTTTGTTTTGGAAATTGGATTTTGATTTGAATTTCTTGAGTATGATTTGATTTTATATATATATATATATATATATATATATATATATATATATATATATCTGTGTGTGCGTGTGTGTGTGTTTATTTATTTAATATAAATGTTTTGAAGTGAAACTGGAAATTTAACTCTTAAAACTTATGGTTTTTAGTTATTGAAATGAAGCAATTTTTTGAATAATCGGAGTTTCTAAATGAGAAATGGAAATTAAACAACTTAAAACAGTAGAAATAGGATAAAATAAATTTGTATAATACTCAATTGCATTCTAAAACACATGTATATAACTTACCTGAAATATTCTCAAAGTTAAAATGTAGTGTGAATATGTAACTGAAGGTTATACAAGAGAAACTTAAGTAATAAATTGTTCAAACTAAATTTTGCTTAACAAAAATGTTGTAAATAAAAGTTAAATTTGTATGATGTCCAATACATTCAGATACATTAATAAACTTACTTGGAAAGGTTTGAATGTACTTGAATAATATACAATATAAATGTAAGTAATAAGATGTAATTAACAAATTATTTTAAGTGAATTTATAAATAAAAGTTGAGTTGTTATAATAAATGATTATACACTGATTAAGTGAAATAATTGAATAAAAGTTACTTAAGTAAATAAAAATGAACTTAAAGTTATAACAAAATATGGAATGTTAATAATAAACTGAAATAAATTTATCGGAAAGTTAATTAAGGGATATTGACATCAAAAGAAATAAATTGTGAATGAAATAAAATAAATAGATTTTATATGGGTTTAAATTAAATGTTATATTTTGTATTTCAAATCTATCTTTCCTTCATGTTGCATCTATTCTCCTATCTCGTTCCTTTTTGGGGTCGAAAATTTTTGAGTGGGGGAGAGTGTAACGACCCGGAAATTTTAACGATTTTTATAACATAATTAACTTAATTTTTTTTTGAAATTAAACAACTAAATTTTAGCAATGAAAATTTGTTATTTAGGATACATCTATCTAAACGTAGCAAGTGTTTGATTTTCAATGGAAAATATTTAAGTTTGTTTGGTTTTGATATTTCAATTTAAATTTAAATCAGTTGAAATTGATGGAAATTAAATATTTTTGAAACCTGAATATTTTTATATACGAAAATGTAAATTATTTTCTGAGTGAGACATCATATTTCATTTCACTAAATTCGGACTCCGTTTATATTATTTTAGACGGTTTAGCAGCATTTTGGCAACGAATATCGACTTTTGATAGGATAATCGTATCGCTGATATCCATATACCATTTAGTTCATCTCGTAGCGTTGATCTCCGTAGCATATTCAATTTTTCATTTCGGCGTCCGGTAAGCGGTGAAATCCGTGAAACGGTCGGCCATATCGGTACCCATTTTTGAACCTTTGGTTTTTTTTGTCCTTTTGTGTATCCAACATGATAAATTGGATAGCCACTAGCCATAAATTATTCTAATGAAATGAGAAAACCCTCCATCTGATTAGTCTATATATGAAGAGGCTGCAATTACTGACCGTTTGACCAATCTGCTTGTAATCCTGGTCGCTGGCATTAGCACTTTGTTTTAGTTTTGAGTTATGGGCCGAAGCCCATCTGTATAAGAATTGTTGTATATAAACTTATAGATCTCTCACTTTTGTAATAACAAAAAAACAGATCATAATAAAAGAATTCTGTTTCATTTCCCCTCCATCAAATTTGTCCAATAAATATATTACGCATTCAAAATCTTTCATAGTAGCAGAGCAAGTAATTGCTTAACAACAACAAAATTCATCAGAAAATGTCAATTGCTCGGCAGTGAGAAACTCATCAGAGGATAATCTCATCATCTGAGTTTATCCTTTATCATAAATTTTTCATTTCATCGCTTAAAGGATTGATTCAGTTCAAATTCTGTGCCTTGCCAGTTATTCAACAGGCTGCAGCAAGATTCTTCACTGAATCGCGAAAGACTACAATCAAATTCTCAGAAAATGAGATCAAGAAATCAAGAAAACAACACAAGAAACAGAGAAGTGCCATCCAGAAAGAAATCCTATCAGAAAATTCATCATTTAAGAATTTCTTTGGTTGCAACTTACCTGTCCTGGATTTTATTTTGAGTTCTTGAACTCAGTTCCAGCTTTGACTGCATCATTCTTTAAGACTTTCTTTCTGATCAAATTGACACATAATCATCATGGCTTATGAAGGAAATTCAAAGGCATCATCAACTGCCAATAATACTCAACTTGCTAACTCTGTAGAGAATTTGATCAAGACTGTATTCAATCCCTAAAGTCAGTTAGTTACTGTTCACTAAATGAAGATAATTATCTTCTATGGAAGCTTCAAGTAGAAATAGCAACACAAGGATATAGACTTGAAAGCTATATTCAGGGAACAATTCAGAACCCTCCTGTGTGTATAAATGACAAGGAAAACAAGATAGTCAGTAATGAAGAATTCATCAAATATCATAGACAAGATAGACTCGTATGTTCTAGGTTATTGTCTTCAATCAATGTAAATCTTTTATCACATGTTATTGGATGTAAGAGAGCCAATGAAATCTAGGTAACCATTGACAAAGTTTTCAACACGCAATCTACAGCTAAAGTTATGTTCTACAAAAGCCAACTGCACAATATAAAGAAAGACAGCCAGAATATGAGATAATATCTCTCTAAAATCAAAACCACTTGTGATATACTTGAAGCAGCAGGCCATAATATCAGCGATTCAGAACAAATTATGACAGTTCTAAATGGATTAAATGATGAATATGAAGCTGTGATAGCTGTAATATCATCTTAAAAGATTCTGCCAACCATAGATGATGTTCACTCTGTGTTACTTGCTCATGAGGCAAGAATTGATAACAAGAAAACTCAAGATTCTGATTTTATAGTCAACTATGTAGCAAATAACAAAGGCGAAAATCAAAGCAGCAAAAGGAATAATCAAGCAATACAAAGAGGTGCATTGTAACAACCCGCATATTTATCGATTCTATATTTAAATATTTTATTTAAATATTTCATCGTTCGTCGGATTTCGGTCCGAAAACCTACATTTAGCAAACAGTTGAATTGGGATTCGAGACCACTTCCATTGAGTTTAAAATGTCGTTTGCAACCTTTTTGAGTATAAGCTTCGATATGTTTGGAGTAAGTTGATTTTTGCTACTTTTTCACTTAGGGCTTTGGTTTGGGCTGAACCCTCTTACTAACTCAGTCCCAAACCCCTCTCCTCTTCATTACTTCATTCCTCATTTCCTAACACTTCAAGCTAAAGCAAAAATGGGGGAAAGAAGAGGAAATTAAAACTCCAAGCCCTAATCTTCATTAGCAAATCCAACTTCTAGCTCCAAATTCAAGAGAACCCATTGGTAAGCATCTCCTTCTTCTTCTCCAACTCATTCTCCTTCCAATTTCAGAAATTCCTAAACCTAACTTTGGGAATGTTCTTCTTTTTGAGCATAGATTTAAGCTCGTTTGGGTTGTGTTGAAGAGAGGTTGATTCTCCCTTTGCTTTCAAGCTTCTTCTTTGTTTGTTTGGGTTCAAAGGTGAGATTTTTATCTCACATCTATGTTTATGATTATATTTGATTGTTAGGTATGAATTACTAGTTCATATTCATGTGCATTTGATTTTGGTTTGAATTATTTTGGTGTATATTCCAATTTTTGGTGTTTTGAAATCAAAATCAATGAAAATCCTTTTATGGATATCTTAACATGTTCTGGTGAAGCATCGAAGAACCTAAAGGGTCGGGTAGTCGATTGGCATAAACCCCTAGCGCCATTACTCGAATTCGGTTGCAAATTGGTTGGGTTTGCACATCTTGTGCAAAAGGCAGGGAAAACTGCCTTAGCTCCAGTCAGTCGACTGGACTTCTTGGTCAGTCGACTGGCTGAAGCTAATAAGCCGGGTGAAGGCTTCCTGTAGAGCCTTGGGGGCTCTGTTTACTGCAGTCAGTGAACTGACTCACTGAGTTCAATCGACTAACCTGCATCCCGAGAGTTTTTTTGGGACTGTGATCAGTCGACTGAACTCAGTGAGTCAGTCGACTGACCTGCTCCTATATGCCTAGTATGCCTATTTTTGCCTATTTTTGCTTGTGGTTCCAATTTTTATCGATTTGTTTTGATTCCTAATTGATGCTATCAATTATTCGACTTTGATGACTTCTATTTGGAATTTTTGGAAATATCCATTCTGATGGATTTGATATCGATTTATTGGAATTGATTCACATCTTCGTGTATGAATTTTTATGATTGATTGTTTCTACAATCACTTCTATGATTTGTCACGTTAAAATATAAAGGTTTTCTATACTAGCAGTAAATATGAAAACTCTTTCTTCAAATGATTTCAACACTATTTTATAACAAAGCTTATTTTCTCAAACTGATTTCCAATCTATCAGTATATGCAAACCTTTACCTCACGCGTATGAGAAATCTAATTAAACGACTTAGTAAAACAAGTGGTATGAAACGCTTGCGTTTACTTCGTCGGTTAATTCTTGGACTTGTTCGATTGAATCTCTTGTGACAGTTTTCTAGTGGAGATCTACAATTTGTTCGTAAATATTTAAGTTAAGCTAGTGGTTATGGGACATGAAGCTAAGCTCATATATTTACTAGCTTACTGTAATTAACACTTCTTGATGATCGATGATGATCATTTTATGGTTTAGACAAGCAATGTGCGATGTCTCTTTGTCCATGTGGAGGTCCTTACCTCAATTCATTGAGCTTCACCTCATTTCTTTGTGGGCTGGCATCCTATGTACTTTTAATGTGTTTTGATTCATTGGATGTACCGTTTGTACTACATCAATGTCTTTGCTTTTGATTCATTGGATGTACCGTTTGTACTACATCAATGACTTTGCTTTTGATTCATTGGATGTACCGTTTGTACTACATCAATGTCTTTGCTTTTGATTCATTGGATGTACCGTTTGTACTACATCAATGTCTTGCTTTTGATTCATTGGATGTACAGTTTTTACTACATCAATGACTTTGCATTTGATTCATTGGATGTACCGTTTGTACTACATCAATGACTTTGCATTTGATTCATTGGATGTACCGTTTGTACTACATCAATGTCTTTGCTTTTGATTCATTGGATGTACCGTTTGTACTACATCAATGTCTTTGCTTTTGATTCATTGGATGTACCGTTTGTACTACATCAATGTCTTTGCTTTGGATTCATTGGATGTACCGTTTGTACTACATCAATGTCTTTGCTTTGGATTCATTGGATGTACCGTTTGTACTACATCAATGTCTTTGCTTTTAGATTCATTGGATGTACCGTTTGCACTACATCAATGTCTTGGCCAACCCTTTTCTCGTGATTTCTGGATTTCTATATGATGATTTCTGGAATTTATGTTTCACCACCTTTTTCAGTTGGCATTGATATGTATGTCATTTATTGTGGCTTGGTGAATTTAATGAAGAAAATGACATTCTTTTGATGCTATGAGATTCTTGAGATATTGTATGACTTTTGTGGATTTTCTAATGTATACTTGTCGTAGTATGACATTTTTGGTTATCATGCGTCTTTTTATTATATCTCTTATTCTATATCATTTCAACTGATATTTATAGCTAGATTGATCCGTTTATTATTTTCTTATTAAATAATACTCGGGTCAGACTGAGATTTTACAGGTGCTTCTGCTTGACTCCTTATCGGACCATCATCTGATCTTTTGGTTAACTACTTAGCTTGTAGTTTTTGGTTGTGTACAATTTGAGATATAGACTCCTTGATGTATAACATCAGACGCATGTCTATAAAAATTGGACGTACCGTTTTTGTACTACGTCGGTGTTCTGAATTATTTGAACTTCGGATCATTGGACGTACCGTTTTTGTACTACATTGGTGTTTCGAAATTATTCGAGCTTTGGATCATCTGGCGTGTCGTTATTGTACTATGCTGTTGTTCCAAATTATTCGAGTTCCTCATTTCTCAGGCGTACCATTTTGGTACTCGTCGTTGCACTGGCTCAATTTTCTGCTATTCTTGACGTTTTCCGCGTCTTTTAACAATGGAAATGCTTTTGTGTTTCCTATTTTTATTCTTGAGCCCGGTGTTATTGATGATATTGAAGTTTCACCAGATTTGACTTATGAGCAACATTCCATTCGCATCATTGCTTCGGAGGTGGAGCGCCTTCGGAATAAAGATGTTCTTTTTGTGAGAGTTCAATGGTTCTCAAATCCTAAGGATTGCACTTGGGAACCCAGAGAATTCACCGTGCGAACCCATTTAGGCTTACCCTTTCATGCTCTTTATGGTGAACTTCCTATTTCAAATTTCTTTTGTGTTGATATGCTTTTATGGTTGTTACTCTTTATTTTCTTCTTAAGTATTGCGAGGATGCAATTTCTTTATGGAGGTGAGTCTGTAACAACCCGCATATTTATCGATTCTATATTTAAATATTTTATTTAAATATTTCATCGTTCGTCGAATTTTGGTCCGAAAACCTACTTTTAGCAAACAGTCGAATTGGGACTCGAGACCACTTCCATTGAGTTCAAAATGCCATTTGCAACCTTTTTGAGAATAAGCTTCGATATGTTTGGAGTAAGTTGATTTTTGCTACTTTTTGACTTAGGGCTTTGGTTTGGGTTGAACTCTCTTACTAACTCAGTCCCAACCCCCTCTCCTCTTCATTACTTCATTCCTCATTTCCTAACACTTCAAGCTAAAGCAAAAATGGGGGAAAGAAGAGGAAATTAAAACTCCAAGCCCTAGTCTTCATTAGCAAATCCAACTTCTAGCTCCAAATTCAAGAGAACCCATTGGTAAGCAACTCCTTCTTCTTCTCCGACTCATTCTCCTTCCAATTTCAGAAATTCCTAAACCTAACTTTGGGAATGTTCTTCTTTTTTAGCATAGATTTAAGCTCGTTTGGGTTGTGTTGAAGAGTGGTTGATTCTCCCTTTGCTTTCAAGCTTCTTCTTCTTTTGTTTGGGTTCAAAGGTGAGAATTTTATCTCACATCTATGTTTATGATTATCTTCGATTGTTAGGTATGAATTCCTAACACATATTCATGTGCATTTGATTTTGGTTTGAATTAGTTTGGTGTATATTCCAATTTTTGATGTTTTGAAATCAAAATCTATGAAAATCCTTTTATGGATATCTTAACACGTTCTGGTGACGCATCGAAGAGCCTAAAGGGCCGGGTAGTCGATTGGCATAAACCCCTAGCGCCATTGCTCGAATTCGGTTGCAAATTGGTTGGGTATGCACATCTTGTGCAAAGGCAGGGAAAACTGCCTTAGCTCCAGTCAGTCGACTGGACTTCTTGGTCAGTCGACTGGCTGAAGCTAATAAGCAGGGTGAAGGCTTCCTGCAGAGCCTTGGGGCCTCTGTTTACTGCAGTCAGTCGACTGACTCACTGAGTTCAGTCGACTGACCTACATCCCGAGAGTTTTTTGGGACTGTGATCAGTCGACTGAACTCAGTGAGTCGGTCGACTGACCTGCTCCTATATGCCTAGTATGCCTATTTTTGCTTGTGATTCCAATTTTTATCGATTTGTTTTGATTCCTAGTTAATGCTATCAATTATTCGACTTGGTTGACTTCTATTTGGAATTTTTGGAAATATCCATTGATGGATTTGATATCGATTTATTGGAATTGATTCACATCTTCGTATGTGAATTTTTATGATTGATTGTTTCTACAATCACTTCTATGATTTGTCACTTTAAAATATAAAGGTTTTCTATACTAGTAGTAAATATCAAAACTCTTTCTTCAAATGTTTTCAACACTATTTTATAACAAAGCTTGTTTTCTCAAACCGATTTCCAATCTATTAGTATATTCAAACCTTTACCTCACTCGTATGAGAAATCTAATTAAACGACTTAGTAAAATAAGTGGTATGAAACGCTTGCGTTTACTTCGTCGGTTAATTCTTGGACTTGTTCGATTGAATCTCTTGTGATAGTTTTCTGGTGGAGATCTACAATTTGTTCGTAAATATATAAGTTAAGCTAGTGGTTATGGGACATGAAGCTAAGCTCATATATTTACTAGCTTACTGTAATTGACACTTCTTGATGATCGATGATGATCATTTTATGGTTTCGACTAGCAATGTGCGATGTCTCTTTGCCCATATGGAGGTCCGTACCTCAATTCATTGAGGTTCGCCTCATTTCTTTATGGGCTGGCATCCCATGTACTTTTAATGTGTTTTGATTCATTGGATGTACCGTTTGTACTACATCAATGTCTTTGCTTTTGATTCATTGGATGTATCGTTTGTACTACATCAATGTCTTTGCTTTTGATTCATTGGATGTACCGTTTGTACTACATCAATGTCTTGCTTTTGATTCATTGGATGTACCGTTTGTACTACATCAGTGACTTTGCATTTGATTCATTGGATGTACCATTTGTACTACATCAATGTCTTTGCATTTGATTCATTGGATGTACCGTTTATACTACATCAATGTCTTTGCTTTTGATTCATTGGATGTACCGTTTGTACTACATCAATGTCTTTGCTCTTGATTCATTGGATGTACCGTTTGTACTACATCAATGTCTTTGCTTTGGATTCATTGGATGTACCGTTTGTACTACATCAATGTCTTTGCTTTTGGATTCATTGGATGTACCGTTTGCACTACATCAATGTCTTGGCCAACCCTTTTCTCGTGATTTCTGGATTTCTATATGATGATTTCTGGAATTTATGTTTCACCACCTTTTTCAGTTGGCATTGATATGTATGTCATTTATTGTGGCTTGGTGAATTTAATGAAGAATATGACATTCTTTTGATGCTATGAGATTCTTGAGATATTGTATGACTTTTGTGGATTTTCTAATGTATACTTGTCGTAGTATGACATTTTTGGTTATCATGCGTCTTTTTATTATATCTCTTATTCTGTATCATTTCATCTGATATTTACAGCTAGACTAATCCGTTTATTATTTTCTTATTAAATAATACTTGGGTCAGACTGAGATTTTACAGGTGCTTCTGCTTGACTCCTTATCGGACCATCATCTGATCTTTTGGTTAACTACTTAGCTTGTAGTTTTTGGTTGTGTACAATTTGAGATAAAGACTCCTTGATGTATACATATTCTTTTGTCTAGAACTTGTATCTATTCTTTTGTGATATTGTGGATGTTGTTAGACCACTACTCTGATGAACACTTTTATGTGTTATATATATTCATATCTATTTCCTCCTTTGTGATATGAATTATCCGTGACTGATTTATGTTATGTTTATTTCTATATTTGTTTCCGAAGATATTATAGCCACTATGTAGTAGCTTTGAGTTTGTGTCGGTATGTCGGATTTCCTCTTGAAAAGAAATGCATGTTATACTATCTGACATATCGATGCTCGCACAAAGCAATTACACGGATGGTCGCTCCTCAACAGCCTTATTCTCCATGCTAGTTGACAGCATTACTCCGTAGTGTTTTTGGCTATCGTGGGTATAGAGGTGGGGCGTCACAGCTTGGTATCAGAGCCAAACTTCGGAACAATGTAGAATAATTTAACAAGGATCATCGTCCTAAGTCCATCTTAGGAGTCGTGCTTTAGGATTTTATTCGGGTCTTCGTACCGTCCTATCCTATTTTCTTTTATGATTCCTTGTTTTATCTATCAAGATTGCTTGATATTTATTTTGAGAATAACTTTTCTCCTTTTTTCTTTTCTAAAGGAAGAGAAATGGTTAGTTCTAGCAGTCCTAGCGCTGGTCAACCAGTAACCCTTCTCTGGATGGCGCATTCAAGTTTGCCTAACAACTTTTGGATCTTATAAAGAATCAAGAGTTTATCTGTGCTTTGAGTAAGAACCCCAAAATGGTTCTACCTTTGAAACTTGAAGTTCCTTTCAATCAGCTTGTGGATATCACTCTTCAATATGAAGAGGTTGGTAAAGGAAGTGATAGTGATATTAGGATTTCCAAGAAGAGGCATATTAAGTTAAAGAGCCTTAATCCCAATAAGAGAATGAAGCAAACTACTTTTGTAGCAAATACTCCAATCCCTAATCATGGAGGATGCTACAATTGTAATTCTAAGGAACACTATGCAAATATGTGTCTGAAACCTCATTCCTGTCGCTATTGCAAAAAACCGGGTCATCTTTTATCTGCATGTCCCAAACTTTTGAACAAGGACATGAGAAAGCTAAATATTGTGCAAACCCTTAGCAACTCTTCTCTTGGTCAAGGTACTTTTCAATCAATCCTTGATGGCATTGTTTTATTTCGTGATCTTCTTATTTGAGTTCTTTTTGATATGGGTTCCGTCTCACTATTTTATGTCAAAAGAACTTGTTGATTCTTTTTCCTTTGAAAATATTTTGGGCTTGATGTCTTTGAGTGTTGCGAATCCGGATGGTAGATCTGCAACACTCAATTTGCTTTCTATAGATGTCGAAATTATCTTATGTGATTTTTCTTCCGAGCCGATTTTTGCTTAGGCTTCGGAATTGATTTTTGTAAGGATTGGCTTAATCGTTGTGAAACCCATATCCTATTTTCTGTGTCGACTATTCATCTTCGACATTTTCTATCTGTTAAGCAGATTTCTATTTTTACTTGTGATTTCGATTCCAATTTGATGGCATCATTTTATTCCTTAAGCCCACATATAAGGAAGTGTTATTTCTCTCATTCATGTAGTTTGAGAAATTTTCCGATATCTTTGAGTTTGTCTTAGGATTATCACCAAAGAAATCTTTTGTGTGGTGTTAAGGTCTTTCTAATTCGACCTTGCCACCGATTTTCATTTGGTTACGAGTTGCGGGAGTTAGCATTCCAATTACCGCATTCCGCACTCGTTACGATTCTTATGAATGACTTATTTTGTCATTCAGTTTGTTCAACTTATTTCATCCATTTTATAAATCGAATATTCTATGAATATTTCGATGAGACCATTCTTGTATTTATTGATTTTGGATGAAAATAGCAATTTAAAAATTTTGCAAATCTTTTTCATAAGATTTATTTATAAGTACAATTTGACTTTTCTCTTAAACAAGCAAAGAATATTCTTAAAGGTTTTTTAAGAAACATGTTTATCCTATAAAGGATGATTTTGTGATTGTATTGCCCATTTAGTGTTTTAAGAATTCTAGTCGATGCGCCTGATCAACGTTATCGATAGGAATTTCCTAAACGCTTTGATGAGACAGTCAGACACGATATATTGACTTATAAAAATGTACATTTTTCGAGAAAGATTATTAAATAAAGATAAATGTAATTTTGAAAGTTTTAACTTTACAGGAAAGAAGATTATTTCAAAGAAATTCTTTCTTTTCGATACTCTTATTCTTGTATTTCCTGAAGGGAACCAAGACTTTATCTTTTGTACCAATGCTAATCATATTGGTTTGGATGTCGTTCTCTTGCAAAAGGAAACGTTCTACCACTTGTGCTTCTAAGTCATAAAAGCCTATCGAGACTAGGTATGCCACTCATGATCTAATGCTCGCGGCTATTGTTTTCGCTTTTAGGATTCGGTATCATCGTTTTTGGGGAGAAATTTGTTCTCCACCTCGATCATAATTTTTTTTGGAATATCTATTTCTCATAAGGAACTTTATTTGCGTCAACCTCGTTGGCTCGAGATTCCTTGTATCTTATGATCTTTTTACCAAGTTCATCGGGCGTTTTGATGTACTTCGTTTTATTGAGTTTCATCTCATTTCTTTTATAGACTTGCGTCCGATGTTCTTTTATGGTGTTCGGTTCATTGGACGTACCGTTTTTGTACTACGTCGGTGTTCCGTATTATTTGAACTTCGGATCATTGGATGTACCCTTTTTGTACTACGTCGGTGTTTCGAAATTATTCGAGCTTTGGATCATTTGGCATATCGTTATTGTACTACGCCGTTGTTCGAAATTATTCGAGTTCCTCATTTCTCGGGCGTACCATTTTTGTACTACGTCGTTGCACTAGCTCAATTTTCTGCTAGTGGTTATGGGACATGAAGCTAAGCTCATATATTTACTAGCTTACTGTAATTGACACTTCTTGATGATCGATGAAGATCATTTTATGGTTTAGACTAGCAATGTGCGATGTCTCTTTGTCCATGTGGAGGTCCGTACCTCAATTCATTGAGCTTTGCCTCATTTCTTTGTGGGCTGGCATCCCATGTACTTTTAATGTGTTTTGATTCATTGGATGTACCGTTTGTACTACACCAATGTCTTTGCTTTTGATTCATTGGATGTACCATTTGTACTACATCAATGACTTTGCTTTTGATTCATTGGATGTACCGTTTGTACTACATCAATGTCTTTTCTTTTGATTCATTGGATGTACCGTTTGTACTACATCAATGTCTTTGCTTTTGATTCATTGGATGTACCGTTTGTACTACATCAATATCTTGCTTTTGATTCATTGGATGTACCGTTTGTACTACATCAATGACTTTGCATTTGATTCATTGGATGTACCATTTGTACTACATCAATGACTTTGCATTTGATTCATTGTATGTACCGTTTGTACTACATCAGTGTCTTTGCTTTTGATTCATTGGATGTACCGTTTGTACTACATCAATGTTTTTTCTTTTGATTCATTGGATGTACCGTTTGTACTACATCAATGTCTTTGCTTTGGATTCATTGGATGTACCGTTTGTACTACATCAATGTCTTTGCTTTAGGATTCATTGGATGTACCGTTTTCACTACATCAATGTCTTGGCCAACCCTTTTCTCGTGATTTCTGGATTTCTATATGATGATTTCTGGAATTTATGTTTCACCACCTTTTTCAGTTGGCATTGATATGTATGTCATTTATTGTGGCTTGGTGAATTAAATAAAGAATATGACATTCTTTTGATGCTATGAGATTCTTGAGATATTGTATGACTTTTGTGGATTTTCTAATGTATACTTGTCGTAGTATGACATTTTTGGTTATCATGCGTCTTTTTATTATATCTCTTATTCTATATCATTTCATCTGATATTTATAGCTAGACTGATCCATTTATTATTTTCTTATTAAATAATACTCGAGTCAGACTGAGATTTTACAGGTGCTTCTGCTTGACTCCTTATCGGAGCATCATCTGATCTTTTGGTTAACTACTTAGCTTGTAGTTTTTGGTTGTGTACAATTTGAGATATAGACTCCTTGATGTGTACATATTATTTTGTCTAGCATTTGTATCTATTCTTTTGTGATATTGTGGATCTTGTTAGACCACTACTCTGATGAACACTTTTATGTGTTATATATATTCATATCTATTTCCGCCTTTGTGATATGAATTATCCGTGACAGATTTATGTTATGTTTATTTCTATATTTGTTTTCGAAGATATTATAGCCACTGTGTAGTAGCTTTGAGTTTGTATCGGTATGTCGGATTTCCTCTTGAAAAGAAATGCATGTTATACTATCTGACATATCGATGCTCGCACAAAGCAATTACACGGATGGTCGCTCCTCAACAGCCTTATTCTCTGTGCCAGTTGACAGCATTACTCCGTAGTATTCTTGGCTAGCGTGGTTATAGAGGTGGGGCGTCACATGCATATTCTAACAGAACCAGAGGCAGAGGTAGATGGAACAGTAACAACAGACCAAGATGTCAGATACGTGAAAAGCTAGGTCATACTGCTGCTAAGTGTTATTTCAGATTAAATCTGAATTATGACCCAGGACAAAACTCTAATAATCAAAGAAATCAAAATCTCAGTGCAAATGTTGCTCAAGTTCAAAGTAGCTCAAGCAATCAATCAAACAGCAAGGATTATCAGCCAATAGAAATAGCAAAGCCAGGACACATATATGATGAAGATTGGTATCCAGATTCTGGGGCAACCAACCACATCACAAACAACCTAAGCAAATTGAATCTTGGAAACAGGGAGTATAAAGGTATGAACTCTATACATGTAGGTAATGGTAAGTCATTTGTTATTACACACACTAGTGGATCATACATTATGGGAGAAAGGCAGTTATATTTATATAACTTGCTTAGAGTACCATTAATTAAGAAAAATCTTTTAAGTGTGTCACAGTTTGCTAAGGATAACAGCGTGTATTTTGAGATCTACCCACAATACTATTTAGTTAACGATATCCTAACTAAAGAAATTCACTTGCAGGGTAGTGAACATAAAGTGTTGTACAAGTTCAAAGTGGCTAATTCAAGAAATGCAGAAACTATAAGAAACTGGTGTAATAATTCTGAGTTCAAACATGAAGAAAATTGTAAGACATTTGACATGTGGCATTATAAATTGGGACATCCAAATGCTACAATTGTAAGACATATATTGAGTAATAATAATATTCCTTTGAAAGAGATTTCCATGCCATATATGTGTACATTTTGTCAAATGGGTAAAGCACATAAACTACCTTTTCTAAATTCTGAAACTATCTATAGTAAACCACTTAAATTAGTCGCCACAGACTTATGGGACCATCACCTATTCGCAGTGATTATGGGTACAAATATTATTTGTCATTCATTAATGCATTTTCCAGGTTTGTTTGGATATATTTTTTGAAATCCAAAAGTGAAACTCATAATGCTGTGTTACAATTTATTGCTCAGGAAGAAAAAAAACCAACTGTCAAGTCAAAGTAATTCAATCTGATGGTGGAACAGAATATATGCCACTAAAACCATACTTTCAGAAGAAAGGCATAGTTCATAGAACAACTTGCCCCTACACTTCTGAATAAAATGGAATAATTGAGAGAAGACATAGGCAAATTGTCGAGACTGGTCTCACATTGTTAGCTCAGGCAGCTATGCCTTTAAAATTTTAGCCTGATGCTTTTACTACAACTGTCTATCTAATTAATAGACTACCAACAAAAGTCTTGAAGTTTAAAAGTCCTTTGGAAATGATGTATAATATCAAACCTGACTATATAAATCTAAGAGTCTTTGGTTGTTTGTGTTTTCCTTATCTTAGGCCATATAACTCTCATAAGTTAAATTTTAAATCAGCCCCCTGTACTTTTCTTGGTTATGCAACCAATCAGAGGGGATACAAATGCTTAGACAATACTGGTAGAACAGTTATCTCCAGACGTGTTGTTTTCAATGAAAGGGTGTTTCCTTTTAAAGAATCAGAAACCAAAACATCCAAAAAAGTATACAATCAAAGGAAACACTACCTTCTATACCTGCTTTACCTGATGAAGTGATGAAAGCCCCCAGAGAATTGGCTGGAGATAGTGCCCACTCACAACTAACAGTGTCCAGTCATGGACCAGGTCATAAGGTAACTGATGTAGATACACCTGTTCAGACCGCTCAGCAAAGAGTCAGTGAACAATCTATTTCACAACAAATATCATAGGAAACAATGCCTCACAATGAACAACTTTAACCAAGTGAAAGTGTTCTTCAGCAACAAAATACTGGAGCAGGCCATCATATGGTCATAAGGTCAAAAAGTGATATTTTTAAACCCAAAATTTATAATTTCACTTTGGACACTGAAGAGCCAAGTACTTATTGTCAAGATATGGAAAATCAAAACTGGAAGTCTGCCATGATAGATGAATACAACGCACTTATGAAGAACAAAACTTGGACTCTTGTCCCTTTACCAAAAAATAAAAATGTTGTTGGGTGCAAGTGGACTTTTAGATTAAAGGAGAATGCTGATGGTACAATTTCTAAATATAAGGCAAGATTAGTAGCTAAGGGTTTTTCACAACAAAGTGGTTTAGATTTTAACGAAACTTTTTCATATGTTGTAAAACCCACTACTATAAGAATAGTAATTACAATTGCCTTACATAGAAATTGAACCATCAAACAAATTGATATCAATAATGCTTTCTTGAATGGTGTTTTACAAAAGGAGGTTTACATGGAACAACCACGTGGTTTTGTGCAAAAGGAAAAAGAAAATATGATTTGCAAGCTGAATAAAACTATCTATGGCCTTAAACAGGCTCCAAGAGTGTGGTTTGAAGAGCTCAAGACAACTCTCATTGGACTAGGCAACAAATCTACAAAATCTGACAACTGTCTATTTACAAAATTCAGTAAAATCACAATAGGTTATGTACTAATATATGTGGATGACTTTATTATTATAGGCAATAATGCAGAGGAAATCAATGAACTCATACATCAACTTAATCAAAAATTCAGTGTCAAAGACCTAGGGAACTTAAATTATTTCCTCGACACTGAAGTTAAGAGATTGTCAGATTCATCAATACAATTAAGTCAAAAGAACTACATTCATGAGATACTGAATAGAGCCAAGATGAATCAAGCTAACTTTATATCAACACCCATGGTCAGTAATCTACACATATCAAAGTTCAAAGGTGATGCAATATCAAATGAGAAACAACACAGGAGTATTGTTGGTGCTCTTCAATATGCAACAATTACAAGACCAGACATTGCCTACAGTGTTAATAAAGTCAGCCAATTTATGCAAAGACCAACTACTGAACACTGGAAAATGGTGAAAAGAATATTAAGATATCTCAAAGGGACTGTAGACTTTGGTCTGACTCTAAATTCAAGCAAACACATCAACATTACAGGATATGCAGATGCTGATTGGGCCAGCGACCCTGATGATAGAAGATCTACAACATGTTATTGTATATTTTGGGTAATAATCCCATATATTGGTGTTCAAAAAAACAACCTACAGTGTCCAGATCGAGTATGGAAGCAGAATATTGGAGTGTAGCCAATGCAAAAGCAGAAGTAATGTGGATACAGTCACTACTTGATGAACTACAATTCAAGACAGACAAACAACAATATGGTGTGATAATTTAAGCACAGTTCATCTCGCTGCAAAATCCTATTCTACACTCTAGAACAAAGCACATGGAACTCGATTTGTGCTACGTTCGAGAACAAGTAGACAAAGGAAAATTAAATATTAATCACGTACCTTCTACTTACCAAATAGCCAATATTCTAACCAAGCCACTGTCGAGAACCAACTTTATGCATTTCAGAGACAAGTTGAAAGTAAACAACTCACAGAGGTCACAAGAGCAGACAAACGTCAAAAGAGACTTGCTGGAATCTTCGACCAGAAACGGTCTCAAAGCAAACGTTGCCTCAATAGGACTTGATAAGCCTCAGAGTTACAGAATCTCAAACTTCAGATATCATTCAACTGAGAAGACTCAAGCTCAAGTTTGTAATGCTAGTCTAAGTAAATCTCAACAAGTTTCAAAATCGAACGACCTCAAGTCTCAAACAACATAAGGTCTAGAAAAGAAACCACACTCAAAAGATGCTGCAACAAACTTGGTCATTGAAAATTGCTCAACTAAAGATAAATAGTCTTGCTTTGAGGGCTTGAGATTGTTTTTCAAGCTAAACTTGAGATTTATTTCGAAATCGAAATAATTTGGGAGTTCGCCGAACCCTAGATGATGAATGGTTTGCGGGGGGATAATGAAATGAGAAAACCCTTCATCTGATTAGTCTATATATGAAGAGGCTGCAATTACTGACCGTTTGATCAATCTTCTTGTAATCCTGGCCGCTAGCATTGGCACTTTGTTTTAGTTTTGAGTTATGGGCCGAAGCCCATCTGTATAAGAATTGCTGTATATAAACTTGTAGAACTCTCACTTTTGTAATAATAAAAAAAACGATCATAATAAAAGAATTCTGTTTCATTTCCTCTCCATCAAATTTGCTCAGGAAATATATTACGTATTCAAAATCTTTCAAATTCCTTGAATTCAATTTCGTTCATGAATTTTATTATTCCTGTTATAGAATAAAGAAAAATAGAAGCCACTGGAGAGAGAGACAAAAGATATATTATTCACTTCTGAGAATAGATGTCTATTTACATTACATGGCCTACTTTATATAAGGGCTTCAGAGGTAAGGACTGAACTTATCCCACGATGTGGGACTAAACAAAACAATGTACAAGCATATTCACTTCATAATATATATATATATATATATATATATATATATATATTATAACACTCCTCCTTGAATATGCGTCTTTAAAATCTTGAATGCTCGGATAATTTGGAAATTTCCGTTTCGAAACATGTATGATGATTGCTCCCCCTCATTATTATCTTGCTTGCATTTATCGATTCAATCGATATAGATTTGCCTTATTAAAAACCTCTATTAGAAAAACCCAGTGGGAAAAAACCTTGAACGAGGAAAAGAGTGCAACTTGTGAAATCATAAATATCATACTAAAAATGATATTTCTTATAAGAGTTTGATACTTCAGGATCAAAATAATGCCTCATTAAAACCTTACTAAGAAAAACCCAATGGGAAAAATCTTAGTGATGGAAAAAGAGTACAATGACATATTTTATTTTCTTATTTCTTTAAATAAAGCTTGATACGTCTGGATCAAACTAATGCCCCATTAAAACCTTACTAAGTAAAACTGTATGGGAAAAATATTAGTGAAGGAAAAAGAGTACAATATAGTATGTCATATTTCAATAATTTACTGCATCAGATAGAGTTTGATACTTCTGGATCAATCTAATACTTCAGTAAAAACCTTACAAAGGAAAACCCGATGGGAAAAACCTTAGTCAAGGATAAAAATATAATTTAACTTAAATAACATATTTGCGATGTTATTTCTTGAAAAGACGTTTGATTCTTCTAGATCAAGATAATGCCTCATTAAAACCTTAATAATAAAAACCCAGTGGGAAAAATCTTAAATAAGGAAAAAGAGTACATTATAGCTTATTTCAAATGTTACAGGGAGTTGATACTTCTGGATCAAGATAATGCCTCATTAAAATCTTACTAATAAAAACCCAGTGGGAAAAATCTTAGTTAAGGAAAACGAGTGCATTATAAAATACTTATGGATGCTCCCCCTGATTTAAAATTTTCCTCCGAATTCATATTCGTCTTTCGATAACTCAAGTTGGTTATGATACTTCTGGATCTATAAATATGAATCTCATTAATAATACAGTTTATTAATAGTTTCCTTCAATACAATCAAATTTTCTAAGATTGTTTCTTCCAAATATGGTTTGCATTTTATGCATTTGTATGCTACTTTTATGAAACACACTTCATGTGCTTTTATTATTATTATTATTTTGCTTCAAATTAGTTTTGCGCATTGCAACTATACATCTTTTATGAATATTAAAAATTTCATTACAACATCACTAGAAAGCAGGAAGTAATCTACTCATCTTGATGTATCAAGATTTTCATTACAACAATACTTAAAACAAATTTGTAATCTACACTTCATGTCTTTTTCATTCTTTATAACTACAAAAGTTACATATATTCTTCAGAAATTTGTATACTTTGACAAGTATTTGCATATCGCAACTATCACTTCAATGGATATTAAGAGTTTCATTAGAACGATACTTAAAAATAGGAAGTAATCTACTCATCATGAATTATATCAAGATTTGAAGACGCATATTCAAGGGGGAGTGTTATAATATATATATATATATATATATATATATATATATATATATATTATGAAGTGAATATGCTTGTACATTGTTTTTGGGATGCCATCAATAATCAATATCTTTTTCTACATAATTGACATAATTCTACAACATCTCTTCTAGGATGTTTGGATTTTGAAATATAAAAATCATAAAACATCTCTTTAAGAGTATGTCATATGGATTATCTCTTCTGGAGAATATTAAAATGTACTTCTTCAAATATATAGTTTGGCAAACACACCCAAAGATTATCAAAACTTGGGTTTTACCAACTTCAAACTGATTTATTGAACTGAAATAAAATAAAATCCACATAGCAGACTTCAGGCTGCTATTATCGATCAATTCGACCATATCATTTATTACTGTACTTAGATTTTCATCATTAATGAAGTTTCCTTCATCTTCGAAGAAATGATCTAACTTTAGGTTAGTATTACTAGACAATCCTTTCACATAATTTTAGTTTAGAAGTAATTTTAATATAGAATAGAGGAATTGTATTTCCTAGTAGATTTAAAGACTTAAAACTTCAAGTTCAACCACTCATGTCTAGTGTTTAAAAGTGTGACCATATTTTGGTAGTCATAACGCTCCTTCAGGGAGTTCCATAGGTAAATGTTGATCTTTTTCAGTTAAATCTGTGTAATATGCAAGTCAAGTTAACCAAGTATAGAAAATTTGGCAACAAAAAAAATTGTTGAATAAAAATATATATTTGCATGGAATCAATTTCAATACTCACTAATATGAATGACGTGAGTATGTGCCCTGAAACATATGATTAAGGAAAAAAATGACATGACTTGTACCATACAATAAAATAGAAACCTGATGAAACTTTGTTTCTTGTGTTGCTTAATTTCATTGATCAAATAGTGGACAAACCATTTTTTTTATACTTCAATGAATGTCAAGTACCAAATAAAACAAGATGGTATGGTAATTATTACCATTAGTCGTATAATTCAAATCAAATGCTAGAAATGGAATATAATGTCCATAATATATGCACAGCTTTTATAAAGAATGAAGAATCAATTTAATAGAATTTTGTAAGCTGAACATAATGGAATACCTCGTCTGAATATGGTTAATTCCATCGATTCGATTCCCATTACTGGAGTCATTGGAAATTAATTTGTTTGCTTCTCCTATAACTCAAACCTCTCTGTATTATTAAATCAGCAATAATATATATAATTATACACGCTACAAATATCAAAGCTATTTCATGTAGATATTTGATAATCAACATTAATTTGGTAGAATTTTTTTTTTATATAAAATCCTTCATAACAAAGAATATCAATTAAAAATAATAAAAGATCAATGAGATCTAAAATCAATCATTATACCATATCAAGGCTGTGGATCGAAAAGAAAAGCAACAGTATATAAAATCTAAAATGTTATATATCTATAAAATTAGATCTATAATAGAATTAGATCATATTGAGATCAACATAATAACATCTAAAAATAAAATCAATTTAATAATTCTACAAATGAGATCTGAAAAATGAAGTCTACAAAGTTAGATCTATACAAATAAATAATATTAGATTCACATAATTAGATCAACATTATAAGATATACAAAATGAGATCCAGGAAAAAGAAATGAGATCAAAATAAATGTTTACAAAACGAAATTTGATCTATGAAATAAAATTAGATCCCAAGAGAAAAGAAATAGATCTCAAATGCATAAAGAAAATCTTAAAAATAAAACATCGTGCTGATAACGTGTTATCGAATAAAGAAAAATAGAAGCCATTGGAGAGAGAGACAAAAGATATATTATTCACTTCTGAGAATAGATGTCTATTTACATTACATGGTCTACTTTATATAAGGGCTTCAGAGGTAAAGACTGAACTTATCCCACGATGTGGGACTAAACAAAACAATGTACAAGCATATTCACTTCATAATATATATATATATATATATATATATATATATATATTATAACAATTCCAACCTATTTTAGTACATTTATTTGGTTCGTCGTTCATTCTCTTTTCCTTTCTATTCATATGTGTACTCTAAAAAATTATTATTTATATTTTTAAAAGTTGCTTTCATCTCTAGGTGGAGAAAGCTGCTCGCCTATTTCATCTGGCAAAACGTGCTCACATTCGAACCCTTCTCCATCTTGTTCAAACCCATGCCAGTGCGCCATCCAGTCACTAGCCCTCACCTCCACTAGCCGTTGCAACCCCAATCGTCTACAAGCAACACCCCACGCCCATCTCCTCTTTCCACCACTTTCCATCGATCCAACAACAGCCTACCCTATCTTCTCCAGCATTCCAACAAACGCCCTCCGAACAGCCATCAGCGGCCCACCTCACGTCAACAGCCCGCCATGTCCATCCCGCCCCTGTCCTTCCACCTCCAGCCCACGCCTTCAGCCTTGTATCACCTTCAACCAATCCGTACAACCTCCAACCCCCTTAGACCCTATCACCTGAAACCGAAACCCGCTTTGTTCTTCCCTCCGACATGGCCACAGCACGCAGCGCAACACCCTCCGTCCTCTACGCCTTGCAGCAGTCCCACTTGAGCGCAGATCCGTCCATCCTTCCCCTGTCTTTTCTCCCTCCAGCCAAGTTCACCATGCAACCATTGAACCACTACCTCACTGACTTCTGCTCCCCTACCCAGCCTCCCAACACGTGTGCAGCAGCTCCGAGCAGCCCAAACGAGTTTGTCCTGCTGTTTCTTTTCAACCTTATAAAAAAGAAAAAAAATATGGTTAGTGTATATAAAAGATTTTGGTAAGTTTGCATGTTTATTCTTTGACTTCTCATTTTCTTTCATCTCGTTCTTGCTTTTGGAAAGTATATATTATATAATTTAAGTTTTTATATCAAAGAATAAAATATAAAGTTTATATATATTGATTTTTAAAATTTAATATAAAGGTATTTTTATTTTAAATATGTGCTTCAAATCGAATATTAATTTTTTTAGATTTAATATAAAGAATTTATTTTAAATATGTGGGTAAATTTTTGATTTTAAATTTTATATATGTGTGTGTGTGCGCGCGTATGCATGTGTTGTTTTCATCGAATTCGGATTCAAACATTCTAGCTTGTCGTTGTTCACTTTGTTGATGTGTTCGTCGCTATCCGGAAATCCCAGCAGCTTTGGATTTGCTTGCTCGTGTCTGTATCCGTGTGAGTGTGCATGTAACCATCTTCGCCATTATTGTTTTCTCTAGCCTCGTAAGGTGAGCAGTCGCTCACGGTTAACATTTTTACATCTAGTAAATTCCATTCACATGAAATGACGATTAAAATATGTTATTAAATTCGAATTGTTAGTATTTAGTTGTTAAATATGACATGCCATTATCTACAATTGTTTACCTATACCCTATCGTATATATTACAATTAAATTGTAATGATGATACATGCCTGTTATTGATATGTATGTCATTTTATAATATTATTCTATTGTTCTCATATGTTTCCCTGTTAGTTAGGAGTTCCCTATGGGTTGAAATGATACATACCCGAACGATATTATAGATTATGGAGAATCGTTATGGTTGAAATGATAAACCCAATCAATTTTATTGAATCTAAATGTTAGTATTGCAGGTTGAAATGATATATACCCGTAAATATTAAATTTAAATTGCGGATTGAAAAGATAAATGTCCATATCACTTAAAAATTGGATAGAAAATTATATACGGACACCATTGGTCTATCTTCAAATGATTTCCAGAGTTTGAAGGGAAATATATGGGTTTTGATATATATTAATTTTTAAAGATTTTAATTTCAAATTATGCATAAAAGTTAGATTTTTAAAATTATATGTTTTGGATATTTAAAAATTATAAGCTAGGTTTTAAAATAAAAATTATAAAATTTTACTTATAACTTTATTATTTTAAAGATATATAAAATAAGATTTAAAAATAGATTTAATAATAATAAGATTTAACTTAATAACAATTAATATAATAAAATTTAATAATAATTTTATTTAACTAATATATATATAACATGTTTCAAATATTTATTTACAATTTATATTAATATTTTAAATTTGTAGTAACTTTAATAAAATTAAAGTTGGAAAGATAAAATGAGTTGACCTGTAATGAAATTGATTTAAGAAATAATTTAAATAAGTATTGATTTGAAACTTATTGATTTTTAATATTAAGGATATGATTTTATGACTTAATAACTTGATTTTGATAAAGCTGATCAAGTGAATAATTGAGATTTAATATCTAATATTTATTTAAATTGTAATTTGAGATTTTACTTAAATGTTATTAAAAATGTTCAAGTAAATATTTAAATTAAAAGAAAAATTGAATTTGAATTTTGAAATATAAATGAAATTTATCAAATTAAGTTATTATAAGTTGCTTGAATATTTAAGCTTTGAAACATAATTAATTGGAAGTATTATAAAATTGTAGTGCAAAAACTAGGATTTGAAAGCGATATATATATATATATATATCAAAAATGGTTTTAATGAGAATTTGAATTAAACCTTTAACTTTTTCTAATTGAATTTCTTGAAACAAGACTTGATTTAAGTTGAATTTTTGGAATTAGAGTTGGTTCGAGTTGATTTGGGAAATTGAAAGAAAAAACTCTAATTTGGAACTATTTTTTTGATATATAAACTATTTTTAATACATATAAACTATTTTTAATATATAAGCTACTTTTTATATATAAATTATTTTAATTTATAAACTATTTTAAACATAAACTATTTTAATGTGTAATTATTTCAATATATAAACTACTTGCAATATTAAAACTGTTTAAATTGCAATTATTGTGATTTACATTTAATAGATTTAAATGCGAATACTTTGATATGTTGGTTTAACCTATTTTATGATAATGGTTTTGGAAACGAATAATGATTTCGAAAGTGATATGATTTCAAAAGTGAATAGTATTGCGAAAATGATATGATTTGAAATGAATATTATATTTTGTTATGAAGTATGAACTGTTTGAAATGAAAAAAAATGACCACGGTGTGAAATAAACGTTTGGTTGTTAAAGAGACAACGATCGGATGCTGTCATACTCTCTGCCAAAGCCGAAAACCACTTTAATAACTGTGTACGTGATGGAGATTCTAGAACGAAGTATGATGGTTTGGCAATGATTCTATATGAGGTATTAACGCAGCCCTGAATCCCACGAGTGAGCTTGATGTGGCTAAAACAGGAGCTATACTTGGACCAAGTGAGGTCGCACCTCCGATCGGGCACCTTTCTTTGATACCATTCTATTACTTTGTGATTTGATTTTTGAGAGTGTGTCTCGAGCTGGGCTGTAGCTGCTATGCGTTACCACTAGTCCGATTCTGCAAACGGTAGAATCCTTTCTAGGAATTGCCACGCATGCCTTGTCGCATGCCTTATTGCGCCTTCTACGAGTTTGTTTTGTACCATACCTATGAAGTGCTCCTTGAGTATCCCATCAGTTTGATGGGGCTTATAGTATCTGTATAGACAACGAGAATATATAAAAATGTGTTAAGGCGAATATGGTTAACGCCTTAACGATATTTTAATTGTTTACTTTACTTTAGACATTATCTATGTAACGTATTGTACTATGTATGTAGATAGTTTAACGGATCATTAGAAGATGGAAATATCAAGCATCCTTTAAGTTATTTTGTATTTTAGTTGACATTTCACTTGATTTGAACTTACTGATATAATAATGTTAATCCGGACTCGAGTATTTTGTATTTTTCTTTATGCTCGCGTCACACTGAGGGACACAGCATTTGAGACTCACCTTTGGAGCTTGGAGCTTTGCTTGAAGATCTATCTTATATCTTTTCAGCTTTAAGTTTTTCCAATTGCTTATGTTCAGTCTTATCAGTTACTTTTGTATTTGAGACTACTATGTATTAGAGATTTCTGTTGTATTCTGTTTTAAACCCTGATGTTCATATAGTAGCTTCATGAACTACTATTTATCTACTATTATATTACTCTATGTCTGTGATTCTGTGATTGATTTATTTACTATATATGCTAAGTTTGCCAAATATAAACTAACAATCTGTTATTTTGAGCAATTCAAGTCTGACATGTGTGGATGATTGTCGATTTGAACGGTTTAAAATAGCTGGTATTTACATATTTTGTATATTTCATTCTTTAAGGCATATTTCTTGTTATTTCAAACGTTATACATCTATTTATTTATAAAACTGGATAATTTATAGAAATTTACATTGCACCACTCTTCACTCCTATAAGTTAAAATATTACTTAAATACCAATCCAAACTATAATAACTTCTAATTCACCTTAAATTACTCATATCATTTAATCAACAAACCTAGAATTACTGTACAATCTCATTAATTTATGGACTACTTCTACCCTTACTTTTTAGATTCAAGTATATACAGTATTAAATCAAATTTATCAGTTCACAGGATATGTATACATGGTTCATGAATTCATTTCATTTATATATTTAAGACTAAAACTCCAAAATTACGTTCAGACGTGCAGGAATAGATTTGCAATGACATATATCTAGTGTTATATAAAAATATACGATTTTTCCGCTCACCTCTTCCAAACCTCCAAATAGAAACCATGTTATTCATGTTTGACTCCATTTTCTTCCTACCAAAATATGCACCAAAATCATATACATATTCATTAGAAATTTAGATCCGATAAGAGATTTGAATTCGGTATAGATTTGAATTTGCAATTATGATTTACTTCGGCCTTGGCGATTCGATTCTATCAAATTTTTCTTCTTTGTTATTTTCAGCTATCTTCACTTACTCACGCGCACACACACACGCTGTAGTTTATATAGATTTTATAATTTGTAAAGAAAAGAAAATAGTAGAGCTCCGCCATCGGTTTAGAAATATGAGAAGAAAAATGAGGGGTTGGGCCCATATTTATAGAGGCTTGAATCATGTCAGCCATTAGATTAGCTATTATTATATATAACCGTTTCGGCCTAGGTTAAATTCACAGCCGCCACCCTATTAGCGGTCGACTGCTGTACTGTAGGATCTAGATTAACCCTAGAGGGGGGGTGAATAGGGTTATAGCAAATTTTCTTGATTTAACCACAAAAACAAACTGCAGAAATAAATATGCTGAAAAGTAAATCACACACAAAATTTACCCAGCTTCGGCAACCCCTGCCTACTGCTGCATTTCCAGATTTCTATTAGAATTAAACAGTATCCCGCTTACAAACACTCTAACAGACTCATAAACCCTGCTCCCGCTTACAAACACTCTAATAGACTGCACCCCCGCTCCCGCCTATAGAGTTTTGCAAACTCGCAAACCCTTGCTCCCGCCTATGGAGTTTTGCAAACTCGCACACCCTGCTCACTGAACTAATTCTAACTAGACAATCTGACACTACCTACAATCTAGGTGGTGATTTACCAATAATTTGATTCGAAAAGTAAAAACAACAAAATAAAAAACAACTTTAAACTTGAAGCCCTATTTGAATATAAACTAAAATCCCCCTTTAAAATAAACCCTAAATAAAAACTAAATCCCCTTTATAATAATAAAGGTCGGCCCAATTATTTTTCTCGTTCCTTTTTCTTTTGGCTTGTGAGAATAATGGCGGCCGTTCCTCTTTGTCGAATTAGGGCTTCAGTTCTTGTGAGAATTAGGGCTTTGTGATGCTCTTTGCTCACTGCTTCTCTAATAATCGATTGTCTGGTTTGCGTTGCTCTTGCTCGCTCGTTCTCTGATGATCGATTCCGGTTGCTTTACTTGCGCTTCGTCCGCAGCTGCTCCTTTGATCGAGTTGATAGATTATGGTATGTATTCTATTTCGTTGCTGGTTTAATTGTTTGCTTGAACTCGATGCCCATGATGAATTTTGGTGCTTGGTATTTATATGAATTCGACACTTGAGTTTGTTCGTATCAATTCGATACTTTCCAAAATTGTTGCTTTCCTGATGCGCACGACTTTCCTGATATATCTTCGACTTGTTACTCACGGCTTTCATTTTCAAACGTTTGATTTATCTTGTGTCAAATGGCAAAGACTTTCCTGTTTTCGGCAATTTCCATTTTTATACATACTTGATTTTTTTTCTTGGTCATCTGATTTTGTGACTGTGACTCCATGACTTGCCATTACAATTGCGTTGACATTTAACTGCAAGTATTCCTGTAGCACGATCGTGGTTGATCTTGTAGTCTTGTTCGAACTGTTTTGCATTTCAGTTGTACTTGTTGTTTGTAGCTTGCCACTGACTTGTGTTCCATTTGTGGTCATTGCTGTATTGCCTGGATTGTGTACATTTGCGCACTTGTTGTCCTGTGTCTGATCATCCCTTCTGTTTGCTTTGGCTTCATTGACTTCGGCCATATGTGTTCATCTGCACTTGCACACTCCTGCTTTTTGTTGTATACTTGTGGTCTTCATTTGGTCTGCACTTGTGTATATTTGGCTTGTGAACTTTGGCTCTGGTTGTTGCAGTATTCATTTGTGCTGTTATGTTGGTGGCAATTTTGTACAAATTGCACTAGCTCACTGAAGTTTTCACAGTTGCACATACTTATTTGAGTTTGCACTTGCACTTGATATTGTAGTCTCTGGCCTTGCATCATGATGCAGTCTTTATTAGCTCGTGTTCCTAAACTTGATTCGCTTGGTCATCTTGTACTTCTGGATGCACTTGTCTGATTGTCTGGACAATTGTTTTATCACTTTGGCTTCACTGAGTTTGTTGTGCACTTGCTTGAGTTTCACTGCCTTACTTGGTCGTGCTGTAGTCTTCAAGCATATTGTTGTGATTGTAGTTTGCATTATGTTAATCTGGCTTGAACTTGATAGTCAAGTTGCACTCATGTTTGTTGTGAATAATCGTGGTCTTGGTTGTTGCTGTCTCATTGTTTACCATGTTGTTGTTCCCTGTACTTTCCTTGTACCACTGCAAAACTGCATGTTACTGTCTTGTGAGACTGTCTCTGGTATTGCTTGTGACATCCATGTTGCAGCTGGTCTTTGCATCCATTCATGTTTACTTTTGAAATTTTACTTGTGTTGAATTCAGTTTCAAAAACTCGGGTTTGACCTTGTGCTCGTGTCATGATTGCACGTGAGTTGAACCCGGCTTTTCATTTGGGTTTGACCTGTGCTCACCTGTCCCTGTAAATCGATCAAGTGTATATCGATGTGCACGGCCTTGTGGCATGTACAGTGATACACTGTGCATGTCACACTGTTCGTGTGTGATGAATTCAAATGTAAATGATGACGAATAACCCAAATAACTGAGGCAAATAATATTTTCAAAAATCATATTTCGTTTTATATTGCGAAAATATTTCTTTTTCAATTTTACTACGTTAGTGAAAATTTTTGCAGATTGCTCAGATGCTGGATTCTAACTAGAATGAAATTGAAGATAAACTACGAGTGTGAGTGATATGTAGTGAGGTTATTAATGTAAAAATAATTGTGATGTAATCAAAATTGTATATGTATAGTGAGAGCTTGAATTTTTACTATTTAAGATTGTAATAAATATTTGTTTGAATAAAATTTCTGTTTGAATTCAAATTCCATTCAAATTCTATGTAATTTATTTTATTCAACAAATATTTATTTAATCTATGAAAAATAAAATAGTACATTAACAAATACATTTAAATGAATATATATATGTTTATTATCATCAAACAAAAATCATATACTCGCATATTCCACAATCTCCCCCTTTTGATGATAACAAACATATATTTAAGATTTTGACCGTGTTAAATGTATTTGATCAATGATATGCTCTAATTGCTCCCCCTATTTAAATGCTTCCTCTCTACACGATGCTCCCCCTACATATATGCATACAAATAGCCATATATAAATAAGCCTAGATGCAAATGGAAAATTATTTGACCTTTGCTTGATACTATTTGACAAAATTTTAACTTTTCCCTCCCCATTTTGTTATCAGCAAAAGAATAATAGTGTTAGAGAAAATAGAGATAAAGTGATCAATATTAATCCAACATTAAAACTCAATTTGAATATAAATATTAAACTTCAATAAAAAATCAAACAAAAAATCATAACTACCCTTGTTAGGCGCATATTCCACTTTTAGAATGATGGAAATGATGTTCTCATATACAATCATACAATTGTATCAACTTGTGGTACATTTATATTAGGAAGTTGAATATCTACTAATCATGCATAACCGTTACGACCTTTAAATGAGATTAGTAGTATTCCAATTTAATTTTAAAGAAAAATGAAATCAAGTATCTTCTAACCACGCATGACCGTGAGGACTTTTAAACGGGATTAGAATCAACTTGTCTATTTAATCAATTAATTTTGATATGCGTTCCATACATGCATAACTGTAAGGACTTTTAAATGAGCATGGAAGCACATAATCAAAAATCCAAGTAATTCACCCATGCATAACCGTGAGGACTTTTAAATGAGAGTGAATACTTTGGATATTTATTTATATTTTCAAAAAAAAAATGTGACATGAAAAACAAATGATTCCTGATTATAGTACCACATATCGACAGACTATATTTAAGATTTTATAAACAATGGTCGATAGAACTATGATAGATATAGAAATGGTCATGGAATCTTTACCCAATAAAAAGTTTTATAACTCTTGTTTGAATTCCTAAAGAAATTTTCCAAATATACTTTATTGAGTAATGTATGTTAAATATCAACACTTATCATCTTTTCAATCACTATTTATCTTTTTGATAATTAGTAGGGAGTCGGATTAGTCAAAATTTGTCATTTAAAATCAAATAAAAATGACTAATCTGAAAATGTGGTCAATAATGATTTTCTCGAAGGGGTTATATGAGAAAAAAATTCTGCTAATTGAAAATTATTTGTAATGAAAAGTATGCAGATATTTTCTTTGAAAAACGATGCAGTTACTAAATGTCTCACCATAAATCACGTTCAACTAGTAAGTTTTCTATCAACTAGATTACCAGTGTAATCTGCATCTGAATTTCTTTTTCACTCAAAAACATCACTAATTAAATTTGATAGACCAGACCATGAAGTGTGCATAAAAACTCAAACAGCATTTTAAATGGCATTCTCTTGAATTTGGATTGAAGCCGTGTAAATAATCAGAAAACCGTGAATATAGAGTTAGCCGTATTATAACCAAAAATATTATCATCCAACAAAACACTATTTTTAATCCAAACTAATATATATGAAGTAATTCAAAGAATAGTGTTTTTGGCATAAATGTAATTGGCCAACTATGTCGAACAAGTCAGAATAAATAAAACATCATCTCTTTACAACATCTCAATATTGGCTGATTTCATTCAGAATACGGTGCAGATTATCACATTTAATATATCGATCAAATAAATATACTTTCACCTGTTTTACCTTTACGATAATTTTTCATGGTTGTCCATTGTGACTCTGTCACCTTTGTACTAGGCTAGGGAACTTTGCTTTGTTGCCCGTTGTGTTTCAGGAACAGCCAAAATCCAGCGAACACTGTTGTTGTTCCTTAGCCCGCCACCATACCTACACGATGAAAGATTTTTGTACCTATTTGTTTTTATAGGTCCATGATTGCTAGTGTCAGAAGATTTAGAAAAATAATTTTGTGGAGACCCAAAACTGTTTATATATGTTCCTTTTGGCACCCAAATTTGTTTAACTTTGAGAGATTTTATACTCGTGCCTTTTGGAACCCAAATTGGTATGGTTTTCACATGTTTGGGTCTATACCAACAATTATTGTGATCGTGTCCATATTTTCTACAAATTGTGCACATGGAATTTTCTTGATTAATATTACTTTCAACATTTTCAGATTGATTATATCCAAGTCCTTGTCTAGCTGTATTAACAGTTTGCTTCCCTAATAGCAGATTCAACGATTTCTCACTTTTTGAAAATTTATCTAAAGTTATTGACAATTGTTGGACTTGTATTTTGAGAGATTCGTTTTTGTTCAATAATTGTGTGCACTTTTGATAGAATTTTCTCTCCTAGTATTTTCGTTCTCTTTCAAAATCAGTATTTCATTTTCAAGTGATTTTATATTAATTTCTGATTCTTTAATTTCTTCTTCGAATGTGTTATCCCACTTTTTTGTCAAAACTGGAATATCAACAAATTGGCAAGGGATGATGGATGTTGGATTGGAGATCGATTGAAAGCAAGGCGGCGATCGACGTCGTCAAAATTTGGTTGAACTCCGATCGGGACGAAATTGATTGAAGATGATGATAAGGATTAGGAAAGGCTATGTTTCAAATTTCAGGTTAATCGAAGTTCATATGAAGGAGTTATGATCGATGCAAGGTAGGAAAGTCATGCTGTTCGAATCCATCAAGGGGTCAAGGTGGTGCTCGTTTCGAATCCATCGGATTCGAACCCATCAGGTTCGCATCGATCGAAGGCACGGCGCAAGGGTGGTTCGAATAGATACACCTCATATCGATCAGGAAGTGATGGCTTCGAATCGATACCTTTCGTATCGATCAGCTTGCACACGGCTCGATGGTCTTCGTATCGATCAGATGGGAAGGACAGGTGGACTTCGACTCGATGACAGCATGGATCTCCGTCGTATCCATAAGGTGTACACAGGTTAGTTCGTATCAATGGTGGCTCGAATCGATAGGATTCTGGATTCGTACCTATCGATACGAAGAGAGCGTTCGAGAAGGATACACGGGGAGTCGACTTCATGGATTCGAAGGACTTAGGGACAATTTCGAAGCGATCGATACGAACCTGGGAAGAAACATTCAACGCGGCGACAAAGGTGGATCGACCTGGAGAATTCATGACACGTCATCGATGCGTACACGCTTTAGACGGAGTCGAAGGGAATGGATTCGAAGCATGGATTCGAACCAGGCAGAACATACGGAGCTTTGATTTCGAATCAATCATATCTTCCAAACCGTTGATCCAAATGCAATGAAATTTTTACAGGAGCTTACATACATGATGAAGAATGTTCTCACCAAATTTTAGCTCAATTGGATGATTTCTTTATCGATTCGAATGGAGTTCGAGTCGATCCTGATGTGGGCCCGGATCTCCAGAATTCGGCCGTATGGGCCCCCTCACGTGCTAGAAGCGGTCTACCGGATTTTTAGGAGAAATATCAGCCTCCTACGCTTATAAATAGAGCCCCTGGTCATTTAGAAAAGGGGTCGGAGGATTTAGAGAGAACAAGCACGCCCGGACGCTGCCAGAATCATTCCATATCGTCATTTCAACCATTGATTTCGAATTTGGACTTTGTAATTGCTGTAATCACTTGTAACCGACAAGGATGATTAATAAAAAGGATAAAATTTTGGAGTGGACGTAGGCCTAAGATAGCCGAACCACTATAAAACTTGTGTCATTGCTCGTCATTTTTGATTTGATGCTTATTATTTGCTGAGATCTGTTATTTGTGTTTGAATATTGTTGATTTTTATTCATACACTGGTGCTTTCACGGTATCGGGGGTTTGTGACCAATTTTGGCGCAAACACTTTGGTGCTTTCACTGAGAAAGACCAGCACCCGCTACATCGGATTTGAAGTTTGGATTCGAAGGTTTTAAGGAGTTCGGATTTGAGGACGATGACTAGGCAAAATAGTAGAATGCAAAGGGCTGAGAGAAGCCAACAGGAAGGAAGTCAACAAGCATCCTCCGGAGCTGGGGAAGGACAGGCTTCAATCTACATAACTTGGGATGAAATGGAAGCTATGGCGAATTCTTTACAGGAGAGATTGTCGAAGAGCCAACATGAAATGATGCAAACTTTCTTTGAGCAAATGAGAGCTGCAGGGATGCAGAACTTAGGAACAGCTACAGCTGCTGTGGATGCAGGACAGGGAACTAGGGTCGTGGAACCCAATGGAGGACGAGATATGGAGCCAGAAGGCAATCAACAAGGGCTTGGGGGAAGGCCCACGGGATCCAACACAGGAGGACCTTTGGAAGGAGTTCAACAAGCTAGAGCTAACGTTGCTGCTAGTGAACCACACGAGGAATATGTGCCAGAGTTCCCTCGGGGGCATGGGGGCAACCCCCAACCGACAATACTGGATTAGTAGAAATTATCAGAAGAACTGTGCGAGGCGGTTTGACCAACAGAGACTTGGAAGGAGTGAATAGGAGTCCGTTCGCTCGGGAAATAAGGATGGCTCAGAATCCACCTAAGTTCAAGCTACCTAGCATGGAGGTATATGATGGTAAGGCAGACCCAACTGATCACTTGATGAGGTACACCAGACACATGGAGGTGCTGGGGGCATCGGAGGAAGTGATGGCCCGATGTTTCCCTTTGTATTTAACGGACTTAGCTGCAATGTGGTTTAGGCAGCTGGGAGAAGGATCTATAAGGACTTGAAGGGAATTGGTAGAAAAGTTTTTGGGACAATTTCGGGTTCACGTCAAAAGGCCGAAGAATGTGATGACATTAACATCGGTGAAGCAAAGGATGGATGAATCGCTTAGAGCTTTCCTAACTCGATTCAGTGCTGCAGTCGCTTCGGTGGATCGGCCTGATCCATCGATGGTTTTAATGGCAGCAGCATCAGGAGTCAGGGAGGACTCGGATTTTAAGGTGTCTCTGATACGAGATCCCCCACAGAATCTCGACGAATTCTTTCATGAGGCAGAAAGGTTCCTTCGGCAAGAAGATGCGAGTATGGATTTAAAAGTGATAAAGGTTAATGCAACTCAGGATGTAGGACCATCCAGCAAAGGTTTGAATAAAGACAAAGGGAAAATGAAGTTGGACGATGATTCTGGAAATGCTAGGAAGCGATGGAAGGATCCAAAGTTTTCCACATACACAGGATTGAACGAGACGCTGGAGCGGATATACCTGGATACTCGGAATCGCCTTCCTTACCGGAGGCCGGCTAGGAGAGAACCATCAGAATGGGAAAGGACATCAGGAAGGCACTGCCTCTTCCATGATTTAGATGGACATGATACCAACAGTTGCAGGCACTTAAAGGATATAATCGAGGAGCATGTAAGGAATGGACAGTTACAGCAATATGTCGGAACTAGGAATGCAACGGTGGAGCAGGAGCAACCACCGACCACCTCACGCCATGATGATGTGAGGCCCAGGGATGATGGTCGATTGATCATCCACTGATCAGGATAATGTGAAATAAGTAGCGAACTACTGGCAAGCAACCAAGTCATTTACACATGTATGGGGACGGAGATAGCCCCTAGGCATGCTCCGAATGATGATAAACTGTGATGCTGTGGTTTGTGAAATTTATCTTTTGCTTTTTGATTGGACACTTATTTTCTTTTTGGATTTGGTTTTGGAGTTCGGATCGAACTCCTGGTTTTGCTTTCTTTTTGATTTGGATTTTCCATTGGATGATTGTTTTTGGTTTTGGATGCTGGTTTGGATTTCTAATTCTTTGATTTTGATTTGGATTTTTGGGATTTGGATTCTGGATTGGATTTTGATTGGATTTTCATCTGGTTTTTGATACATGGCCGTTGGGTATGGATTATGCCTGGCAAGGGGTGAGTCACTTTGCCCGAACATGGTAAATTGACTCATTCAGGTCGTCGAGTATGGACTATGCTCGGCAAGGGTCCGGAGTGACCAGGATTCGGCCTAGGACTTAAGCCCCATATTATCGATTATTGTTTCAGGTCGTTGAGTATGGACTATGCTCAACAAGGGTCCGGAGAGACCAGGATTCGGCTTAGGACTTAAGCCATGGCTTAGCTCAACGTCCAGGGACACTGGACCACGGTCGTCAGGTGTGGATTACGCTTGGCAAGAACCCGGAGAGGTTAGCTCAACGTCCAGGGACACTGGACCACGGTCGTCAGGTGCGGATTACGCTTGGCAAGAACCCGGAGAGGTTAGCTCAACGTCGAGGGACACTGGACCACGGTCGTCAGGTGCGGATTACGCTTAGCAAGAACCCGGAGAGGTTAGCTCAACGTCCACGGACACTAGACCACGGTCGTCAGGTGTGGATTACGCTTGGCAAGAACCCGGAGAGGTTATGGATTCGGATATCGACCCGGAGAGGTCCTGGATCTGGTTATTGGCTATTGGATAAGGATGGATTAGGACTCAGCTGTCGAGTTTGAATGGATATGGAATTGGCTAAGGCTTTGGTTATGGGATTTGGAATTGGGCATCGGCTCGAAGCAGTCAAGGATGGCATACTCTGGTGATATGGTTATGGACTTTGGATATTGGAATCGGAACTATTCAAAACACGCCTTCTTATCAAAAGGCATGTTTTGGGGGACAAAGTGTTATCCCACTTTTTGGTCAAAACTGGAATATCAACAAATTGGCAAGGGATGATGGATGTTGGATTGGAGATCAATTGAAAGCAAGGCGGCGATCAATGTCGTCAAAATTTGATTGAACTCCGATCGGGACGAAATTGATTGGAGCTAATGATAAGGATTAGGAAAGGTTATGTTTCAAATTTCAGGTTAATCGGAGTTCATATGAAGGAGTTATGATCGATGCAAGGTAGGAAAGTCATGTTATTCGAATCCATCAAGGGGTCAAGGTGGTGCTCGTTTCGAATCCATCGGATTCGAACCCATCAGGTTCGCATCGATCGAAGGCACAGTGCAAGGGTGGTTCGAATCGATACACCTCGTATCGATTAGGAAGTGATGGCTTCGAATCGATACCTTTCGTATCGATCAGCTTGCACACGGCTCGATGGTCTTCGTATCGATCAGATGGGAAGGACAGGTGGACTTCGACTCGATGACAGCATGGATCTCCTTCGTATCCATAAGGTGTACACAGCTTAGTTCGTATCGATGGTGGTTCGAATTGATAGGATTCTGGATTCGTACCTATCGATACGAAGAGAGCGTTCGAGAAGGATACACGGGGAGTCGATTTCATGGATTCGAAGGACTTAGGGACAATTTCGAAGCGATCGATATGAACCAGGGAAGAAACGTTCAACGCGGCGACAAAGGTGGATCGACCCGGAGAATTCGTGACACATCATCGATGCGCACGCGCTTTGGACGGAGTCGAAGGGGATGGATTCGAAGCATGGATTCGAACCAGGCAGAACATACGGAGCTTTGATTTCGAATCGATCATATCTTCCAAACCGTTGATCCAAATGCAATGAAATTTTTACAGGAGCTTACATACATGATGAAGAATGTTCTCACCAAATTTTAGCTCAATTGGATGATTTCTTTATCGATTCGAATGGAGTTCGAATCGATCCCGATGTGGGCCCGGATCTCCAGAATTCGGCCATATGGGCCCCCTCACGTGCTAGAAGCGGTCTACCGGATTTTTAGGAGAAATATCAACCTCCTACGCTTATAAATAGGGCCCCTGGTCATTCAGAAAAGGGGTCGGAGGATTTAGAGAGAACAAGCACGCCCGGACGCTGCCAAAATCATTCCATATCGTCATTTCAACCATTGATTTCGAATTTGGACTTTGTAATTGTTGTAATCACTTGTAACCGACAAGGATAATTAATAAAAAGGATAAAACTTTGGAGTGGACGTAGGCCTGAGATAGCCGAACCACTATAAAACTTGTGTCACTGCTCGTCATTTTTTATTTGATGCTTATTATTTGCTGAGATCTGTTATTTGTGTTTGAATATTGTTGATTTGTATTCATACAGTGGTGCTTTCACGGTATCTGGGGTTTGTGACCAATTTTGACGCAAACAGAATGTTGGACACTTATCACACTTAGAGATCCTACTTTGATAGGTTTTAACTAATTGGTCAAGTTGTTCGTTTAATTCTATCAAAGTGTCTTTTTATGATTCAAGTTTGGCATATTTCTCCCTAAGTCGTTCAAAACAGCCATTCACTTCGTGGAAATAAATAAGTAAATCAGAGTGAGTGAGTTTTGATACCTCGCTTGGCTTCATATTGTGCTCTCTGTTTTTTGATTTTTGATTTAGAGCTGGATTTTCGTATTTCTGGTTCCTCCTTTTGAATTTCTTTATTAGTAATGCCAGCTCGGCTGCTCCATCATCATCATCCTCATCACAACTGCTATTTACCACTCCTGTTAAGCACATTTCTTTAACTGAGTCGGTTGTGGAGGACATCTCATTGCTGTTGACTTTTGCTCCATATATTGCATTAAAAGTATTCCAGATTTTCTGTGCATTTTCACAATGAGAGACGAAATAAAAATTATCACGATTAATATGAGAATATAATATATGCATAGCAAGAGCATTAATCGAGATAATTTCCTTATTTGTTATATCATACCCATTTTCAATAATATCCCAACATTTAATATTAACAGATTTTAAATAAAATTCCATTTTCAATTTCCAGTTCAAAAAATCCGTTCCATCGAAAATAGAAGGAATAATATTGGAACGACCCTCAACAAAAGTATTATTTGGTGGATTCATGACTCTAGAGTTAAAGAAAAATACCGTGCTCTGATACCACTTGTAGGATCTAGATTAACCCTAGAGGGGGTGAATAGGGTTATAGCAAATTTTCTTGATTTAAACACAGAAACAAACTGCAGAAATAAATATGATGAAAAGTAAATCACATACAAAATTTACCCAGCTTCGGCAACCCCTGCCTACTGCTGCATTCCCAGATTTCTATCAGAATTAAACAGTATCCCGCTTACAAACACTCTAACAGACTCGCAAACCCTGCTCCCGCTTACAAACACTCTAATAGACTCGCACCCCCGCTCCCGCCTATAGAGTTTTGCAAACTCGCAAACCCTTGCTCCCGCCTATAGAGTTTTGCAAACTCGCACACCCTGCTCACTGAACTAATTCTAACTTGACAATCTGACACTACCTACAACCTAGGTCGTGATTTACCAATACTTTGATTCAAAAAGTAAAAACAACAAAACAAAAAACAACTTTAAACTTGAAACCCTATTTGAATATAAACTAAAACCCCCCTTTAAAATAAACCCTAAATAAAAACTAAATCCTCTTTATAATAATAAAGGCCGGCCCAATTCTTTTTCTCGTTCCTTTTTCTTTTGGCTTGTGAGAATAATGGCGGTCATTCCTCTTTGTCGAATTAAGGCTTCAGTTCTTGTGAGAATTAGGGCTTTGTGATGCACTTTGCTCACTGCTTCTCTGATAATCGATTGTCTAGTTTGCGTTGCTCTTGCTCGCTCGTTCTCTGATGATCGATTCTGGTTGCTTTACTTGCGCTTCGTTCGCAGCTGCTCCTTTGATCGAGTTGATAGATTATGGTATGTATTCTCTTTCGTTGTTGGTTTAATTGTTTGCTTGAACTCGATGCCTATGATGAATTTTGGTGTTTGGTATTTATATGAATTCGACACTTGAGTTTGTTCGTATCAATTCGATACTTTCCAAAATTGTTGCTTTCCTGATGCGCATGACTTTCCTGATATATCTTCGACTTTGTTACTCACGGCTTTCATTTTCAAACGTTTGATTTATCTTGTGTCAAACGGCAAAGACTTTCCTGTTTTCGGCAATTTCCATTTTTATACATACTTGATTTTTTTTCTTGGTCATCTGATTTTGTGACTGTGACTCCATGACTTGCCATTACAATTGCGTTGACATTTAACTGCAAGTATTCCTGTAGCACAGTCGTGGTTCATCTTGTAGTCTTCTTCAAACTGTTTTGCATTTCACTTGTACTTGTTGTTTGTAGCTTGCCACTGACTTGTGTTCCATTTGTGGTCATTGCTGTATTGCCTGGATTGTGTACATTTGTGCACTTGTTGTCCTGTGTTTGATCATCCCTTCTGTTTGCTTTGGCTTCATTGACTTCGGCCATATGTGTTCATCTACACTTGCACACTCCTGCTTGTTGTTGTATACTAGTGGTCTTCATTTGGTCTGCACTTGTGTATATTTGGCTTCACTTGTGAACTTTGGCTCTGGTTGTTGCAGTATTCATTTGTGTTGTTATGTTGGTGGCAATTTTGTACAAATTGCACTAGCTCACTGAAGGTTTCACAGTTGCACATACTTATTTGAGTTTGCACTTGCACTTCATATTGTAGTCTCTGGCCTTGCATCATGATGCAGTCTTTATTAGCTCGTGTACCTGAACTTGATTCACTTGGTCATCTTGTACTTCTGGATGCACTTGTCTGATTGTCTGGACAATTGTTTTATCACTTTGGCTTCACTGAGTTTGTTGTGCACTTGCTTGAGTTTCACTGCCATACTTGGTCGTGCTGTAGTCTTCAAGCATATTGCTGTGATTGTAGTTGGCATTATGTTAATCTGGCTTGAACTTGATAGTCAAGTTGCACTCATGTTTGTTGTGAATAATCGTGGTCTTGGTTGTTGCTGTGTCATTGTTTACCATGTTGTTGTTCCCTGTACTTTCCTTGTACCACTGCATAACTGCATGTTACTGTCTTGTGAGACTGTTTCTGGTATTGCTTGTGACACCCATGTTGCAGCTGGTCTTTGCATCCATTCATGTTGATTTTTGAAATTTTACTTGTGTTGAATCCAGTTTCAAAAACTCGGGTTTGACCTTGTGCTCGTGTCGTGATTGCACGTGAGTTGAACCCGGCTTTTCATTTGGGTTTGACCTGTGCTCACCTGTCCCTGTAAATCGATCAAGTGTATATCGATGTGCACGGCCTTGTGGCATGTACAGTGATACACTGTGCATGTCACACTGTTCGTGTATGATGAATTCAAATGTAAATGATGACGAACAACCCAAATAACTGAGGCAAATAATATTTTCAAAAATCATATTTCATTTTATATTGCGAAAATATTTCTTTTTCAATTTTACTGCGTTAGTGAATATTTTTGCAGATTGCTCAGATGCTGGATTCTAACTGGAATGAAATTGAAGATAAACTACGAGTGTGAGTGATATGTAGTGAGGTTATTAATGTAAAAATAATTGTGATGTAATCAAAATTGTATATGTATAGTGAGAGCTTGAATTTGTACAATTCAAGATTGTAATAAATATTTGTTTGAATAAAATTTCTGTTTGAATTCAAATTCCATTCAAATTCTGTGTAATTTATTTTATTCAACAAATATTTATTTAATCTATGAAAAATAAAATAGTACATTAACAAATACATTTAAATGAATATATATATATATATATGTTTATTATTATCAAACAAAAATCATATACTCGCATATTCCACATGTACTACCCCCAATCGATCGGTCCCAATTAAGGGTCGTTCATTTGCATATTTATGTTAATGTTCATTTATTTTTCCATATACATTATTTTGATATAAATTTAACTGATCTAATTTAACGTTAATTATCCTTAGTTGCTAAATAACTGTTAACGTTAATTGACATTAGTTAGTTACATTCATTTCTTTAATTGCGTATATAATTATTTTCGATCCGAAATATTCAAACGTAAATAAATTTTTCAATTGAATTCCAATCATAAAATTTTATATATGAAAATTGATCAGAAAATCGCTACAAATACAAGGGTGCAAGTTTTGAAGCCAAATTCTAACGGTTGAGAAATTTTTATTTTAGACTTCACAAATTATTAATTTATTTATTTTTTATTCAATTATCGTTAAATTTACGGGGTGTTACAAGTACTTTGAATTCAATATAATTCTTAGAAAAGAAGTAAACTAGAGAAAAGAGAGAAGAAAAATTACTTGTAGAAAAGTCACTTTTGTTTATGGGATAGTGGGGATATTTGTAGTCAAAGAACGATCATGTTCGTTGCAATGGTCATATCCATTCGCTCCAACGAACATAACTATTGATTTCAATGGCCATATTTTTTTCGTTTAAAGAATAAATCCATTGAAAGTTTTTCCGCCTTTAACCCTTCTTTGAATTTTCGAATTTGAAATATTTCTATGCCTTTTTATTGGGTTAAAAAATCCCATTCGAGTATAGAATTCTGTCTGAAACATATTATTATTTTAATTTGATGCCTCTATTTTATCGATTTAAGCATTAAGATCTATTTGAGCTGCTGAACATGTCACGTTTGTTAATATGTTTCATGACTCTTTAACATGCATATTAATTCATCATTGTTTCTGTGATTTATAAAAACGTTTTATTAATTGCAGGACCGTGTTTAAACTTTAAAATTTTGAAGTGTATTCCACATTTCTTTTTAAAGTAGCGCCACAAGCAGACCATGGTATGGGCTTTTTCTCTTAGAAAATGGGTTCCAATCCACCCTCACTCGAATAATACGGGTACAGATTAAACTACTATGTAGATCCAACCCAAGTCAACGCATTTGATATTAGTATCAAGTATGGTTTCATTTGGATGCGGCCCGATTATTAGTTTTTTATAATGCTGAATCCAGACTGTGCATATTACTCATTTATCATTTTGTTTGCTTGTATACAAATTTTTTTTATTTTTTAACATGAATTTGGTTTCATCACTATCTCGTTTGTACGATTATATGTGTAATTTTGAAAATATAGCGTTATGATGACCATCTTTTACACTTTCTAACACCACAGTATGGTATTAGGAAGTGTATAACATAGTCTCATTAGCAACATATAATCTGTGGTGCTAGGGGCACTACACAAACTGCTTTTTTATACTGTATGGTGTTATTATGAGGTGCAGAAGATATGTCATTAGCACTACCTCTTTTAGAAATTTCTGAATTTAAAATATAGTTTTGGCATAAGTGTTATTAGCTAGGCGCTATGTTATAATAAGCGCTAAGCGAGACGAAGCGTATCGCTTCATTTAATGTCGCTTAAGCGCTATTATAAGTAACGCTTAAGCGCTACTTAATTTTTTTAGCATACTTTATCCGTACCTGTATAAATATTTTATAAAGGTATTGTATTAAGTATATTATATGTGTACACGAAATTCATCACAAAGAATTAATGTTTGAATTTGAAGTTAACTATCAAATTTATAGGTTTCAAAAGTTGGATTTGAGTATTCTATTCATTAAAAGTTACTATACTCGTGTTAAGTACAAACCATGCACATTTGTTAAATAAAATAATCACATCTTAATGCAAATCGATCCATATCACAGTAAATGAGAAAATTTTGTTAGAAATGTGGCTTTTTGCTATAATCCAAATCCCCTTTTACTTTAAAAATAATATTTTTTTGCCAAGTATTGCTTAAACATTGCTCAAATTTAAACAAAGCGCATATAAATGCCAATTAAGCATGCTTAAGCATTCATCGCTTAATCATTTTATTTTTTCAAAAGATTAAGCGTCGTGGATGCATTTAGCGCTTAAGTATTGACGTTTAAATGTGTTATTCATAACATACACCGACGGATTTGGAAAACCCGACGAGTCAGATTAGGGTATACCTTGTGGTCTTGGGCTTGGCTCTTTATTTATTGTAACCGGGCTCGATTTAAATTTCAAGCTATCCGGACTGAAATCGGCCCATTGAGAGGTCTAAGCAGAAGGAACAGAGCCTCCTTGCCTTAAAGAATTCCTATATGTTATCTCTCTTTTTTTTTTCCCTATTGAATCACATCATTCTACTGCTGTAGGCTAGTGTATATATGGAATTCTGAATGTATACATCAACAAACTAATTTTAAAAGCTTGTTCAAATCTGAGATTGTATCAAAATAAAATTTATTCTACGCACATGGATACCACATTTTTAGCCGACAATTCTCTGGAATTTAAAACATTAAAATAGCAGAAAACTGTAGAATTTATGTTTCATCTCTTGTCTTCCACTTTTGACAGCAGATGCTTGTTTAATTTATAGGACCACATAAGCAGTATATTTTAATGCGACTGTTGTACTTATAAAATTATGTAATATACATAAATGGAAGTACAAAGACATTGCTAACAAGTAACAACCGATATTAAATTCGAATAGTTTCCTAGTAATGATACAAAAACAATCGTACAACGTCTAATATGTTTTATTACATAGCTTTTAATAACTGAAAATATTTAAATAGATTTTGATAAAAAAAGAGTTTGTATTTTGAGTTTTCAACATTAATTACAAAATATGATAAGAGTAAATGAACGACAAATAAGATGGAGGGGACCAACGATAGAACGATAGATTGTTTTTTATGCTTTTCTTATTTCTCGAACATTAAAAATTAAAAAAAAAGTTGTTCTACTTTATATGTTAACTTTATTTTTCAAATTGATCGTTTTCCACAGTTTACATGCGCCGTACGCGTTTTTGTATAAACGAAAATCCAAAAGTAAAAAGGGTAAACTAAGTACAACCGTAGATTTCAGTCGGTTGTCACTTTCAGTTTTGAATTTTCATTCATACAAAATAATCACGATGCTTGCATATTTTAGAAAGCGATCAAGTTAGAAAATGAAGTTAACATATGAAATAGAAAACGGTTTTTTTTTCTTTTCGTATTTTGAAAAGTAGCAAAGCACGAGAAACATTTCAGCATTCCGTCGTCCCTTCACCTTCTCGGTCGTCCCATCATCTTTCTCAATTTTATTCGTCGTCCTTCCACTCTTCTTATATTTTGTCGTTAATGTTGAAAAAGCAAAACATAAAATTCAAAATTAAACAAAATTTACCCTTAAATTGTTAGTATTAAAATTTAAAGTTTGAGGGAAATAAACGGGACATTTTGTCAAACAACCAAAAAATGTTTCAAAATCCATTTACTGTTCCTCTCAAAACACAGTTTTACGAAATACTCATATCAACTTTGAAGCGAATTGTTCATTTTATCATGTATGTAGATGCAGCTAAAACCATAAATAATTACGGACATAACTGCATAGCAGAACTACAATTTTCGCTTTACAAAAGTGTGCTGCTATAACCGTATATATTTGTAGTTCTAACTGCATATATTTTCAATTATAGTTTCAAATATTTGCAGTTTAAATCGTATAATTTTGCAAAAAACTTTGACATGGGTGTTTCGTAAATCTTATTTTTGACAAAGGATTCCACAAATTAACTTTGAATGTAATGAATGGATGATAATTTCCACAAATAAATTTGCGTTACAATACTTAATAAATCAAGGATCAAACCTTAAAAATCATGCATTAAACCATTGGTTCATGGGAGAATGAGAGCAATTTGATTCGAGGACCATGTGGAATGACTGTTTCATTTCGGGGACATATCAATAAAGTTCCGTTGAAGTTAGTAGAATGATGTACGGTACTATATTATTTTACTGCAACTATTCACAAAATAAGACTATGAATTATGAATTATATAAATATCCGAATCCATCCTCCCAAAGCGACAAAAATGCCTCTTGGAGTTTGATCCATTTCTCGAGCAGGCTTCTATATTGCTTTAGCTTTGCAATTTTGCACGTTTCCCCCCTTCTATCAATTTATTTTCTTATTTCTACCAAAAAGTTGAATGTACTGAAAATTTTGCATGAGCTTGTAAACATATAACCTCGAAGTGAAGTAAAGAATTAACTTCATGTTGAATGGATTGAGTATTTTTCGCTTCAAACTAAATTAACCAATCGAAGAATGTTTTGGTTTAGTTTTGTTTATTAATTAGGGATGGAAATTAGAATATAAAAAGAGCTAGTAAAAAAGGTTCATTTAATAAAACAAGTATTATTGGAATGAAACACCTAGAGTACGTTCGCGGCCTTTAATGTTGGTTGAAGTTTGCATCGCATCGCGTCCGACGCGTCATTATTTTGGCCTTGCTCAGTTGGGATGAGCAGATTAAATTGTTCTGTTTGACCCCAACTTGCCAATAATTAATAGTTCGGTTCCCCTTTCAAATACAAATAATTAATATTTTAACATTAACAATAACAAAATAATTGATAACGCTTTTAAATGCCTCTTACATACCTCTTTCAAACGTACAAGCGTGCATTCTTCATTCGCTAAACTTTCCTTTGCATTACCCTTTCAAATGCTCATTTCTCATATCTCTTTTGTTAAACACAAAACACACCCAAGACTGCTTTGATTAGGCCTGTTAGTGGATAGCTGAAAAATTCGAAATCTGTCTGGATCCGTATTCGAAAAAACGGATATTATCCGACATCTGAAAAGCGGATGCGGATATCCGATATTCGAAAAGAAAATCGGATGCGGATGCGGATATGGACATATCCGTATCCGAAAAACATCTGTCCAATCCAAAATTAATTATAATAAAAATAATTATTATTATTGATTTATTATTTAATGATGAACTTAAAATATACTTAGAAATGAATTGTTCCACTTTGAAAAGCTGATTAGTATTGTAGTGTGTGTATTGTCATTTGAGAAAGTGATTGTTTTAGTTCAAAAATATCAGTATAATAAAAATCTTATTCAATTTCGGATGCGAATATTTCGGATATTTTTGAAAATCCAGAATTATCTGCTTTTTATTTTCGGACGCGGATATTTTCGGAAATCTGATAAATATCCGTGGATGCGGATACGAATGTTAATTCTCATATATCCGATGCGGATACAACCATATCTGCATCCGATGACAGCCCTAGCTTTGACCACATGGATAGCTCGCTTATTTTTTATTTCAAGTACAAAGTTTCAATAAATTTGTCCGCGGGTGTGACGCAATGGAAAATGAGTGTCTAAATCTAATAAAAGACCCAAATACGAGTCTTATCTTACACACATTTCTTACAAAAAGTAATGACTGGGGTTATAGGTGCATGAGTTGAAGCAAACGGGCATAACTTAATTCCTCTCAGAAATTTTGCCGACTCATTGGGTTCCCCTGAGTATAGTTCAAAGGAAAAAGTTTCAATAAAATTACAATGTAAAGCCAAGAAAAAAAATTATTGAAGAATAATACGTTGAATGATGGTTTCTAACTTTTACACAGATAGTGGAGAAGGAATAGTGCGACAACCTCCGATAATAGCATAGCAATCCTCAACGGTGGCTTGGGTAGCATCGATAATGATGTGCTAGTTGAGATTAACATTGGCGATGATTGAGGAGGATTACAACGAGACTTTTAATGGTGGAGATCGACATGAAGATGATAGTAGTGTTGGATTTGAATGATAGAGGTGGAATAGGTGGTATAAATGAGCAGTGTCGAATATAGGGAAGAATAAGTAAATAATAGTTTGTAATATTACCACATGATATCATTTTACTTATTGAAGATTTTAAGTTTAAGCGTATGTTTCTCTCGGCTTATAACACTATTTTGCAGTAGCATTTTATGATAGTAATATTTTAAATGAAATATGTCTTATCCCCTAAAGCTATTTTGCGAGTTCAATTTCCGAGTACAAGTGCCCTTTGAATTTAGTCATTGATCCTTTAATCATCTATCGTTCTTGTAAATCAGTGGATCTCGCTAATTAATAAAATCATTATGATCAACGGATTTGAACAACTATTTTTTAGTACCATTTTTAGGTGAAGTGAATATGTGTATTTACTTTAAAGCAATTTTTCGAAGCATTTTTATAAGTGATCTCTGTAATGTCACGTCGTCTAATTTTATTTTATGACTTTTATAAAGTTTGTATATAACACTTTATTTTATAAAATTATTTTGTGGTACCATTTCATATTTTAATCATAGTTAAAATAATACTGTGTGAATTAAATTTTCAAAATAATGTTTCAAGTTATAATATTAACATGTGGTAGCTTTTTCATTTCTTTAGTGCTATTTATAATAGCGTATGCACTTCGAAATCATATGGAATTATTTATGTTATAGTGCTACCGTGTAGTATTATTTTATTTTATTTTATTTTACGGTTACTTGTTCTTCTATGATAAAAAGCTACTTTGCAATCTACTAGTTTCAATTCTTTTTTTTAAATGTTCATTGCATTATTTTTTAGTTGAATTTTTTAATAAAGAATTTGGTATCATTTTCTAATTTTATTGGAATAGTTTCTAATAATGTTGTTATATGGTACCATTTTGTATTGAAACTCATTAATAATCTTAATTTTCTGAAATATTTTTCTATAAATCAATTCTACGGTGGCATTTCTATTTGCAAAATTTTCATACAATTGGTGACATTGTATTGTACCATTTTCATACTTGATGCAACATTTTTTTTACATAATTATTGGCAATCAAGTGGTGTAAAATGAGATACCATGGTGAGGTGGAAAACCCAAATGTATATGTTCGAGAGTGATTCGATGTGGTGGAATTTGGAAGAATTTATGGCTTTGTTATCGTTTATGAATTGTTATCGTTTATGGATTGTTATCGTTTATGGATGCCTACTCGGGAATAGCAGGGTATGAATTGTTATCGTTTATGGATGCCTACTCGGGATATATCCAGATTCCCATGCATGTACAATATCAAGAACATACTGGATGTAACACAGATTTGGGCTTATATTGCTACAAGGTCATGCCCTTTGCGCTTAAAAATGCTGGTGCAACCTACCAACGCTTGGTTAATAAGATGTTTGAGCAGCGGATTGGTCACTCCATGGAAGTGTATGTCGATGACATGCTTGTCAAATTAAGAAAAGAAACAGATCATTTACACCACCTAAACAAAATGTTTCAGGCATTGTGCAAATACCAAATGAAGCTGAATCCATTAAAATTCTCCTTTGGAACATCGCTGGGAAAATTCTTGGGTTTCATTGTGCACGCCATAGGGATTGAAGCGAATCCCAAAAATGTCCAAGCCTTGAAGGGCATCAAAATACCAACCACACAAAGGAAAATACAGAGTCCAAAACGGGAAGGTGGCCACTATAAGCAGATTTATATCTAAGGGCACAGACAAATGCATCTCATTCTTCAAAGCCCTGAAAAAGGACAAAGGAAAGTTTGAATGGACCAGCGAGTGCCACTTGGCTTTCCAGAGCCTGTTGGAACACATGTAAAAACCGCCAGTGCTTTCTACCCCGGTTGATGGAGAAAGCCTCTACCTGTACCTAGCTATGTCCCCTCATGCATTGAGCGCCGCCTTGCTATGAGAAGATGACCATACCTAAAAACTAGTATATTTCATCAGCAAGAGGTTTACAGGGGCAGAAGCTAGATATTCGAAGATCGAAAAATTGGCCTACTGTTTGCTTATAGCGTCCAGGAAATTGCAGCATTACTTCCAATATCACTCCATAAGGGTCCTAATAAATCAACCATTGCGCCAGGTCTTACATAAACCGGATACATCGTGACATCTGCTAAAATGGTTCATTTAGCGAAGCCAGTATGATATCACCAACAATCCATGCACCGCAATCAAAGTGCAGGCCCTGAATGATTTCATAGCCGAATTAACCATTCATGACAAGGATACGACCATCAAAACAGAGGAAAAATAGAGTGGAATATGTTTGTGGATGGAGCATCCAACAAGCTCAGCTTGGGGGCAGGAATAGTAGTCATCACACCCCGAGGAAGAAAGTTAAGTTACACGCTGTGGTAGAATTCGCCGCAACCAACAACGACACTGAATACGAAGCAGTAATAGCTGGTTTAGAGATTATTAGGGAAATAGGAATCAAATCAATATGCATACATAGTGACTCACAACTAATCATAAACCAAATCCCGAGGGAAATCCAGACTCGCGGGCAAAGGCTTGCCTCTTACCTCAATAGGGCTAAGACCCTCTTGAACGATCTAGACAACTATGCAATCAAACATATCACGCGGGAGAAGAATCGAGAAGCAAATGCCCTCGCCAAAGAAGCTAGCGTGAGAAATGAGCCGATGTTGGGGGCCATCCCCGTCATGATGCAAGCTATACTGAGCTTCGAGTGACTTCAGATCACGCCCATCAGCAATAACGAAGAAATATGGATGACCCCCATCGTCAAATACTTACCAGAGGGGATCCTACCAGTAGATCGCAATGAAATTAGAAAAATTAAAAAGAAGACATCCCGCTACACCATCCAGGTGGGCATCCTGTACCGTTGTGGATTTTCCAATCCCCTACTAAGGTGTGTCATAAGGACTGAAGCAAAAGATATTCTCAACAACATACACCAAGGAAGTTGCAGTGACCACACCGGCAGTAAAACTCTAGCTAGAAAAATCCTACGCTATGGGTGCTTTTGGCCCACACTAAACTAAGATGCAACTGAGTTTTCTAGAATATGCGACAAGTGCCAGAGATTTGCCAAAATCCCAACACTTCCACCTATTGGTCTAACCCAAATGGTTAGTCCTTGGCCCTTCGCCATTTGGGGGATCGACCTAATCAAGGAATTCCCCATGGGAAGAGAAGGAGCAAAATACGCCATAGTGGCAGTGGATTACTTCATCAAATGGGTGGAAGCGGAGCCTTTGAACAATATTTCATCTGCCAAAGTGATAAATTTTCTAATACAAAACATCCTGTGCAGGTATGGGGTGCCATAGAAAATCATATCGGACAACAGGCTCCAATTTGACAGTGAGGAATTCGCCAATTGGTGCCATGAGCATGGGATTGCACAAAGCTTTTCAGCCGTGGCATATCCGCAGGCCAACGGGTAAGTCGAAGCAGTAAAAAGGTGTTGAAAACGCTAATCAACAAAAAACTGAAAAATCCAAAAGGGCATGGGTCGATGAATTGCCTACGGCTTTGTGGGCCTACCGAACTTCTTATAAAACTGCAACAAGGCACACTCCATTCTCATTGGCTTATGGAGCCGAAGCCATGCTCCCCATCGATACAATTTTCCCCTCGCACTGAAGAACACCCTATAATCTGGAAGAAAATGAGGAGCTATTAAACATATTGCTCGACCTGATCGATTAATATAGAAATGATGTCACCCTCAAAGCAGTAACTCATAGACAAAAGGTGGCAAGGCAATACAATTCCAAGGTGAAGCCTCGAACACTGCAAGAAGGAGACTTCGTTCTTAAATGAGTCTTCCCATGACCTAGGGTGTTAGATCAAATTTAGGAAAGGCCATGTGTTGTACATAAAGACCTTCATAGTGGAGCTTACATATTGTCAACGGTAGATGAAGAGGTGTTTGGGAAAGCATGGAATCTCCAACATCTCCGCCTCTACTTCTCTTGAATTATAAAGAAGCATGTACTAAAGCAATAAAAGAAAGACAGTGGACATAGGCATATTCTGGCTTAACCACTATAAAATTTGGTGTCTCCTGTTACTTATCTTATTTAAATGTTCTTTCATTTAATTATTTTATCTGATGACCATTCCTACTACGGGAAATCACAGACTCTCGTCGACAGTAGTGAAAGTAAGGTAGCCACAATGAAGGGCACAAAACAAGCCTGGAAAATTCACTGTTGATGATCAACACCCCAAGCCGGCAATGATGAACCGATCATAAGCCACGAATTAGGCACGAATTATAGCCTAGGAAATTCATAATTGGCGTTCGGCTTGCCGACAATTGCAAACCAATTATAAACCCCACGATTAAGGCGTGGCCGCAGCCAGGGGTAGTTCGCACTTGACGATCGGCATTATACACGCCGACAACGATAAGTCGAATAATACTCACGATACGGCCATTAGCCTGAGTAGTTATCGTTCGCTATCAACCTTGAATAAAAAGTTCATGAATAGACATAGCAAACTATAAAAGGCACGCATCACAGAAGTCATTCCAGATAAACATACATGTGTATATATATAAATACAGAAGTTGAACAGTATAATGTTAAACTTTTCTCGTATAAAGCTTATCGCCTATATTTATATACATATGCAGAACGTCCAAACAACCTTCAAAATTGCATTCAAAAATGCATGCAAAAAAGGGAAAAAGAAATCTCCTTGGCTAAGAAGGAGGGACATCCTTGCCACTCAGCCCGCTCCCTCCAGCCATGTCCTTCAAAGGCTCTAATTGCCCGAGAGGCTCGCCTCCCTTTCATGAAGGCTCAACTTGCCCTGGAGGTACCCTTGCATGAGGCAAATAAAAATAATTGTACGTTTTGCAATCCAGAATAGATGATGACAGAGCTACAGTAAAATGGCAAGATACCTGCGACAATGTGACTTGGATCACCGAGCCCCTCGAGATCTGAGATAAGTATCCTTCAACATCTGGTTGACCGTGTCGTAAGGGTCGCTGGATTTATCGACTTTGGTCTAGAGGGCCACCACCTTATTCATGTACAGCTCCTTATTCCTCCTCAGCTGGGCATGCTCTACCTTCAACTTGTCGGTCTCAGCTTGATATAGATCCTTCTCCTTCTTCCACTTTCCCCGAGACTCCTTCAGCTCTGCTAAATCCTCTTTCGATTTCTTCACTTTTCCCTTGAGGGAGGTGATTCGTTCTAGATCCTTCTACCAGGCCTCTTCCACTGAACTGATAGCCATGTCAGTCTGCATCTTCAAAAGTCAACGGCCTCTTTCCTTGCCTCTTCCTTGGCCTTCGTCATCTTGGAGGAGCGGAATGCTTTGACTTTCTTTAACTTAACCTCTTTCTCCCTGAGCTCCTTGCGAAGGTCCTCCATCTCTAGATGCAACCGCATATTGGTACTCCCTGCTTCTTCACTGGCTTTGGCCAAACGGGACTGATAGTCAACTATGTTTCTGGTCTCATCTGTAATCCGGACCATCCGCGTTGTCAAGTTAGCAAAATCAAGCGTCTTCGCCTCATCCAGGATCCCAACCAAGGGATTTCGAGGCAAAAGGAACTCGGTGTCAGGATCCGTCATACGATGACCCGCATAGTCAGGATTTATATCAAGATGACTCTCAAAGGGATTCCTCGTCGGCCGTTGATAAGTGAAGAAAAAAGAATCAATATTTCCCTCTCCCAACTCATTCAGCACTTCGTGCACTACGAAACCCATCAGATAGTGACGGCAATGAAGGGAGGAAGTTTGGGAGCCAGGGAGGTGGCTTCCTTACCTGGGGAGCTCGCATGTTTTAGGGAAGACCCAGGCTCTCTCCCTTATCCAAGCCTGATAGGCTCTCCCTAATATTCTCTTGCATAGTTTTTCCCCTTGGAAAGTCGCCTTGGAAGAAACGAAAGTCACTTTCATCCGTTTGAACCGCTCAAGTAGCCAGGAGACTTTATTCTGCTTTAGGTTTCTCCTTTTCCCTAGAATACAAGCAACAATGTTAGATCCACGAAAGTGAGAAAGCATAAAAAATGCAAAACATTCAAGACACTAAGACACATAAAGTACTACAAACCCTTGAGGTAGACTGGATCATATGGCCGAGGTGGTATCTCACTCAAATAAGAAATACCTAGGGATGGGACTCCACTTGAAGGAAGGAGAACACATGTAGACCAGACTTCATAGGATTAAGGAGCAGGAGGAGGTGGGGACTCGTCGAAAAAAATAGTTTTCATGAAGTATCTCAAAATTCATAGAGAAATCAAAAGCACTAGGAGAAAGCCTAAATTCCCTACTGATTCCCGCTCTACCTTGTGCTGAAAGGGGCGGTATTTCAACCTGATCACCGAAGCCATGTTCTCCAGGGAAAGATCGACAACAGAAGATGGTTAGGGATGGCTCAGATTGTTTCAACTGCTTGGGCCACTCTCACATGGCCTCGGCATTCTTTAAAGAATCCACGTCCAATCCCTCACTGCTTATGATATCTGCATATGGAGATATATGAACATCCCCTTCCGTTCCCTTAAAATTACTCTCTGATCCTTCCTTGTTATCACTTTCTGCTCCCAAATGAGAACCCCCCTCGTAGCCATTGGAGGGAGCATCTCGAATATGCAGAGATTTCCCTGAGCAGGGAGGATGAACTGCACTCTTCTTATGTCTCAGTTGCTTCGGGGCTTTAGCCACACCACCTTCCTCATCCGAGCCCTTACCTTTGTCTCCGTCACCACCGTCGCCTCCGGCACCCGCTGCTCTCTCAGCTGAACTTGACCTAATCTTGTACACAAACTGTCTTGGGCCAATTAAGTTGTAGAATCGGAGGGCTACATCGCGGAGTAGGAATGAGGCTTCCCGCTCGACCTCTGGGGTAGCGTATATTTTCTTGGCCATTTTTTTAAGTCGTCACACAACCTGAAAATTATGGAGCAATAAGAGGCCAATCTAACAAAAAGTTTAGAAAAAAGATAACACAATAACTTATCGTCGGAAGCAAAGGCATGTTGGGTTACGGTATCATCGCGCATAAAGAAATAATCCTTCTTGAACATACTAAACTTAGAATATAAATCCAAGACGGGTTTGAATTTGAAGGCGGACTCTAAACTCATAAAAGGACACCCCTTCCCATAACTCCTCACGTTATGCATATATCTAATCTCTCTATGAGTGGGGGGTCTCCGATACCACTTCATGAATATCAAGTATAAACACATCAGGGTAGCGTAAGAGTTCGGCTAAAGTTGCATAGGAGCAACCTTCAAATAAATCATGAAGGTGGCAATCCAATTGGTAAACCGGGGAACCGCACCGCACATACAATGTACTTGTCATATGCCATATACCCGCCTGGGGGAAAGCATGCTTTATCATCCGGACTGGGTAATATCATGTCCCGACCATCTGTCCCAAATGTAGTAGCTATGGAGTTCAGCTTCTCTATCGTCAACATGCTAGGACAACACTCCAAAGGCCAAACCAGCATTTGATTAGGAGCATAACCATCCACCAAAGAGTAAGAAAAACTTGGTTGCCTGGGAGGATTGGCTGGAGCGTCAGAAGAAGAAGGACCAGCCCTAGCAAGTTGAGAAGCCGCAAACTTGGGACATAGCTCACGACCAGAAGACATGTTCCCTGTGCAAGAAAGTGAAGGTCAAGCGAAGTTCAAAAAGAAGTTAAAACATTCATAGGGAACCACCTATTGTCTAGCCCAGTTGAAAACATACTCCTAACCTAACCATCTTAAGCTCGGCATACCTATGAACCATTTGCTCGGGCTATTTGGTCCGGCATTATCCTGTACCACAAGCCAAACGACATCCCAATGTCGAACCAAACACTACCAATCCATCCTTAGCACAACAATCGATCACAGACCATAACCATTCGCCTGGACTTCACCACTCCATCCCTACCATCTCCATTTACATCGTCTGCTTCATCTTCCTCATATCCATAGCAATTCATCAATTAGCCACTATCCCTTTCCATTTCTAATACCGAGCTTTAGGGTCACGACTGCCTACATGTTCAAACCCATCGACGCATTATAAAAATTGCCTATAATCGAAACAAAAAACCCACCTTCACCAAGCATGATCCCCTTCCTCAACAAATCCGAAACCAAAAAACCAAAAATCCTAGGCCAAAAGAATGGGTTTTAGAAGAGCTTACCTCAAGGAATAAAGGCATAGAGATATTTGAATCCAAGCAATATAAACGAGTTCAAAGCGGACCCCTACCGATCTAAAATAAGTTGGAGAAATTAATTTAAGAAAATAGGAGGAAAGAATAAGGAGAGAAGGCAGGATTTAAAGAGGAAAAAGGAAGGAAGACGGACGGTCTCCAGTTTTTGATCGGTGGTAGGAGCTCGGTGCCGAACCAAACAAAGCATGTCACATAATTACACGTCATGCTTTGGGGGGCAAGTGTTGGCTCGGTTTTTCAGTAAGCAGAGAAAAAAGGAAGAAAGGGAGCAAAAGTAGACAAAGGCATGGAAGACACAGCTACCAGACCAGATGCTTGGTTCGACATTCACTAAAATGCCAAACCAAATTTATGGTCCGGCATGCCGGACCAGATGTTTGGTTCGACATCCTCTAGTATGCCGGACCAAATATTTGGTCTGATATATCCATCAAAGGATCAATCATTTGGCCCGGTACACAGGCATGCCAGATCAAATGTTTAGTCCGGCAAATAAGAGACTCTAAAGAAGAAGCATCGAACCAGACAAGGAAGAACAACCAGGCCAGGAAAGCTCCATAGCCCAAATGCTGATCCAAATACTACAGCCTAGATGTCGAACCAGATTTAGAGGGTTATAATCTCCACCTCCGCATCTCACAACTCCATTCTATAAATACCAGAGCTTCTCAACAACAATGGGGATAGATTTTTGGAGAAAAGAAGAGAAGTCTCTACTGAAAATCCATCACTTTGGTTATTCAAAGTTTGACTCTTTTCGAATACATATATCTTGCACTTGTAATCAAATCAAAGAGAGAATAAAAAATGGAAAGTGGATGTAGGCACATTCTGGTTGAACCACTATAAAAACTCTTTGTTATCCGCTTTCCAAACTTTGTACTTGTGAACTATCTTTGAACTTGCTTAAATTCATTCTGTTACGTGCTGGAACATGAAAACCCAACATCACTCAAACCAAATGAAACTTGACTAAAAAAGAAAATCAGATTTAGATGTGTTTGTTCAACTTTTGAGCAAATAGATGGAATTAGCAATAAAAAAATTAATAATGCTTTTAAATACCCCTTACATTTCTCTTTCAAATGCATAAGCATGCATTCTTTATTCGCTAAACTTTCCTCTACATTACCTTTTTGAAATGCTCATTTCTCATATCTCTTTCGTTAAACACAAGAACACACCCAAGACTGCTTTGACCATATAAATAGCTCACTTATTTTTTTATTTCAAGTATAAAGTTTCGATAAATTGGCCATTTATGTGGCACAATGGAAAATGAGCGTCTAATCTAGTAACAGACCCAAGTATAAGTCCAGTCTTGCAGGTATTTCTCGCAATAAGTAGTACCTAGGGTATAGATGCATGAGTTGAAGCGGACATACATAACTTAATTCCCCTCATAAGTTTACTGGTCCATCGGGTTCTCCTGAGTATTGTTCAAAGAAAAAAGTTTCAATAAAATTATAGTCTAAACTCAAGAAAAAAATGTTGAAGAATAATACGTTAAATGATGATTTATAACTTTTACACGAATGGTGGAGAAGGAATAGTGCGACAACCTCCAATAATGCATAGCAGTCCACAACGGTGGCACGGGTAGCATCGACAGCGATATGCTCGTTGGGATTAACTTTGGCAATGATCGAGGAGGATTACAACGAGAATTTTAATGATGGAGATCGACATGAAGATGATAGTAGTGTTGGATATCAGTAGTAGAGGTGGAATAGGTAGTACAAATGAGCAGTGTGGAATTTAGGTAAAAATAAGTAAATAATAATTTGTAATATTACTACATGATACCATTTTACCGATATAAGATTTTAAGTCTAAATGTTTGTTTGTCTCGGCTAAAAACACTATTTTGTAGTAGCACTTTACGATGGTAATATTTTAAATATGTCTTAGCTCCCAAAGCTATTTTGCGAGTTCAATTCCTCGGTACCAGTGCCCTTTGAATTTAGTCATTGATTCTTTGATCGTTTATCATTCTTGTAAAATAGTGGGCCTTGCTAATTAATAAAATCATTATGATCAACGGATTGGAACAACTATTTTTAGCACCATTTTAAGGTGAAATAAATATTTATACTTACTTTAAAGCAATTTTCTGTAGCATTTTTATAAGAAGTGATCTTTATAATGTCATATCATCTAATACCATTTTACGACTTTTATAAAGTTTGTATATAACAATTTATTTTATAAAATTGCTTTATGGTACCATTTCATATATTAATAATAGTTAAAATAATACGATGTGAATTAAAAAATTTCAATATAATATTTCAAGTTACAATTTTACCTGTGGTAACATTTAATTTTTTAGTGCTATTTATAATAGCGTATGTGCTTTGAAATTGTATAGAATAATTTATGTTATAGTGCTACCAAGTAGTATTATTTTATTTATTTTATTTTATGATTACTTGTTCTTCTATGATAAAATTCTTCTTTTCAAATAATTAGTTTCAATTCTTTTTTTACATGTTCATTGCATTATTTTTTAGTTGAATTTTTTTAATAAAGTACTTAGTATCATTTTCTAATTTTATTGGAATGATTTTATATGATGTTATTATATAGTATCTACCGAAACTTATTTTTAAACATAGTTATTAATTTTTATTGAAATATTTTTCTATAAATCAATTCTATGATGGAATATCTAAATAAAATTTTCATACAAGTAATGATATTGTATAGCATCGTTTCCATACTAGATGCAACATCTTTTTGTTTACATGATTATTGGCAATCAAGTGGAAAGGAGATTAGAATGCTTCCACGGTGAGGTGGCAAACCCAAATGATGAGGCATATGTTCTGGTATGATTTGAGGTGGTGTAATTTGAACAAATTTATGGCTTTAGGGTTTAGCTGGTTATTGTATTTGGTGGTTAGAGGTTAGTGGCAGTGCCTAATATGGCTTTGGGGATGGGGCGGAATTACAGGAGGACAGGAGCTCTGGGAGCGCCTAGTAAAGTGGATAACGATGAGTGTGATTGGGTGGGAAAACGTGATCAAGAATTGGATTGTATTTTTATGGTTAAAGTTAAAAGTTGGGGCCTTAGAGACTAAAAACACACATAAATTTGTCCATTAATCAAAATTCCTAATTGTATATTTATTAACTTATTAGGACGTTAGGTCTTGGTAAATGGACATTATAACAATATTAAAAAAAAGCATTAATATGGTAGATTTAATGATAAGGAAGCATTAAAAATAGATATTTTCTTTTTTGCGTAGCTTTAAGGTATCCAATCTTAACTAGATTTCTTTATGTTTTAAAAAATGTGGATGTGCTACTATAAAAGTTGGCTTGCCTAAGAGAAAAAACGATCCATTTCACTTTTTAGGGTATTAAGATGCTAGGGCGTCATATAATATAATGATTAATTTTTCCTTTTATAAGAGCTTTAGATGTTAGAATGTTATGTCACAAAAGACCCTTTTCTTTTTATAGGCACTAAATATTCCTGAAACTTTACTTAATTCAAATGGCTTTTTACCTTGGTTTTTCCATCCATTTAAAGCATATAACACAATTGAAAATGATAGGATATACCTCTCACTTCCAAAAACTGGAAACAAAAAGCAAATTACTCTTTGAGTTTTCTCGAGCATTACAATGATGTGTGCAAAATTTTATTCTTCTATGCAAAGGAATGTCTATATAGGGGTACAATCTTGAATGTTTTATCTTAGAATGGTATGGTTGATATATTATTTTCAAAATTTGGAAAATCTTATGAAAGATCCTAAAGAAAGCAATTTAGTCCATAAACGATCCTAAAAAATTCATATGGTAATTGAAATTTAATGGAGGAATGCCCTAAGGTCAAATACGCAATTCACTGCATATCCTAACTTTAAAAAATATCTTGATTGAATTAAAGTTGTTTTTGATATTTGTTTTCGATTATATACATAATGTTATATTATGATATAAATAAATGATCATATAGTCATTTAGCGTGCATATATATATGATCCTTAAATAAAGTATTGTACGGTTGTAGTTACAAATGTTGTAACCATGAGTATCAATTCGTATGTCAAAAATATTTTGTTTTAAATATTTTTTGAGAGGATGCTTTGAAAAAAGTATGAGTATATTCGTTGAGATCGGAGAATGTAACACTCTCAAGATGTTGATAGTGTATTACTCATAGCTGATGGGGGTATCAAGTGATTATGTAATTATAGCTATTGATGATAATAGAATAACTTAACTGAGAGTTTCTTATTGGTTAATAATAACCAAGCTCAAATGAGATATCTTTGGGTGACATTCAACACATTTCTTTTGGCTTGAGAAAACAGTGGAATTTCGACGTGAAAACTCCACTTTGATTATAGTTTAATCATAGCATGACGACTGTAGAATAATCAAACCTAAGTTTGAGTTCAAGTGTAGAAAACAAAACATTATTCGATATACAATCCATCTTTTTTATTACGAGAAGTTAGTGTCACGGTCAACTGTAGCTAACTAGAAGTCCAAAGTCTCTAGCAGGGGTATATCGGTTAATAATAAATATTATTATTGAACCAAGGATCATAGAGATAGACTAAATAATTATATATAGATATTGTGGAGTTTTTACCATTGCCGTACTCCATATATTAGATTCGATATAGCAATGATGAAGAAAACATGTGTATGATATATCATTTCTTAAAGGTGCTACTTAAATCGATTTAAAATATGATTTTTATCAAAAGTTCTATAAGTGATAAATTCGGCCAAATAGTTACGCCATCATCTAATGGGTTGTGTTGACATTAATATTCAAATTTATAAATAGTAATCACTAACTGAATTCACACATATGAATCATATAACCGAGTCTACACAGTCTTCGAAATATCACTCGATTTGATTAATTTATAACATGTTATAAATTAATCAAACTAATACATAATCATTATACATAGATGTATTAATATAATATGTTAATATGTATTGAAATATAAAAAAAAATGCAAAAATGAAAAGGAGAAAAGGAAAGGGGCCAACCACATTATGAAGGTGAAGGGGTTACTTTTGCATTGAAATTTAAAAGTCATCAGCGGTAGATAACTCTTCTAGTAACTCTTCAATAAATCGCATATCAAATTCCATTTCACAGCTTGGTCAAGAAAGATTTCTTAATCTTATATTTCACGTCTATGGCTACCCTCGGTATATTCAAGAAATTTAAAAATCTCCCTCTTTCTGTGGTGATCTGATTGTTCTTTGATCCTTGTAATATCGAGAAGGTGGAATCTAATTCCTAGGATATATACACATATAAGGTACGAAAAACAGCAGGTTCACGAAGGTAATTTTATATTTTCATAGAACAATATATGTTATTCCCAAACCTATTTATGTGATTATATTGCCATATATAAAATTTATTTGATAATTGTAGAACTAATAAACAATTTTTGAATCCTATATGCAAATTGCCATGTTTTAACTTATAAATCATTTGATTTATATAATGTTGATTTTTGGCTATGATAAAATTGATTGATAATGTCAAAACTATCTTCTGTGAAATATTACATAATCTTATTATACATATATTTATCATTCAAAATATAAAACATATGAGTTACCTAGTTAAACTAAATCTGAATTAAGATATTTTAAAGTTTCAAATTTTGAATCTAAACAAACTTCTTCTTATTTCGTCAAGCTACATAAGTACTTTACAAGAAATTTGAACTTATATAAATAAATACATACATACATATATATACACACACATATATATACATACATATATATACATATATATACATACATACATACATATATATATATATATATATATATATTGTGTACACCATATACCTCTCATATTGTTGTGTTATAATATCTTATTGTACCTTTCCCATATTTGCAGTATACACGTATACATGAGAAACATAAATAAATAAAATTGGATGAACTCATTATAAGAAGTAATTATAGAGGTTTCACATATGGAATGTGAAAGGTTTAAATTTATGCGTACTTAAATATTATTCACATGTCATATTATTGTTGTTTTTTATGACAATGTTATATATGTTTCACCTTTTGCAATATACACCTTGTATTTGAGAAACACAAAATATTAACTTAATGATCGTCCTTTTCGACTCTCAAATGTCGACATCAATACATCCACGGTACTCACATGTCAAATGCGCAAGTGGTGGAAAGACCGATTGCTGGGGTAACAGAAAACAAAGAAAAGAAAAGGAGCAAGAAAGAGGAGAATAGAAACATCAGAATCTCCCAACGGGATGATAACATATAATTTCAAAGATAATATACAGTATTACTCCAATATACGTAGCATTTCAAAGTACTAATCTAAGTACTATTATCGGTCTAGATAGTTATAATAGTCTATCCTTACAATTGCTGATATAGATACAAAATGTATTTCAGCGGAAATAAATAATACGGTGGGTAATCATCCGACTTAAAAGCAACTAGCTAAATACGAAAATATACTCAAGGTTGATCCGAGCATTATAAAGAAATAACACCCGAATCAGTCCAACTTGATAAATTCAATCATAAGGATTTTTATATTTATAAAACCCTTCAAATCATAAGACCATGCCATAAATAAACACGGATGAATTTTACCTTATGATAACCAAACTATTTCATAAGAAAATCTTATGATACTATAATAATAGGTATACAATCAAAACTGCTAAGTCGTGTTCATTAATATGTAGCATTTCCACATAGATCTCCTTAGATCAAATCCGACTCCGATCTACCGCACAAAGATCAGAGATATCCTTCCGTGCAGCATGCATCTTTAGTAAATGTACCATAGGAAATACATAGTTGACCCCCACAATGTGAGGCCGAGTGCATCGCTCCTGCATGCATATCATTAAGCATCTCTATAATGGAGTCGATTACACCCATAATGGGTAGCTAACCCCTATCTCTGGTTTCTATCAATACTGATGATGAAGTCAATTCAACATCTTCAACATATGAGTCATAATTCGAACAGAACACGAATGTCCATATTGATTCTAGCATCTCGAATAGGTCACGAACCTCTTCCAAAGCATAGAACACATATATGGTTTTGAAGTGGTTACAGTTTCGAGTCATCTCATATAAGTACACTCCTCTGCTTACCAAGTGCTCCACAACCAATCGGTAGATTTTCGATGAACTCAACCCTGATTCTTTTGGAAATAAATAAACAATACATACGATTGGAGATTCTGTCCTACCCGAATGGATTTCCTTATCATTTGTTCTAGAGAGCAAGACGAGTTTATACGTAGGGTATAGCATCATCTCGTGTTCCTTTTAGATATTTACTAAGTTAATATTTGGTCAATTTCTATTATAATGCTAATGATCGCATACGGAAACTAAGTCCTGTATACTTTCCCTAAGCTGGTAAACACACAAGTACTATCAATTCACACAAAACAAGATTAAGTCTCCTAAGCGACTTTTAATCCCTTTTTAATTTATTTGTTCTTTTTTTTATTAAAACACTTTTTATTAGCAAAATCTCTTTTTTAGCTAATAAAAATCCTTTCATTAATCAAAACTTCCTTTATTAATCAATACTCCTTTATTAATCAATACTCCTTTATTAATTAAAACTTCCTTTATATACTTGCTTATATATTTAATTTTTCTTTATAAAAGTTATATACTTGTATTCTAGTACTTCACTATTTTTTTATACTCGTTTTAGTATTTTAGAAATTATTCAATACTTATCTCAACGATATAAGCATATTCACAAATCACTTAACAAATTTTACTTACTTTAAACTAGAATCGAAGAGTTAAAAATGAATGTTACTTAAAACACTGTTATTATAAACTTGTTCTCTCATTTACATTTTAAACATATACTTTTTCTACAAAAATATTCCATGCTATTATTATCTTTTAAATTCCCTTGCCAAAGATCTAAGTAAATACATAATCATTTAACAATATTTTTCCAGTTTAAAACATAATTCTAGGGTTTAAAAAGAAATTTTATCAACACATTGTTTACGATTAACCAAATCAATTTCAACTTTAAACAATATCTTTAAAATTTGCTTTTTTAAGGATTTAATCATATTAAAGGGTGAAAAAAAATGTTGCTTAAACATTGTTTACTACAACCCCAAAGCCGTTCACTTATAATTATGTTAAAATATTCCTTATGTAAGCCCATATTTTATTCTAAATTATACTTTTAATTATATTCCCAATTATAGTTCTAATTATATTCCTAATTGCAATCTTAATTGCAATCTTAATTTTAATCTTAATTTTAATCTACCACTGATTTAAGCTAATATACTTTTACTTGACTTTACAAAACCATTTATTTTCACTTAAGTATCATAATCCAAATCTTTAGTTATTTCTTTATAAAAGATTTTACCAGTTTTTCCCAATTTATATATATTTTTTAAACCTTTTTAAAACGATATATATGTATATATATGTATACAAATTTATTTATAAGATAAAATATTTAATAGAAAACAATTTAAAAGGATATTATATTACATAAGCTTCTATTTATTTCAATAAAATATTCAACTACTTTTCTAAAAACCGTGTTTTCAAAAATACATTAACAATACTTATATTATGGTTTAAATATTTATATTACACATTAATTAAAATACTAATTTTATAATTTATTTAAAAATCATAAAAAACACATTTTATAATTTAAAACCCATTACATTAAAAATTCACAAATAGTTTTTAATATTATATTTAAACTTCAATATTTTTCCAATAATAAATACACTTATAGTATTTATTAAAAATACAAAGAAGCCCTAGGATGTATGTCAAATTTAACTTTGAAAATCACCTAATGAAAGGCATTTTCAAAATGCATCCATAGAGATCTTTTCGCTTCTAACTATCACAATGTTGTTTTGCAATTTCTATAACTTCCCAAACCAATTCCTCTATGTCAAACACACCAAAACATGTCTAATGAACAACCAATATATACATACACACACACACACACAGATATATATATATATATATATATATGTATGTATGTATATTTCCATAATATATTCACATTTTAACCAATTAAACATATGTTAAATTCAAGGCATTTCAAAGTGAATTTATAGCGACTATTTTGCCTTAACCATTCACAATACACTATCAAACATCTAAATGACAAATCTGGGCAACGTTACATGTTATGGAGAATTATAAGAGAGATTACACTATAGTATAAAGTTGTTGTTTGCTTTCGAAATCATGAAGGAGTCCAAAAGTAATAGCTTTCATTGTTATCTACTTAATTTATATTTAGCACAACAAACAATTATATACACAACATACACAAATTAAATGGTGAGTTAATTCACCTAAGCGCAAGCCTAACCAAGACATAGAAAATGTCGCCACGAGTGCAACGACGAAGTTGTTATCTCAATTGGACCTCGTATGCGAAAGTTATTAATTTCATAAGATTTTGAATTATATGATAAATAATTAAGTATTTAACTAAACCAATTAACTCAATTAAAATAATCCCCTTTCTCCCCCAATCTACAACCCATGCACAAGTACACAGTGATACACCATTTCCTATCATTCTTTCTCCTTTTTTCTCCTTTAATCCTTAATGAAACATGCATTGATTTTTCCAACTACCTTCTTTTCGAAATCTCTTCGCATCCTTCCCACTATCATCACATTCGGCACAAAATGTGGCCTGTAGCTTTCATAGGCAACAACGGAAATGTCACACATCCCCATCCACGACCGCACCACTCCAATTCACCTTCACTGGCTCCTTTCTACAAGAGAAGTTCAACACAACCATCGCCTTCACCCGAAACCTCATTTATTGCCAAAACAAAACCTTAGTTCGGCCTCCTATTATCACATTCGACTAAGATCCACTGCACCCATCAACGACTATATGGATTCCAAGCCACTTCCGTTGTGAATTAAATGGATCTAACGTCGTTCGATTTCGTCAAGTGAAGCTCTAGATTTAATTAAATAAAGATGGCGGCTATGACTTTCTCTCTATAGGAAAAAGGAAAACGAAACAAAGGAGAGAGGAAGAGGAGTGATTGAGTAAGGATTGTGTGCAGATGTGTTTTTATAATAAAAATATAGTATAATTTAAATTTCTCGTTTTAACCGATTCATATTTCAAGCTCGTACGATCATATGGGATGTCCAATTGCCACGAAACTCCTCGACGTACTTCAATGGCATTAGTTTCTTCAAAATCTAAGACAGTACCATGGGATGATAATTTTACGCGTTTCGATATCGTTTATATTTTTAGTCAAATTATAGATATCTATTCAGTCTATTTATTTTTGTAAATAAATTTATAAAAAATATTTCGTATCATTAATTATTATTAAAAATAGGGTTAATAAGGTTATTAAATTAATTTAATCACATTAAATCAATATTTAAATATTTAAATAATTCAGATACTTAAATACGAAGTGCTCGAAATTCCGGTCGTTACATTCTCCCCAATATAAAATATTTTTTCCTCAAAATTCCAACACAGGCAACAAAAGTAACAATCACACATTAACACTTCATGTTATTTAAAATTGCTAGTAAACAAAGCTCATGGTTTGTCCACGTTCATAAATCTTCTTATCGCACAAAGATGATAAATAACCTACTAAGCGTATCTCTTGCTCAACGACCTCAGGTTATTACTTAGTCGTATTTTTGTACTACCACAAACAATTCAAAGATTCATTTTCCAAACTCTACACACACCAACAGATAAGGTACATAATTATATCAAAGCTCGTACGATGCACATATGTCATCCGTACGCAATATCAAATACAACCACTTGCTAAATCACACAAATTTCGCTTCAAGCTAGCATATCTCACATGATCTCTCTAGTGCGGACTCCTATCTGGTCACCTCCATACTCCTTACATAGCCATATACTATGATAGAATAACTTTACTATCATATCAAGAATATGTATCAAGTGTTCGTCGTCAAGAATCTAGTAAAAAAAACATTGTTTCAACCATTGAAATCATCTCGAAATCATGTACTTGAATCCAAGATCGAAGAATGTCTTGTGAATAAAAGGGTATACATACAACTTACATACTTTTTATTCCATTGGTTTTTTAACTATAAGAAATTCTTTTTAATTCACGTTTATTATACTTAAATTATTTTCCATTTTAATACTAAAATCCTTATGAAATATTTTATAAAATATTACGTTAAAATATGATTTCACTTTAAAGTATTTTAGGACTTAAGTTCATTACTCGTATAATAATTATTACATCCAAGGTTTTATGTAACGACCCAGAGTTTCTGCCATTTGAAATTCGTATATTTAATTGATTTTAAATATTAACGAATGAATTTTGTAAGTCGAATAAATTTTATTTCGAATATCTGGATTTAATTGTATAATTAAATCAATAATTTAATATTTGAAATTACAGAAATAATTGAAAATTGGGTTTAATGTGATTTAAATTAATGTGTAAAGTTGTATTAAATCATATTGGAGTTATAATGATGTTATAGAACTTTTAAAATTGAATTAAAAGTTAAATTGTAGAAATTGAATATTTTAATATTTAATTGACGAGTTAAAATAGTCATTTTTCAAACAGTCTTGGATTTCGACGAAACCAGTTTCATTAGATCCATAATGGTATATTATAGTAAGATTTAAAATTTCATTTCAATCGGACTTACGGTTTGTCCGGGGCAAGCTAAAACGCGTAGAAATCGGTTTGAGTGAATTTTAAATTTAAATAATTCAATTCGAAAACTTATCTTTCAAATTTGATCGAATTGGCTTCCGATATATATTCCATTGCGTTTGGAATGTGGATAAAATATTATAAACGCCAGGCGGCACGCTTCGTTTGGAGTTCGAAAGTTGTTGGGATGAATAGTGCGCGCGTAATTTTCTATATAAGGACCTATATTATTCACATTTTCACAAAACCCTAGGGTTTCTGGTCAGCCGCCACCTTCAGAAATTAATGGCCGAAAACGTTTCCCACTTTCTCCCTCATTTTCTTCAAATCCATCAATCTATTCGCAAAACATCCAACTGCAAACTTGTAGAGCTAATCGAGCTCTAGAAGATCAACGGTCAAGATCAAAAAATATGTTGTGGATCATCGGCAAATCATGCTTGAACGACCGTAAGTCGTGCACGTTTTCCAACAAAAGGGAGGGGCCGAGCTTCACCATGCTTAGGCCAAAGGTGGAGTTTTCTTCGAGCTTCGAGGCGCTAGCATCTGATCGTCTTCAAAGTCGACGTGGTGGCCGCAGCTATTAGGGTTTGCGGCGGCTGGCATGGGTTCGGTCGCGTATAAAGTGCCTGGGAAGAAGAAACTTAGTGCTGTCACGATCTGATGGTAACAAAATCAATGGCCTGGATATAACAAGGTTTAAAAAATATAAAAAGGAAATGTAAATTTATTATATTAAAATTTGTATAATGTTTAAAAAGTTGTGACTTTTTCTTACGAGGTCGAAAATTGACGAAACGAATTGCGTTGGGTTCGTATGGACGAACACTACGCGATGGAGTTGGATTCAAATTGATTGGAGCTAGTAAAATTTTTGGGTAAAATTAAACGCGTGTTTAATTTTATTCGAAATAAAACACTGCAACTGTTATTGGAAGCATGGTGAGAACTTCTCACTCAATCGAATTATGTTTCGATTTAAATTTTAAGTAGTTATATTTAAAATTGCTTGATTGTGTTGATTGTATGCTTGGATGATAAATTTTTATTTATTGTATTGAAATAGACCCTATACGCCGTATATTAAGCGGAGCTTATTTATTAAACACATACACCGCGATATTCCACCTTGAAGTGGAATTGGTATTATATATGTACTTGGAGTTGAATTTCCCGCATTATATAGCGGATGAGACCCTATTGCGCCACATAAAGACAAAAAATATTTTGTATAAACTCATATACCTCGATATTCCATATTGAAACGGGATTGGTATTGTGCTAACATCCGTGGATGCAGGAAAACAGGTTGGAGGGATCCAACTGGATTCCTCACCCGTATTGATTTATTTACAAATATTGTGATATATTCTGTTATCATAGGATATATTATGTTTTGGATACAGTGATTTTTATATTTAGTGCTGTTGCAGCATTGGGCCTATTTTGGAAAATTAAAAGTGTTAAAGTGATGATTTTCAAATTTAAAAGGATTTTAAAGTGATTTTTGAAAGTATACGTTTTATTAAATTTTGGAATTGATTCATTTTAAATAAATAAACGTTCTAGTTTTAATGTTATAAAAATTATTATTTTTGAGAAATATAATTGAAAATTGATTTTTGAAATATGGAGTTAATGATTTTATAAAATAGTTTAAGTAGAGATTTTTGAACTTATTATAAAAGCTTTATATATAAGATTTATAAAATTGGGTTTTTATAAATTAAAGTGATGAAATTATAAAGTAGTTTTGAAATTGTTTTAAAATGATGTTATAAATGGGTTTTTTTAAAAGAATAGAATCTACGATTTGTGAATTTATAAAATGAATGAATTTGTAAATAGGGAATTATAAGTAATTTGCTTATAATTTGGATTTTGGCGTGTAAATGGGATATGGATAGAATTTGTTAATAAAGTGAATTTATAAGTTGAAGTTGTTACAAAATATAAATGGAATTTATAAATATTGTTTTATAAATCCGAAAACGACTTATTTTGATAAGTGAATTACTATAGCTTATTAAAGGAGATATATCCATGATTTTGTACAGTGGATAATCCTTTTAATAAAATGTGTAGAAATGTTGAATTTGGTTAACAAAGTATATTCACGATTTTGGACAGTGGATAACATATTAAAGAAATGTTTTGGGGAAGTGATAGTTTAAATAGAATTGAAATGATTTAAAGATGTTTTAAAATGTATTAAGTATCGAAACCATAGATTTCAACATTCACTGTTGAAAATAGACGTTTTTGAGAAATTAAAGGAAATGGTGGACTATAACACTGTGGTTATAGTAAATAATTTTCGAAAGGATATGTTTTATATAGTATTGAGATTTATATATCTATCTTAATTTCGAATCCCTATACTAGTGATTTTGGGTTGTCGTAACGATGTTTTAGGCAACATTCGTTTTGACTCAAATAAATGTGTTTAAGAGAATGTTTTCCTTAAAGAACAAAATATATACTTAATTGTGATTTAAGTATATTGAATATTTTCCAAATGTTGAAAATAAATTGATTTGTGAATTACTTATTGTTAAATAAGTATGGTAATGTTTTTCCAATATGAAGTGAAATGTTTTGGGATTATATCTTTTAAAGATAATTTGAAAAGTGATTTGAAATTTGTTTTCAAACGGTCGAAGTGTGGAACAAATATTTCTTGTAAAGATATTTTTGGAAAATAAATAATTTGGGAAATTATTTGGAATCTGGTGATGTTGTGCATATCTATTGATAGTTAAATAACCGACTATCAACATTTACCTTTGAATGGGTATTTGTTGTGATTTGCTTGAATTTGAATGCTACACTTATTTTAAAAATAAGCGCTCGCTTTTCGGTTTAGCCGATAGAGGACCTTTGGGTCATAAATCCCATTCTGAATATTGATACGTCCTAATGGATAGCATTTGAAGACTGGTGTTGAAGACCGGATATTTTCGAAAACGGAAGGATTACCGTCGAATGTCTTTGCATCAGCTGATCTCCGATATAGAGATTTTATCACCCTTTGTGATGGGAATTCCGTACGTGATTAGTGAATATCCGGATTGCAAGGGCTTCTTTGGAAGTGCCTTCGGTTCTGTTCGACCCCGGAACGGACTTGTATGGATGTGTGTCTGACGTTACAATTTGAGATGTAAAGATGGTTTCTATCAAATACATTTCTATTGGTGGCGGAGAATTTATTCTCTTAGCTTAACACCCTTCTCTGAGACATACGAGCTCAGAGGTTATGTAGTCAAGGTTACTAGTGATACATTCCCAAATTTGTAATGTGGCATACGAAGTGCTGATGATCATTTGTTGATCAAAGCATAGCTTTTGTATAAAGCGTAGCTTTTTGGAGACTTCGTCGAACCTCACACCCCGGTAATGGTCAAAACAGGAAAGATGCGGCAATGTTATTAGGGGATAACGCCCCTTTAGTGTATGTCATTTCCTTCTGGATAGAGTTGGTATCACGGTATGGATCCCAGATACTTAACCTATGTTGTTGCTGCAAACTTATTATTTTGTGGTTGTTGGTGAATCCCGGGATATAGGTCGGTTACGACCGGGGGATGGCATACTCGTGTCGGTAGTTACCCAGCTAGGGGTAACCCGGCCTTGTGTTGGCAGAGATCCGGTTAGGTTCTCGAGGCGTCCTTCCAGAGGCGTACCCATGTGGCAATGGGAAGTTCCTTGGCCTGACCATTTGTTGGAAATCCAAACTCCAATGCGTACCTTTTATGGTTTTAGTTGTAGAACCTGCCATTTACTTATGGTGGTCGCCACTGTTTAGATGGTAGCTATAGAAGTCATACGATACTGGTCGTATGTTGGCTAAGATTTATATCATACTTTCGAAATGTTTTCTACACTTTGCACTTATAGTGATAATATCAAAGAAATTTGCGTATCAAGCTTTTTTGACTATCATAAGGAGAAATCTTCTCCAATTATGCGTTTGCATTGTGTGTGTGGCGGGAGGCCTTATGGTAGTTATATTTTCTAAAAGCATCGCGAATCTATTTTAAAATATTTCTTTGTTTTGTTTTTAAAGATAAATAACTGTTTTAGTTCTCACACCAGTCCCATACTGACTTGGAGTTTATTGTTTCCTTCCTAAACTCTGGGTGCCCACCAATTTCCACACAGGCAGTCAAGAGTCAGGTTATCAGGATATTCAGGAATTCAGGAGTTGTTGTAGAGATTTGGAGGCAAGCTGGATGGCTTGGCGTATCAACTAGTATATAGTATTTCTTTTCCGTTGTTTTTTTGTTATAAACTGATAATGAAATATGATGTAATGTAATAACTGATATAGTTCTTTGTTTTAAATATATTCATTTATCTATTGTATGTTGTTCCGCTGCGATATGTGAGATTCTGTTATTGTTCCTGTTGCTTCTTCTTTCTTTCTTCTTCTTCTATTTTTTTCTTCTTCTTAAACCCTAAGGGCACAGTTTTCCAGCATTCGATTGTTCGGCAGTTGATACAGTGGACGTATTAATGTCGATTTTCGAAAGTCGAAGATCTGGTTCCTTACAATATGGTATCAGAGCATATGGTTAAGCGACAACCTTGGCTCTGTTGAGAATTACTCATTAGAGATAGAGTCGGTAGTACTCTAGAATGAGTGTGAGTGTAATAATAGATATGAGCGCGTATTTGTTAGTGAATATAATTTTTTTTGTATTGTGTTGACTTATCGGTTGATTGTTTATAGATTCTGGTCGGTGCAGTCTGGCCAACTGTTTCGATAGGGGTTTCTAAACTCTTAAATAAGACAAACCGACACAGTATTGTTTTGAAGTAGGGTAAACGAAATAATTTTACCCAAAGCTATTTTTGTATATAAAGGAAATGATTTTCTGTAAATTATTATGGTATATGGTTGCTTGGTTGCTAGGAGATGATAATATTAAATTATCGTTGGGTGTTGAATAAGAAATTGAAATCAAAAACAAAAATCTAAGAAATAAATCCATATACAAATAGAATTTGTGAATATAAGATGTGAATGTGGTTTACAATTTGGTTTAGAATTCTAGGAAATATTTAGAACTGAATTCATTAATGGAATTTCTATAAATGTTATGAAATATAAATGGAATTTACTTTAGAATTGGAATCTGAATTGGATTTGGAAATTTAAGTTAGGTTAAACAAATGATGTTTGAAATGAAATATAACTTAAGTGATGTTGTATGAAGTTGATTTTGGTATCGAAGTAAATTAATAAAGTGAATTAAATGGATGTGAACTTGAGTTATGTAATGAAATTCAACTTTTGAGGTTAAATGAATTAGCAATAAAATTAAACTAATGAATTGAATATTAATCAATCGAATGTAATAGAATTGATATAGAATAATGAACGTAAGTATTAATTCTTTAAAAGCTAATGAAGTTGAAAATTTGAATAATTGAAAGAAAAGTCAATTAGATATTAAACCAATTGGAATTAAAACCGTTAAACCAAATTGAATGTAAGCGAATTAAATAAATTTGGTTAAGTTGGGTATACGTTGGTTGTTAGTAGATTGTATAGAAAATCCATATGAAATTGAATTAATGAAATTGAAAGCTAAAGTAATTGAAATCAAATTGGAAGTTAAGTGAATCTTAAATAGAATTGAATTTGATTTGGAAGTGAACCAACTTGAATATGAATTAGCGAATGTAAACTAATTGGATATGAATTAATGAATGTTAGTAAAAAACATACAGTGTTAATGAATCAAATGTGATTAAATTAAAAAAAAACCAATTCATTGAATATTAGTGAGAAGTGAATGAATATTGATTTGGGTATGGATGTTAGTTGAATGCTAGTTGGTTGATGGTTGGATTTGTTGCTTTTGTTGCATTTGCTATATTGACATATGTAGTTGTTGTAGTGATATATGTTGTATATCGATATTATTTTCTATATGCATGTTCCTCATTGTTGTTGAGTGTTTAGTAGGTGCGGATTGCGCTTGCTTCGCATTTGGAGCTCGCTTTCGCGCTATATTAGTCGTATATGCTCTCTAATAATATATAAGGTACATATCTCGGATACATATCATACTTTTACACTTTTTCCCTACGGGATGCCTCATTACTTTGATGAGATCTATATTTGTGATATATATATATATATATATATATATATTGCCATTTTTTTCAGATCGAGCAGCGCAAAGGAGACTATGGCAGATTTTTTTGAAAATTTAAGGTGTTAGAATATTTTTGAGAAAATTGAATTTTTTTGAAAACTATAACTTTGATTTTGGAGTGAAAAGTTAAATGATATAGTTGATTTTTAAAAGACAACTAAGTATGATTTGAAAACTTAGTAAAGTTATTGTAAGAAGTTTAACTATGGATTTTGAGAAAGTTAAGCACTCAAATGAATTTGAAATTTAATTTGAACAAATGGTTTTGAAAAGTTAATGGATTTCAAGGCTTTTTCTTACTTGGTAATTTCGAGGACGAAATTCTTTTAAGGGGGGAAGTTTGTAACGATCCAGAATTTCTGTCATTTGAAATTCATATATTTAATTGATTTTAAATATTAACGAATGAATTTTGTAAGTCGAATAAATTTTATTTTGAATATCTAGATTTAATTGGATAATTAAATCGATAATTTAATATTTGAAATTACAGAAATAATTGGAAATTGGGTTTAATGTGATTTAAATTGATGTGTAAAGTTGTATTAAATCATATTGGAGTTAGAATGATGTTATAGAACTTTTAAAATTAAATTAAAAGTTAAATTATAGAAATTGAATATTTTAATATTTAACTGACGAGTTAAAATAGTCATTTTTCAAACGGTCTCGGATTTTGATGAAACTAGTTTCATCGGATCCGTAATGATATATTATAGTAAGATTTCAAATTTCATGTCAATCGGACTTACGGTTTGTCCGGGCCAAGCTAAAATGCGTAGAAGTTGGTTTGAGTGAATTTTAAATTTAAATAATTCAATTCGAAAACTTATCTTTCAAATTTGATCGAATTGGCTCCCGATATATATTTCATTGCGTTCGGAATGGGGGTGAAACATTATAAACGCCAGGCGGCACGCTTCGTTTGGAGTTCGAAAATTTTTGGGATGAATGGTGCGCGCGTAATTTTCTATATAAGGACCTCTATTATTCACATTTTCACAAAACCCTAGGGTTTCTGGTCAGCCGCCGCCTTCAGAAATTAATGGCCGAAAACGTTTCCCTCTTTCTCCCTCATTTTCTTCAAATCCATCAATCTATTCGCAAAACATCCAACTGCAAACTTGTAGAGCTAATCGAGCTCTAGAAGATCAACGGTCAAGATCGAAAAATATGTTATGGATCATCGGCAAATCATGCTCGAATGGCCGTAAGTCGTGCACGTTTTCCAACAAAAGGGAGGGGCCGAGCTTCACCATACTCAGGCCGAAGGTGGAGTTTTCTTCGAGCTTCGAGGCGCTAGCATCTGATCGCCTTCAAAGTCGATGTGGTGGCCGCGGCTATTAGGGTTTGCGGCGGCTAGCATGGGTTCGGTTGTGTATAAAGTGCCTGGGAAGAAGAAGCTTAGTGCGGTCACGATCTGATGGTAACAAAATCAACGGCCTAGATATAACAAGGTTTAAAAAATATAAAAAGGAAATGTAAATTTATTATATTAAAATTTGTATAATGTTTAAAAAGTTGTAACTTGTTCATACGAGGTCGAAAATTGACGAAATGAATTGCGTTGGGTTCGTATGGACGAACACTACAGGATGGAGCTGGATTCGAATTGATTGGAGCAAGTAAAATTTTTGGGTAAAATTAAACGCGTATTTAATTTTATTCGAAATAAAACACTACAACTGTTATTGGAAGCAAGGTGAGAACATCTCACTCAATCGAATTGTGTTTCGATTTAAATTTTAAATAGTTAGATTTAAAATTGTTTGATTGTGTTGATTGTATGCTTGGACGATAAATTTTTATCTATTGTATTGAAATAGACCCTTACGCCGTATATTAAGCGGAGGTTATTTATTAAACCCATATACCGCGATATTCCACCTTGAAGTGGAATTGGTATTATATATGTACTTGGAGTTGATTTTCCCGCATTATATAGCGGATGAGACCCTATTGCGCCACATAAAGACAAAAAATATTTTGTATAAACTCATATACCTCGATATTCCATATTGAAACGGGATTGGTATTGTGCTAACATCCGTGGATGCAGGAAAACAAGTTGGAGGGATCCAACTGGATTCCTCACCCGTATTGATTTATTTACAGATATTGTGATATATTCTGTTATCATAGGATATATTATGTTTTGGATGCAGTGATTTTTATATTTAGTGCTGCTACAGCATTGGGCCTATTTTGAAAAATTAAAAGTGTTAAAGTGATGATTTTCAAATTTAAAAGGATTTTAAAGTGATTTTTGAAAGTATACGTTTTATTGAATTTTGGAATTGATTCATTTTAAATAAATAAACGTTCTAATTTTAATGTTATAAAAATTATTATTTTTGAGAAATATAATTGAAAATTGATTTTTGAAATATGGAGTTAATGATTTTATAAAATAGTTTAAATAGAGATTTTTGAACTTATTATAAAAGCTTTATATATAAGATTTATAAAATTGGGTTTTTATAAATTAAAGTGATGAAATTATAAAGTAGTTTTGAAATTGTTTTAAAATGATGTTATAAATGGGTTTTTTTAAAAGAATAGAATCTACGATTTGTGAATTTATAAAATGAATGAATTTGTAAATAGAGAATTATAAGTAATTTGCTTATAATTTGGATTTTGGCGTGTAAATGGGATATGGATAGAATTTGTTAATAAAGTGAATTTATAAGTTGAAGTTGTTACAAAATATAAATGGAATTTATAAACATTGTTTTATAAATCTGAAAATGACTTATTTTGATAAGTTAATTACTATAGCTTATTAAAGGAGATATATCCATGATTTTGTACAGTGGATAATCCTTTTAATAAAATGTGTAGAAACGTTGAATTTGGTTAACAAATTATATTCACGATTTTGGACAGTGGATAACATATTAAAGAAATGTTTTGGGGAAGTGATAGTTTAAATAGAATTAAAATGACTTAAAGATGTTTTAAAATGTATTAAGTATTGAAACCATAGATTTCAACATTCACTGTTGAAAATAGACGTTTTTGAGAAATTAAAGGAAATGGTGGACTATAACACTGTGGTTATAGTAAATGATTTTCGAAAGGATATGTTTTATATAGTATTGAGATTTATATATCTATCTTAATTTCGAATCCCTATACTAGTGATTTTGGGTTGTCATAACGATGTTTTACGCAACATTTGTTTTGAATCAAATAAATGTGTTTAAGAGAATGTTTTCCTTAAAGAACAAAATATATACTTAATTGTGATTTAAGTATATTGAATATTTTCCAAATGTTGAAAATAAATAGATTTGTGAATTACTTATTATTAAACAAGTATGGAAATGTTTTTCCAATATGAAGTGAAATGTTTTGGGATTATATCTTTTAAATATAATTTGAAAAGTGATTTGAAATTTGTTTTCAAACGGTTGAAGCGTGGAAAAAATATATCTTGTAAAGATATTTTTGGAAAATAAATAATTTGGGAAATTATTTGGAATCTGGTGATGTTGTGCATATCTATTGATAGTTAAATAACCGACTATCAATATTTACCTTTGAATGGGTATTTGTTGTGATTTGCTTGAATTTGAATGCTACACTTATTTTAAAAATAAGCGCTCGTTATTCGGTTTAGCCGGGAGAGGACCTTTGGGTCATAAATCCCATTCCGAATATTGATACGTCGTAATGGATAGCATTTGAAGACCGTTGTTGAAGACCGGATATTTTCGAAAATGGAAGGATTACCGTCGAATGACTCTGCATCGGATGATCTCCGATATAGAGATTTTATCACCCATTATGATGGGAATTCCGGACGTGATTAGTGAATATCCGGATTGCAAGTGCTTCTTTGGAAGTGCCTTCGGTTTCGTTCGATCCCGGAACGGACTTGTATGGATGTGTGTCTGACGTTACAATTTGAGATGTAAAGATGGTTTCTATCAAATTCATTTCTATTGGTGGTGGAGAATTTATTCTCTTAGTTTAACACCCTTCTCTGAGACGTACGATCTCAGAGGTTATGCAGTTGAAGGTTACTAGTGATACATTCCCAAATTGTTAATGTGGCATACGAAGTGCTGATGATCATTTGGTGATCAAAGCATAGCTTTTGTATAAAGCGTAGCTTTGTGGACGAGACTTCGCCGGACCTCACACCCCGGTAATGGTCAAAACAGGAAAGATGCGGCAAGGTTATTAGGGGATAGCACCCCCTTAGTGTATGTCATTTCCTTCTGGATAGAGGTGGTATCATGGTATGGAGCCCAGATACTTAACATATGTTGTTGATGCAAACTTATTATTTTGTGGTTGTTGGTGAATCCCGGGATATAGGTCGATTACGACCGGGGGATGGCATACTCTTGTCAGTAGTTACCCAGCAGGGATAACCCAGCCTTGTGTTGGCAGAGATCCGGTTAGGTTCTCGGGGCATCCTTCCAGAGGCGTACCCATGTGGCAATGTGAAGTTCCTTGGCCTGACCATTTGTTGGAAATCCAAACTCCAATATGCACCTTGTACGGTTTTAGTTGTAGAACCTGCCATTTACTTATGGTGGTCACTACTGGTTAGATGGTAGCTATTGTAGGCATACGATACTGGTCGTATGTTGGCTAAGATTTATATCATACTTTCGTAATGTTTTCTGCACTTTGCACTTATAGTGATAATATCAAAGAAATTTGCGTATCAAGCATGTTTGACTATCATAAGGAGAAATCTCCTCCAATTCTGCGTTTACATCTTAAGGTTATATACAAAACATTCCTATTTAATTTTCTTAACAAGGATATTATATGAATTTTGAATTTGATTTAACTTAATATCTACTCAAATTTAAAAGTTATAAAAACGTATCCTTTTATATTTTCATAAAAACACTTAGCTTAAAATTTAATATTTGGAAGTTTTCGACTGTCCAGAATCATCAAAAAAAATTATTTACAACAAATAAAAACTACCAAACAACATATTATAACATGACACACAAGCCAAACTATCCTAATGCATAGGACATGCATCCATAAAACTAACTTAACAAGTAAATTTAAGGACTAAACACTGGGTTTCATTTCAAATCATTTGAAATAATTATATGTATTTATATCTTTTGGATATCAATAATACTTCTGAGATTTAAATCAAAATCAGATTTATCAAAACAAGTTCATGGAAAAACTATTGTAGTAGCATTCCCACTTAGAAACTCGAAAATGGCTGATAATAATGTGGTCATCATCAAAATTATTTTTCAACGACCAAAGTGAGTTCAATACTTTTTATCTCCTTCAAAAACCTTTTTAAAATATTCTTATTCATAAATACTTTTAAACTATACTATTATTATTCTCTCCAAAACCTTGAAAAATAATTTTCAAAGCACCGGGATTTAAGTTCTCCAATTCTCAGTTTAAATACTTTTTGTTTATAAACTATATTTTATAAACCATATATATAAAAATTCACTTATTTATATAAAATAATATCACAAATATTTAACTTTAAAACATCTTACCTTTCTTTTAAATCTATAATAAACAACTTTTATCAAAGTTAACTTTTTAACCCTACATTATCATCGAACGTCTTATAGCCAAACTATGAAACATAATTCACAAGGCATTCATTTCCATGTTCTTATAAATTACCACGTACCCAACCCATGTTGTAAAAAGTAAACTACTTATAAGTTAACAAACAATAGCCAATGCTCCTAACTAGATGAGCATGACTAATCAAACAATGAACGATAATAACTAAATATTATCATTTCCTAACAAACAAACACATCATAAATAAATATATCAATTTTTAAAAATTATTCTTTTATATAGAAAATATAATCCTATGTAAAATTATCTCATTTATCAATTTCAAAAACAAAACTATGTATGTTTGCCTTGTTCAAATATTTAAAAATCCCTATCGATACTGTGGCGTCCCATGTACCAACCAGAATTCATAAACCGCTCAACAGACCAATTAACATAATATAAAACATTTTTATGACTCTAAAAAATACATGCTCTTATATATAATACACTCAACTCATAATAAGGCATTACATTACCAGATCTCTTAGTGATTTATAACCAACCAAAGCCAAGGTTCTCGCTTAACCTTCAACTCTGATATCGGCTATAATGAATGCCATTTTTGACCCTCGAATGTCGATGATAATACATTCATGGTATTCATGTACCGAGTACTCAAGTGCCGAAAAGATTAATTGTTAGGGTAAAAGAAAAAAAGCTAGAAAGAGGAGAACAAAAACATCAGAAGCTCACAGAAGAATGATAACATTAATATCAATGATAATTTATAGTGTTACTCTAATATAAATAGAGTTTCAGAGTTACTAATCTAAGTACTATCATCAGCCTGGACAGTTATAACAGCATGTCCTTACAATTGCGGATATATATACACATAAAGTAATGCAGTAGAAACAAATACTATGGTATGTAATCTTCCAACACCAAAGCGTCCATGGCTAAATGTAAAATATAATTGGGGTCGACTCGAGCAGTATAAGGAAGTAACTTCCGAATAAGTCTGGTAAACCAGCGTTAGAAACACAATCATATGGATTTTTATATTTATAAACCCTTCAAAATAAAGGTATCTCGTAAGACCACAACACAAACAAACACGGATGGGTTTTTATTTTATGATAACCAAACCATTTCACAAGAAAATCAGTTGATATTATAATAATATCTAGGGTAAAAATAACTCAGAAGTTGTGTTATGTGTGACTGTACAGCACAACAGTAATACGTATACCATCAAAACCGCTAAGATGCATTCAGTAATTGTGTAGGATTTCTATGTAGATCTCCTCGGATCAATGCCGACTATGATCTACCACACAAGGATCAGATATATCCTTCCAAGCAGCATACATCTCAAGTTAATGTACCGTAGGAAATACATAGCTGGCCCCCACGAAGTGAGGTTGGGTGCATCGTTGTAGCATGCGTATCTATAAGTATTTAAGAATGGAGTCAACGGCACCCATAATAGGTAGCTAACTCACTGGCTATGCATCATATCTATGGTTTCTGTCATTATCGATGGTGAAGTCGTGTTCAGCATCTTCAGCATAAAAGCCACAACTTGAACAGAACACGAATTCCCAATTGGATTTCAGAATCATGAACATATCACGAACCTTTTCCAAAGCGTATAACACATATATGGTTTTGAAGTGGTTACGGTTTCAAGTCATCTCATATAAGTACACTCCCATCTTATCGGGTGCTCCAAAACCAATCGATAAATTTTTCAATTAACTCAACCTTGGTTTTTTTGGAAATAAACAAACAATACATAAGGACGGAGATCCTCTCCTATCTGGATGGATTTCCTTATCATTTGTCCTATAAGGAAAGACAAATTTATGCGTAAGGTATAGCATCATTTTGTGTTCCTTCTATATATTTACTAATTTAATATTTGGTCAATTTCAATTATAATGGTAGTGATTGCATACAGAAATTAAGTCTCGTATACTTTCTCTAAGCAAACACACAAGCATTATCACTTCATACAAAGCACGATCAAGTTACCTAAGCGACTTTTAATCCCTTTTTAACTTATTTATCCTTTATTAATTAAATACCCGTTATATTACAAAAAACTCCTTTTTATCTAATAAAAATTATTTCATTAATCAAAACTTTGTTTATTACGAATAAATACTCCTTTATTAATTTAAACTTCCTTTATCAATTAATACTCCTTTATAAATTAAAACTCCCTTTATATACTTGTGTGTGTGCGCATATATATATGTATGTGTGTGTGTGTGTGTGTGTATGTATGTATGTATGTATAATTTCTGTTTATAAAAGATATATACTTGTATTCTACTACTTCGCTATTTATTTATACTCTTATTAGTACTTCAAAACATATTAACTTATCTCAATGGTATAAGTATATTCACAAATCACTTAACAATTTTACTTACTTTAAACTAAAATTAAAGAGTTTAAAAATGAATGTTACTTAAACACTCTTACTATAAACCCATTCTCTCTTTTGTATTTTAAACATATACTTTTTCAATGTTTATTCAAAAAGATTTTAGACTTTTTATTATCTTTAAAATTCCCTTGTCAAAGATCTAAGCAAATACATAATCATTTAAAAATATTTTTCCAATTTAAAATATAATTCAAGGTTTAAAACGAAATTTATCAACACATTGTTTATGATTAACCAAATTAGTTTCAACTTTAAACAATATCTTCAAAACTTGATTTTTTAAGGATTCATTATTTTTTTTGGGTTAAAAATAATTATTGCTTAAACATTGTTTACTACAACCCCAAAACCATTCACTTGTAATCACATTAAAATATTCTTTATTTAAGCCCTTATTATATTCCAAATCATAATTTGAGTTATATTCCAAATTGTACTTCTAATCATGTTCCCAATTATAATTCTAATTATATTTCTAATTATAATTTTAATTGTAATCTTAATTATAGTCTTTCACTAATTTAACAAGTTAATATGCTTTTACTTGACTTTAAATACCATTTATTTTAACTTAAGTATTATAATCCAATTCTTTAGTTATTTCTTTATAAAAGATTTTACTTGTTTTCCCAACTTATATATTTACTAACAACTTTTTTTTAAAACAATATATACGTGTGTGTGTATACACACACACACTATTATTTATAAGACAAAATATTTAGTAATAACCTTAGAGTCCTTCTATGCATCAAGCGAAGGACAAAGTTTTATTCATTACTCTCTGGGCCCACTTTTCACACATTCCTTATGTTCTTCAGTCTCTTATTGGATTCGACTGGCTAGCCAGTCTAGTAGGTAAGGTGATATGTTATGACGTTAACACTATGGCCAGAGAAAAATTAGCTTACGTCAAAGCCCTGATTGAGATTACTCCTACGAAACCCCTACCATCGATGTTAAAGGTCAGACTAGATGAGAGCCAGTTTGCTGAGGTCAGAATTTGCTACAGTTGGAAACCTCAAATATGCACATCCTGTCAATCTTTGGGCATCTTTCGAATGCATGTTATAGACCGGCAGTTGTAGGCTTTGTTCCTCTAGCTGACCGAATTCCTCTACCTCATCCTTCTCTTAGGAAGTGGATTCCTAGGTTTCTCTTGTAGCTCCCATTGTTGAGCTCCTGTTGCCTTCAGTGTTGATGTTCATGTAGCTCCCATTGATGTCGCCCATAGTTGTGTAGCTCCATCTATCACTTATCCACCTCCTGTTGTTGATGCTACCGTTGCCCCTTATGCAGCTCCTGGTGTTGATTCCCCTGTTGGAGGGTCTCTTGTTGAGTGTGATTCTCCTGTTTCCCCTGATTCTATTTCTTGGAATTCGAAGGAGCGAGCTTGGATCCATATTCCATCTGAGATGAGGTACTCTCCAGAAACCGATCCTTATTATGCATTTATCGATGATATTGAGGGTGAGAGTCGTTTTCCTATATATCACATTGAGGATGAGGGTCTGTCCCTTACTAGGGATGGTAAGCTGAATAAAAGTAAGTTTTATGATGTCGTTTGGGATAGGAATTTTATTTACTCTCCTACTTCTGAAGGATACGATCCTAACATGGATGCACCGTTCCCTGGGTTTGTTCATGTTATGGGCCCGTCAGCTGTTGTTTGTGCTTGCGCTTTCTCTTCATCCGATGTGTAGTTTTAGTTTTTCATAGTTTAGGCTCCATTTTCCTAGATCCTATGCTGTATTATATCTGTATTTTTTGGATCATTGGGCCTTTTTAGATATTATGTGCATGTGCAGAACACATGTTTTTCCATTATTTATACAATGGTATGACCCACTTTAAAGCGGCTAGCTTTGCTAAAAAATTAAAAAGATATTATATATTACGTAAGCTTCTATTTGTTTTAATAAAATACTTAACTATTTTTCTAAGAAATATATATATATATATATATATATATTTAAAAAAAATTGTAAATACTTTAACAATACTTATACTATGGTTTAAACATTTATATTAAATATTACTTAAATACTTATTTATAATTTATTTAAAAGCCATAAAAACATGTTATATAATTTAAAACGCTTTACTTTAAATATTCTCAAATAGTTATTAAAAGTATATTTAAACTTCAATAATTTTCCAATAATAAATACACTTATAGCATTTACTAAAAATGAAAAGAAGACCTAGGATGTTCTTCAAAGTTAACTTTGAAAACCATCGAACACAAATCATTTTCAAAGTGCATCCATCGCGATCTTTTCACTTCTAATTATTACACTATTGTTTCACAATTTCTATAACTTCCCAAACCAATTCCTTTATGTCAAATGCAACAAAGTGTATTTAATGAACAACCAAAACACACACATGCACGCATACACACACACACACAAATACACATATATGTATGTAAATATGTGTGTGTATTTCCATAATACATTCACATTTTGACCAATTAAACAAATGTCATACAGGGGATTCAATGTACATTTATAATGACTATTTCGCTTCGATCATTCACAACACACTACCAAACATGTAAAAAACAAGTACGGGCCATGTTACATGTTATAGTAGATTATAAGTAAGACTATACTACAATATAAAGTTGTCATTTGCTTTCAAAAGCCAAATGGGGTCCAAAAGTAATAACTTGCATTGTTATCTATTTAATTTATATTTAACACAACAAATAATTGTATGCACAATATATACGAATTAATGATTTAACTTACCCAAGCCCAAGCCTAACCAAGACATAGAAAATGTCGCTACGAGTGCAATGGCGACACGGCGTCTCGATTGGACCTCGTATGCAAAAGTTATCGATTTTACAATATTTTGAATTATACATTAATTAGTTAAGTAATTAACTAAACTAACTCATTCAATTAAAACAAATCCCCTTTCTCCTCCAATCTACAACCCGTGCATGGATACACAGTGATACACAATCTTTGATCATCCTCTTTTCTCCTTCAATCTTCAATGAAACAACGCGCCCATTTTTCCAACAAACTTCTCTTTGAAATCTCTTTGGATCCCACCCACTCTCGCTACACTCGGCACCACCAGATGAAGCATGACCTATAACTTCCATAAGTAACAACGAAAATGTCATACATCCCCATCCATGAAACCTCCTCCTTCATTGCCAAAACAAAACCTTAGTTCGGCCTCCCTATTGTCGCATTCGACCAAGATCCACTTCATCCATCAATGACTACATATATTTTAAGCCCTCTCTGCTATGAGATCAACGGATCTAATGTCGTTCAATTTGGTTAAGTGAAGCTCCGGATTTAATTGAAGAAAGATGGCGGCTATGACTTTCTGTCTACAAGCAAAAGGAATATGAAATAAAAAAGAAATAAAGAGAAGTGATGGAGTAAGGGAGGGGTGTAGGTATGTTTATATAATAATATGTATTAATAAATATCAATTTCTAATCAATTTATGTTTCAAGCTCGCACGATCACATGAAACGTTCGATCGCTAGGAAACTCATAGGCTTTCATCATTTCATTATTTCGGCATCGATGACACTAGTTTCAACAAAATCCAAGAGAGTGCCCTAGGATGATAACTTCATGTGTTTCGATATTATTATATTTTTTCAATCACATTATCGATATCTATTCAAACTATTTATTTTTGTATATAAATTTATAAACAGATTTCTTATCATTAGTTATTATTAAAAAAGTTGCTAGATTATTAAATCAATTTAATCACATTAAATTCAATATTTAAATACAAAGTGTTCAAAATTCAATGTAACGTCCGCAGATTTTCGACTCCCGAAAATCCGACATCGATACTCACTTTATCGACTGCCGAGGAATCGAAGGCCGAAAACCGAGATGTTATGGGTTTTAAAAAAAAAAGAAAAAGAAAGAAGAGAGAAGAGATAGGAAATAGAGAGAGAAGAAGATAGAGAATTTGAAAATAGAAGATAGAAGAATTTTAAAAATAGAAGAAAAAGAGAATAGAGGAAAAAGGAAAAAAACAGAAGAAAATAGGACGGGACAGAAAGGAAACAACAGAACAACATCAGAATCTCACAATTCGCAGCGGAACAACATATAATAATAAATGAATAATCTTTAAATAAAGAACTATATCAGTTATTACATTACATTTCATTTCATTACATCACATCATATCATCAGAGTGTACAACATCATACAAACAATAAACAGTGCAGCGGAAAAAGAAATACTATATAAACTAGTAATACGCCATGCCATCCAGCTTGCCTCTAGCAACTCCAGAATATCCAGAATATCCTGATAAACCTAACTCTTAACTGCCCGTGTGGAAATTGGTGGGCACCCAGAGTTTAGGAAGGAAAACAATAAACTCCAAGTCAGTCATGAGACTGGTGTGAGAACTCAAAACAGTTTATTTAACTTTAAAATCAAAATAGAGAAATATTTTTAATCAATTCGCAATGCTTTTAAAAATGAGACTACCATAAGGCCTCCCGCACACACACACAATGCAAACGCAGAATCGGAGGAGATTTCTCCTTATGATAGTCAAAGATGCTTGATACGCATTTAAAATAACATTTGATATTATTATTAGTGTATAGTGTAGAAAAAATTCATTTCGAAAGTAGAATATAAATCTTAGCCAGCATAGACATTTCGAACTATGCCTACTATAGCTACCATCCAAACAGTGGTGACCACCATAAGTGAATAGCAGGTTCTACAACTAATACCGTACAAGTTTCGTATTGGGAATTGGATTTCCAACAAATGGTCAGGCCAAGGAACTTCCCATTGCCACTGAGAATGCCTCTGGAAAGACATCCCCGAGAACCAAACCGGATCTCTGCCAACACAAGGCCGGGTTACCCCTAACTGGGTAACTACTGACACGAGCACGCCATTCCCCGGTCCTTTAGGACCTTTTCAACCGAGCGCTCGATATCCAATTCACACAATCATAAAGTGTTTTCAACATGAGTAAGTATCTGGGCTCCATACCATGATACCACCCCTTTCCAGAAGGAAATGCACATACCCTAAGGGGAGCTACAGCAACCCCTAATAACCTTGCCGCATCTTTCCTGTTTTGACCATTTCCGGGATGTGAGGCTCGACGAAGTCACGTCCACAAAAACATACTTTATACAAAAGCCATGCTTTGGGTCAACAAATGATCAACACAATGATCACTAAGATAGACGATCAAATAAATGATCCTATCACAATAATCAACACAATGATCATTTCAGCATCACTCAGCATGTCACATTACCAAAATGGGATATATCGCTGATAACTTCAACTATATAACCTTTGAGCTCGTACGTCTCAAAGAAGGGTGTTAAGCAAAGAATAAATTCTCCGCCACCAACAGAAATATATTTGAAAGAAATCGGCTTTATATCTCAAATTGTAATGTCAGACATACAATCCATACAAGTCTGTTCCGGGCTCGAACAAAACCGAAGGCACTTCTTACGAAGCCCTTGCAATACGGGTATTCACAATCCCGATCGAATTTCCCATCACTTAAGAGATCTCTATACCAGGAGCTACCCAGTGCAGAGACAATCGATAGGTCATCCTATCGCTTTCACAAATACTCGGTCTTCAACACCGATCTTCAAATGCAATTCATAACGACGTATCACATATTCGGAATGGGTTATACGACCCCATGGTCCTTTCCCGGTTAACCCGAATAGTGAGCGCTTATTCAAAAATAAGTGTGCATTCAAATTCAAACAAATCACATCAATTACCCATTCAAAGGGAAATATTGATAGTCGGTTATTGAACTATCAATGGATATGCATACATCACCAGATTCCAAATAATTTTCCAAATTATTTATTTTCCAAAATATCTTTACTAGATATATAGTTTCAACACTTCAAAAATAAATCAATATTTATTTTTAACCAATTTCACTTTTCACATATAAATTCCATAATGAATTTATATTTCAAAATGTTCGTGCATATACGATTTCAATAATTCATTTCAATTTATCCTCCAAAAAGATAAATTCTAATTATTCACTTCATATTGGAAAACATTTCCATACTTATTAAAAATAAGTAATTCTCAAATCTTTTTATTTTCAACACTTAGAAAATATTCAATATACTTAAATCGAATTTAGTATATATTTCATTCTTTAAGGAAATCATTTACTTAACATATTTATTTGGGCCAAAACGAATGTTACGTAAAACATCGTTACGACAACCCAAAATCACTAGTATAGGGATTCGAAATTAAAATAGATATATAAATCCCAATACTATACAAAACATTTCCTTTCGGAAATCATTTACTATAACAACAGTGTTATAGTCCACCATTTCCTTTTATTTCTCGAAAACGTCTATTTCAACAATAAATGTTGAAATCTATGGTTTCGAATCTCAACACCTTTAAAACATCGTTAGATCGTTTTAATTCTGTTTAAAACATTCACATTCAATACATTTTCTTTAACGTATTATTCACTATTCAAAAACGTGAATATACTTCATTAACAAATTTCATCCTTTCTATTCATTTTATTTTAAAGGATTATTCACTGTCTAAAAACGTGAATATAACTCCATTTATAAGTTATAACAATTAACTTATCAAAATAAGTCGTTTGCGAATTTATAAAACAACGTTTATAAATTCCATTTCCATTTATTTCATAACAACTTCCTTTATAAATCTTCTTTATTTACCTATTTGATTTATAATCTTAATTATAAACCAAAAGTCCAAATTATAAGTTAAATACTTATAAAACGATTATTTTATAAGATCGTTCTTTTAAACACTTTCCAATCTATAAATCTTATAACTTATAAGATTTAATGATTTATCCAATCTATTCTTCAAATAATTTCACCAAATTTATAAATCTTACTATTTATAAATTTCATTTATAACTTCACGGTTTATAATTCTATAAATTTCATTCTTTAATGAAATTCATTTTCACTTAATTCAAACACTTATAAAAACTCGTTTTATAATGTCTATATTTCAATTTATAAATATCCATTTATAAATCTCTTAATAAAAATCAGTTTATATTATTCCTTTAAAACGTCTTTAATTTCCTTTATAATTTCACCATTTTGATTTATAAAATAATCAAATTTTATAAATCCTATATTTAAACTTTTCAAAATAAATTCAAATTTCCCAATTTAAACTATTTTATAAAATCATTGATCCATATTTCTCAAAATCAGCTTTTTAACTATATTTCTTAGAAATCATAATTTTTATAACTTTTAAAAATTATAACGTTTATTTATTTAACATGGATCAATTCCAAAAATAAAGTATATTTTCAAAAATCACTTTAAAATCCCAAAATCTGGGTCCAATGATGCTACACACCAAATAGTCAATCACGACTACAACGATATCATATATCAATATGAAAATCCATCAAATATCAAAATATCTGAAATTAAATAAAAACTGTTGAGGAATCCAGTTGGATCCCTCCAACCTGTTTTCCTGCATCCAAAAACATTAGCACAATACCAATTTCGCTCCAGTACGAAATTATCGCGGTATATGTTCTTATTAAATATTATCCGCTTAATAACGGCGTAATAGGGTCTCATCCGCTAAACAAAAAATGCGGGAAATCAATAACTGCAATATATACATATGCCAATATATATATATTGATATTATATATAATACCAATTTCACTGTTTATGAAATATTCGCGGTATATGTTTATATTAAATAACATCCGCTTACTAACGGCGTATAATGTCTATTTTAACAATCAATAATTAACAGTCATCATTCAAACATGCATTCAAATATTTTAAATCTAACTATTTAAAATAAAATCGAAATATATTCGATTGAGTGAGAAGTTCTCACCTTGGTTTTAAATTCCGTTTTAGCTTTTATTTCGAATAAAATTAAACGCGCGTTTAATTTTACCCGAAATTCTCACTAACTCCAAACGACTCCAAACCAACTCCATCGCGTAGTGCTCGTCCATACGATTCCAACGCAACTGAGTTTGCATTTTTTCGACCTCGTATGAAAAAGATATGAATTTTTGAAGTTACACACGATTTTAATAACTTAAATTACAACTATACATATATTTTTAAACCTACATCACACTACAGCCATAGGATCTTGAACCCCCTCATCAACACCGCTCCTTTGTTTCTTCCCCAAGCCCCTCACGCAACTCCCAGATAATCAAAACGCATAAGAACCCATACAATCCACACTAGGGTTTAATAATTCGATCTCATCTCTCAACGAAAACACGATCAGGTTGCTCCAGTACGAAGCTCTCACCTCCAGCTACACTCGACCCAAACCCCAAGGCACTCGGCCTCCTAGATCTGCGTGCGCACGCACGAGAACAGCCACGAACGGCCATGCTTTGCTCCCTCATCGTTGCTCCATTCCCGATCATATCCGTATGGATTTCAAGATCTCTTCGTGCTCTATAACTTTCGTGTTGAGAGTTTCTTCTAATCCTTTGTAGATTGGAAGAGATTGAGAGTTTAAATTGGGCAATTTCTGGCCTTAGAATGATAAAGTGGCGGCTAGGTCAAATTAGGGTTTAGTTTTAGTGTTGAAATTTATGAAGGGTGAAGGGTTCTTTTATAGGAAAAGCAAGCGTAAACACTATTCATCCCGGGAATTCCAAACTCCGATTTAGACGCCGTAACCAGCGTACCTAGGGTTTATCCCGCGTTCCGGACACAATGGAACAGGTTTCGGAAGCTAATTCGGAAGTATGTGCGAGTTATGACTGTAAACGCTCAATTTAAATTAAACCGATTTAAGTCGATTTCTAGGCGTTTTAATTTGTACCGGACAAACGGTAAATCCAATTGACACGAAATTTGAAACCTTACAATAATATCACATTACGGATCCGATGAAACTGGTTTCGTCGAATTCTGAGACTTTTTGAAAAATGGCTAATTTGACTCGTCAAATTTAAATTAAAACGATTCGATGCGTTTCGAGCTGCCACGATCAAACGATAACTCCGATTGACACGAAATTTGAAATCCGGTAATAACTAACTATTACGGATCCAATGGAACTGGTTTCGTTCAATTCTGAGACTGTTCAAAAATTGGCTATTTTACAGTCGATTATTAAATATTAAAATATTCAATTTTCACAAATTAACTTTTAATTCGATTTTAAAAGTTCTAAAATATTTCTATAACTCCAGTATGATTAAATAAAATTTTACAAATCATTTTCTATCATATTTAACTCTATTTTCAATTATTTCCATAATTTCACATATTAATTTATCGATTTAATAATCCAATTAAATCCAAAAATTCAAATAAAAATTTATTTGACTTATAAATTCACTTATTAATATTTAAAATAAATTAAATATTCAAATTTTAATTTAATAAAATTCTGGGTCGTTACAATCTTTCCCCCTTAAAAGAATTTCGTCCTCGAAATTACAATTAAGAAAGGTTACAGAATTTATTAACTTTCCAAAATTCATAATTAAATTCCTTACAATACTTTACTAAGTTTTCGAATCATACTTAGTTATGTTTTCAAAAGCAACTACTATTATTTAACTTTCAATTTTAAAACAAAGTTTAAAGTTTTCAAAATTTTCCCATTTTCTTAAATTTTTTCTAACGCCTTAAATTTTCGGAAAAATTCGCCATAGTCTCCTTTGCGCGGCTCGATCCGAAAAAAAAATGACAGTATATATATCACAAATATACATCTCATCAAGTAATGAGGCATCCCGCAGGGAAAAAAGTGTAAAAGTACGATATTTAATCCGAGATATGTACCTTATATTTTATTAGCAAGCATATACGGCTAATATAGCGCAAAAGCGAACTCCAAATGCGAAGCAAACGCGATCCGCACCTACTAATCACTCAACAAACAACATGAGAACATGCACATATGCAAATAATCTCAATATACAACATATAGCAACATAACTATACATGTCACATAGCAAATGCAACTAAAGCAATATATATTCAACCATCAACCAATTACATCCATAACCAATATATTCATTCATATTCTCATTAATATTTAATGAATTGGTTTTCACTTTAAATCACATTTGATTTATTTACATTGGATTTTATCAACATTCATTTTCAATTCAATTAGTTTACATTTACTAATTGAATCTAATTCACATTCAATTCTATTCAACTTATTTTCTTCAAGTTTGAATTCAATTTCATAGCTTTCAATTTCATTAACACTTAATGAATTATATACAATCAATCAACAATCTACTAACAATCATATAACATTAGAATTTAATGAATTAACACTTATATTCATTATTTTATTTAATCCATTTGATTATTTACAACTCATATTCATAAATATATTAACTTCTTATATATATAAGTTTATTTCACAATTGTAAATCACTTTAATTATAATTCAATTCTTATAATTCATTTGCTTATACAATTACTCTTTTATTTAGATTATTCAAACAACCTAACAATCAACTTACATACACTTTAATAATTCTGAAAAATTATTCCTTTACATATAAAATATAATCAAGGTAAAATTATTTCATTTACCCAATTCAAAACAATACTGTGTCGAATTGTTCTATTTAAGTGTTTAGAAACCCCTTCGGCTCAGTTTCGAGGCTGTGCTGACGAAAGTTCATATACCACTCAACAAACCAATCATCACAATATAAAACAATTTTTATATTCACTAACAAATACGCTCTCATAGCTATTATTACACTCAAACTCATTCTAGAGTACTGCTGACTCTATCTCTAATGAATTAATACCCAACAGAACCATGGTTGTCGCTTAACCATCAGAGCTCTGATACCAAATGTAACGTCCGCAGATTTTCGACTCCCGAAAATCCGACATCGATACTCACTTTATCGACTGCCGAGGAATCGAAGGCCGAAAACCGAGATGTTATGGGTTTTAAAAAAAAAAGAAAAAGAAAGAAGAGAGAAGAGATAGGAAATAGAGAGAGAAGAAGATAGAGAATTTGAAAATAGAAGATAGAAGAATTTTAAAAATAGAAGAAAAAGAGAATAGAGGAAAAAGGAAAAAAACAGAAGAAAATAGGACGGGACAGAAAGGAAACAACAGAACAACATCAGAATCTCACAATTCGCAGCGGAACAACATATAATAATAAATGAATAATCTTTAAATAAAGAACTATATCAGTTATTACATTACATTTCATTTCATTACATCACATCATATCATCAGAGTGTACAACATCATACAAACAATAAACAGTGCAGCGGAAAAAGAAATACTATATAAACTAGTAATACGCCATGCCATCCAGCTTGCCTCTAGCAACTCCAGAATATCCAGAATATCCTGATAAACCTAACTCTTAACTGCCCGTGTGGAAATTGGTGGGCACCCAGAGTTTAGGAAGGAAAACAATAAACTCCAAGTCAGTCATGAGACTGGTGTGAGAACTCAAAACAGTTTATTTAACTTTAAAATCAAAATAGAGAAATATTTTTAATCAATTCGCAATGCTTTTAAAAATGAGACTACCATAAGGCCTCCCGCACACACACACAATGCAAACGCAGAATCGAAGGAGATTTCTCCTTATGATAGTCAAAGATGCTTGATACGCATTTAAAATAACATTTGATATTATTATTAGTGTATAGTGTAGAAAAAATTCATTTCGAAAGTAGAATATAAATCTTAGCCAGCATAGACATTTCGAACTATGCCTACTATAGCTACCATCCAAACAGTGGTGACCACCATAAGTGAATAGCAGGTTCTACAACTAATACCGTACAAGTTTCGTATTGGGAATTGGATTTCCAACAAATGGTCAGGCCAAGGAACTTCCCATTGCCACTGAGAATGCCTCTGGAAAGACATCCCCGAGAACCAAACCGGATCTCTGCCAACACAAGGCCGGGTTACCCCTAACTGGGTAACTACTGACACGAGCACGCCATTCCCCGGTCCTTTAGGACCTTTTCAACCGAGCGCTCGATATCCAATTCACACAATCATAAAGTGTTTTCAACATGAGTAAGTATCTGGGCTCCATACCATGATACCACCCCTTTCCAGAAGGAAATGCACATACCCTAAGGGGAGCTACAGCAACCCCTAATAACCTTGCCGCATCTTTCCTGTTTTGACCATTTCCGGGATGTGAGGCTCGACGAAGTCACGTCCACAAAAACATACTTTATACAAAAGCCATGCTTTGGGTCAACAAATGATCAACACAATGATCACTAAGATAGACGATCAAATAAATGATCCTATCACAATAATCAACACAATGATCATTTCAGCATCACTCAGCATGTCACATTACCAAAATGGGATATATCGCTGATAACTTCAACTATATAACCTTTGAGCTCGTACGTCTCAAAGAAGGGTGTTAAGCAAAGAATAAATTCTCCGCCACCAACAGAAATATATTTGAAAGAAATCGGCTTTATATCTCAAATTGTAATGTCAGACATACAATCCATACAAGTCTGTTCCGGGCTCGAACAAAACCGAAGGCACTTCTTACGAAGCCCTTGCAATACGGGTATTCACAATCCCGATCGAATTTCCCATCACTTAAGAGATCTCTATACCAGGAGCTACCCAGTGCAGAGACAATCGATAGGTCATCCTATCGCTTTCACAAATACTCGGTCTTCAACACCGATCTTCAAATGCAATTCATAACGACGTATCACATATTCGGAATGGGTTATACGACCCCATGGTCCTTTCCCGGTTAACCCGAATAGTGAGCGCTTATTCAAAAATAAGTGTGCATTCAAATTCAAACAAATCACATCAATTACCCATTCAAAGGGAAATATTGATAGTCGGTTATTGAACTATCAATGGATATGCATACATCACCAGATTCCAAATAATTTTCCAAATTATTTATTTTCCAAAATATCTTTACTAGATATATAGTTTCAACACTTCAAAAATAAATCAATATTTATTTTTAACCAATTTCACTTTTCACATATAAATTCCATAATGAATTTATATTTCAAAATGTTCGTGCATATACGATTTCAATAATTCATTTCAATTTATCCTCCAAAAAGATAAATTCTAATTATTCACTTCATATTGGAAAACATTTCCATACTTATTAAAAATAAGTAATTCTCAAATCTTTTTATTTTCAACACTTAGAAAATATTCAATATACTTAAATCGAATTTAGTATATATTTCATTCTTTAAGGAAATCATTTACTTAACATATTTATTTGGGCCAAAACGAATGTTACGTAAAACATCGTTACGACAACCCAAAATCACTAGTATAGGGATTCGAAATTAAAATAGATATATAAATCCCAATACTATACAAAACATTTCCTTTCGGAAATCATTTACTATAACAACAGTGTTATAGTCCACCATTTCCTTTTATTTCTCGAAAACGTCTATTTCAACAATAAATGTTGAAATCTATGGTTTCGAATCTCAACACCTTTAAAACATCGTTAGATCGTTTTAATTCTGTTTAAAACATTCACATTCAATACATTTTCTTTAACGTATTATTCACTATTCAAAAACGTGAATATACTTCATTAACAAATTTCATCCTTTCTATTCATTTTATTTTAAAGGATTATTCACTGTCTAAAAACGTGAATATAACTCCATTTATAAGTTATAACAATTAACTTATCAAAATAAGTCGTTTGCGAATTTATAAAACAACGTTTATAAATTCCATTTCCATTTATTTCATAACAACTTCCTTTATAAATCTTCTTTATTTACCTATTCGATTTATAATCTTAATTATAAACCAAAAGTCCAAATTATAAGTTAAATACTTATAAAACGATTATTTTATAAGATCGTTCTTTTAAACACTTTCCAATCTATAAATCTTATAACTTATAAGATTTAATGATTTATCCAATCTATTCTTCAAATAATTTCACCAAATTTATAAATCTTACTATTTATAAATTTCATTTATAACTTCACGGTTTATAATTCTATAAATTTCATTCTTTAATGAAATTCATTTTCACTTAATTCAAACACTTATAAAAACTCGTTTTATAATGTCTATATTTCAATTTATAAATATCCATTTATAAATCTCTTAATAAAAATCAGTTTATATTATTCCTTTAAAACGTCTTTAATTTCCTTTATAATTTCACCATTTTGATTTATAAAATAATCAAATTTTATAAATCCTATATTTAAACTTTTCAAAATAAATTCAAATTTCCCAATTTAAACTATTTTATAAAATCATTGATCCATATTTCTCAAAATCAGCTTTTTAACTATATTTCTTAGAAATCATAATTTTTATAACTTTTAAAAATTATAACGTTTATTTATTTAACATGGATCAATTCCAAAAATAAAGTATATTTTCAAAAATCACTTTAAAATCCCAAAATCTGGGTCCAATGATGCTACACACCAAATAGTCAATCACGACTACAACGATATCATATATCAATATGAAAATCCATCAAATATCAAAATATCTGAAATTAAATAAAAACTGTTGAGGAATCCAGTTGGATCCCTCCAACCTGTTTTCCTGCATCCAAAAACATTAGCACAATACCAATTTCGCTCCAGTACGAAATTATCGCGGTATATGTTCTTATTAAATATTATCCGCTTAATAACGGCGTAATAGGGTCTCATCCGCTAAACAAAAAATGCGGGAAATCAATAACTGCAATATATACATATGCCAATATATATATATTGATATTATATATAATACCAATTTCACTGTTTATGAAATATTCGCGGTATATGTTTATATTAAATAACATCCGCTTACTAACGGCGTATAATGTCTATTTTAACAATCAATAATTAACAGTCATCATTCAAACATGCATTCAAATATTTTAAATCTAACTATTTAAAATAAAATCGAAATATATTCGATTGAGTGAGAAGTTCTCACCTTGGTTTTAAATTCCGTTTTAGCTTTTATTTCGAATAAAATTAAACGCGCGTTTAATTTTACCCGAAATTCTCACTAACTCCAAACGACTCCAAACCAACTCCATCGCGTAGTGCTCGTCCATACGATTCCAACGCAACTGAGTTTGCATTTTTTCGACCTCGTATGAAAAAGATATGAATTTTTGAAGTTACACACGATTTTAATAACTTAAATTACAACTATACATATATTTTTAAACCTACATCACACTACAGCCATAGGATCTTGAACCCCCTCATCAACACCGCTCCTTTGTTTCTTCCCCAAGCCCCTCACGCAACTCCCAGATAATCAAAACGCATAAGAACCCATACAATCCACACTAGGGTTTAATAATTCGATCTCATCTCTCAACGAAAACACGATCAGGTTGCTCCAGTACGAAGCTCTCACCTCCAGCTACACTCGACCCAAACCCCAAGGCACTCGGCCTCCTAGATCTGCGTGCGCACGCACGAGAACAGCCATGAACGGCCATGCTTTGCTCCCTCATCGTTGCTCCATTCCCGATCATATCCGTATGGATTTCAAGATCTCTTCGTGCTCTATAACTTTCGTGTTGAGAGTTTCTTCTAATCCTTTGTAGATTGGAAGAGATTGAGAGTTTAAATTGGGCAATTTCTGGCCTTAGAATGATAAAGTTGCGGCTAGGTCAAATTAGGGTTTAGTTTTAGTGTTGAAATTTATGAAGGGTGAAGGGTTCTTTTATAGGAAAAGCAAGCGTAAACACTATTCATCTCGGGAATTCCGAACTCCGATTTAGACGCCGTAACCAGCGTACCTAGGGTTTATCCCGCGTTCCGGACACAATGGAACAGGTTTCGGAAGCTAATTCGGAAGTATGTGCGAGTTATGACTGTAAACGCTCAATTTAAATTAAACCGATTTAAGTCGATTTCTAGGCGTTTTAATTTGTACCGGACAAACGGTAAATCCAATTGACACGAAATTTGAAACCTTACAATAATATCACATTACGGATCCGATGAAACTGGTTTCGTCGAATTCCGAGACTTTTTGAAAAATGGCTAATTTGACTCGTCAAATTTAAATTAAAACGATTCGATGCGTTTCGAGCTGCCACGATCAAACGATAACTCCGATTGACACGAAATTTGAAATCCGGTAATAACTAACTATTACGGATCCAATGGAACTGGTTTCGTTCAATTCTGAGACTGTTCAAAAATTGGCTATTTTACAGTCGATTATTAAATATTAAAATATTCAATTTTCACAAATTAACTTTTAATTCGATTTTAAAAGTTCTAAAATATTTCTATAACTCCAGTATGATTAAATAAAATTTTACAAATCATTTTCTATCATATTTAACTCTATTTTCAATTATTTCCATAATTTCACATATTAATTTATCGATTTAATAATCCAATTAAATCCAAAAATTCAAATAAAAATTTATTTGACTTATAAATTCACTTATTAATATTTAAAATAAATTAAATATTCAAATTTTAATTTAATAAAATTCTGGGTCGTTACAATCTTTCCCCCTTAAAAGAATTTCGTCCTCGAAATTACAATTAAGAAAGGTTACAGAATTTATTAACTTTCCAAAATTCATAATTAAATTCCTTACAATACTTTACTAAGTTTTCGAATCATACTTAGTTATGTTTTCAAAAGCAACTACTATTATTTAACTTTCAATTTTAAAACAAAGTTTAAAGTTTTCAAAATTTTCCCATTTTCTTAAATTTTTTCTAACGCCTTAAATTTTCGGAAAAATTCGCCATAGTCTCCTTTGCGCGGCTCGATCCGAAAAAAAAATGACAGTATATATATCACAAATATACATCTCATCAAGTAATGAGGCATCCCGCAGGGAAAAAAGTGTAAAAGTACGATATTTAATCCGAGATATGTACCTTATATTTTATTAGCAAGCATATACGGCTAATATAGCGCAAAAGCGAACTCCAAATGCGAAGCAAACGCGATCCGCACCTACTAATCACTCAACAAACAACATGAGAACATGCACATATGCAAATAATCTCAATATACAACATATAGCAACATAACTATACATGTCACATAGCAAATGCAACTAAAGCAATATATATTCAACCATCAACCAATTACATCCATAACCAATATATTCATTCATATTCTCATTAATATTTAATGAATTGGTTTTCACTTTAAATCACATTTGATTTATTTACATTGGATTTTATCAACATTCATTTTCAATTCAATTAGTTTACATTTACTAATTGAATCTAATTCACATTCAATTCTATTCAACTTATTTTCTTCAAGTTTGAATTCAATTTCATAGCTTTCAATTTCATTAACACTTAATGAATTATATACAATCAATCAACAATCTACTAACAATCATATAACATTAGAATTTAATGAATTAACACTTATATTCATTATTTTATTTAATCCATTTGATTATTTACAACTCATATTCATAAATATATTAACTTCTTATATATATAAGTTTATTTCACAATTGTAAATCACTTTAATTATAATTCAATTCTTATAATTCATTTGCTTATACAATTACTCTTTTATTTAGATTATTCAAACAACCTAACAATCAACTTACATACACTTTAATAATTCTGAAAAATTATTCCTTTACATATAAAATATAATCAAGGTAAAATTATTTCATTTACCCAATTCAAAACAATACTGTGTCGAATTGTTCTATTTAAGTGTTTAGAAACCCCTTCGGCTCAGTTTCGAGGCTGTGCTGACGAAAGTTCATATACCACTCAACAAACCAATCATCACAATATAAAACAATTTTTATATTCACTAACAAATACGCTCTCATAGCTATTATTACACTCAAACTCATTCTAGAGTACTGCTGACTCTATCTCTAATGAATTAATACCCAACAGAACCATGGTTGTCGCTTAACCATCAGAGCTCTGATACCAAATGTAACGTCCGCAGATTTTCGACTCCCGAAAATCCGACATCGATACTCACTTTATCGACTGCCGAGGAATCGAAGGCCGAAAACCGAGATGTTATGGGTTTTAAAAAAAAAAGAAAAAGAAAGAAGAGAGAAGAGATAGGAAATAGAGAGAGAAGAAGATAGAGAATTTGAAAATAGAAGATAGAAGAATTTTAAAAATAGAAGAAAAAGAGAATAGAGGAAAAAGGAAAAAAACAGAAGAAAATAGGACGGGACAGAAAGGAAACAACAGAACAACATCAGAATCTCACAATTCGCAGCGGAACAACATATAATAATAAATGAATAATCTTTAAATAAAGAACTATATCAGTTATTACATTACATTTCATTTCATTACATCACATCATATCATCAGAGTGTACAACATCATACAAACAATAAACAGTGCAGCGGAAAAAGAAATACTATATAAACTAGTAATACGCCATGCCATCCAGCTTGCCTCTAGCAACTCCAGAATATCCAGAATATCCTGATAAACCTAACTCTTAACTGCCCGTGTGGAAATTGGTGGGCACCCAGAGTTTAGGAAGGAAAACAATAAACTCCAAGTCAGTCATGAGACTGGTGTGAGAACTCAAAACAGTTTATTTAACTTTAAAATCAAAATAGAGAAATATTTTTAATCAATTCGCAATGCTTTTAAAAATGAGACTACCATAAGGCCTCCCGCACACACACACAATGCAAACGCAGAATCGGAGGAGATTTCTCCTTATGATAGTCAAAGATGCTTGATACGCATTTAAAATAACATTTGATATTATTATTAGTGTATAGTGTAGAAAAAATTCATTTCGAAAGTAGAATATAAATCTTAGCCAGCATAGACATTTCGAACTATGCCTACTATAGCTACCATCCAAACAGTGGTGACCACCATAAGTGAATAGCAGGTTCTACAACTAATACCGTACAAGTTTCGTATTGGGAATTGGATTTCCAACAAATGGTCAGGCCAAGGAACTTCCCATTGCCACTGAGAATGCCTCTGGAAAGACATCCCCGAGAACCAAACCGGATCTCTGCCAACACAAGGCCGGGTTACCCCTAACTGGGTAACTACTGACACGAGCACGCCATTCCCCGGTCCTTTAGGACCTTTTCAACCGAGCGCTCGATATCCAATTCACACAATCATAAAGTGTTTTCAACATGAGTAAGTATCTGGGCTCCATACCATGATACCACCCCTTTCCAGAAGGAAATGCACATACCCTAAGGGGAGCTACAGCAACCCCTAATAACCTTGCCGCATCTTTCCTGTTTTGACCATTTCCGGGATGTGAGGCTCGACGAAGTCACGTCCACAAAAACATACTTTATACAAAAGCCATGCTTTGGGTCAACAAATGATCAACACAATGATCACTAAGATAGACGATCAAATAAATGATCCTATCACAATAATCAACACAATGATCATTTCAGCATCACTCAGCATGTCACATTACCAAAATGGGATATATCGCTGATAACTTCAACTATATAACCTTTGAGCTCGTACGTCTCAAAGAAGGGTGTTAAGCAAAGAATAAATTCTCCGCCACCAACAGAAATATATTTGAAAGAAATCGGCTTTATATCTCAAATTGTAATGTCAGACATACAATCCATACAAGTCTGTTCCGGGCTCGAACAAAACCGAAGGCACTTCTTACGAAGCCCTTGCAATACGGGTATTCACAATCCCGATCGAATTTCCCATCACTTAAGAGATCTCTATACCAGGAGCTACCCAGTGCAGAGACAATCGATAGGTCATCCTATCGCTTTCACAAATACTCGGTCTTCAACACCGATCTTCAAATGCAATTCATAACGACGTATCACATATTCGGAATGGGTTATACGACCCCATGGTCCTTTCCCGGTTAACCCGAATAGTGAGCGCTTATTCAAAAATAAGTGTGCATTCAAATTCAAACAAATCACATCAATTACCCATTCAAAGGGAAATATTGATAGTCGGTTATTGAACTATCAATGGATATGCATACATCACCAGATTCCAAATAATTTTCCAAATTATTTATTTTCCAAAATATCTTTACTAGATATATAGTTTCAACACTTCAAAAATAAATCAATATTTATTTTTAACCAATTTCACTTTTCACATATAAATTCCATAATGAATTTATATTTCAAAATGTTCGTGCATATACGATTTCAATAATTCATTTCAATTTATCCTCCAAAAAGATAAATTCTAATTATTCACTTCATATTGGAAAACATTTCCATACTTATTAAAAATAAGTAATTCTCAAATCTTTTTATTTTCAACACTTAGAAAATATTCAATATACTTAAATCGAATTTAGTATATATTTCATTCTTTAAGGAAATCATTTACTTAACATATTTATTTGGGCCAAAACGAATGTTACGTAAAACATCGTTACGACAACCCAAAATCACTAGTATAGGGATTCGAAATTAAAATAGATATATAAATCCCAATACTATACAAAACATTTCCTTTCGGAAATCATTTACTATAACAACAGTGTTATAGTCCACCATTTCCTTTTATTTCTCGAAAACGTCTATTTCAACAATAAATGTTGAAATCTATGGTTTCGAATCTCAACACCTTTAAAACATCGTTAGATCGTTTTAATTCTGTTTAAAACATTCACATTCAATACATTTTCTTTAACGTATTATTCACTATTCAAAAACGTGAATATACTTCATTAACAAATTTCATCCTTTCTATTCATTTTATTTTAAAGGATTATTCACTGTCTAAAAACGTGAATATAACTCCATTTATAAGTTATAACAATTAACTTATCAAAATAAGTCGTTTGCGAATTTATAAAACAACGTTTATAAATTCCATTTCCATTTATTTCATAACAACTTCCTTTATAAATCTTCTTTATTTACCTATTCGATTTATAATCTTAATTATAAACCAAAAGTCCAAATTATAAGTTAAATACTTATAAAACGATTATTTTATAAGATCGTTCTTTTAAACACTTTCCAATCTATAAATCTTATAACTTATAAGATTTAATGATTTATCCAATCTATTCTTCAAATAATTTCACCAAATTTATAAATCTTACTATTTATAAATTTCATTTATAACTTCACGGTTTATAATTCTATAAATTTCATTCTTTAATGAAATTCATTTTCACTTAATTCAAACACTTATAAAAACTCGTTTTATAATGTCTATATTTCAATTTATAAATATCCATTTATAAATCTCTTAATAAAAATCAGTTTATATTATTCCTTTAAAACGTCTTTAATTTCCTTTATAATTTCACCATTTTGATTTATAAAATAATCAAATTTTATAAATCCTATATTTAAACTTTTCAAAATAAATTCAAATTTCCCAATTTAAACTATTTTATAAAATCATTGATCCATATTTCTCAAAATCAGCTTTTTAACTATATTTCTTAGAAATCATAATTTTTATAACTTTTAAAAATTATAACGTTTATTTATTTAACATGGATCAATTCCAAAAATAAAGTATATTTTCAAAAATCACTTTAAAATCCCAAAATCTGGGTCCAATGATGCTACACACCAAATAGTCAATCACGACTACAACGATATCATATATCAATATGAAAATCCATCAAATATCAAAATATCTGAAATTAAATAAAAACTGTTGAGGAATCCAGTTGGATCCCTCCAACCTGTTTTCCTGCATCCAAAAACATTAGCACAATACCAATTTCGCTCCAGTACGAAATTATCGCGGTATATGTTCTTATTAAATATTATCCGCTTAATAACGGCGTAATAGGGTCTCATCCGCTAAACAAAAAATGCGGGAAATCAATAACTGCAATATATACATATGCCAATATATATATATTGATATTATATATAATACCAATTTCACTGTTTATGAAATATTCGCGGTATATGTTTATATTAAATAACATCCGCTTACTAACGGCGTATAATGTCTATTTTAACAATCAATAATTAACAGTCATCATTCAAACATGCATTCAAATATTTTAAATCTAACTATTTAAAATAAAATCGAAATCTATTCGATTGAGTGAGAAGTTCTCACCTTGGTTTTAAATTCCGTTTTAGCTTTTATTTCGAATAAAATTAAACGCGCGTTTAATTTTACCCGAAATTCTCACTAACTCCAAACGACTCCAAACCAACTCCATCGCGTAGTGCTCGTCCATACGATTCCAACGCAACTGAGTTTGCATTTTTTCGACCTCGTATGAAAAAGATATGAATTTTTGAAGTTACACACGATTTTAATAACTTAAATTACAACTATACATATATTTTTAAACCTACATCACACTACAGCCATAGGATCTTGAACCCCCTCATCAACACCGCTCCTTTGTTTCTTCCCCAAGCCCCTCACGCAACTCCCAGATAATCAAAACGCATAAGAACCCATACAATCCACACTAGGGTTTAATAATTCGATCTCATCTCTCAACGAAAACACGATCAGGTTGCTCCAGTACGAAGCTCTCACCTCCAGCTACACTCGACCCAAACCCCAAGGCACTCGGCCTCCTAGATCTGCGTGCGCACGCACGAGAACAGCCATGAACGGCCATGCTTTGCTCCCTCATCGTTGCTCCATTCCCGATCATATCCGTATGGATTTCAAGATCTCTTCGTGCTCTATAACTTTCGTGTTGAGAGTTTCTTCTAATCCTTTGTAGATTGGAAGAGATTGAGAGTTTAAATTGGGCAATTTCTGGCCTTAGAATGATAAAGTGGCGGCTAGGTCAAATTAGGGTTTAGTTTTAGTGTTGAAATTTATGAAGGGTGAAGGGTTCTTTTATAGGAAAAGCAAGCGTAAACACTATTCATCCCGGGAATTCCGAACTCCGATTTAGACGCCGTAACCAGCGTACCTAGGGTTTATCCCGCGTTCCGGACACAATGGAACAGGTTTCGGAAGCTAATTCGGAAGTATGTGCGAGTTATGACTGTAAACGCTCAATTTAAATTAAACCGATTTAAGTCGATTTCTAGGCGTTTTAATTTGTACCGGACAAACGGTAAATCCAATTGACACGAAATTTGAAACCTTACAATAATATCACATTACGGATCCGATGAAACTGGTTTCGTCGAATTCCGAGACTTTTTGAAAAATGGCTAATTTGACTCGTCAAATTTAAATTAAAACGATTCGATGCGTTTCGAGCTGCCACGATCAAACGATAACTCCGATTGACACGAAATTTAAAATCCGGTAATAACTAACTATTACGGATCCAATGGAACTGGTTTCGTTCAATTCTGAGACTGTTCAAAAATTGGCTATTTTACAGTCGATTATTAAATATTAAAATATTCAATTTTCACAAATTAACTTTTAATTCGATTTTAAAAGTTCTAAAATATTTCTATAACTCCAGTATGATTAAATAAAATTTTACAAATCATTTTCTATCATATTTAACTCTATTTTCAATTATTTCCATAATTTCACATATTAATTTATCGATTTAATAATCCAATTAAATCCAAAAATTCAAATAAAAATTTATTTGACTTATAAATTCACTTATTAATATTTAAAATAAATTAAATATTCAAATTTTAATTTAATAAAATTCTGGGTCGTTACATTCCGGGTCGTTATAATTAAATTGGATGAATAAATCATTATGGGTAGTAATTGTGGAAGTTTTATTTATGGAATGTGAAATATTTAAATTTATGTACATATAACATAAACATATTAAATTTAAATTAAACATTAACTTAAAATGTAGGCCGAATCTAAATGCCAAAAAAAAGTTCATATAGGTCCATTAAGATCCACGTAGGGAATTTTTCTTAATTTAGCATATTTCATTAATTTCCAAATAGACCCGACCAATAATGGTATCATAACCAGATTGGTTTATATGAATTAATTAGTTAGCATTTAGGCAAATTTTTAGACTTTATAGTCTAATGGGCGTCAAGGGTGGATTTTCTGAGGCTTAAGGATACAACAGTGCCATCCCCTCCCAAACTTCAAATATAGCATAATGGATAGTGGAAGTTTTCAAGGTTGACCCAACTATAAGGCATAAAATTATTTTTAAGCCTTGGGTTAATTCAAATAAGGATAATTGAATATTGCAAATATTTTAAACATAAAATTTAGATTGAAAATATGAAAATTCATAAATTTAAAAAGGTTTAAAATTAAAAATTTTAAACATGTACGTTGTAAAGATTACAATATACACGCATAACATGTGTGTGTATAAGGTCTTTAAATTGTTTAAATCTTAAATGTCAGTTGTCATTATTATAACATATAATTTTCCAAAATTATTTTGAACACTCTAAATTTGAATTCAAATTTGAATTTTGAATTTGGATTTGAAACAGGATTCAAAATTCCAAATTTAAAACAAAGTGTAATCAAATTGGTTACCTAAATAATTAATTAAAAGATGTATGCATATACATATAGTTATAAATATTATGATTGTATGATATTTCTTAAATATGTTTAAGAAAATAATTTGATATGTTCAAATTTAAGATAAAATTTAGTTAAATTTTTATTTAAATTAATATTCACATATGAATTAAAATTGTAATTAATAAGATATATATACTATGCAAGTTAATTAAATTATAAAAGGTTATAAATAAACTAGACTTGTATGAATATATGTATATACTTAAACATATAAATAGATTATTAGTGTTATAATATGTGTATATGTATAAACAATTTTAACTATTACAATTGAACATATCAATTCAAAATTGCTTTGAGTATATATTTAAGATTTTTTGAAATCTTGAATTAAATAATTAGTTAAATTATTTGATCAACTAATTAAACTACATATAAATTTATGAATATAATATAATCATTACCCAAGCGGTTTGGCTCGATTGGTTCGCTTAAAGGTCATGAGTTCGATCATTGAAATCCAACTTGATGGCATTACCGAACCAAGTCCGAAAAAATAATACAAGTGTTAATTAAAATTATAAAGTTATAAGTTAATTAGTATTATATATATATATATATTATGTAATATATATAATGGTTGAAGCAAATGCAATTTAGACTTTTAGAGTAAGTACATACGTATGGTACATATACCATGATATCAGATGTGTCAAAATACATGTATCATGTAAGTATTTTACAAAATACAATATTTCATAAATCGATAGCAATTTAATTATTAAAGATTACGAATTTTAAAATTTATACTTTCTGCCATTTATATGTTAGATAGATTACTTGCATGCATGTTAGATATTGAGAAAACTCTAGCCATGGCTACTATGTATAGTACTATTTAGTATATCTTAGGATAGGTATGATAATTGCTTGTATTTGTTGAGCAAAATCAAGGAGTGAGCATCTATATTTAGGCCATAGCAAAATAATAGGTCAGAGTGACTAATCTGTCTTGGCTTGTTGAGCAATCTTAAGGTCAAGATTGAGATTAGGTCAAAGACCATGGTTAGGAATTATATTGGATATAACTGATAAAGTGTCATCCACTACTTGTGGGGTTATGGCTTGTTAAGCGAACTCAAGGTCGGATCCCCAAGACAAGTGGGTTCTAACACCCATTAGAGAAATTAAAAGGTTTCTGTTTTTTTAGAATTTTGAGAAGTACAAAATCTGATAGGGCCTTATTAGACAGTCGAAATGAATCACATTTAACCAATCTAATAAGTATAAGAATGTATGTAATACAAGAATATACGCCACTAATAGTTTGGGTAAAATAATCAATAAAATGTTTACTGATTAAGATATACATAGTGAACTAAAATTGAAGATTATAAAAAAATGTATATCCATCTAAAAATAATTCTTTTTGCATGTAATCACTTCAAAGCCCACGATTACAAGTCAAGTGTACAATCATTTAAATTTACCTAGTCTAAGTCCATTTAAGCTTTTACTCGCCTTATATACTTTTTAAATCCATATGAGCATGGATCTATTAGTAAAATGGGAGTATGGATAATTAATCCATATTTGGTCTTTAACAATAGTTATATGGTGAGCAATATTATTTCATAATATAGTGATTTTGTATAATTAGTATTTGAACAGAGAAAATAGAACATAGTGCAGGATGGTATACTTAATGTTATTAAGTCTATTTAACTAATTGTAAATTGTAACAGATCAAGAGCTAAAGAGAGGCCCGATTAACAAAAATGTTAGTTTGGCCTAATTAATTAATTGCAAGATCGATATCCTTAGTTAGTTAAGCTTGATGATAGCAGTTGAGCATTGTAATTATGAAATTATCTCATATATGACTACTAATGGTATGACATTTGAGGAATGAAAATGGAAATTTAAGACGATGATAATAATATTGGTACTATTGGGATGAATAGATTGTGAACACTACCTCGGATTCATGAAGAGACATTAAAGTTGGAATTATACTAATATTAAAAGATGCTTAGACAGAACAAAAAATAAGATTTCAAGTTCTTGTAAAGGATTGCCTTTTTTAATTTCTACTTCGTAGAGCTTTTGGACACTGGATCCAGAATCTTAATTTTAAATTTGTTACCATAATCAAAATAGAATGCTCATGGTAAAAGTGAGGGTAATTCGCATTATCGATGTCATTATAGTAGCGGCAAAAATGGAGGAGCTCACCGTATGATCTAAGTTAGAATAAATATTCTCAAGGATACTAATATTATTTGTTGAAATAATAACTATATTGGATTTGATCGAAAATAAGCAATGTTTGATTGTTTTTTATATTAAATTTGTGAAGCTATGTCTTGATAATATTTGTATTCTTGACTAAGTGACATGTTGGCTTAAATACTATATAAGAGTCTGCATATTAAGTTTAATTGATTTTGGAAATTTAGAATATATTAATTATCATTAAGATAAATCATACTACATATATGAAGAATTTTCTTCATATTTTTTTGATTGTGAATCATGATAAAGTATGTCTCAAGTGATTAATAGTAGTGCTAATATTAGTGGGAGTATGACCAAAGTTGATTCAACCTTGGTGATATCATGGAGTATCTTAATGTGTCACCCCAAATGAGTTTGGGCTTAGCAACAATTATGTTTCGGATAGACCAGTAAAGACATTGTAGTTTAAAATACCAAAATAAATTCTATCTACTTTAATTTTCATTCAAATGTATAAAATGCAAACTTATGTATATTGATACATCGAGTCCAATTTATACAATGTACTTAGAAGTAAAATTGAAAACATGCAAAAGAGATAAAAATAATTTGATGTGATTGAATAAAGTGACTACATCAGATATTAAGCTTCAATAAATACCTAAATAAAATATGCTTTTATCACAAATGTCTCCTCTTTTGTTATATTACGATATATAAGGAGTAATCAAATTGTGATTTCATTTACATGTGCAAAGTTGAGTTAAATCTCTCTTAAAGGATATGTATCTATTAGTAGATATACATGTTAATATGGTATTATTTAAAGCCAAGTTTATGATTTCATATATAATAAGATACAGGATTGGTTGCATCTTAAAAGGTTAAGATACAAATTTTCCAACATACGTTAAGTACACGAATTATGCAAACTCAATGCTAGGTTTAAATCATACAAGCTTTATGAAGTTTGTTTAGTCGCACTGAGAAATAAAACTTTGTTTCGAAAAACGTAGCCCTCAAAATGAGGATTTTGGTCCAAATGAAATCAGTCGCAATGTAGGAACAGTCAAAGGTAGCCGTAATAAGGCCATGCCAAAGCCATGCTAGAGTCGAGCTTGACAGATCAATTAGCCGGTGATTGACTTAGTGCCATACTGAGTACAGGCCGACATAAGAGAACCGATAGTTGGAGAACTGGGCTGGTTTTGGATGAGTTAAGCTGTATTTAGCTTTATCCTTATCTAATGAATTGGTCATGCAAGCTACTTTGAGTGAGACAACAAGTTTCCAACTTGATGTACTACTTAAGTATATGGATTGGGTTGAGACCTACCCGAGTTTAGGTCGGCATGTATAGTCCAGTCTTTGAATAGCGGGCTAGCTTTGACTGGTCATGGCCATGCCTTAATCGGCTTGCTTATTACTTGTAAGAAAATTAATCAATGGTACGCTTATATGAACATAGCGTGCTTTGATTGAAGACAAGCAACTAAATCTTGATCTACGTAGACACTTCCATTAACCGAATATTTTCAATGGAATACCGCATTTTCAAAACGCTTTTTCCACACAGTCATTGGGTCGTGTCTTTTTAGCAAATATAAATCCCATAGTTCTATAGTTTAGAAAGCTTGTACACTTTGCTTATCTCTGAGAATCTCTGCATTTCAAGGTTAGATAGATACCAATCCATATATCGATAAGTGTCGATCTGTACCCTTATAAATTGTTTGTACTTGTAAATGCTTTTTTCCATTCCCCTGTTCAATTTTTATTGTCCCTTTTCATTTCAGATGACCTTCTACGTATGGTTTTAAGCCTCATGTTTTCAAGCACTTGACTTCTTCAATTTATGTCAAATTTTGATTTAGGTGCGTTTATGCCACTTCCTTCGTGATGCACGTCTCCACTTTAGTCGTGCCATAATAGTCGCTAGCTCCTCCTTACCCTGACCATCATTCCCAACAAATTCTACCGGTAGCCGCTTTTAGGCGACTTCGAGCTGACTCTTGGGTGACAATAGACCGGTTTTACCAAGGGCAAGGCTGGATTGGCTTGAGATGAAGTATTCCCCTCATCTGTTTTGAAATCAAGCAAACCTAGGGATGATTTGAAGGATCTCACGTTGTTATGTGGAGATGTCATTGAATTTCATCATTGACTTGTCTCGAAATACTCTTTTCATCAAAATTTTCCTTCATTGGCCAAAGAATCTTTATGCCTCTATAAATTGCATTATGTCTGTAGGAGATATTGATCAAGGGCCTAAGCTTCTGATCGCTTTGGACCCATCTGATACTGTTAACGCGGTTGATATGTTAATAATTTCCATCTAACACATAGTTCCATTGCATGTTAAAGCCCTTTTACCAGCATGAGCGGGTGATCACTTTACATTGCATGCTCCCATACATCATGCACATACATAACATACACATACATGTAGAATACACAATACCCTCAATTGATGTACATAATCCGATGAGTTAGCACATGTCAACATCTGTAAGGTGTTATACATCGACTATGTATGGGTTAAGCACATATACATAGAAGTATAAGAAATAAATAATACTTACCTAATCATGCATGTCATCCAAGTTCTTTTTCCATCAACTTACAATCACTAGGCTTCCACCATAATTTAGGCTACTGCACCCGCCTCTACTTCCAGTTTTCCTGTAGGAGAATCTAGCACTATGTTGGCATCATCTTCCGCGGCAGCTTTCAACATTTTTGCTTCCATCGAGGGCCAGCTACCATTTCTCCATTAATGATAATTAAGGAGACAACATGATCACTCCAGATGTTGTTCTAAATGTAGTCCTTATACTAAACAATCATCTTGACTCTCCTTATTCACTTCTAACTGTTGTCGTTCTTCAACACATATATGAGAGATATGGGATCTTAGAAGACAAAATGAGGCCCTCATTACCATATGAATGGGCTCACAACCCACCCGCGATTACACTGCTTGTAACTGATACATGTGTTTGTTTAATATCGTACCCTCTTTTAACTGTTATATGCGCCTTGTTTTTCAATCGCTTCAGATTACACCCTCTTAGTTGCAATCGAATACCTATGTTGTGCTCTTTAGATTATTATGACATCCATCTACCACCTTAGAAGAGAACCAAGGCTCATTGATAACGTTTTTCAATACAACTTCAAGCGATGATGTCCCAACATCTTCCTTATCATCTTCGATTCCATCTTCTGATAACTTGTGGTGATCAAACTTCACAATATGCGGAGCTACTTCAGAAAGAAGTATTTCCCCATAACCTTCCCTATTGGGTTTGCACAACGATGGCTCTTTGGATGTCAGTTTTGCATCTCACGTTTGAAATTCCATACTGCTTACCTTCACATCCTTCAAGTTCCTCGCTTGTTTACGTTCCTTTACATATATACCAGTGAGGGTCAAGGATGATGCTTTAAGGCGTATGGTCACCATAAGCGAAGCAGTCCCTAAACTTGAGCACTGCACTTCCTTTTTTCCAAGAACTTGTTCATGACGCTAAAAATGTGGATTGCATTTTATGGATTCTTTTTACCTAGTTAACAATCTGGTAATGCTTGTTGGAGCATCATGCAAGCATGAAGACATTCTTGGAGATAATGAAGATAATAGAATAATTAATCAAGTAGAAATTGGTGAATTATCTGTTGGTTGATGGTTAAGTCTAGAACATAGCTTGAAACGATCAAGGAACATATTATATGGTTCACATTATGGTATATTAATTAACTGGTTGTTATGATATGTTTGGTTATTGGTGTCCTTACGATATAGTAGAAGATGCTGAGTGATAAAAAGTAGAGCCTTTGAATTTGACGAAAGTTCTGCAATCTTATGATTTTATATTAATTTCGTATTTGATTAAGAATGTACTGGCAATTACTAATGATCTTTCCAAGGAACTTCAACGGAGAAATCAAGGTGTCAATGTTGAAAGGGAGTGCGGATTAAGGATCTTAAGGCTAATTTAACACTAGAGGGGGGATGAATAGTGTTTAATGGATTCTAAGACTTATATGGACTAATTTAAAAATCATGATATAAATAAATGCAGAACAATCATAGAATCAAACATAGATGCCGAAAGTAAATAAAAAGTAGTAAAAGCAAAGAACACACTGGATTTTATATAGTTTAGAGTTATTACTACCTGTCCTGCACCAAGGCAAACACCTCGTATAGATTTTTATTATACCAATGTTGAGATTACAATCCTCAATTTCTAAAGGCCTTAAGGTACTCTCCTATCCTCGAGTTTGGATCAATCTCTCTTAATTTACGAGACACAAGATTGCTTAATTGATTTCCAGCCACAACAACGCCTTATAGAGAGACTATATAAACCTTTGATCATAAATTGATCCTATAACTCTGAATAGCACTTTGATCTTCCAAAGAAGGCAGAGAATCAAACAAGAATGAGATTCTAATTTGATTCACTTGAGAATTTGGTAGAATTTCGGCACGATCTTAAAAATATGAAAATTTTAGAATATGGATTTGTGAAGAAGGAGTGAAGAAAATAGTTAGTTAAAAAATTCGTTTGTGAAGGCTATTTATACGCCAGTAATGGTCATAACTATTCGTGAAGAGATTTAAACGAATAGTCACTTCTTTTGAAAATTGAAACTTTTGAATTTAACGACCACCATATCGACATGGGGTATCCCATGATGTCGACATTCCTTAGTTAAAAATAATATAAAATCTGTTTTGAAAATGGTATTGAAAGGAAAACAAGATGAAAAGATTATGGAGTAAAATAAACTAATTTTCCTATGTTTTAAACTAAAAAGAGTGGAAAAATATATTTTTAGAATGTATATATAAATTTGATTTTAAATCTCATATATATATATATATATATTATAAGGAATATTTAAAAATCAGAAGATAGTTTTAAAAACAAACGAAGTTTAAAACAAGAGTTTATTTAAAAACAAAAACAAAGAATATTTTAAGGCTAAAACATCTTTTCAAAAATCATTTGACGAGATAATTTTTAAGGCTAAAACATTTTGAAAAGCAGTTTTGAAAAACATTTTGAAAAACCATTTTGAAGTAGTTTTGCAAGCTTCTTCCTGCAGAATATCTCATCACATCAGCACTCGAGAAAATGTACAAAACCAGGATATTCGTGGGTTCGTAAGCCACTTGTCGTAGGTTTGTAAGCTACTTGTCGTGGGTTTGTAATCCACTAAGAAGGTAAAAATGGGTTCCATCCCAAATGAAATTTGGAATGAATGTTTCCATGCTATTATGAAGTTTTAACAAAAGTAGACACTTATCTTGAAATCTTGATCTTGATACTCATGAGTCTTCAAACTTGATTTCTTCATTCTTGATCTTTATACTGTACAGTCTTCAGTAATCAGTACCTGCCTTATATATATCCTGCATAAAAACATTCATATATATGTAGACAATAATGTTAGTATAGAAGTTATAATAAAATCAGTTACAAAGGTTGTTGTCATCAAAACCACTATCTCCAGTTCATACCAATCTCCCACTTTTTGATGATGACAACCTTATAAAATATACTTACCACTTCGATCATACCATAACTCCCCCTTACCCAAGCCTACTATTTTATATAACTTCTCCCCCTTTGTCATCAACAAAAAATAACCTATAAACCTTGTATTTAATGGAAAATGAGATAAATAAACATATGACATAAGAATAACAACTATGTATGAGTGAAATATAACATCCTAAGCTAAATGGAATTCACGATTTTATGCACCAAAGATTGTTTTTAAAGGAACATTAATTAAGATAACACTTATATATAAATTAACAAACCAATATATAATCAAGAAAACGAAAAAGTGCTTAACGGGGACAATTAACTATTGGTGATTTATGGACCGAACAATTTGGATAGTGGAAACAAAAGTTTTCACATTTTTTGACAAAGTTCCTATTAGCATCAAAAAGGACATCTCCAACGCAAATTACGCCATTTTTTTCATCCATATGAACATCTGCATTCGGCAGAGGATATTCTTCTTATAGATCCTCTTGTGGTTCTTTTAGAGGCTCTTCTTCTTTAGAATCCATGGACTATGATGATTCTTCGATGACAATGGGATTGGCATGGTTATCCATAAGGAAGTTTTGTAAATTCCTAAGGATTCTGCCCTACCTATCGTGTTCTCTAGCCATTCGCAGTTGACTCACTTGAATTTCCGTCATCATTTGAAGCAAATCTTTCATCTTCTCTTGTAATTTGATGACTCGTACATGTCTGGAATGTTAAGAAGGACTAGAATGAGGAGAAGTGGGTGAAGAAGGTTTATTATTAGAAGAGGAAGCCATTTCTTTACCCTTTTAGAAGTTTATTACAGAGAATAGAATAGAGAAAAGGAGTAAAAGTCAAAATATATAAATATATAACTTAATAACTAATTTTAGAGGGAAATTTAAATTTGAAAATCTCGGCCTGTATGTTGGCATAGGCAGATGGATCATGTCGACATTCCCAGTTCAATTTTTGAATTTTTTTTATTCATATTAATTATTAACTATACTTGTGTTATTTATAATTTTATTTCAGTTAATGGACATATACCTGATTCTCTTCTAAATTTAGTAAAGTTTTGTTCATTTAATGGTTTGGTTAATATATCAGCAATTTGTTTTTCAGTATGAATTTATTCAAGAGTTATTATTTCTTTACTTATATTATCTCTAAGAAAATGATGTCTAATATCAATATATTTTGTTCTAGCATGATGAGTTGGATTCTTAAATAGATTTATTGCACTAGAATTATCACAATAAATTGGTGATTTGGTTGTAGTTAATCCAAAATCGTTTAAAGTTTGTTGCATGTATAACTTGAGAACAAGCCAAAGTAGCAGATATATATTCTGCTTCAGTTGTTGACAAGGATAAAGTGTTTTGCTTCTTACTAAACCAAGAAACCAGAGAATGTCCTAGAAAGTGATAAAGTTTCACTTGTACTTTTTCGGTCTGATTTACAACCAGCATACTCTGCATCACAATATAAAATTAAATCAAATACATCATTTTTAGGATAGAATAAACCATAATCTAAAGTATGTTTTACATACCTTAAAATTCTTTTAACAAATTTTAAGTGAGTTTCTTTAGGTTAAGATTGATATCTTGCAATAGAGACGACACCAAGCATGATGTCAGGATGACTTGTTGTTATATAAAGCAGCAAACCAATCATTCCTCCATATAATTTTGATCAGCAACTTTTGATTTATCTTCTTTACTTAAAGCTACATTAACTGTCATTGGAGTTGGTTTCCCACTAGAAGTGGTCAATCCAGATTTATTAGTTAAATCCTTAGCATATTTTTCTGGACTAATGAAAATTCCTTTATTTAATTGTTTGATTTGAAGTCCTAAGAAAAAAATTAGTTCTCCCATATGACTCATTTCAAATTCTTGAGTCATAATATCTGAAAATTCTTTATTCATTATGTTATTAGTTGATCCAAGTATTATATCATCTACATATATTGTACTAATTTAATGTCATTTTTGTTTCTTTTAATAAAAAGAGTTGTATCTATTTTATCAATTTCAAAACCAGATTGTAGTAAATAAGATCTTAGTCTTTCATAACAGGCTCTAGGAGCTTGTTTCAGACCATATAAAGCTTTCTTTAATTTATATACATGATTTGAAAATTTATTATCTTCAAAAGTGGAGGTTGTTCAACGTAAACATCTTCTTTTACAAAACCATTTAGAAAAGAACTTTTAACATCCATTTAATATAATTTGAAATTAGTGTAGTTTGCGAAAACAAGTAGAATCCTGATAGCTTCTAGATGGGTGCATATGTTTCATCATAATCAATTCCTTCTTCTTGACAATAACCTTGCATGACTAAACGAGCTTTATTTCTCACGACCACACCAAGTTCATTCATTTTACTTTTATAAACCTGTTTTTTCCCAATTATACTTTTATCCTCTTGTCAAGGAACAAGTTCCCAAACATCATTTCTAGTTAACTAATTCAATTCTTCTTGCATAGCAAGAATCCTTGAATCATCAGATGATGCTTCCATTGGATTTTTGAGTTCAATAGTTGATATAAAAGCTACATTACTCATACTATTTAGTTGATTTCTTGTTTTAACTATAGATTCAATATTACCAGTATATTTTCTACAGAATGATCTTTTAATAGCCTAATTATTTTATTAGGTTAAATGATTTCACAATTATTTTTATTAGGTTCATTATTTAAAGTTACCAAATCTTCTTCATCTTCTATTTGTACGATATCTTTAAAATTTTCTTCAAAAGATACCTGCATTGTTTCTTCAATAGTGTTAGTTCTTAAATTATAAACTCTAAATGCTTTACTTCTGTTAGAATATCTGACAGTGATACCTTTATCCGATTTAGGTTCAAATTTATCTAAATTATCTTTTGTTTTAAGAATAGAACACCTACTACCAAAAACTTTAAAATAAGCTACTATGGGTTCCTTATTGTAAAGTAATTCACATGGCGTTTTTTAGTTAATGGTCTAATTAAAATCCTATTTAATATACCACAAGTTGTAGCGACTGCTTCAGCCCAAAAGTTTTTAGGTAAGTTACTATCAGAAAGCATTGTTCAAGCACACTCTTGAATCGTTCTATTCTTACGTTCTACTACTCCATTTTGTTGTGGAGTTCTTGAAAAAGAGAAATTATGAGCAATTCCTTTTTGATTACATAAATTCTCAAAATTTTTGTTTTCAAATTCTCCACTGTGATCACTACGAATAGTCTTTATTTTTAAGTTGATTTTTAATTCTTTTAGCAAAATTTTTAAATAATTCAAAAGAATCACTTTTAAGTTTGAGAAAAATTATCCAAGTATATCTAGAATAATCATCTACAATTACAAAAACATATTTATTGTGATTAATTGATTGAACTAGAGATGGACCAAATAAATCTAAATGAAGTAATTCTAGAGGTTCAAAAGTAGAAGTCATATCTTTTAATTTAAATGAACTTTTCTTAAGTTTTCCAAATTGGAAAGCATCACATATACTATCTACTTTAAAGTTTAACTTGGGAAGACCTCTAACAAAGTCAAGTTTTGATAATCTAGATAATAGTTTGAAATTTAAATGACCAAATCTTTAATGTCAAATCCAAGGGTCACTTGTATTTGCCAAAAGACATAAGTTGTCATTTGAAACTTTCATACTAAGGATGTAAATGTTATTCTTTCTAATTCCTTCAAAGATAATATTTGACTTATTATCTTCGATGTGACACTTATCTTTTCCAAATTTAATTTTAAATCCTTTATCACATAGTTGACTTATACTAAGTAAATTATGTTTTAAATTCCTAACTAGCAAAACATCAGATATAAGAGAAGTTTTAGAATTACTGACATTGCCGATGCCAATCACATATCCTTTTGAGTTATCTCCAAAGTTGACCAATCCACGATCTTGATATATAATATCATTGAGTATCTTGGGATTTCCAGTCATATGCCTTGAACATCCATTATCAAGTATCCATTTATCTTTCTCAACTTGCATAGTTTGTCCATTGGTTGTTGATTCTTCAAAAGCCATGTAACGTGTCTGTTCATGCATAACAAACCAATTCAATATATAACTTGATGTTTGTAAAAAACTATATGCAGACTTATGATACTTTGATGAAATGCATAAATTCAAACTAGCATTAACAAAATTTCCAAAAAATACCATTTTTAACATTTCAAGTTTCAGATTATGAAAACTACGAAAACATGGCTTTGATACCAATTGAAAGGGAGTACGGATTAAGGTCTTAAGGCCAATTTAACACAAGAGGGGAGGTGAATAGTGTTTAATGGATTCTAAGACATATATGGACTAATTTAAAAATTATAATTTAAAAAAATGCAGAACTTAATCATAGAACAATCACAAAATCAAACACAGATGCAGAAAGTAAATAAAAAGCAGTAAAAGAAAAGAACATACCAGATTTTATACTAGTTCGGAGTTACGCTACATCCAGTCCTACACCAATGCAAACACCTCATACAGATTTTTATTATACTAATGTTGAGATTACAATCCACAATGTCTAAAGGCCTAGAGGTACTCTCCTGTCTTCGAGTTCGGGGAAAACTCTCTAGATTTACGGCACACTAGATCGCCCAATTGATTTCCAGGCACAAACACACCTTATTGAGATACTCGTTAAATTTTTGATTACAAATTGATGCTATAACTCTGAATAGCACTTTATCTTCGAGAGAGGGCAGAGAATCAAACAAGAATGAGATTCTAATTTGATTCACATGAGAATTCGGCAGAATTTTGGCACGATCTTAAAAATTTGAAAATTTTATAATATGGATTTGTGGAGAAGAATGAGTGAAGAAAATAAGAAAATAGTTAGTTAAAAAATTCGTTTGTGAAGGCTATTTATAGACCAGTAACGGTCATAACCATTCGTGAAGAGATTTAAATGAATGGACACTTATTTTGAAAATTGAAACTTTTGAATTTAACGGTCACCATGTCGACATGGGGTATCTCATGACGTCGACATCCCTTAGTTAAAAACAATGTAAAATTTGTTTGAAAATGGTATAGAAAGGAAAACAAGATGAAATGATTCTGGAGTAAAATAAACTAATTTTCCTATATTTTAAAATAAAGAAGAGTCGAAAATATATTCTTAGAATGTGTATATAAATTTGATTTTAAATCAAGGTGTCAATGTTGAAAGGGAGTGCGGATTAAGGATCTTAAGGCTAATTTAACAATAATAGGGGGATGAATAGTATTTCATGGATTCAAAGATTTATATGGACTAATTTAAAATTTATGATATAAACAAATGCAGAACTTAATCACAGAACAATCACGGAATCAAACACAGATGCAGGAAGTAGATAAAAAGCAGTAAAAGGAAAGAACACACCGGATTTTATACTGGTTTGGAGTTACTGCATCCAGTCCTACACCAAAGCAAACACCTCGTGTAGATTTTTATTATACTAATGTCTAGATTACAATCATCAATTTCTAAAGGCCTTAAGGTACTCTCCTATCTTCGAGTCCGGAGCAAACTCTCTTAATTTATAGGACACAAGATCACCAATTGATTTCCAGCCACAATCACACCTTATAGAGAGACTCGATAAACTTTTGATTGCAAATTGATCTTATAACTCTGAATAGCACTTTGATCTTCAATAGAGGGAAGAGAATCAAACATGAATGAGATTCTAATTTGATTCACTTGAGAATTTGGTAGAATTTCGACACGATTTTAAAAATATGAAAATTTTGGAATATGGATTTGTGGAAAAGAAGGAGTGAAGAAAATAAGAAAACAGTGAAGTTAAAAAATTTGTTTCTGAAGGCTATTTATAGGCCAGTAACGGTCATAACCATTGATGAAGAGATTCAAACGAATAGACACTTCTTTTGAAAATTGAAACTTTTGAATTTAACGACCACCATGTCGACATGGGGTATCCCATGATGTCGACATTCCTTAGTTAAAAACAATGTAAATTGTTTTTGAAGATGGTATTGAAAGGAAAACAAGATGAAATGATTCTGGAGTAAAATAAACTAATTTTCCTATGTTTTAAATAAAAAAGAGTGGAAAAATATATTTTTAGAATGTATATATAAATTTTATTTCAAATCTCAAATGTGTGTGTATATATATATATATTGTAAAGAATATTTAAAAATCAGAATATAGTTTTAAAAACAAACGAAGTTTAAAATAAGAGTTTATTTAAAAACGATAAAAAAAATATTTTAAGTCTAAAACATCTTCTTGAAAATCATTTGAAAAGATAATTTTTAAAGGTAAAACATTTTAAAAAGCAGTTTTGAAAAACCTTTTTGAAGTAGTTTTGCAAGCTTCTTCCTGTAGAATATCTCATTACATCAACACTCGAGAATTTGTACAAAACCAGGATGTTTGTGGGTTCGTAAGCCACGTTTCATAGGTTTGTAAGCTACTTGTCGTGGGTTTATAAGCCACTAAGATGGTAGAAATGGGTTCCATCCCAAATGAAATTTGGAATGAAGATTTCCATGCAATTATGAAGCTTTAACAAAACTAGACACTTATCTTGAAATCTTAATCTTGATACTCATGAGTCTTTAAACTTGATTTCTTTATTCTTGATTTTTATACTGTACACTCTTCAACAATCAGTACCTGCCTTATATATGTCCTGCATAATAACATTCATATATATGAAGACAATAGTGTTAGTATATAAGTTATAATAAAATAAGTTACAAAGTTTATTGTCATCAAAATCACTATCTCCAATTCCTACCAATCTCCCACTTTTTGATGATGGCAACCTTATAAAATATACTTACCAATTCGATCATACCATAACTCCCCCTTACACCATTAACTCCCCCTTACTCCATACCATAACTCCCCCTTACCCAATCCTACTATTTTGTATAACTTCTACCCCTTTGTCATCAACAAAAAATAACCTATAAACCTTTAACTTAATAGAAAATGAGACAAATAAACATATGACATAAGAATAATAACTATGTATGAGTGAAATACGGCATCCTAAGTTAAATGGCATTCAAGATTTTATACACCAAAGATTGTTTTTAGAGGAACATTAATTAAGATTACATTTATATACAAATTAACAAACCAATATATAATCAAGAAAACGAAAAAAATGCTTAACGGGGACCCTTAACTATTGGTGATTTATGGACCGAGCAATTTGGACAGTGGAGACAAAAGTTTCCATATTTTTGGACCAAGTTCCCATTAGCATCAAAAAGGACATCTCCAACGCAAATCATGCCATCGTCTTCGTCCATATGAACATTTGGATTCGGCAGAGGATGTTCTTCTTCTTGATCCTCTTGTGGTTCTTCTAGAGGCTCTTCTTCTTTCGAATCCATGGCTTATCATGATTCTTCGATGACAATGGGATTGGCATGGTTATCCATAAGGAAGTTTTGTAAATTCCTAAGGATTCTGCCTTGTCTATCTTGTTTTCTAGCCATTCGTAGTTGACTCACTTGAATTTCCGTCATCATTTGAAGCAAATCTTTCATCTTCTCTTGTAATTTGATGACTCATACATATCTGGAATGTTGAAAAGGACTAAAATGAGGAGAATTGGGTGAAGAAGGTTTATTATTAGAAGAGAAAGCCATTAATTTTTTGTTTTAGAAGTTTATTACAGAGAATAGAAAAGAGAAAAGGAGTAAAAGTCTAAATATATAAATATATAACTTAATAACTAATTTTAGAGGGAAATTTAAATTTGATAATCTCAGCCTGTATGTCGACATAGGCAGATGGATCACGTCATCATGCCCAGTTTAATTTTTGAAAAATGTTTATTTATATTAATTATTAACTATACTTGTATTATTTATAATAATATTTCAGTTAACGGACATATACCTAATTCTCTTCTAAATTTAGTAAAGTTTTGTTCATTTAATGGTTTGGTTAATATATCAGCAATTTGTTTTTCAGTATTAATATATTCAAGAATTATTACTTCTTTACTTATATTATCTCTAAGAAAATGATGTCTAATATCAATATGTTTTGTTCTAGCATAATGAGTTGGATTCTTAGATAGGTTTATTGCACTAGAATTATCACAATAAATTGGTGATTTAATTCTAGTTAATCCAATATCTTTTAATGTCTGTTGCATATATATAACTTGAGAACAAGCCAAAGCAGCAGATATATATTCTGCTTCAGTTGTTGATAAGGATAAAGTGTTTTGCTTCTTACTAAAACAGGAAACCAGATAATGTCCCGGAAAGCGACAAAGTTCCACTTGTACTTTTTCGGTCTGATTTACAACCAGTTTACTCAGCATCACAATATGAAATTAAATCAAATACATCATTTTTAGGATAAAATAAACCATAATCTAAAGTATGTTTTACATATCTTAAAATTCTTTTAACAACTTTTAAGTGAGTTTCTTTAGGTTAAGATTGGTATCTTGCACAGAGGCAGACACTAAGAATGATGTCAGGACGACTTAGCGAACCAATCATTCCTCTATATAATATTGATCAATATCTTTTGATTTATCTTCTTTACTTAAAGATATACTAACTGTCATTGGAGTTGGTTCCCCACTAGAAGTGGTCAATCCAAATTTATTAGTTAAATCCTTAGCATATTTTTCTTGACTAATGAAAATTCCTTTATCTAATTGTTTGATTTAAAGTCCAAAGAAAAAAAATTAATTCTCCCATATGACTCATTTCAAATTATTTAGTCATTATATCTGAAATTTCTTTATTCATTATGTTATTAGTTGATCCAAGTATTATATCATCTACATATATTTGTACTAATTGAATGTCATTTTTTTTTTCTTTTAATAAAAAGAGTTGTATCTATTTTACCAATTTAAAAACCATATTGTAGTAAATAAGACCTTAATCTTTCATACCAGGCTCTAGAAGCTAGTTTCAGACCATACAAATCTTTCTTTAATTTATATACATGATTTGAAAATTTATTATCTTCAAAAGTGGAGGTTGTTCAATGTAAACATCTTCTTTTACAAAACCATTTAGAAAAGCACTTTTAACATCCATTTAATATAATTTGAAATTAGTGTAGTTTGCGAAAACAAGTAGAATCCTGATAGCTTCTAGTCTTGCTATGGGTACAAAGGTTTCATCATAATCAATTCCTTCATTTTGACAATAAGCTTGCGCGACTAAATGAGCTTTATTTCTCACGACCTCACCAAGTTCATTCATTTTACTTCTATAAACTCATTTTGTTCCAATTATACTTTTATCCTCATGTCGAGGAACAAGTTCCCAAACATCATTTCTGGTGAACCGATTTAATTTTTCTTGCATAGCAAGAATCCATGGATCATCAGATGATGCTTCCTTTGGATTTTTAAGTTCAATAGTTGATATAAAATCTACATTACTCATACTATTTAGTTGATTTCTTGTTTTAACTATAGATTCAATATTTCCTAGTATATTTTCTACAGGATGATCTTTTAATAGCCTAATTCTTTTATTAGGTTGAATGATTTCACAATTAGTTTCATTAGGTTCATTATTTAAATTTAAAAATTCTTCTTCATCTTCTATTTGTACAGTATCTTTAAAATTTTCATGAAAGATACATGCATTGTTTCTTCAATAGTGTTAGTTCTTAAATTATAAACTTTAAATGCTTTACTTCCATTAGAATATCCAACAAAGATACCTTTGTCGGATTTAGGTTTAAATTTATCTTAATTATCTTTTATATTAAGAATAAAACACTTACTACCAAAAACTTTAAAATGAGCTACTATGGGTTTCTTATTGTCAAGTAATTCATATGGTGTTTTTTAGTTAATGGTCTAATTAAAATCTTATTTAATATATAACAAGTTGTAGCGACTGCTTCAGCCCAAAACTTTTTAGGTAAGTTACTATCAGATAGCATTGTTCTAGCACACTCTTGAATCGTTCTATTCTTATGTTCTACTACTCCGTTTTGTTATGGAGTTCTTGAAAAAGAGAAATTATGAGTAATTCTTTTTTGATTACATAAATCCCCAAAATTTTCGTTTTCAAATTCTCCACCGTGATCACTGCGAATAGTTTTTATTTTTAAAGAAAGTTGATTGCGAATTCTTTTAGCAAAATTTTTAAATAATTCAAAAGCATCGCTTTTAAGTTTAAGAAAAATTATCCAAATGTATCTAGAATAATCATCTACAATTACAAAAACATATTTATTGTGATTAATTGATTGGACTAGAGATGGACCAAATAAATCTAAATGAAGTAATTCTAGATGTTTAGAAGTAGAAATCATATCTTTTAATTTAAATGAACTTTTCTTAAGTTTTCCTAATTGGCAAGCATCACATATACTATCTACTTTAAAGTTTTAACTTGGGAAGAACTCTAACAAAGTCAAGTTTTGATCATCTAGATAATAGTTTGAAATTTAAATGACCAAATCTTTTATGCCAAATCCAAAGGTCACTTGTATGCGCCAAAAGACATAAGTTATCATTTGAAACTTTCATACAAAGGATGTAAATGTTTTTCTTCCTAATTTCTTCAAAGATAATATTTGACTTATTATCATCGATGTGACATTTATCTTTTCCAAATTTAATTTTAAACCCTTTACCACATAGTTGAATTATACTAAGCAAATTATATTTTAAATTCCTAACTAGCAAAACATCAGATATAAGAGGAGTTTTAGAATTACCGACGTTGCCAATGCCAATCACATATCCTTTTGAGTTATCTCCAAAGTTGACCAATCCATCATCTTGATATATAATGTCATTGAGTATCTCTAGATTTCCATTCATATGCCTTGAACAGCCACTATCAAGTATCCATTTATCTTTCTCAACTTGCACAGTTTGTCCATTGGTTGTTGATTCTTCAAAAGCCATGTAACATTTCTGTTCGTGCATAACAAACCAATTCAGTAGATAACTAGATTTTTCATAAAAACTATATGCAGACTTATGATACTTTGATGAAATGAATAAATTCAAAATAATATTACAAACTTTCCTTAAAATGCCATTTTTAACTTTTCAAGTTTCGGATTATGAAAACCTGGCTTTGATACCAATTGAAAGGGAGTGCGGATTAAGATCTTAAGGCCAATTTAACACTAGAGGAAGGGTGAATAGTGTTTAATGGATTCTAAGACATATATGGACTAATTTAAAAATTACGATATAAACAAATGCAGAACTTAATCATAGAACAATCATAAAATCAAACACAGATGCAGAAAGTAAATAAAAAGCAGTAAAAGAAAATAACACACCGGAGTTTTTACTGGTTCGGAGTAACACTACATCCAATCCTACACCAAGGCAAATACTTCATACGGATTTTTATTATACCAATGTCGAGATTACAATCCTCAATTTCTAAAGGTCAAGAGATACCCTCCTGACTTCGAGTCCGAGGCAAACTCTCTTGATTTACGGGACACAAGATCACCCAATTGATTTCCAGGCACAACCATACATTATAGAGAGACTCGATAAACTTTTGGTTACAAATTGATCCTATAACTACGAATAACACTTTGATCTTCGAGAGAGGGCATAGAATCAAACAAGAATGAGATTCTAATTTGATTCACATGAGAACTCGACAGAATTTCGGCACGATTTTAAAAATTTGAAATTTTAGAATATGGATTTGTGGAGAAGAATGAGTGAAGAAAATAAGAAAATAGTTAGTTAAAAAATTCGTTTGTGAAGGCTATTTATAGACCAGTAACGGTCATAACCATTCGTGAAGAGATTTAAATGAATAGACACTTCTTTTGAAAATTGAAACTTTTGAATTTAACGGCCACCATGTCGACATGGGGTATCTCATGATGTCGACATCCCTTAGTTAAAAACAATGTAAAATTTTGTTTTGAAAATGGTATTGAAAGGAAAACAAGATGAAATGATTCTGGAGTAAAATAAACTAATTTTCCTATGTTTTAAAATAAAGAAGAGTAGAAAATATATTTTTAGAATGTATATATAAATTTGATTTTAAATCTCAAGTGTATATATATTATAAAGAATATTAGAAAACCAGAAGATAGTTTTAAAAAACAAACGAAGTTTAAAACAAGATTTTATTTAAAAACAAAAACAAAGAATATTTTAAGGCTAAAACATCTTTTTGAAAATTATTTGAAAATATAATTTTAAGGCTAAAACATTTTGAAAAGCAGTTTTGAAAAACCATTTTGAAGTAGTTTTGCAAGCTTCTTCCTATAGAATATCCCATCACATCAGGACTCGAGAACTTGTACAAAACCAAGATGTTTGTGGGTTTGTAAACCACTTGTCATAGATTTGAAAGCTACTTGTCGTGGGTTTGTATGCCACTAAGAAGGTATAAATGTGTTCCATCCCAAACGAAATTTGGAATGAAGATTTCCATACTATTATGAAGTTTTAACAAAACTAGACACTTATCTTGAAATCTTGATCTTGATACTCATGAGTCTTCAAACTTGATTTTTTTCATTCTTGATCTTTATACTGTACAGTCTTCAATAATCAGTACCTGCCTTACATATATCATGCATAATAATATTCATATATATGTAGACAATAGTGTTAGTATATAAGTTATAATAAAATAAGTTACAAAGGTTGTTGTCATCAAAACCACTATCTCCAATTCCTAACAATAGTTATTTAGTGGTTGTCGATGTATCTAAAGAATGGTTACATAAAATGAGAGCTAGTGGACTGGATACTCTTTAAAATGAGGTTGAACTGCACCAAGCATCATATTTATATTTAAAATATGGATGATAATTATCTTCTTTTAGGAAAATCAAGAATATTACCAATGAATGAAAATTTATATGATTATCTAGTAGATTTGTTTCATTCGGCTTATATTGAAAAAAACCGTTGAGCTTAAAAATGCTTTTGATGAGATAAATTTAGAATTACTTCTTTGTATAGCAGTAATTGGTCTGGCCGATTTACTTGCTGCTTTTGGTAAAGTAAATTAGTTCCTTTATCTACATATTATCCCAATGATTTTTCTTTTTGACATAATGCGTATGGATCTTTATATTCAGATGGAGATATGAGAAATTGATATAAAATATAATGATAATTTAAAGATGTGAATGTGATTGATGATTGGATAAGAAGATGATTTCGACCAAGAAAAACATCATACATAATTTTGTTTAAAAGCTAATAACCTTATGGTTTATCTTACCTACAGTAGCCATTATCATACTATTTTATACGATAACCGTGGAGAGAGCAATTTCTATCATGAATATAGTGAAAAATGATCCAGGAAATAAATTGAGAGGTGAATGATTAAATGATAGTTGTGTTGCATATATTAAGAAATATATATTTAATATGGTTAGCAATGATGCAATTATTGATTGGCTTCAAAATATGAGAACTCGACATAGCAACTTTGGGCTTATAATATCTACGAATGGTCTTCTTAGTCTAAAAAATCAATAATTGAATGTTTTGTGATGAATTGTATTTATATAACTTTTATGTGTTTTTACACGCTTATTTGAATCGTTGTAAAATAAGTAAATTAGGAAGCTGCCTTCCGAACCTATTATCTCTACTTTCATATTCACGATGCGTATTTTGGGAAGCGAAAGGGCACGCGAATTTTGAACGTGAAACGAATGAGTAAAGTTCCATGAAAAGAGAATGCATTTTTGTATTGTAAAAAAGACAACGAAAGAGGAATAGTTGTTATTTATTTGTATGTTTATCTCTTTTTAGGTTTTTTAAGAGTAAATATAGTGGTTGACATTAAACTATAAAATAACGTGGAAACTGCAAAACTAAAATATAGAGGTATTAAAACAGAAATCGAAATTGAAAACTGCGGAATTTGTCAGAATGCAAGTTTGGCGCAATGGAAGGGAGGTCCAGGATGATGGCTAACCCTTGATGGGTGCGGAGACAAGCCCTCTTGGTGAGAGTACGGAGGCACCGTCCCCACGGATAGCGGTCTACATTCCGGTTAGGTCATGAAGGAAGCGCCCAATCGAAAAATCTGTCGGCGTAATTTTATTTTATTTTACCGAAAACACCACATTAGTATAATGTAGATTTATTTAGAAAAAATATTATTTATTAGTTGTATTGTTAATTTTACTAAAAATATTTATTTTTGTAAACTATAAATATTTATACGTTTTTAAATTCCTATAATTTACAATTTATTATTTGTTTTTTAAAGTTGAAATGAAAGTGAGCAGGGAAACGCAAATCTTGATACGTCAAAGTCTTTATAATTTGTAAAGGTGAATTATATATACAGAATAATTTAGTTTTTACACCAGAAAGTTAGAACTACTTTATTCGATTAGCTACAATTTGAACTCCTGTGATTTAAGTACGATCAATTATTAGAACCAAAAAGTAACTGTCCTTTTACGTTCTTGCTTTGCATAAGTAAGTTGTAACAAAACACATACGCCGACATCGCTGCATACACGTATTTAAAACAAAGAAAAATTATGAAAAATAATAACAATCAAAAATAAACTTGTAAGTAGTTTACCGACTGTACCGACCGCATTTTCATAACCAAACCGTGAATCGAACCATAATAACATATAGTTTAAGGTTTTGATGGTTCAACCAATCAAACCGGCGGAACAGCTATACGCAAAAATATTAAACAAAAATGTTAGGTAGACGAGCTATGAAGGTTTTTCAAGATCGGCAGTCGAAGTTGTATATTGCTGCAGTGCACAATTGTATTAACAAACTCTAGTTAAGTAGACATTAGCATCACACAATGATAGAAGTTTAGTGACAGCAAAAACCGATGAAACTTGTAGTGGTTTGGAGGATTTTGCAGTTGCAAAGAAAGAAGCAGAGGGCAACGAAGGAAAAAGTGGTGTGCTTGCTGTCTAGATCTTGAGACCATGATTACTTTTGCCAAGTAGATTTATTTACTTTACAAAGTACGTAAGTAAGAGAAAATGATGTGCTGAGTAGTGGTTCAAACGGTAAAATGACAGTACGACCACTGATTTGTAGGTTCAAAATGGATTTTTTTAGGACCGAGATCTGATTGAATTCCAGACCGAAGTGGTACATAGTGCAGAATTATTCGAGATCGACGCATGATTGGTCCGTAGGGCTGCGCAAAGTATGGGATGTGTTGGTTTGATCAAATACTTCACACAACCCATATAGGTATGGGTTAAAGGTAGTTCAACCGTATCCGACCCTATATGAGGTTGGATATAGGTTGGGTTGAAGTGTAGGTCGGGTCGGATTTAATAGGGCTTGACTACATTAATCTAATACAAACATGAAAATGTAAAGAAAAAAATTAAAATATAATATTAAAATATTCGGTTTAAAATATTAAATTTTAGCTAGCATAAATTAAATATAACCGATGCACTACTAACACATATTTATTAGAATTTCTTTATAAAATGCATCATACGAAATTAATTCACTATATATTAGAATAAGAATTCTATTTAAAAATAAATTAAAATGCTCATCGAAATCTCTTAGTCAATCCTATGTACTTTGGACTGACATCAAATATACTTTTTTGGTATTTTTATTCGAGAATATATAAATTTTATTCTGCATTTTGACTGTTCTAATTTTACACGAGCTGATATTAAATTATTATTTTATATAGGTTTGGGTTGGGTTAAAATATGGTTGGATTGAACAGAATATTTCACCCAACCCGTATATAGTATGGGTTACAAATTGTAACTCATATCCGATCAGAAATAAGATGGATTGGGTCGGGTTGGGTCGTATTGAGTATGGGTTATGTGCACCCCTGTAATGGTCCGGTTAGATTGAATTCCAGATCGAAGTATTCATCGATTAATTGTACATATCGTGGTTTTATTAAGAATGGTTAAATCCAAACGGTGTGAAGTGTAAAATGTGCTAATCTCACTCTAGCAAGAAAACGAAAAGAAACCCGCTTTACTGTCCTAGGCTACAATAAAGTTATCATTTTCCTATTGGCCTGAAAAGGAATAAAGTAGGGGTGGTACTTGCAGAAAGGAGAGATCGGATCCGTGCTCATTGACAAGTCACATCTACAGCGCTTTCTGCACATGAATGTGTCTATTCCGGTCGCACCTTTCCATTTGAATTTCGTTCCCATTTCTTCAATTTACTGCATTTCCTAAATATTCATATTTCAAATGTTTTTATCCATGGAACAAGAGTGGGCATAAACCACACCGCTATACGGAAACCATCCGCACCGGACCGCAAAAGCAGTGTGGAAACCCACACCGAATCTTCTAACCAAAGCTGATAATTCAAACCGGACCGACCCACTTCGATACGGTTCGGGTTGCGGTTTGAATGATTGAACCAACATATTAAACCGGACCGAACCGAAAATTTATACTAGTAATCCTATGATAAAAATATAAACAACTCCTATCTTATTTTAGATTCTATCGATGTGCATTTTATTTTTATCATATGTTGTTGTTATATTAATAATAATCGCTAACATAAATGAAGAAGTTATAGTTCGATATAATATTTTTCATCTCATTTTGTGTGTAAATAAATGCTAATTATAATATTATTCTAGTCATTTTACTTAATGATTATATATTGATTAATGTTGATGTTTGGTTAATCTTCCAAAAAAAGTCCAATTGAAATATTCATATAACTAAGAACTAATCTTTCATTGCGGTATAACATTGCGTGTTTTAACCTTTAAATGTAAAAGTTTCACACAGTTGCCTTTGCGAATTCATTGCTAATGGAAGAAATTCTTTTATTTCATATTCAACACGGTTCAAATCGGACTGGACCAAAACCGAACAGTTTTACATTCAAACCAGACCGAAACCGAACCATTTAAAGAATTAGTATAATGGTTTGTATTTTGGATTAACCATTTGATGCGGTGCAGAAGCGATTTGAATTCCAAACCGCACAAAATCGACCCACGCCCACCCCTACATAGGACGATCCACGAGTACCTGAAAAATCTGAAATCCGTCGGTATTCGTATTCGAAATACGAAAAATGATCCGATGTCTAATAAACGGATATTGATGATTATCCGTCCATTTTTTATCAAGATTATATTTATGTATTTTATTACATGAAATGATTGTTGTTTACCATTTTATCTAGGTAAAAAAATTAATATGTATATATAGAAGTTAAACTTCACCGTTTAAAACCATTTTTCTTAGTATATTTATAATTTTTTTACATAAGTAGTGCAAAAATGGATTTATAATAAATTCAAAATTTTCATTTATTTATAGAGAATTATTTATTTGTTTAGATTTATAACAAAGTACCATATTTATATCCGAAAGTTTTTATCCATGGGATGGTACATGAATGCGCGAAAAATCCAAAATTCGTCTGTATTCGTATCCAAAATATAAAAAATTATCCGATATTCGAAAAAAGAATACGGATACAGATATAGCCATATCCGTATCCGATAATTTTCCTTCCAGTTTTTATCAAGATTATAATTATTTTTTTAATGTATTTTAGTATATAAAATGATTGTCGTTTACTATTTTATCCAAGTAAAAATATTAATACGTATATAAAAGTCAATTTTTATAGTTTAAAATTACTTTTCTTAATGTATTTTTTATATTTAGTATAAAAATGGACTTATAATAAATCCAAATTATTTATTTATTTATTTAGATTTATCACTCGTGAACTATTCAAAGAATATCAGATGAATATCTGATATCCGTCTAGTTTTTATCAAGATTATAGTTATTTTTATGTATTTAGTGCATAAAATGATTTATGTTTACTATTTTATCCGAGTAAAAAATTAATACGTATATAAAAAATAATTATTACTATTTAAAATTATTTTTCTTAGTGTATTTTTTAATATATTTAGTACAAAAAAGAATTTATAATAAATCCAAAATTTTCATATATTTGTTTAGATTTATTAGCTATAAACTGGTCGAAAAATATCCATGAATATTCGATATCCGTTCGCATCCATGGGTACGAATATCCGATAATCCAAATTGATTTCGAATATGGATATCAGAAAATTTCCTTTTGTATGTCCATTTATTCATTAGACTATCTCCATCGCTTCGGTGACACTGAGTATAATTCATATTCGTTTGTCCACCGTTAAACAATTTAGGAAAAAAGATGCTTAAGAGAATAAGATTTGATACTTATAGCTGACTTAAAAATTCATTTTTAGACGTTTCGTTATGTGTTCAAATTATTGAATACATGAATGGAATGAGAAAATAAAGTTCAGTTTCACATCCTAATTTTTCATATGCATATTAGTTCCACTATATTTAAGCCATATTTAGAAATCAATGGTTTGAACGTTGACAGAAACATGAGAACATGAAAAATAAAAGTGGATGATTTCATCTCCATTATGCATTATAAACGTGTATATCCATTTCATATTACTGAGTTTGTAATATAAATTTGATGATGTGATTGGGCAAATTGACATTTGAAAATCTCAATAGAAGGAGAGGATTAAAGAAATAGTCAGCTTTTATAAAGTTGGATAACTTTGTGGTTTGTTCCTTTTGATTTTTGATCTTTGGATGACAATCAAGTGCGGTTCGCAATCCTTTTTTGACCCGTTGCCGCTGAAGACACGTCCGACACGTCCGACGTCACAATGTTCAATTACTCATTTGCTGCTTTGTTTGTCGATCATTGGAATTTGATACATTGACGTCTGACGCGTCGGACGTCAATGTATTATCAACTCAAACCCCTATAAATCAAGTTTCCTCTCTCATCTCCTTCGCAACATTATTCATATCTCTTCTCATCTCTACATACATATTTATTTATATATCAACAATATCTAATTCGAAAACATATTCCGAATACAAACATGCACAAGATTTGGTCGTTATATCAGCATATCTATGTAGAATAAGAAGCGATATGATCCGAATTCACACGTCAAATTACACCGGTTTAATGATGATAAATGGGCATCAAGAACATTGTCAACGAAATTTACAAATGAAAAGACTTTATTTTTTCTCGTTATGCGAAAGGCTATAAAATTACGGTCCGACTACAAAGGAAGAAACTAACATCAGAGAAATGGTTGCCATATTCGTATAAATCATAGCTGCATCGCCTTCAAATCGAGAAATGAGTGAAAGATTTCAAAGGTCGGGTAGCACGATTTTAGTTTGTTTTCATGTTGTACAATTACTTGCCACAGATATTATCAAGCCAGATGATTCTCAATTTAATACCGTTTCAGATCATATTAGAACTTCAAACCAGGTACTACCCATATTTATAGAAATTGCGTTGGGGTTATAGACGGTACACATGTAATGACATATTTACTTGCGGATCGAGTTATTTCATATAAGGATGCAAATGTTATACTACACAGAATATCTTAGCAGCATGCTCATTCAATTTACAGTTTATTTATATTATGGCTGGTTGGAAAGGTACAAGGCATGAAAGTAAAAAAATTTAATTCAGTTATAAATGATAGAAACTCTAACTTCCCCCGTCCTTTACCCGGACAATATTATCAAATTGACTCATGATATCCACTTCAATTTGTTTTTTTACACCTTATCGAAATATTAGATATCATATTCCTCATTTTCGTGAAACCGCCAACCAAAATCGATAAATAATTTTAATTCTATCATTCGAGTTTACGTTTGGCAATCGAGGGAACCTTTGGAATATGGAAGAAAGTGTTTGTCGTTTTGAAGAAAATGCCAAGATACTCATTTGAAACCCAAGTAAAAATTGTCGTATCTACAATGGCTACACACGATTTCATACGAAAACACAATAATAGAGATCCAGGTTTTATGGCTTTTGATGATGGTCTCGATTTTATTCCAAAAGAATACCAGGAGGAATATTATAATATGAGAACTGTATCGAACATAGTAGTTGGACTGGTACAACGACGTAGACCATGAAATGTAAACAATTCAAAATACCGTAAGAGATGAAATTGTTGCAGCATGGCTGCATTTTTATATCATTTTATATGTACTTACTACTATTATATAATTAATTTCCGTTTATTTAGATTTTTGTACCATTCTGTCATTTTTTAAAATCCATATTACACATCAAAATATATAATTAGTTAACTGTAAGTCAATTAAATTAAAATTCACATTTTAAATACTCCGTTAAAATACCCCGCTCAAATACCTCATTTGCGGCACACAAATCCATTCTTCGTTCACTTAACTTCCTTGCTCAAATGCCAAGTTACCATTCCCAAAGAACGCACCCTTGGTGTATAATAACCCACCTTCCTTAATAATCCAAATTAGCGCATCCAAGCAGTCGGATTTCCAAACAATATAACGAACGACGTTCCATTAAGAATAAGATATGTAAATATCTACAAATATCATAAAGAATATCTATCACTACACATTTTGTGATGACCCACAATTCGGAAGGTTTAAATTGACAATAATCCACACATGTCCAACTCAAACAATCTGAAACACAGATAATCAATGGTGTTAATTAAGAAAAGCAAAAAAGAAGAAAACAAATACAAAATCTCGTAACGGAATGACAAAATATAATAATCAAATAAAAAGTTCATGAAACTGTTTACACTATACATTTGATTACAATTTATACAACATCTATCAGAGTTATACATACAACAGAATAATAGAATAATGTAGTAGAACAACGTGATACAGGGAATAATAATAGTAATAGTATACCAAATTTTCATCTTCGTTCTTCGGAGAATAATCTTCAATGCGCTGAAATCGTAGGGCTGACCTGAGCGTAACGAACAAACAAAACACTCAAGTCAGCACTAAAATATCCTTATGTGGGTCAAATCAATATCATGTATAACATGAGTGTAATAGCGTCAGAGATGTTTACGGGGTTTCACATCTCCTATCCAACATATAACATGCATGCAATAACTCAAGAGATATTCCGGGATTTTACATCTCTTAAGGATCTATGAAAATATTTTTATGTAGTAGAATACGCTATATATAATGCTTAATCGCTAAAATAAATGTTTTTCTTACAGTTAAAGCTTTACATTAATCCCTCTTAACGTATTTTTAAACATTGTCGTACAGTTTGCATATAACGCCCCAGTAGCACGTCTGGTGATAAGGATGCGCTATGATACGACAACACTAAACCAAAATCGTAGCAGTCTCGTGTAGTGATAAAAGTATGACAAGGCATGTGAGGCAATGCCCAGGGTAGGATACTACCAGCTCGAGTTGGAGGGCTAGTGGTAACGCATTGTAGCCACGATCGTCCACCGCGTCCATCCATTTCATATCGAATCAAAGGGAGATAATCTCAAAATCAAGGTGCACCAATCGAAACCAACAACAAGAGTAATAGTGTCGACCAAGTCCAAAATGAAATCGAAGAATGGATATCCGCTAGAGGTAATTAGCCTCTTTGGCCCTGCCAAGCCGTCCTGTTTTAGTCATTCAAACTGGCACAAGTGCTGGTGTCTATCCATTACTGTTCTCTTTCTTTAAATCCAGCAAATGACGCCAAAACACTTCATTCTGAATTCTCCTCCACATACACAATTGTTAAAGTGGCTCCAATATTGACAGAGAATATGCCAATAAGAGGCCCCGGTCTGTTTAACAACTAAACGTCGTTTTACACAACGGTTGACACTTTTACATTTCGAAAACGATTCATACTCGATATCAAAATATCATTCATTTCAAAAATCCTTATATGTACTCAAATTATGTCGATTCAATTCGATACTTCGTTTTCAATTCAAAATTTGATTCGAATTAAAATTTAGATTATAACTTCATTTTAACCCAATCCACATTCAAATACACGATTTAAATATAAACATTCCAACGTTGTCCAGTTTGAACTTTTGGAAATAGTTTTAAAAAAATTTATAGTTTAAAACGATAAAATAGTTTAATATAAAATAGTTTTAGTATTGAAAATGGTTTATGTAGTAAAATAGTTTGGAAAAATTCAAAAAAAATTGAATATTCAAAAGGATAGATTTTAAACTGTTTATATTAAAATAATTTATTTTGAAAATAGTTTCAAATCAAACTGTCTCTTCCATTTCAACAAATCTGGACCAAGTCCAAATTCCAACCAAACTGATTCAAATTCAATTTTTCCAATTCAAATCATTTTCAATCTCAATTCAATTCAAATCGACTCGATTTCGATTCGACTTAACTTCGATTCCAATTTCAATTCAAATTGATTTCGATTTCAAATTAATTAATTTCAATTTCAATTCCTGTTTGAATAATTTCAATTCAATTCTCAATTTTAATTTATATCAATTTCAAATTCGATTTCAAAATATCGATTTAAGTCATTTAAATCAAATTTAACTTCGATGTCAATTCATTGTTCAAATCTTTAAAAATAATTCAATCTCGAGCCACATTTTGAAATATCAAGTTATATCACTTGTACTTAAATAACTTCGAAGTTTAAGTAAAAGTTCAAATCTTATAAAATAGTTCGATTTCCTTAATTCAAATCATATTTCAGTTCTAACTTCAAATTTCAAATTGCATTCTTTAAACAATTTTTTTAACCAATTCGATTTCATATTTCAAGCTCGAGTTGGAAAATAATTCAATTTCCATATATTCGATTTTTATTCCTTTAAATTAAAATAATTTAAATAATTTCAAACCAAAAATTTAAAAACCATTTAATATAACCAATCCTGTGTCCGTATATAATTTTCTGGCCAAGTGATCATTTATTTCAATTTAATTTCAAGGATGGATATATTTCATTTCAATCCAAAATAATGTCATAGGTATATATCATTTCAACATATTTCTTAATTTATTCAAATATAATTCAAATAACAGTTTTATAGACTATCAATAATATATTGGGTGATAACCGGGATAAAAATTAAACATCCAAATCATCCAAAATATCAACCAATAGCATCCATCACAATCAACATTCAAAACAGTCAATATATCACAACAAGTAACTAGTAATCAATAATCGAGAATTTAACTAGCAGTTTAATTTCAATTTCAAATTTTATTGTCGATTTGATTCTAACAGTTAAATTTATTTGTCACTATAACATCAGTTTGAATTACCACACTTTATGATTTCAATTTAACCAATATAAAAATATTTTAGTCAATCATGAGCATTTAAACCACTCGTCTTTATTTGAAATTGATAATTTTCCAGCTTCAAATAATTTTCAAACCAACTCCACAACATAGTCTTCATCGATACGAATCCATTGTAACTCGTTTCACTCGAAACCGGCCACGTATGCAAAAACTACAAATTTATTAATATCAATATAATTAAACATAATTAATGAACCTAATAACATAATTAATCAAAAATTAACCTAAGCACTATTTACTCTCTCCCACTCAAACATCTAGGTCGCGAAAAGAACCCATTCACGCTACTTCCAACATCGATGCGCATCACCAATCTGACGATTGGAGCTCGATCAGAATGCACCACCACAAACGCCCCCTTGGCTGCATTCCTCAGCCCCACTGCGCAAGCCACTAGAGCCGCCGTCAACGCGAATAATATTTAAAACCGTGCGAACCTTCGCGCTAAATTCTGACGATTACGAAGCGTAATAGCACGATCCAACCGTCCAAATCGAAGAGCTCGATGAGATATTTCTTTTCTTAGTTGATGTCATTTGATTTTATTGAGCGGATTGGAAGAAATTAAAGGAGAAGGAGGGGACAATTTCATCCATTAAAGAATAAAAAGAAGTGGTTGTGTTTCTCTTCCGATTAGGGTTACGTGAATAAGAAAATGAATGGCCTATTGTATAAATATATGACCCAGTTGAACCGCGAAATTTACGAGCTCCAAACGAAGCGTGCCGTCTAGCATTCTATATGTTATAACTCCATTTCGAACACAATAGAATAGTCTCGAGGCCTAATTTGATCATATACAGAAGATAGCTTTTTAGACCGAATTATTTTAGTTTAAATTCTAAACATAAATTTTATGCATTTCAAGTTCGCACGGCCAAACGATAAGTCTGATCGCTACGAAACTTGAAATTCTATAATAATTCACTATTACGGATCTAATGAAATTGGTATCGTCAAAATCCGATACAGCGGCCAAAATGGCTATTTTTACATGTTCATTAAAACAAGCTATTTTCCAAAATCAAATTATTCATTTGAAATTCAATTTTAGCAGTTAAAAATCTTCACTCTTATTTAAATAAAATTTAAATCAACTTTCGATATCATTTTCGTTCATATTAAATTCAAGATTCAATTATTTAAATAATTTCCAATATTAAATTTAAATAATTAAATTATCCAATAAATCGCTATAATTGAAATACAAGTTATTTAACTTATAAAATTTACTAACGAATTCAAATAATAAAATAACTACTATATTTAGTTTCACTTCTTATTTTAAAGTGTTCCAATAATCCAATTTTGATTAATTCCAATATTATAATTTCAATAAATCCCAATATTAGATTCCAAATGAATTTATTATCAAACAATTATTTTATTTTCATCTAATTAATTCAACATTTATTATTTAAACTCATTCAATATATAAAACTTCATTCAATATCTGTTATTTCCAAAATCTTCAAAATTGTTTATTTCAAAATTTTATTCAAGTTCATATTCAATAAACAACATTAATAAATAATTAAATTTTTGTTTCTAACCATTTTTATTCAATAATTGTATTAAATTTAATAATTTAAAACAGCTAAAAATATGGGTCGTTACACGTTTAATTTTCCCGGTGGAGGATACAAAACATAATATTAACATAACACATAAATGATGAACTTTATATCACATAAAGAAACATAAGATCCAACATCATATTACAATAATATATGATGTTGTTTGCTCTAAAAATTGGTACAAATACCCAATAGAATGAATGTAGAGAAATAATGAAGAAATCTAAATTAAAATAGAAGAAATAAGCAAAAAAATAAAGACAAACAAATTTATAGTCGTTCGGCGTTGAATGCCTACGTCCATTTTGACGAAACAACTTTATTAATCATTTGAATTTCTGAGTACAAGAGGGATTGAATTGAAATCTGTAAATATAGTGGAGTGCAAGCAAAATAACAGCGTGAAAGATTCCTAAAATGAACTATGAACTCTGTATTTATAAGGGAGGACGATCGAATATCTCTTGAAAATTCACCAGTCGAATCTCCAGTATAGACGAGGTCACCCAAAAAATTTCATGGCCCAATTCCCAACGTAGAGCAATCGATATCGATAGGTTAAGGCTTCCTTGTGGCAGCTTACGATCAGTCTGGTAGGTTCCCCTCCATGCTAGCTTTATGTTTCCAATATTATTTGCATAGTTGTCTTCATGTTTTTGGAGACATCGGTTGATTTCTATTGAGTTGAACTGTTGGTTGACAATGTTCATATCTGTAGTGATACGATCTGATCCCCTGCACAATGGAAGGAATAGGTATTGATCCCCTTCTTAGAGGAGGCACAAATCCATACTTTGGGTATTCAGGAGATTCTATCTCTTGGTCTCGCTTGATTGTTACTTCATATTGTTGTCTGTGCTTGATCTCTGGACTGTACGATCACCTCTCGGGGCTGGTTGCCTGATCCATCATCGAGTCTAACTTATCTGATCTGTCTAGATATAGTCGGGTCAAAAGGTTGGATAACACTAGTCACTGAAGTACGTCTTGTTTCGAATATGACGTGCTTTGAATCGAAACAAGTTAGAGTCGCCTGGAAGAATTCCATTCAGTTTTCTGAATAGTCATTATCCTTCCGTTAAAGTGTCTTTCTAAATAATCGTATCTCCCTTTGTTTATTGTGAAGCCTAGTCGATATTTGTCAGTACCTAGGACGTAATCTTTAGCCATCATCTATGCTTGGTTCCATTGAGCTTGTTGATCAAGTTTGTAGGCCTTGGTTATTTGAACCGATCTCCTCTCTAAGGAGTTCTTAGCTAATAATTCAATATCTATCAAGTCAAGAAATCAAATGTTAAGTACATGTGCACGTCCATTCATGTACACATTTTTATCATTGGCTCCCAGGCACGTTCACATGTGTATGGGTCGTTGCCAATATCAAGCGGTTAAAATACATTAGCATTACAATGTTTTTTCTCTCTTTTTAACATTGGGAAGGGATTGGTACAAATCCCCTAGGTGGAGGATCGGATTCGGTCCCTCTCTTCTACCTACATGGACTTAGCTTAATTCGCGGCTACATTGAAGCGGGCCAAACCCATATATAAGCTAAACACTTAGTTTTCATTCCTGCACTTGCTCATCTACTTCCCTCAATGAATCTGAACCTTAAAATTCCTTCACGTCTGACATTAACGAGTTTAAGCTCGAGTAATCCAACGACCTCTCCAACAAATTATCACTACCTCGATCATCACCCCCTCCAAAACCTCATGCCACCCCTTTTTCCACCAAGCCTTGCCCTAATTTCAATGATTCTTATTTGGACCCAACTCGAGTTAAACTTGAGTTGTGACCTAGGTCGAACCCTATCCCATACTTAATTCATTTGTGTTAATGGTGGACTTGATTTCGTCAAATGTGATTTTAGCAATGAGATGATTGATTTTATCACATTGGTAGTTGTAGGTTTACGGTTCGCTAATATGGATTAGAAAAAATGAAGCAGTGAAGATGGAAGGATCGGCTTTTGATTAGTGATCGATTGTGGTATAGCATAAAGGGTTCGACGTGGGTACACGACTAGCATGAAGGAGATGCAGTGGAGTGAGGAGGAGGGACCAGTCGATCTGGTTCGGCTCATTGGACCAGATGGAAGCACGTGTGAGATGAAGTGAAGTAGTGAAGTTTAAGGGATCGGTCGTGATAGTATAAAGAGCATGGAATAGAGGAGTTATAAGTAGAGGGATCAGCTGGTACCGGTTTGGTTCGTAGGATCATTTGTAGCATTTTATATTTCAAATTTTGATAAGTCAAGGATGATAATGCGAAGGATCGGGTGAGATCCCCTCGCCTGGGGGCACTTATCCATTTTTTAGCTTTGTTTGTGCACACTTGAAGATTGAGACTCGATTACATGCTCTTGTATGCATGAATTAATCCGAATAAATGGACATATGAACTTGAATATGATCTTGAACTCGAACATGACCTCGATTTGAACATATTAGCATGTGAAAATGAACTTGAATATAAATTGAATTGCAACATATGCCTTAAACATATTTAGATGCTCATATGAATCCAAATGCAAATATCGAACTTCAACATACTGATAACTGATCTCGGGACTTAAATGAAATCCATAACAATCGATGTGAAAGCCGATTGAGACGGTCAACGATGATGGTTACTCCGGCCGAATCTCAGAGTTTCATCACAGCTATCCTTTTCATGCTGAACTGTTTATCACTGCACTGCATAACCCACACTAGTTTACACTTTTCACGGGAGGAATAGGTTTAGTTTCTCTAACAATAACTTCCTATTAAGTATGATAGCTATAGGTTCTAGATGCTTAGAGCGTTTAGCTGCTATAGGCACTGAACAAACAACTTCACATGACAATCCCGATGTTGAATCAAGCGCAACAACAATATCCACTTGAAACTCTCCAGCCCATCAACCTTAACAGGTCTAAAGTTCTCAGCAGGTGCTAGAAATTCCTTCGAACCCAGAAGTTGAAATCGAGCCAGCTCCTGACACTTTAGAAGATGTCATATTTTTAAATGATCGGGAGGATTCATTGGCTTTAAGGGTCGATGAGGCCACTCTCCACAGACTGTGCATTAAACAAGGTATTTCGTATGAGGATGTGTGAGTCCCATCTCCTGATGGTAGGGCTCACTTGCCCTCAAAAGCCTATACTGAATGCAACAAGTTTATGTGTTGGGTAGGTTGCAATCTGCCTCTTAATATATTCATTTAGAAAAAGTTACATTATTTAAGATTGACACAAGCTCAGTTGCGTCCCAACAGCTACGTGTTTCTGCACTGCACGTATATGATATTCCTTGAATTCTTATATCATGAGCCAACTCCAAACGACATCGAATTCATTTATAATCTCAAGCGGCAAAATGGATGCCTCTCGTATACTTTCCTTGAGTCATTCGCTAATTCTCAGGTTGTAACTGGCACTTGGAAAAAACTGAGCGCTTTTAAGATTGAATGATTCTATGTGTGCTGCCACCAAGTTTTGCAAGACGGTGGCTGGAAGAACATAAGTGTCGCTTCAAACTCAAGTTTGAGTGCTTTTATTCAATTCGTATTCGAAACTAAGCAGTTTTTTTTGAAAATTGCAGCCATCCATCTATAAACCAATGATAATAGATATTTCGAGGCAGTTTCAATAGTCAAAAATAAACCAATGATGGATAGGGACATCAAAGCTCTTCTTACCGACGAGCGCCTTATTGTCTTCGGCTTAGTAGAAGAAGGCCGTAGCACGGGACTGCCAAGAAACACCAAGGAGGAAGTTATAGAAAGCAGAAGCATTATTGGGCAGGGATGTGACGAAATTGATCATGTCATGCCCTCAGTTGAGTGAGCTTAGGATATTTCCAAAGAAGGCGAGGTGAGGGTGATGCTAATGAGCCTGGTCGTGACGATGTGAGCTCAAGTCATGAGCCTGCAGTTAGACCCTCCCAAGACCCACAATTTCCTACCTCAGTGAAGAGAAGAAGAAAAAAGTTCGTTTATAAGCTTCGTAGAGGGTAGGTCTCCAAGGAATCCAAGTCAACCTCTACTGCTACAGATCAATCTAGCACATTTGTAGGGTTGTCCAACATCCGAATTCTAGATGAAGTTAGGAATTATGATTTCGCTAATTTAAGCCTCGGGGGTTTTGAATTTCCCATTTAATTTGCCTCTGACATTCCTCCAACTAGTATTAGAAAGATTACTCCAGATAGCAATGCTCCAATATCTGATCCGTCAAGCGGACAGTAGGATACTCATGATCATGTACACTTCACCGTACGACACTCTTCTGTCTTCAATACTAGTGATTCTTATACACTTTCGTTTTGTTTGCAGGCTCGATGGGAATCTCACTCAATTATGATCACTTGAATAGATCAGCATACTCCTAGCCGTCTTATTTTAGGCCCATTCGAGATCTGGACCTAGGTAGAGATAGAGAAGGTCATGAAGGAAGAGAAGACCAAGATCTAAGCCACCAATCCAAGGACTCGTCATCTATGCATAAGTCAAAATCTCAATCATCTCACCATAAGGGTGTTGGTTAACACCCCACTATATGTAGTAGTAACCAAGTCGCTACCTCATGCTCCTGCTTCATCATCTACACTCGAGCAACATTACGGTTCTTTTGATGTCAATCGATCTTCGCAATGCTAGTCTAGCACGGTAGGTCTTGATACTTCATCCCGCAAACACGACAAATGGGCCCTCTCAGCCCTGACTACTCTTGATGCCACTGTAACTAAGAAGATGGCCGAGCTCAAGGTCACATTTCCTAAGTTATGTTTTGATGAGTTTATGTGCATTCCTCTGATGCATTTGATTCCTCCGGATGCCAAGGAAAAGTGCTCGCTTATCTTAGTGACGTTTACATCCAGCACAACACGATGCTTTAAGTGGCTGAGAGGATTTCTAAGGTGTTTATGGAGAGAAAGCACGAGATCGATCGCTTGACTCTTGAGCGATCCATGATAAAGACATCATCAAGTACTTGGATGAGGAGGTACAGTAGTTGGGTACAAAACTGGAAGACGTTGAGAAAAGAGCCAGCAAATCCTCTGAAGCAGTTGAGCGTCTGATGAAAGCGCACCAAGCTGAACTGGACACTACCGTTCATCGCAGCATCACTCTAGCCCTTGAAAAGGAAGTCTAGCAGAAGGAGATGGATGTGCTAAAAATAGGAAATTATGCCTTGGCCTTTCGTATTAAATAGCTTGAGGAGAAGCTTGAGAAGTAAAAGCGAGAAAAATTTGAGGCTCAATTGGAGTCTCAATGATATTGAAAAAAGACCATCGAGGCTCCCAAAACTAAATTAGAGCCTAACAAACAACTTGCACAAACAAAGGCTCTTAAGAAAGAGGCTAGGAAGGCTGGTCGGACAAAGATAAAGGATGAGTTCGATCCATTACTGATATATCACAATGCATGCATCCTTATGAATCATAACCTCTGCTTCCTTGGAGAGGGGTATCCCGAGTCGCTTGTCAAAGGCTGGGACCACATCATAGATCTGAAGAAGAAGTACATTGGTGGTGCTGAAGTTGATGAAGAGCAGTTCATGGGCAAAATCTGACGCGATGATGAGCCAAATGAACTCAGGGTTGCTCAGCTTAGTTTACTCAATGATCCAACGACCACTGGAAAGGGGAAAGATGACGTTGAAGCTTTCGGATCTGGTCCTCGGGATCCATCTCCAAATTAAGCAATTAATATTTTAGATTTTCATACCCCTGAAAAGGATACTGACTATAATCCATATCAACCGGGGATGAAAAATTCTTTTGCGTGTCTCCGATCCTTGAAGGCGGCACTCCGTCTACGATCGAAGACCAACCTGGCGAAGGTATATCTTTTACTTCTTCGACGTTCGAAAAGGTTTACATCTTGCATTCGATAGTCATGGGCTTAGCCATTGATCTTCATGAAATTGCAGGTCCGTTCGCATCTGTCCGCGCTCCCGATGATGATGTTATCCTAGGACAATAGGTGCCGATCACAGGGTCCACTATGGCCGTCACCATACAAGTAGCTCCTATCAATCATCCCGTTGAGACTTCCGACCTGGATACTGAAGTCATAGGGGCTCTGAGTGAAGAAAAGACCGATAACCAACAGGGCTAGGATGAAACAGAGGACGTCGTAGTGACTCATGCCTTCGAACACTGGTAAACTTAGCATAAAGGAGCGCACTTAAAAGGAGGAGCTGGATTTGCAAGTCAAGAAGGAGAGCGCTGAAGTAGATATTACTCTGCTCTAAGTTATACTATCGGCAATGTCACTCGTAAGGAGGTCGACCCTTCTGTATCCAAAAGTGAGATTATTTCTGCTCCTGTCTCTGAAAGCATTTCTCCTAAGAGTGGTAAGGGCAAAAGAGGGTCTAAGAGGAGAAGGCGAGGCGATGGCTTGGAAGATTCCACCCCAAAGAACACATCGAAGAAGCCCAAAAAGATGAGGAATAATCATTGAATCAACTTGGATAATGCATTACCAGGTGGACATTTTCTCTTTATAGGTCGCAATTGTGCGTATGGCCCCCGCTTTTGGCTTTTAGTTTCTAAATAAACTTGTACTTAGTTTCCAAGTTTCAGCATGTGAATAAAAAGTCTTTCGTTTCTGTTCAACTTTTGTATGGAATTTGTTTAAGTGTTTAAGCTATTACGTTTTCCATAATTCATCATTTGTCATTCAAGTTGCAATATCTTTCGGTCGCCCATTACTTTGGGCGTCGATCCAACAAATCCATCTCAAGGTATCCTTTCGGTCATAAACTTAAGTCGTATTAAACACTAGACGTGAGCCATAGTGTTACACTATCATGTTCAGTGGTTAAATGATTATACTCATGTCCTTAGTCTTGGGTTGGCGAAGTTAGTTTGTGGACGGTCGGGTCTCATTCATGATGGTTTATACTCCTCCTGTAGGTTCAAGCCAGAGTTTGAGATTTGATAGTCAAATCATACTCATATGTTTTGTTTGTATTCTTATCCGCATTTAGGGGATCAGTGTTAGCTGATGGGTGGTTAATCACACCCGTTTGATGTTCATAATCTAGCCGACACTCCGGGAACGTAATTTATTTAGGGAAACGGTCGAATCACATTTCCTTTGATCAATTCCCTTTCCTCCAACTCTGAAGCAAAGTTCAAAACGTGGTTAGTCACATCATGATCACTTTTAATTTTCATTCTTCCCATTGGATCGGGAGTCGAAGTTAGTTAATGGATGGTCGAGTCACATCCGTTCTCTATTTTATACTCAGCTTGTCGGATTGCAGGCGAGAGTTTATGGATGAATGGTCGAGTCACGTTCATTTTGTATAATTCGATTATGGACCTAAGTACTTGGTTGGCACCAAACTACGGGTTCTTATTGGTTTATATCAGGCACATGCAGCTGTAAGTTGGTTGCATATCACAGCTATTATATTATGCACAAACAATTCACATATATGGAGAAAACTTCAGGTTTTATTGCAAACTAAAAAATAAGCGATAGAGTTTGTCTTATTACATGGCTTTGAATTCAAATGCAAAGGAAAATTCTAAATGAAATACATCCGAATGAAAAAAGCCAAGTGAAATAGCATCGTAAATACTCGTTGTTCCATGCTCAAGCAAGTTTGATGCCATCGACAGTTGTTAGCTTGAAAACTCCATCTCCAAACTTATGATTGAGTAAATAGGGTCCTTCCCAGCTTGCACCTATGTTTGTGGGGCTACGAAAGATCCATTTCAGGACAAGATCGCCAATTTCAAAGGACATAGGTTGGACTTTAACATTGTAATACCAGGCAACTCATGTCGATGTGCAACTGCCCTTAAGTCGGTTTCTTCGCGCTTCTCATCAGCCATATCTAGAGATTCCAAAAGGAGATCTGAGTTGTAGGGTCATAGTAAGTCACTTGATGAGTAGGGACTTTAAGTTCTATAGGAATCATGGCTTCAGAGCCGCAAACAAGGATGAATGGAGTGTGGCTAGTTGCAGACTTATGGAGAGCTCTGTATCCCCATAGTGCTGACGAAAGTTCATCAACCACTTGCCTCTAGCCTTTTCCAAATGCTTCTTTAGAATAGACTTTATTATTTTCATAACAGCTTCGACCTGTCCATTGGCTTGACGGTGAGAAGCTACCACAAATCTTTTCTCAACATGATGTCAACGACATAATTCTTTGAATTTAGCACTATCGAATTGGATCCCATTGTCAGTTACGATTACATAGGAAAGATCAAAAGATAGATGATGTTCTGAACCACAAAGTTAATTACTTTCTTCACTATGATCATGATCAAAGGTTCACCTTCATCTCATTTAGTGAAGTAATTGGCTACTACGATGGTGTACTTCGCACCACCTTTGGAAATTAACAAGGAGCCGATGATGTCAATACCCCAAGTAGAAAATGTCCACAGATTAACCATCTAAATGATTTCTGTTGATGGGGCTATAGGAATCTTTGCAAGCATCTGGCACTTATCACATCGTCTAGCATAATCAGCCGCGTCTTGGTTAATAGTTGGCTAGAAATAACTGTATCGGAGTATCTTCTTTGCTAAGGTTTATCCCTCGGTGTGATTGCCACATTCTCATTCATGGACATCTCTTAATACTAGATTTCGTCATTGGCGATACAAAGAAGCAGGGGGACGGAGAAACCCTTCATGTATATGACTCTTCTTGAAGGATGTATCGCGAAGCTTTATAATGAATATGACTTTTTTCATTTATCCATTCGAGAAGGATTCCCCTTTGCAAATAGTCATTAATCGGAGTCATCCATGACTACTTCTCAGTCTCCATCTCTAAGACCAAATCAATATCTATTTAGTCAATGCTCGGAGCGTTAAATACTTCAATTGGGGCTATGCCCATTTGCTGTGCATCCTCGAAACTGGTCAGCATAGAAAGTGAGTAGGCTTTCTCATTCTGTTCTCTAGAGATGTGAGTAATAGCGTAATGCTCCAAATCAGTTAGTAGCTTTTGGACCCGGTTGAGGTAAGGAGATAGTATTGCTCCTTTGGTATGATATTCTCCCCTTACTTGGTTTACTTCCAATTGGGAATCATAGAAAATTTGCAATACCATTATTCTCATCTCTCTAGCAAGTTTAAACCCGGCGGTCAAATCTTCATATTCAGCTCCATTATTCATTGTAGGGAAGTCAAGTTTCAGGCTATATATTTAATATCGGATAATATTGCTGATATACCGTCGGTATATCTAATATCGCTCCTAAATCGATATTTTTCCAAAATATCGCTTAAAATATCTCTGTCAATGTATTGCCTAATAGTTGTTGATATATCGTTCCGATATTTAGTGTAAAAACCCCGATAATTTAAGAATATCGTTCATTATTGTATGTGTTGGAGAAGATGTCTTTACAAATAAATATCATCACATTTTCAATATTTATTTTTTGAATATGTTGAATGACAATTTGTAGACCACATTAAAAATCCTAATGCACTAATCTTTTAGCTTTAACCATATAGTTTAGGCTACTTCATTAGCCTTTCAATAAAGAAAACTCTACTTATTTCACTATTTTATATGTTTTATTTTTCTTGAAGACTTTTCCACTAAATGCATGATCATGAAAGAATTATTTCTCTTTTCAGTTAATTTTTGTTCACCATTTCTAATTGGCAAGTCAGCTTATTCAAATTCGTGTCATCAATTATTATCATGCACCCAGAACTAAAAGTTAAAGAGCAAGAAAGTTATACATTTGACATATCGATGAGGAATGAGCTAAAATAGCAATTTTTATCAAATCAACTTTGCTTATACGATAAATTATATGCAAACAAAAATGATAAAACTACAAATATGGAAAATTTGAGAAAGTAATATAGATGATTAGATGAACGAAGAAACGATGAATATATTATAAAAATGAAGAAAATAATAAAGATGTACATTATACGAATTTCTTGGTTTTTATGAGCCTAAATTATGCTTTGTGTTAAGTAGAATATCTCGGTAAACAGATTATAATCTATAAACTATATGCAATCGGTCAATGATAGTTATTTATTATTATTTATCTAAATATTTGGATGCTTAACATTAATATAACATAGTATAATCTTGTTTATAACTTGTTTTACACATGTCCGATATTTTACCGATGTTATCACGATATTTAAAGCATCTCATATCGATACTTTTCCAATATGTATCTGATACCGATATTAACTACTTTAGTTTCAAAGCGTAGCAGATCAAACGTCGCTCAGAAGTTACTAGTACGACCTTGGTGATAGAACACTGATCATTGGATGCTTCATCCATGTACATCTTCCATCAGATGATAGCTCTCTATTGCTCTCCAAAGAGTCGTCAATGGTAGTGAATTCAGCTATGAAATCTACCAATGATTGTCCCTAGATGGCCCTCCAAGGGAGATAAGTGATAACGAACTGGCTCATCGAAGTTTCATTTAAGTAACCTTCCAAATGTCTCAGGTCGCTATAGGACCTGTCCTAATGGCTAGTAGGTGAAGACAATGATGGGATGAGCCTAGAAATAAGGGCAGAACTTTCTTGACACAATCAATATGCAATGCACGAGCTTCTCCAGTTTCGGATAGTTCCTTTCAACACCCCTTTTAATTGCTTGCTAACATAATACAATGGCATATGGATCTGATACTTTTCGCATACTAATGTGGCATTTACGGCATTATTGACACTGCCAAGTAAATATACAAGCCTTCATGATCCAGTGGCTCGGACAAGATTGGGGTCTCTCTAAGTGATGTACCAGTGCTTGAAACGTATCAATACAATCCTGCGTCTATTCAAAGTTCTTATTTTCTTTCTTGATCAAGTCAAAGAAAGGGATGCACTTATCGGTGGCCCTGAAGATGCATCGACTCAGGGCGGCGACCTTCTCATTTAGGCTCTACACCTGCTTAACTGTCTTTGGCACTTTAATATCTCTGATCGCTTGAATGTTTTTAGGATTGGCTTCAATTCCATGAGAGTTAATGATGAAACCCAAGAATTCCCTGACGCAATGCTAAAAGAGCGTTTCAAGGGGATAAGTTTCATTCCATATTTTCGGAGAACACTGTGCACCTCCACCAACTCACCAATGTGGGTGTTTGATCATTTTGACTTCACGAGCATATTATCCACATATACTTCCATTGATCTCCCGATCTGGTCTCTTAACAACCGGTTGACTAGCCTTTGGTAAGTAGCTCTAACATTCTTTATTCCAAAAGGCCTTACAACATGTAGTATATTCCCAGGTCGCTAATGAAGCTGGTGTATTTCTGGACTGGGACATGCATTGGGATCTGATTGTATCCAAAGTACGAATTCATGAATGAAAGAAGTTCATATCCAATGGTTGAGTCTACCAGCTGTTCAATCCTTGGAAGTGGAAAGTTGTCTTTTATGCAGGCCTTGTTCAGGTCTAAGTAGTCGACGCATGTCCACCACTTTTCATTTTCTTTTCGCATCAGAACTAGATTGGATACCCATTTCGGGTGGGGGCATCTTGGATAAACCCATTGCTTTTAAGTTTATCCACCTCCTCTTTAAGTACAACAGATCTCTTTGGGTCCATGCCGCATCGTTTTTGTTTTACCAGGACATGCTTCGGGTTGATATTCAATGCATGGCTCGTGATAGTCGGCGAGATCCCCCATATATCAGAATGGGTCCAAGTGAACACATCAAGATTCGCTCAAAGAATGTCGGTTAATTCCTTCATCATCATTGAGCTGAGCTGTGATCCGATCTTCAGGACCCGTGATAGGTCATCGTGGCTGACCGTGATGTCCATTGTCAACTCAAGGGGTGTAGCCTTAGCTTTTTTGGGCTCCTTTTCTTCACCTCTTGGATCAATATCTTTATAAAACCGACCGTTGTGCTTTAGCCAGGGCTCAAACGCCAATTGCTACATTTCATTAGTTTTGATGTGGAGAGGTTTCTCTATATACTTTCCTTTCTCCTTTCGCTATGCATCTCTCAACTTAGCCATGTAACAGGCATGACCGGCCACCTGATCTCCATGGATATTTCCCATGTCATTTTCTATTGGGAATTTGAGTGTTAAGAACCAAGGGGTGATGGATAACCTGAATTCAGTGAGCGTCGATCGATCCAAAAATACATTGTACGGGGAGTTTACAACCATCCCAACAAACGGCAGCACCTGCACTCCCTGCGGTTGTCATCTCCAAACTCCACTAGTAGCTCGACATAGCGTACCGCTTCAGCTGCAAATTCGTTAAAGCCATGAATACAGGCTTTGCACGATTTCAAATCTTTGGCTTCCAGTAACATCTAGTCGTATCCCTTCTTGAAAATAATATTAACGGAGATTCCGCGATCAATCAGAATCTTTCTCACCAAGGCAGGGTCAATCATGGCCGAAATCACCATTGGGTCTATAGTAGAGGCTTCCACCTTGTATGCATCTCTACTCCAAAATATGATATCATCTATCATATTTCATTGTGTCTTTGCTAGAGCGCTGTCCTCTGTGTTCGAGCAACATTCAATATCAACATGTCTGATAGCATTCACATAATGCTCCATTTCATTCCAGCTTTTGTCGGCTGGATGAGGTCCTCCAACGAAGGTATTTCTGACTAATCTCCTACCTGTTCACTTAGATTTAGCACTAAGCAGAGCTTGTCCTCGATTGGGGTCGGATGTCCTATGTCCACTATCTTATGGGACTTTAACAAATTGTTGCAACTTTCTTTCTCGAATTAACTTCTCAATTACATCACGAAGGTGGTGACACTCCTCCATGGTATGTCCATAACTTTCATGAAATCTACAATACTTTCTAGACTTTCTCTACTTCTCCTTCTGTTTCTTCAGAGGTGGTTTCCAGTACTACATAGTGTTACAAGCCAATATACATAAATTCTCTAGCAACGTATTCCACGACATGTATGCATCAAAAGATGGGATCCTCTGCTTTCCTCTCCCAAAATCCAAGCATCGGTCACGGTTTCTGCTACTTCCTTTCTTCTGCTCATTCGGATTATTCTATGTGTAGGGCTTAGTCACAGATAAGACTTAAATGATGGGTACATATAGAAAGGAATATATACAAAGAAGAAAAATAGGCTATCGGTGAGCCCGCAAAACCATTAGGATCAGGCGACCCTTAGAGAAGTAAGTTAGTAACAGACTGTCTAGAAGTTTGCCTAATAGGTGTTAGATTATTTGTTTATTTTGTATGGTAGGCTCGAGTCTGCCAATGCTTAGTAGCTAGCCAAATAAAATTATATTTTTCGGATATGTGGTTCATTTGTTACCTTTTTATATGCATATATGATATTGCTATTATTGTTATGATTAGTTTGATTAATCATTTTGATTGCAGGTTTCTAACTTGTAAAAAGATATATTTTAAAGGGATATTAGTGAGGGAAAACCTGTTCCGCTAAGCAGCGTGGTCTCACTTAATATCAGTAAACCGAGATGTAGTAGTATTATTTACACCAGACTTTATGTCTTAATCAAAGTTTATGTTTTTTCCCTTAAACTCTCAGGTGCTTAAATATAATTTGAGCAGATTGATAGTTAGGGTTTTTCAGGTTTAGTAGGTGGACGAATAAAGTTCCGTAGACACGCAGGAGGCATAGTTAGCTAATTAGGAGTTGCTATTTAGTTTTATTTCTGATGTGATGTATTAAGGTAGTCTTTTCCTATTTATTATGATGATCATCCAAAGGGGAAATAAAACTAAAGAGCAACTCCTAATTAGCTAACTTGGCGTCATGTGCGTCTTTCGAAGCTTTATTCGTCCACCTACTAAATCTGAAAAACCTTAACTCTCAATCTACTCAAATTAATTTTGAGCTCCCAAGAGTTTAAGGGGATAAACTTAAACTTCGATTAAGACATAAAGCCTAGTGTGAATAATACTATTACATATCGGTTTATAGATATTAAGTGTGTCCACACTGCTCAGTGGAACAAGTTTCCCCTCACTAATATCCCTTTAAAATATATCTTTTTGCAATTTAGAAACCTGCAATCAAAATGATTAATAAAAATGATTAATCAAACTGATTATAACAATAGTAGCAATATCATATATGCATATAAACAGGTAACAAATGAACCACCTATCCAAAAAATACAATTTTATTTGGCTAACTACTAAGCATTGGGTGACTTGGGCCTACCAGACAAACTTCTGGATGATCTGTTCTTAACTTACTTCTCTAAGGGTAACCTGATCCTAATTGTTTTGCAGGTTCACCAATGACCTATCCTTCTTCTTTGTATATATTCCTTTCTATGTGTAACAATCATTTAAGTCTTATCTATGACTAAGCCTAACACATTGGAATTTTGGACTAAATTTGCTAGGGGCTATAGCTAATGTATAGGGCATGACCCTATACATGTCCCATCTAGTATTCAAATATCCGAGTCATTTACTTTGGGTTAACTACCTATCAAATTTTCCTTGAAAACCTTTCAAATTCATTTAACCCTTTAAGTCGTACTTAAACAAGGAAAATATACTTTTTCTTTACTCCAAGCTGTTTGTCATGTTATATGTACTTTACTCAAAACAATGTTGATGAAAGCATTCGAATCATTTGCTTAAACCTTTAAACAATTTCTTTTGAAACATAGTATCCCTTTTGAAATCATTGAAAGTACCCCTTTCGATACACATAAACTACTATATTTTATAATCTTAGGCCAAAACATAACTTTCGAACCCATTTACAATAGACCTTTGGAAAACATTGAAGGTATCATTTTGAAAGCTTTATAAAACCATAGACATCCACTTTTCGAAACACATTAAACATGCCTTTCGAATGTATTGGAAAACCTCCATTTAACATTAAGGTAAACCTTTCAAAAACATTGAGGAACCACCTCTTCGAAACCTTTGTCATATGCTTTTCGACTTAAAACAAACCTTTCGAAAGCATTGGGTTGAAGTAAAAACATATGGAAAACCTTTCGAAACCATTCCTTTCGAAACCTTTGGGTTTAACTTTCAAAATCTAAAAAGGGCCTTAAAAGAACTAAGTCAAAAGTAAATCTTTCGAAAGTAATTTCCTAGGTAAAAGAAAGTGGAAGGTTCCAACACTAATCCTTTCGAAAGCATTGGAGAAGTGGCTCTTATTTTAAAAGCGAAAGCACCCCTTCGAAACCATGTTTAAAGGCAACGGCCTCAACTGGGTCAAAAGGTAGAATTGCGGACACCTATATTTCGACCCCATCGATAGATTATTTAAAACAAAAGGCAACCTCTGTCGAAAGCTATCTTTAAACCCTTTTGAAAGCATTCTTTTAAAAGTAAGCAAGTGCATTTCTTTTGAAAGCAAAACAAGGTTTTGAATCTTTCGGAACCCATGTTTCATCTCTATGCCTTTCGCCTATGTATCAAGCCTTTTGATGCCATGTGCATTGGTTTTGACTTAAGTGGAGGCTGAAGCATGAAGTCGAAAGGTAACCGTCGAAAGTGGCAAAATAGCAAACACTTACAAAAATTGTTTTCTTTCTTTATAAAGTAACTTATTTCCAACTAACTTGCCTATTTGTCATAATATAATTTGTTGCCAATTTCTTTTCCAAAATCTTTTCTAAAAGTGCTGCCAAATTCAATAATTATTTATTTAAATCATTTAGCAAATTGCCCCTTCTCCTATTTTAAACATATAAAACATTTAAGTCTCATACCTTAAATAATTCATATACTTAATAAAACACATAGGAAAATTCTCCAAAAATTATAATAAATCACTTTTAATAATTTTTCTAACATATTTAAATTTCTAACCCAAGGCTGATGTATAACGGTCATAATTAATTTAAGCCCAAAATAACCATTTTCTTTACTAGAAAATTCATAATAAATCCACAATAATTCATAAAATTATGAAACTTGAAACTTATTTCTAAAATATCATTTCTTACCATATATAAAAATTGCAAAGCATTTGGATGTCATTTGGTAGGTTTTTCAAACATGAATAAGCATAATTCATCAACAAGAATATATATATCTATTTAACACTCAAAACATGTAATATACTAGCAAAAACATTCGGATATGATTTTAGAAACGAAAAACATCAAAAACATAAGATGTAACCTATTATTCACCTTTAGCTTGTTGTTAAGGAGTCTAGATTTGATATTGGATTAAGTTGTTTAGCTTACCTTCCCCTTCCTTCTTTTTAATGGTGGTCGACCTCTCTTTATATTTAGTTTTTGCTTGTGAACATTAGAATGAAAGTGCATGAGGGTTTAGGGCACAAGAATACAACTTATTCCTACATTGCCCTCATCCTATTTCCCTTATTTATTTCATTTTAATTCCCTTAGTTCATTAGTTTAAATTGGCACGACTACCCTTTATTATACAAATATCAATTCCTTAACCTTCTACATTATTTCATTTAATTTGGCTAATTAAATGTCCCAAAAAATGTTAATCAAAATTAGGGTCGTTATAGACTCCTCACCTTAAAGAATTTCATCCTTGAAACTACGATAAGGCACTCATCAAAATCAATTATAAGGGTAAAATATACCATGAAATAAGTCAAGATAAGTATCTTGACTCCTGCTTTCGGTTTCTCAAGTACAATCTCTCTCGTCATCACTCCATTGGACTCTAAGTAATCTGACTGTCTTGATCCTTAGCCTCTTCTCATCTTTCATGACTATACGAACTTGTTTTCTAACTACAGTCAAATTCAGTTCCACCACTAAGTCATATAACATAGTTGGTGCTATAGTAGTTCTCTAGATTTTGAATACACTTCCTTAGATGAGAAACATGAAAAACATCATGGACTTCTGCCAAACTGTTCGATAACCCTACTTTATATGCGAGTTTCCCGATAGTTTCTACAATATGAAATAGTCCAAGGAACCTATGTGCCAATTTCCCTGACTTCCCAAATCGAATTACACCTTTTATTGGTGTTACCTTGACGAAAACATGATCTCCTACTGAGAATCTAAGTCTTTCCATCTTCTATGAGCATAATTCTTCTGCCTAGACCAAGCTTCTTTCATTCTAGCTCTAATTAACTCAATTTTTTCTGTAGCTTCTGTGACCATATCTTGACTAAGAACTACCTATCTCTGGTTTCTAACCAACAAACTAGAGATTTGCATGGCTTGCCATACAAAGTTTCAAATGGTGTCATCCCCATACTAGCTTGATAACTATTGTTATATGAAAATTAAACTAAGTGTAGATGGTCTTCCCATGATCCTCCAAAGTTTAGTATATACGCTCATAACAAATCTTCTAAGACATAGTTAATCCTTTTCGTTTGCCCATTTGTCCGCGGATGGTAAGCGGTACTCATCTTGAGCTTGGTACCTAATGTATCTTGTAGACTTTTTCGGAACTCGCTAGAGAATAAGGAATCTCCATCGCTTACTATGCTACTAGAATTCCATGCAGTTTAACTATATTCTTTATAAACAACTTAGCTAAAATAGGTGTCATTCTATTGACTTGACCAAAATGAAATAAGCACTCTTGGTCAAATTATTCACTATGACCCATATACTTTCATTTCCTCCATTGGATCTTGGAAGCCACCTATAAAATCCATTGAGATAGAATCACATTTCCATACTGGAATATCTAAAGGCTGAAGTAACCCACTTAGTTTCTGATTTTCGGCTTTTACCTGCTGACAGTTCAAACACTGCTTCATCCATAAACCTACATCTCTCTTCATACCTTCCCAGAAGAAACTCCTCTTTATTTCCTGATGCATCTTAGTTCCTCCTGTATGAGTCATAAACTTGGATCGATGACATTCTCCAAGAACTTCTTTTCTTAAGTCCTCGACATTCTAAACACAAAACCATCCTTTCTTTCTCAACCATCCCTTCTGGTCAAGACTAAATCCTTTAAATCATCGATCTCGTTTCCAACCTCAAGACTTTTAATCTTTCAACTAACACTGGATCCTCTTTCTGCATAGAAGCAAATCTTTTCGATCATCTGAATGTCTAAACATGACAACGTAGCAGTCTCCTTACTAGACCTGGCCTCAGATCTCCACCGTATTCTGCATGTAGTGAATGCTTCTAAATCTTTCCACTCAGCTATCATTGCCGACGTTGCATCTAATGTTTTCTGCTAAGTGCATTCGCAACCTTGTTGCCTTTTCCTAGTGTGTACCCAATACCAAAGCCATAAGCGGCTAAAAACTCTAACCATCTCTGTTGTCTCGTATTCAACTCCTTCTAAGAGAATAAGTACTTTAGCGACTTATGATCTGTATACAAATCAAATATTTCTCCCAACATGTAATGTCTCCATACTTTCAATACAAAATTATCATATATAATTCCAAATCATGTGTTGGATACCAACCTCATGTGATCTAAGCTGTCGAGATGCATGTGTAATCAGTTTACCTCTTTGCATTAACACAGCCCCTAATCAAGTTCCATATGCATCCATGCATAGCGCTAAATCTCGATTTCCCTCCGGAAAAACCAACATAGGTGCATTCAACAAAAAGTGTTTCAGCTTCTGCAATGCCTCCTCTCACTTATCGGTCCAAACAAACTTCACATCCTTTCACGTTAGCTTGGTCATCGGTGCTGCTATCCATGAGAAATCCCTTATGAATCTTCGATAATACCCAGCTAGTCCATGAAAACTCTTTATCTCAGTCACCATCTTAGGTCTCTTCCAATTATTCACCGCCTGGATCTTCGTCGAATCTATAGACAACCCTTTCTCTGGGGCTACATGACCAAGAAACTTCACTGCTTTCTTCCAAAAATGGCACTTCAAAAATTTCACGTCCAGTTGATGTTGCCTCAACGTCTCAAGAACCATCCTAAGATGAAATTCATGCTCTCCTTCATCCTTAGAGTATATTAGTATATCATGTATGAACACCAACACGAACCTATCCAAGTGCTCTTGGAAAATTTGTTTCGTCAAATCTACAAAGAATGCTGCGCATTAATTAGTCCGAACGACATTACTAACCCCTCGTATGATCCATTTGGTTCAAACGCCGTCAAAGGAATACTATCCTCTGCCACTCTAAGTTGATGGAACCTTGTTGCTGAATCCAACTGCAAAAATATTCTAGCACCAGTCAACTGGTCGAACAAATTATCAATTCTAGGTAACAGATATCGATTCTTTATCGTCTTCTCATTCAACGTACGATAATCGATACATAACCTTAACGATTTGTCTGTCTCCTTGGAAAACACTACGGCTGCTCCTCAAGGCGAACTACTTGGCCTAATAAAATTCTTCCCTTCCAAATTCACCAACTGCACCTTTAAAGCCTTCGTCTCAGTAGGTTTCATTCTACTTGGTGGTCTACTCACTGGTTCTGCTCTTGGTACCAAATCTATCCGGAACTTAATGGCTCGTTTCGACGACAATCCCACTACAGGTTGAAAGACATCTGTGAATTCTCCAACAATGAAACTTGACTCAACTCGTCTTCTACCTCCATGACACCCAATAAAGCATTAACCTCAACATTAGGGTTTTCTACGGAGTATATGATCCAATCTCTACAGTCAGGGTCTCTAAGTGATATTTTCCTATCATAGCAAAATATCCTAGCATCATATTTACTTAACTGATTCATACCCAAAATAATTCCGAACCCTATGAAATCAAACACATGCAAACTGCAAACAAATACATGAACTAACAATTCAAACTTTAAGTGGTCACATCTCATCCCAAGAGTCGCATAACCTCCAATCGGATTTGCAACCCTTAAGGAAGTAACTAGGTATAAGGGTTCTAGGTTAAGCTTATCTACAAATAATGAGATATAAAGGAATGTGATGCACCGATATCTAATAGAACTCTAACTGATACACCATAAATTAGAAGCATACCTCCCAACACAACTTATCCTCTCTCCTCTACCGTTGGTCTTGAGGTACTGGTTCCAAAACAAACACTTTGCATTACCATCCTTGGCTGGCTCCTTGCACAGGTTCTTATAGTGTCCAATCTGATCAAAATTGAACTACTCCTTTCTTCGTAGCAGCTTTCTTTCCTTTGTCTATCCGACATTCATAAGCATAATATCCTTTCTTCTCACACTTATAACAGACAACCTTTGCCTTTCCTTTCTTAGTAGCCCCACCAGTCTGAGCTCCTTTCTTATGTAAAAATTTCTGTTTCTGACTCTGCCCTCCTTGAGCCCCTTTTGTCTTATTTCCTTCAAGATAAGTAAGCATATCCTCATGCCTCAAGGCCATCTCAACAACAACATCACATGGATCTCTAATGTGCGATAACATGGCCTTAGAAAACTCATGCTTTAACCCCCAAATTAACTTTTCATTTATCTTAATAACAATATCAACCATATCATAGCCATATCTTGCTAGATCCTCAAATCTTGTTGCATATTCAAGTACAATCATATCCGCCTGCTCCAACTTAACAAACTTCTTGAGCAGAATGGACTTAGCAATCTCTAACATAAAATTTCTTCGAACCTTCTCCTGAACTCAACCCAAGTCATGGTCTCCTCATTGACTCCAACAGTCACGCTGTTCTACAAATATAGTGCCGCTCCTTGAAGCTGTCTATAAACAAGACACCTTTTCTGCTCATCATTGAGTCCCAAATCAGAAAAAATCCTCTCGCAATGAAGTAACCAATTCTCCACTTCAAATGCATCTTCAGTACCAATAAACTGCTTTCCTTCTAGGAGAGAATAATCTCTACTCAAAATAGCATAGTTATTGACCACTGGAGCTTCCTAATTTCCTCCTTCTGCAATTCCTCCAACTACTCCAGTAGCAATTCCCACTTTCATCGTGTTTACGAAGAAATGATACATTGATCCCATGTCTACTTGCGGGACTCCAGATCACATTTGCAGCTTCTACCTGACCTGCATTCCTCCTGGTATTTGGTCTAGCATTTCCATTAGTTACGGTGCTTCCCTTACCAAGATTAACCCTTCCATCTCTAGCATCCATTTTTGCATTTCTATGTTCGTAAGATACAAAAGAATAGCCTAATAGAGATGGGATAATATAGATAAAGCGTATACTTATATATAGCAAACACAAATATGATACTATAGCGTTATCCTGTACCCAGATTTTTTTCTCTAAGTCCTTATGATTATGTTTTCAAAGTCATTTTAAGTTTAAAGTTTTTCCTAAACCTATGCTCAAATACCAAGTTGTAACATCTCTTATCTTGAAATCTGAAGCTAAGCGCTACGAATACTGTAGTCATTCATAGTATTCTTCCTGTGACAAAATACGGTAATGTGACTGATATCCATAATATCAAAAGCACATGAATATGAAATAAAATCATCACAGATTAAAACAAATTTTCTAATTACGTTTCAAAGAAATATTTCATATTCAATTTACATAATCCCATAATCGATTCCCATGTATTGATCAAATATTAATATTATAAAATACGCCTAAAGCGGCATATGAAGATCCCCCTTGGATGATCATAGTACTAAATAGGAAAAACTACTTTAATACATCACAACAGAAATAAAACTAAATAGCAACTCCTAATTAGCTAACTTTGGCTCCTACGCGTCTATGAAACTTTATTTGTCCACCTACTAAGCTTGAAAAACCTTAACTCTCAATCTACTAAAATTAATTTTGAGCACCCGAGAGTTTAAGGGAAAAACATAAACTTCGAGTAAGGCATAAAGCCTAGTGTGAACAATACTATTACATATCGGTTTACTGATATTAAGTGAGACCACGTTGCTTAGCGGAGTAGGTTTCCCCTCACTAATATCCCTTAAAAATATCTTTTTGCAAATTAGAAACCTGCAATCAAAATGATTAATCAAACTTAGTATAAAAATAATAGTAATATCATATATGCATATAAGCAGGTAACGAATGGACCACCTATCCGAAAAGTATAATTTTATTTGGCTAACTACTAACCATTGGCTGGCTCGGGCATACCATAAAAAATAAACAAATAATTTAACACCTGTTAAACAAATTTTTGGACGTTATGTCCTTAACTTACTTCTCCATGGGTTACATGATCCTAATGGTTTTGCGGGCTTATCGATAACCTATCCTTCTTCTTTGTATATATTCTCTGTGTGTAACCATCATTTAAGTCTTACCTGTGACTAAGCCCTAACATACTAGAATTTCTTTCAAACCCTTCGAAAGTACCCCTTTCGAAACCATTGAAAGTACCCCTTTCGATATAGGTAAACTACTTTACTTTATAATGTTAACCAAAAGGCCAAAACATACCTTTCATATCCATTTACAGTAGACCTTTCGAAAACATTGAAAGTATCCTTTTGAAAGCTTTATAAAACCTTATACATCCTCTTTCCAAAAATCTTTAAACATGCCTTCTGAAAACATCGGAAACCCTCCATTAAACACTATGGTAAACCTTTCAAAAACATTAGGGAACCACCCCTTTGAAACCTTTATCATATAGTTTCTGAAAGCATAAAAATCTTCTACTTAAAACAAATCTTTCGAAAGCATTGGGTTCAAGTAAAAATACGTGGAACTATATTTCAAAACCATTCCTTTCGAAAACTTTGGGTTTAACTTTCAAACTCTAAAAAGGGTCTTAAAAGAACTAAGTCGAAAACAACTCATTTCGAAAGCAATTTCCTAAGTAAAAGAGAGTGAAAGGTTTCGACACCAACCATTTTGAAACCATTGGAAAAGCGGCTCTTATATTAAAAGCAAAAGCACCCCTTCGAAACCATGCTTAAATGCAACGGCCTCAACTAGGTTGACAGGTAGAATTGCGGCAATGTATATTTTGATCCTGTCAATAGCTAATTTAAAACGAGAGGCAACCTCTGTCGAAACCTATCTTTAAACCCTTTCAAAAGCATTCTTTTAAAAGCAACCAAACACATTTCTTTTGAAAGAAAAACAAGGTTTTAATTCCTTCGATACCCCTATTTTGTCTCTATACCTTTCGCCTATCTCCATACCAAGGCTTTAGATACCATGTGTATTGGTTTCGACTTAGGTGGAGGTTGAAGTAAGAAGTCGAAAGGTAACAGTTGAAAATGGTGAAACAGCAAACACTTACAAATACTATTTTCTTTATAAAGTATCTTCTTTCCGATTAGCTTGCCTATTTATCATTATATAATTGGTTGCCAATTTCTTTTCCAAAATCTTTTCTAAAAATGTTGCCGAATTCAGTAATTATTTATTTAAAACATTTAGCAAATTGCCCATTCTCCTATTTTAAACATATAAAACATTTAAGTCTCATGCCTTAAATAATTTTGTATACTTAATAAAACACTTAAGAAAACTCTCCAAAATTCTAATAAATCACTTTTAATAACTTTTCTAACATATTTAAATTTCTAACCCAAATCTGATATATAATGGCCGTAAGTAATTTAATCCCAAAATAACCATTTTCTTTACTAGAAAATTCATAATAAATCCATAATAATTCATAAAATTATGAAACTCAAAAATTATCTCTAAAATATAATTTCTGACCATATATTAAAATTACAAGGCATTTGTATGTTATTTGATAGGTTTTTCAAATCATAAGTTGTCATAAAATTAATATGCACAAGCATAATTCATCAATAAGAATATATATTTATCTAACATTCAAAACGAGGTAATATACTTGCAAAAACATTCGGATCTGATTCTAGAAACTGTAAACACCAAAATATGAGCTGTATCCTATTAATTACTTTTAGTTACTTGTTAAGGGGTTGAGATTTGATCCTGGATTAAGTTGATTAAGCTTCTTCCTCTTGATTTAGCTTATCTTCCCCTTACTTCTTTTTAATGGTGGTCGGCCTCTCTTTTTACTTAGTTTTTGCTTATAAACGTGAGAATGAAAGCGCATAAGGGTTTAGACTACATGAATATAACTTATTCCTATACTGCCCTTATCCTATTTCCTTTGTCTATTTCATTTTAATTCCCTTAGTTCATTAGTTTAAATTAGCAGGACTACCCTTTATTGTACAAATCTCAATCCCTTAACCCTTCACATTATTTCATTTAATTTAACTAATTAAATATCCTAAATAATGTTAATAAAAATAAGGGTCGTAGCATCGATTCCCCTAGCTAGTGCCATGAATATTGCATCATCATTCGGATTACTGACTTCTGTAACAACTATATTAAACCTTTCTATAAAATCTTTCAATGACTCCACCAGTGCCTGGACTAAGTTGGAAAGTGACATTACATCCTTAGGGAAAGTCATATGCATGCGGAACTACTTTAGGAACTTCATTGCTAATTCATCAAATGAAGAGATTGACTACGGTGGTAGCTTAGTGAACCACAGGGTTGCAACATCTTCCAGAAAAATTGGAAAGCACCTGCACATGACGGCATCTGTGGCTTGGGTGGAGTCCGTGTGACTTTAATAGATGCTGCCGGCGTTGGTTTTTCCTGCATAGGCAGGCATCATCGGCAAATGGAACATCCATGGACATGTGTGTTGTTGGTGAATGGAGTATGACTTATGGAGATTCCTCAATCATCGTTGGTCAACCCTTGACTTTTCTCACTAGATGTCTCACTATAGCTATCAAGTCTGGTGCTTGGAGAGTTGGTGCCAGGTGGTAGTCGTGTTCCACCTCACATGAGCGACCCGATCCATGCCTTTGGGCAGTGCCATGCTACCTTGGCTCCTCTTGCTCTTGATCAATTTCCTGAGCAGTAGTTATGTCATCATCTCTCAGTTATGTTTCAACCACATTCAGCTGAGCTCCACCACCTTAATCGATCGTGACATCTTTCGAATGAGCTCCTCTACCTGCATGTTGACTGCCTCTATGATTCGAGGGTGTGGTGTCGATCCTCCTAGGGGGTTCGGTGCCAACCGATGCCAATCGGCAATAGTCAAGCATCTGATTCCGTCTCGATGTTCTAGCTACATATGCATATGTTTTTCCGATGTTTATTTCTGTGATAGTCATCGGATGAGGAGAAGTTCTTCGATCCTACGTATGGAGTAGGCTCCCTACTTGTTTTTCTGCCTTGTTCTTTCAATAAGTTCATCAAATCAATGTTAGCCTGGATTTGTTGGTTGAGCTGTTGACGGTTATCCATCAGTTCCTTCATTAGGAGTCCAAAGTCTGCTTTGGTGATGTAGTAAGCTAAATTCTGGGAATTGGAAGCAGCCGGTTGTATGTTATGATCAACTTGTTGCACACTAGTATTGTCATTGCCATCAACAACACGGGAAGTAGTAGACTTTCCTTTGGTCGGCTAATAGCTTCCTTTTAGATCTCCTTCAAATTTGAGTAGAAATGAAAATTTATCGGCAGAAACCAAATCTATTTTGTGAATATGGGAATCCACAAGTAGATGACGAGATCCCATCAACTTGAGAATTCGTTCTCAACGAAAGCATCAAAATGTTTGCACCAAAAGTTGGCGCAAACACCCAATAGAATGAATTTAGATAAAAAAATGATGAAATTTAAATTAAAACAGAGGAAACAAGCAGAAAACAAGTAAAAACAATGACAAATAGATTTATAGTGGCTCGGCATTGAATGCCTACGTCCACAATGCTGTAACGACTTTATTGATCACTTGAATTTCTAAGTATAAGAGGGATCAAATATGAATCTGTAAATACAATAAAATACAAGCAAAATAACAACATCAAAGATCCCAAAAAGGAAATATGAACTCTGTATTTATAAGGATAGACAACCGAATATCTTTTTGAAAATTCAGCAGCCGAGTCTCCAGATGTAGACGAGGTTACCTAGAACATTTTAAGACCTAATTTGCAACGTATAGCAATCAATATTGATTGGTTAAGGCTTCCATTTTGTAGCTTGTGATCGGTATGTTAGTCCCCCTCCATGCTAGCTACATGTTTCTAAAGTTGATTATATAGTTGTCTTCATGTTTTTGGAGATATCAGTCGATTTCCATTGTGTTGAACTGTTGGTTGGTAGTTTTCATATACATATTTATGATCTGATCTCATGTTGAGGGGATGGGATAGGTACAGATTCCCTGCCTAGGGAAGGCTCAAATCCATACTTAGAGTATTACAAAGAGTCTATCTCGTAATCTCGCTTGATTGTTACTTCATATTATTGTCTGTGCTTGATCTTTGGACTCTATGATCACCTCTCTGGGCTGCTTGCCTGGTCCATCATCGAGTCTGACTTGTCCAGTCTTCCTAGATGTATCCGGGTTAAAAGGATGGATAATAGATATAATTAAATCCCACAAGAATACATGCCTAAAAATATATGCATATATCTATTGGAACTAGACTAGCTCATAGCGGAAGAAATTAGTGAATTTCAAACTTTTTTACCATTTTGGATCTTTATTGGGTCTACGTTATCTAAATTTATCAAGAAAATTTCTAAATTTCTTTTTAAATATGATCGGTACTTTATATAACTCATAAATAATATTTTATTTTATACAATTTGATTTATATTATATATGTGTATGTATCATATACACACATGTGTGTACGTGCACGTGCAATGGGAAATTATGTACATGGTTTGACATACCCGTGTATAGATATGGGATCTACACTGTAACGGACGTGTTAGCCCCTTGTGTATACAAATACAATTTTCAAATATACATATACGGGCATTAATTATTATATAAGTATAATTATACAATTATTATAGATATTAGTTGCAAATTATTTGTATAAAGCATTTATCAAAAGTAATTATGAACGTATATATAATTAAATTACAAATTTTTATTTCAAATGTTAACTTATAGAAGAATTCAAGTACTCATTATATTTTATTAAATCCAAACAATAAACATTTTTACAATTAATTTATATGTATATATTAAATGGACATATAACTATTTACACACACACATATGACAATAATAAAATTGAATATATATATATATATATATATATATATATATATATCTGTGTGTGTGTGTAAATAGTTATATGATAATAATAAAATATCTTTTTATTACACAGCCGAGGGTAATAGTTAAGTGTATAAATAGGCCAGATGTAAACCTCTGATCAAGGCCTAGAGCTCGTACTTTAAAACGTTGAAACAGACATCTTAAATTGTATTCAACACGAAATTGCTAGCTTCTGAATTGCTTTACCACCATTGATCGAATTGAATTAATTTGACATAATTATGTGCTTTGTTTTTGAGACTATTAGTGGGTGTAGCCAATCTTTGCTTGTTGCCATGATAAATTGCAAAAGTTCTCTCTAAAATGAGGGTTGAGATGAATATATAAGAGAGAGATAAGGGAGTGAAATTAGGATCTACATCCCCTTATTCCTCTTACACGTTCTTTTCTTTCTTTTATTTAAAAACCCTCCCAATTAAGAAATCAAATTGTCATTCAAGGTCGGCAAAGCCCTGCCCCTTCTGGGCCTCAAAACCATTCCATGTCTAAAAATTGTTTGTTACATGTAAATTCTATTTAAACGTGTATCGATATCGTATATCGATTAGTGTATTTAGAACTAAAATAAACATACTATTTAATATTGTTTAGTATATGCCAAATAAAATTTTAAAATTAATATATCATAAATATTAATTAATTTACAACAATTACAAATTGATTAAATAAAGTAGTAAAAGGAGTATACAACACTTCAGTTGTGTGACTTTGAGGTGTTTATTTGATTAGCGATTAATATTGAATAATTTGAAAATTAACATCCAAACATCACGTAGCAGGTTATGTGACATCTTGGTCAAATTTATCGCTCATTTGGTTTCGATAAAATCCAATTTCACTTTATTGTGTATTACCCAGTACTTTCGGTTATTACACCAATTCTCTTCGTCAAAAATTTTCACTTTGGACTTGTAGAATTTAGTGATGGTCAAAGTCCCAATATCGTCCAAATTTAACTCTATAGTCCAAACACAAAGTCCTTAGTTCAATCATAAAAATTATTGTTAACTGAAACGCTCTGATCAGAAACTCTGACTTTGCATTGACTTTAGTTGACTATGATACTAACCTTATATAATAAAGGAGACGAATCCACTCTTGAATGATTTTTCACTTCCAAAGCTTCCATTAGACCCAACTATAGCTGTTATATGGACACCGTGCCGTGATTTAACTATAAATAAAGCGTAGCTTCCACATTGAAGATCAATAGTATTCGCAGTCAAGAGAACTGTGTAATTGTGTCATATTGATATTTTTTGTTTGACTTTAGTTATATTAATCAACATGAAACTATGAAGTGAGTCATTAAATATAGGTTATCCAATAGCTACCACTACGTAACCACTTGGTGTCCACAGTAGTCATAAGTAATACACTGCCCAATATTTAAAGAACATTACGTACTCTGGTCTCAACTGATGCTTCGATAACTAGTCTCGATACATCTTGAGTAGGAATACAAAAAATGGTATGTTTACTTTATTGTGATAGATCACTCATGATTAAAATGCATTGTAACTACTATCACAAAGCATACCACTTACGAATTTTCTATTAAATATAATTTTAATTAAGTTAACTAATTAATATAATATATTATATTTATATAATAGGAAGAAAACACCTCTTATTTTGAATATGATTGGCTATCGAGTTAGATGTATGTAATATTTACACGATTGCCCCTAGGACGTACCCTAATCTCTACCAATCTCCCATTAGCATT